>JAWMRA010000113.1:23161902-23253390 GCA_035584735.1 Pseudotriccus pelzelni
TCCAATGCCTGATTACCCTCTCTGTAAAGAATTTCTTCCTAATATCCAACCTAAACCTCCCCTGGCAGAGCTTAAGATCATGCCCCCTTGTCCTACTGGTCGGGAGAAGAGACCAACCCCCACCTGGCTACAACCTCCTTTCAAGAAGTTGTAGAGGGTGATGAGGTCTCCCCTGATGAAGTCTTAACTGTCTTACGTAAAACCCGATTCTGTGTTTAAGCAGTTGTCAGCCACTACAAAGCATTAGGGGGTTAACAGAGAGAGAGAGACATTCGCCATCTATGTTCAGGTGACATGACTCAAATCCTATGGCTTAACATCACATCATGTATTCCACAGGGGACACTTCTGCTTCATCACCCCAATATAGTTCTTGCTGTGTCTGTGAAAGAAGTCACCAACCCAGACTTATTTTGATTAGAACCACACAAAGAGAAGCTCTGCAAGCAGCACTAAGACAGTAGTAAGAGTTACACACTGCCTCTTTGGAAGGATGCTCATGATTATCATATTCATTGACTGTGCACCATCATCTCAGAGAAGGCAGGCAGATGATGGAGGATGTTTACGTACCAGACAATTCAGACCTTACTAATAGTAAATAATAAATTACAAATAGCAGCAGTTTTAAAATGAGATCACATTTCAGTTTAAGAGAAAAAACATCACTCGAGGCAGTTTTAAATCTGTAGAATTTTACACCGCAACACGGATGCAAATTTTCCACGTATTTGCAGTCACGTCAAAAACTGCTAAACTTGTAACAAAAGGCTCTGGAAATAGCCCTCGACACTGTCCACATCACCTTTCCATTAGATGCTGCCATCCCTGCAGCAGACAGCAGAGAGTGCAGTGTGATCCCACGCTCCAGCCTGGGATGCCAGGCTTGGACTCTATATACCAGCAGACAGAGAGATCACCAGGAAACCTACCAGCGTAGTGGTAGTTTGCCAAAGGATGACACTTCAATCTCACTGGCTTTCGCAACAGCAGCTTTTCAAGAGCAACCTAAATGAAAAAGCAGGGAGAAACAGAATTAGCAAATGCAATCAGCTGCTGCATAAAACTGCATTTAGAAGACTATTTTGTAAGAGGATATGAATTAATTTTCTCTCTTTTCTCTTTTCTGTCATACAAAATCACATCAAATTACTCAAGGCCCATTAACACTGTACCTCACAAAAGAGCACCTAATGCACACCTGCCTTGCCTTAATTAGCAGAAAACTGGCTACTACTTAGCAACTCCCAGCTCTTCCCTGCCTTCTGCTTGCCACATACAAATAGTTTATTGTGTTTGACTTGATAGTGTTAATTGACACTAATATTTAATGACTGGTTTGACAGCATTAATATAGCATGAAGGCTTTTAGAATACTTGTTTAGGTCAACACCTGTCGGGAATGATAGCAAGTATAGCTAATCCTCCTTCAGAGCAGAGAAACAGATGATTTGCGGATCCCTAAAATTCTTCCCCTGACAATTCAGACTCCCTGTAAAGCAAATTCCACATCCTGACAGTAAGTTCAGTCACCTGACTCAGACCGCTCAGATACAGCTAACAGAGCCTAAGGAAACTGGGACACAAGCTAAAACCCACTGTATTAGACAATACTGTGAGATCATTCCAGTCCTGTGTTCTGTTGCATTTTGTTTTAAATTGGCTTTCCAGGAACTGGTGCAAGTGCCTTGTCTTTCTCAACATTGGACAAAATGGATGTTTTGCCCTAGTTAATAACATTCCCATCACTAAACTAATGCAAATATTTGAAATGCATTATTTATATAAGAACTGTGTGCAATTACCTCACAATTCTGAACAAATAAGTAGATGTGATTGCTGCTACAAAAAAGGTTTTTATAAGGGCTAGGAGGAGGACTAAGCTCTCTGTGACCAAGTATAAAGCCTGTGAAATATCAGGGCTGGAGCAAGCACTGGGAGGCATTCAAAGCTCCAAGGCTATAAACTAAGTAATCTTATCTATATGAAATATACAGTAAGCCTTCAGAGAGGCACTGCTTTGAAATTTAAATTTATTAGAGAATAAAGTGAAAAGTCATTCCCCAAAAATGTTACAGGATGTTTAAAGCATCATTGCAAATCAATCAGAAATCTTTTTTTATACTACCATATCTAAATCCATTTAATAAAGCATGCTAATTTATCTGCAGAAGAGGATCATATCTCCCCTTTCAGCTTCTTATCTTACCATAATATCTCCTTTCGCTTCAAAGAGAGAGTGCAAAGCGTATTCTGAGTTAGTTCCTCCACCAGGTAACACACTGGAACAGCTCATATTTAAAAGGTCTTCCACTGTCAGAAATAAGTCAACATTTTACTGCTGATACAGTAGCCTGTCAGTCATACATCCAGAGCCAAAGATTCTGTTATGCCACTCAAAGACAACACAGCTCAGGACAGCAGCTTCTTCCATACTCTCTCTCCCCAGCATCTCATCTCCTTGTTTTAGGATAACTCACTGAGGAGAGGATGTAATGGGACTTGCAGAGCGCATCCCTGGGACGGGACAAACTACTACATAGCCAGAGGTCTGCCTGTGAGACAGTGACTTGCACATGTCAGTGATGTTGCTGTGCCAAGAAGGCTCCAGCCACGGTAGAAAAACAGAAATGAACCGTGCTGGAAGAAGGAAAAAACTCTGTTCAGGACAGGTAGAATCCACCAACCCTGCCAGATTTCCTCTCAACTATGGTCACAGGACAGGCCCAGGGGCCATCAGATTCCTCTGATCTGTGACCTCTGCCCTTACCAGGCAGTTCAGTACCCAACTTCCCAGCAAGGGTCTTTCCCCCTTGGCTGCCAGAAAGCAGTTAATTCAGACTTCACTTTAAATGCCACTATATAATGCTATTATTCTGAAGCTGTAACATGTAGTTCTGGTCTCTTTCTCTGCATTCTCAGTAATTAATATCCTCCTGAACGTTTTGTACAGTACATACATGAGAAATCAATGTGTATTTCTTCAACAGGCACAGGCTGACATAGGAACTTCTAAACTGGCAAGTTATCGTACCTCTTTGTTGGAATACTTTGTTTTCCAGTTCTGGCCATGGTTTCCAGACCAAAGTAGCCTTGTGCACGTCTTTCTCCATTAGCAATCTGTCCTGCAGCTCAGGAATATCAGCCTGGAACCTGGACCCGATATTGATTCGCCTGTAAAGATGAATAAATACATAAGTATTTAACTACACAAGGTGCAGAAAAAACAGAATTCACATTGGTGTTCACTTTATTGCCAACAAAACTTTTATTGCACTCAAGTGGCACGAAATTGTGTCAGATTGCTTTACGCAATGCTTTACTCCCAGTGGGGCAAGTATTTTGAATACTAGAGAGAACTGATCTCTTGGGGGAAAACAAAAATTTCAATATGCAATTTAAACTATACTGAGACATCATACCTTAGGGACAACCAAAGCTATCTTATATGCAGACTAGCAAAGAGGCTAGATGTCAGAAACAGCAACTTTCTGCTCCATGGAGAATGGTACTCTTCGGCAGAGAGCAGAAAGAGCCATTACCAATGAGGGACAATCCTGTTTGGAGTTTTCCTGGGGAACCTACCAGGTAACACCTCTCTGAAGCTCCATCGTAGATATAAAAATATATGTTAAAAAGCTAGAGTACTGGATCAGCATGTTTTCCTCACAGCCCTCTTCCCAGCCATCACTGTTGTTTCATTTGCAGTGGCTGCCACCAAGCCTGTCCTAGCATTTTTGAGCCATGACACCTAATTCTCCCACAGCCACTTCACTCCAAATGTCCTCAGCCACCATCCACAGAAAACTTCAATGCCTCCAGCCCGACATGATTTCAGGCAGTTGAACACTACCTGCCCAGCTCAAAACACTTCAGGCCATGTGCTTTAGGCTGGAGATCATCTATAAAAGCAGTGACAAAAAATATTGTTTTTCTTACGGTTCAACAGTCTGTTCTCCAGGCCCAGGCGTCACTGGAATGACACTTCCATCAATACTATCTGAAACAGAGATTGGAATTTGAGTATTGCTGTGTTGCTGTTGGTGCATCACCTCCAGGGCTGCATTGACACCTCCCTGTTAACATTAACATTACTCCAATCTATGATGCAAAAATGACCCTTTACTGGTATTTTAGACAGAAACAGTCTAAATTGTTATAGGTAACAGAAATGTCCAAACTTGCAGAGGTTTCTACTGCCCTGATCATGGGTGATTAGACACCTCTTCTTGTGAAGCACTGAATAAACACTTAAAAGTGAACCCCATGTCTCAAACCAAGCCTTTTTCCTCCCCTTCAGAAGGCCCAGATGTAAGGAGAGGCATGGTGGTCCTTTCTTGAGGCAGACCACATGGAAAGATCACAGCCTTACTCGCTGATTAGGCTCTTCTATTCATTTTATGCCTCAACGCTGCTTCTGCAAAATCCAAGGCAAAACTGGACTTTTCCTGTGACTTAGCAGAAGTGGCCATGCATGTGAGCACACATACACATCATCCGTGTGGTAACAGAAAGACAGGACAGTGGCATTTCCTTTGTACTGCCTTATGTAATACTTACTAGACCGACACAGGAGCACTCGTGGAGTAGGTGTCAGTGGAGTAAGTGGCAGCTGAGTATGTGAGGTGCTATGAGATGAAGTGATAACACTGCTGAAGAGACCAGACCCTTGCCGAACTGGACTAAGCATCGGTGGCGGAGTGTAGGGGGGGAGCTCATGTGTCCGGTCTAGCAGATGATCTCCCAGAACACGGGGAGAGCGAAGCTGACTCTGGTACAGAGTGGCACCGGAGTGGGACATGCTGAGGTTGAAAGAAGGAGGAGGTATGAAGAGAGGTTCCGGTCTGTGCCGATACTTCTTCTTATCCTGCAACGGTTTGAAGTTTTCTTCCAATTTTACAGCACTTGGATGAGGTTTTTTGCTAGTTTCCTAAATGAAAACATGTAAAACCTTAGTATTTAGGCATGCTTAAATGTGGTTTGCGCACAATCCCCTACAGATTTGGGCAATGGACACAGAAAAGCTGTAACCAGCACGCAGTTATTCAGGTACCACCATAATAACTCTGGCCAGTACAGTATCTGGTGCTATACAGAAACCTCAGGGGAGTGAGAAAAACCAGGACAAATCACCCTTCACCTCCATCAGCAAGCCCTCTGGGTCAAGGCAGGGCTGAGCCACAGGGACAGACACAGAGAGGCTGCTGCCAGCTTTTGAAAGTGCTAGGAATGGCTCTCCCAGACCACGAGTCTCCCACACCCTTCTTCAACTCCACCCAGGCACCCTGGGCACTTCTGTTTGCACTGAGCACACACACAGGCTGTTGGGAGATACTTCATGTGAGTCACAGTTTATTAGAAACTTTATATGAGAGCTTTTTCAATGCATGCATTTAGTTTGACCAGGAAGGACACATGAGCTCAGTGAAATTACTGCAGTACTCAGCAGCAGGAAAGGAAGAAAAATGTAATAAATTCAAATTCTTTGCCTCTTATCACTACATTCCCATCGGCTTGATTACAGTCCAGCTGCAACAAATCTTGAACTTAACTCTCTCCTTTTTCCTTGGAGAAAAAAAGGGTAATAGATGACAATTTGGGAAATTCACACACTGTAACATGCCCGGACTTCTAGAATTTGAATGTTAAAAATCATTTAATAACATCTAGAGTACACAGAAGCAGAAGGCACAGAATTTGTGCAAACCTGGAATTTGGACTTCTGTGGGGTGGGGATGAGGTGGGAAGAAAGAGGTTCTCAGCTTGTGCTTAAGAACATAGTAGATGAACACAGAATTAAATGTACTGCTTTTAGGCGTTCAGACTAAGTCATCTTTAGGAGAAACCTGGGAAGCAGAAGAAATTTTTGACTGATGGGGTTACTCCAGAATGTCTGCATCATCTGGTAAATTCTACTACTACATGAAGCAAATTACTACAATGTATGTTTAAACAACATACATCTTTACACCATGAGAGGTTCTTGTGAATCACATTCGCCCAATAAAAATCATGTTAAACAAGCATTAGCACTGTCACCCTTTATCCCTTATGTTAGTAAGTCCCAGCTTGAGGAAATGTTTTTGATTACAGAGGTCCTGTCCTCTCTGTTAGATCATGGCTGTATCCTCTCCAACAGCTGTTGACATTTTTTCTCTGTAGTTGGAAATGTAAAAAATGCAGCTTTACAGAGAATTTTTTTGGTAATGGACAGTGAAAGTTACCCGCAAGGAAGATATAGTCCATCAAGATGGTAAATATTTAGTGTTCAAAAAGGAGAAAGGGGAAAAAACCCAAACAACCCAAAACCTAATAAAGAGATCCAGAGAGCCAGATCCAAGTCATTGATTCAGGGCTCATTTGGTACTCCTTTCTCACTAATGTAAAGCAAACCAGCCAACCAAGACAAGCCCTAAACACCTCCATCACCTCCACTGCTTCGCCTACAGTATACCTTAACCTCAGTGGGGCTATGCCACCACTGCTTTCAAGAAAGATCACACTGAATAGTAAAGGAGATAGTGGCGTCCACGAGCTCTCGATTAAGAATCACCCTGACACTTTTCTGAAGCTCAAGGAACTGATTTCTGTTATCCAAGACAGAATGCATCCTCGTGGGCCCTGCTGCCGCACCTTGACAGATCCACTCTGGGTAGATCCTGATGGACCCCCACTGACTGCTAGCTTCAGCTCACCATCCTATAGCCTTGCCGAATATTTAGTTCCTTTCTGCTGTTTGATTTTACTGATTCCACGAACTTCGTGGGAGATTTTCTGGACAGCTCAAAGCACAGTATAAATAAATGCAACACAGCTTCAGTTCTTTGGTATTAGAAAAAAAAACCCTCTCCAATGGCACAAAATCTTTTTACAGAAGAAGAGGGAAACTGTAGATCTTTTGATCTTTCAATGTTTCCAATGCTACTGCTTATATAAAAGATAGAGTCCAGAGAGGAAACTGCATGAGTTTCGTTTGCTTGGGCAATAACAAAGACCACAAGCATCATTTTGAGGGAATGAATGCGCATTTAGCCAAACACTGGCAGATTTAATCACAGTCACTTTACATACACTGCAGGAATACACAAGCCCAAGCCACCTACTCTGATGTCTCTAGAGAAGATCTCCCACTCAGAGCTCAAGGATTCAGAAAAGACTGTCCCTATTCTTTAGAGGAACTAGAAATAGAAATGAAAAATTGTACTGCTGAGTTACTAAGTATTGTGAAATGCTGGCTTTCCCAGTAAAGTGGAAGTTTGCGTGTAAAACCTCTGCCTGGAAGGAAGAGAGAAAAGATTTTATATACATTTATAATTAGTGTGAATGTCTGAATGTAGGGTTGGGGGGGAGATAAATACATGGAATATTTTAAGGAATCACCTATGATGGTACATGCTGTCCCCTGGTTTGGCCATCAGCCTCGCGTGGAGCAGGAAAAGAAAAAATATCACAAGAGTATTTCTCTGTATTGTACAGATAATACCATACAGCACCTATACTCCCCAGTAATCCCTTATCACGTCTGCCAACATGGATTTGAAGGAACAAGCAGAATCTATTCCTACACCGAAACATGAAATAAATACTGCTTGCTCCAGGACTCTTTCAGGAAAACAATAAACAGCATTTTCACATCTCATTCAAGTACTCATCAATTCCTTGTGCTGCCTGACAATTTCAGGTTTATGAGCGAAATGAAAGCACTAAGCATAGCTATTTTTCCTGTATCAGAACTCCCAGTGATTAACCCTTAGAGCTGGTGCATGCAGAGAGAAAGGGAAAAACTACTTCACTGCAAAACTCCAAGTTGACAAGCTTCACATTGGCTTAGAGCACCCACTCTAAGCACTGTGCTATCTCCAGCTGAAATGAGCAGCACATATATCTGACTTTAGAGAACAGGAGGAAATAAAACTGCCGAATTTAAGCAATAACATAACAATGAAGCAGCCTGAAAAGGAAAAAACAAAACCAGTAAAAAGATAGTAAATCCCTTTGTTCTAGTGGGATAAAATAATATCATATTCTGATTTCAAATTACTTATTTTCAACTGAGATCTTGATTCCTCAGCAACGGGAAAATAAGTATTTCCAAATGACGGAGGAAGAAATGCCGTGATGCTCTGAAACTTTTTTTATTAGGAATCATAAAGATTCCAGAAAATATTTTAAAACATGGATGTTTTAGAAAATAGCAGCACTACAAGCAAAGGGATTTAACAAGCACAGGACAGTTAGTGGCAAGAAACACAGCACTCACAGAGGATGAGCAGGGGTTGGCCACTTTTGGACTGCATGGTGGAGAGTAAGTCATCTTCACGAGAACGGGCATCTCGTCATCTGACACAGAGTTGGCAGGCTTGTCTGTGACTGTGGCAGCGCTGGCAGAGGGCTGCGTGCTGGGCTCAGGTGACAGAAGCTTTACAGGGACAGACACTGGCATGACGATGGGCGCGAGGCTATCCACCTCTTTAGGCAGCGGCTGCTGTGGTGGTTTCTCTCCTTCATCCTGTACAGACAATTAAAGGCTTTCAGCCCGAGTGAGGGAGTGCTGCTTCTGGATTGATACACTACACAATGTATGCACCGTGGCTGGAAAGAAGTGGCCAGGGTTACAAAACACACACCAGCATTCATTCTTGGGACTCTTTATTTGCCTTCAGTGGAGCTGACAGCCTTGGTGACAAATAATCACCTGAAACATCTTTGCAAGATAACTTGCAGGAGGAGGGCAGATAAACACATCTCTTTTTATCACTACAGACACAGAATTCTCCATCACCCACCTAAAAACAAAAACACAAACTGTGTAACTTTGGTAGCTTTTTGCCTTCCTATGATGTTCCTTGTTAGGACAGAATTTCTAAAATATCAGGGTAGAGAACGACTAACTGACAGGGCAAACTATTTTTATGCAGAACAACTCAAACGTGTTTTTGCTTTGGCATTTGTTGATACCTATAGAACTAAAACACTTTGGAAGAAAGTTGTCAAAGATTCAAAAATTCTGTGCCTTCAGTTTAAGCCTGGGAAGGCTTCCAATAAATATCCCTTAGTCATCCAAGTAGTTCAAATAAAAATCAGGAAGACTTGATGTTCCTGGTATTTCTAATACAATAAACAAACATGAGGGGGGAAAAAAATTAGACACTCCTGACATGACTTTGTAGGGTGTTTCTGTAACGTGCTGAGAAACAGAGAAGGAAAAACACTGATCTGTCCTCCACCACTGCCTCTGAGTTTAAAACAAGACTTCTGGCCTACAAACTAACAGAATTATGTGCACTTCTACTTACACGGGGTATGACATAACAAAACAGCGCTGAGAAGAACAAGTTTCGACAGCAAAGCAAAGCATGGCAAAGCAAGCAAACACAAAAGGAGAGTTCCAAATTCTGAAGTAAAATGGACTGATACCTGTTTGAAGTTAGGAGATGCTCTTACTCCTCCATGTGACCTCATGTGACCATTTAGAGCAGGCAAACTCTTAAACTCCTTCAAGCATATTGAACACATTAGCTTGTTCTTCGCATCAGCTCTCTCAGGAAGCGTTTCTCTGTTCTGGCCACTATATTTGTTTTCATTTTTTTAAGCATGGAGCAGAAGAAAAAACATTAGTTTGGCATGTTTCCTTTGTTGCAGAGGAAGCTTTTTTAGTCAAGGAACTAAATAAAATTTTACAGCTAGATAGTTATGAAGTCATAGTTAAGCATGTGGAATATGTCGCAAATAACCTAGATGAGCTGCTCCAAAGACGGGGAAAAGGAAAGTTTTGAGTAGGACATGCTCATCAAAGTGTGGGTCTCAATACAGAAAAGTCTGAGAACCCATGAGATCTATCATCACAGGCCTACATTTCCCCCCTCATGACAGCAATTAACAAGTACTTGGACACAATGCCTCTACCTTATGGTAGACAACCATGCTCATTGTCAACCTCAACCTTCAGAGGTGAGACCTTATGAAAAAACAGAAGATCTCTGCTGTCAAAGTTACAAGTCCAAACCACACACCATTCTTTCGTTTATAAATGCAACACAGAGCAAACTGCTCCCCTGCTTTTGGTTTTAATTTGGTTCCCTTCCCACCCCCCCCTTTTTTGTTTGTTTTTTTTAAGACAAAGCATTTATTTGATTTTATTGTGGAGGGGGGATGCTGGGAATCACACAAACTTAAAATCACAAACCACCAAACTAAAGATGTTTCTAGGAGAGCAACAAATATTACCTACTTAGACTACATTCTTTTCCTTCTAAACTGCAGAACTCTGCATTTTTCATACTTAAATTAAAAAGACCAAAAAAATTTTCAAAAATACCTTTGTTCTGGGGATAGCTGCTGCAGTCTGCCTTCTGACAGTTGTACTGGCTATCAAAGGAGGAGAAAGTAAAAGAAGGGAAAAAGGAGAAAATAATTTTTCAGGAAATATTAATGCGTAAATGAAGATCCTTACAGCATAAAGTTTGCATGTTGTGTATGATTTGACTGATATTAAAAGCCTCTGAGTTGAGAGCCTGACATCAAATCAGTGCCCCTGTGAGCACAGCTAGTGCAACTTTTCTTCCCTTCACTTGTTGTTTGAAGCCTTTGTTCTGACCCAGAAGCACTACTTTTGGAAACAGGGAGTTGACTAACTGCTCCTGAAT
Organism: Pseudotriccus pelzelni; assembly: GCA_035584735.1. Classification (NCBI taxonomy): domain Eukaryota; kingdom Metazoa; phylum Chordata; class Aves; order Passeriformes; family Tyrannidae; genus Pseudotriccus; species Pseudotriccus pelzelni. The sequence goes on from JAWMRA010000113.1 coordinate 23,172,549, forward strand.
AACTAAGCCCACAGCTGTAGAAAAAAACCAGCAAGAACACTTTGTTGTCACTGGGTCCCTCCTCCCCAGAAACCAAGGCAGACCTTCCCAAAGCCTCTCAGAAGGAAAGCAGCAGCGCCACAGCAGTAGTTCTGTGCTGCTGCTAGCCTGGCCCAAAGCCAACCCAGAGATGTAGACAGAAGCCCGTTAATGCAGTTCCCCAAAACATCCCAGAGATGCCCACCACTCACATCCTAACCTTCTGACTCTCCTGAAGCCATTTGGTTTCCACACCTAGCTACTCTTCTCCAAACAAGTTTGGCTGAGCATGGATCTAAAATATTACTTACCTGAGGCCATGTGGTGCTGGGAGAGTCTTGCTGAGAGCTTTTGTTGTTCAGATGAACTCCCGAGGGTGGCAAAAGTGTTCGGTGAGGGATGGCATTACCTACAGAATTTACCTCCTGCCGTGCAGGATCCTCTGTGGTCTCTGGTGGAGTGAGGCCAACGTGGGAGTTCAGAGACGGCACTCTGCTCTTGCTCTGGTATTGCTTCTGCTGATCTTGCTGCTGCTGCTGCTGCAGTAAACTCTGCGGGTACAAGTGCCTGTACTGTTCATGGGGATCGTGGAAGCAATACTGAGGCACTGCTCCCAACTGGATAAGCTGCACAGGATGACTGGGATCCTGAGAGTACTGGTGTGGTTCATGCATAGTCTTTGGATCGGGTTCCCTGTGATACGGAGGAAGTGGCAATTGCATCTGCTGCTGCTGTTGCTGTAACTGCTGCATGACAGGTTGTGTTTGGTAATACTGAGCGATTTGCACTGGACACTGCCGCTGCTGCCGAGCTGGCTGCTGCTGCTGGATCTCCGGCATCGAGAGCCGCTGGTGTCCCTGCTGCGGCTGAGCGTAGTACTGAGGCTGCTGCAGGTGCTGCATCTGCTGTGGTAAGAGCTGCTGGGACTGCATTTGTGGAACGTGTGTGTGTCCCTGCTGGAATGCAGAATGCATCTGCATTTGTGATAAGTGCTGCTGGTAGTCATAGTACAACTGTTGGTGCTGCATGACTTGCATTTGTTGCTTTTGCTGTGTGCTTGCAAAATTCTGTTGTGTTTGCTGTGGCACTGGTTGATATCTTTGTACAGTGGAAGTTACGGGCTGTTGCTCCACCGCTGGCTTCTGGGACAGCAGCTGCCTGAGCGCACTGTCACCAGAATTATCCACCATCGGAGACTCGGTGTGCAAAACCTGAGCCATGTTGTTGACTTGAATTCTTAGATTTTGGTTAGCAAATACTTGCGTAAAGGAGTCCAATTTATGCAGGACCCCACTGGTAATTTTTTGCGATCGGTTTTCACTGGGTTGAGAGTAAGAATATTGGTATCCATCATGGGAGTCCCCCTGCCCGAGGGGGCTCCACACTGCGCTTTGATTATTCAAATTGTTCCTTGCCGGGACATGGTTTCCTGAGCCAGAATGTGTCCAGCTGGTTTGTCTAGGTGTATGCATTGAACTGAGGCTTTTTGAACCAACAGGCAAAGCTATACTGTCCCTTGAATCTTGGGGAAACTGAGGGGAGAGGGGGGATGCCTGGGGAGCATCCATAACAGACGTCCCATAGCTATGATTTAGAGATGGGAGGGAGTTCATTTGGTGTTGTTCATAGTACAAGTTCTCACTGTTGTTGGCAGTATGGTTAGTTTTATACAATTGCTGGTCCCCCATTTTTGGTCACTTCTGTTCCAAACTTACAGGCACACAAACCATTGAAATCTCTATAAACCCTGAGATAGCTGAGTAAGGGGAAGGGAGGGGAGGGGAGAAGAAGATAGAATTACTTATAATTCAGCATGTCCATGTGCATCACAAGGACTAAAATCTCCTCCAGTCTATCAGTAATTCCAATCTCAGACTCGACGTTGCTTCACATCTTCAATAAATGGACCACAGCACAAATCCTACGCAGATCAGTAAGTTCAGTGTGCCAAGCACCTGTGGAGTAAGTGAAAGACAAGGTAAATGCTGGCTCTCTGCATAAACTGTTATTGTTATTGCCTCAGAGGAAATTCTAAAATCTTCCAGTTTGAAATCCATAATCAGATGCAAAATTTTAACAGCTGGACTATTTCAGAGCAGTTAGACGTCTTCATCTCATCCCATTATCCAGCCTCTTCTCTAGTGCTCCGATAAAATCATTCTGCCAAACCAATAAAAGCTTATTCTTCAAAACTGTCTTTTCCCCTAAAGTATACGACCATTCAGGCATTTTAGGATGGCCACATCCTGCACCCTCATGACTAATTTTAATCAGACAGTTGACTACCAAGCCAAGTCACAGACTCACAGAATGGCTGGGGTTGGAAGGGACCTCGGTAGATCACTGGTTCAATGCCCTGCTAAAGCAGGTTCACCTGTGCATATCTCCAGAGGAGGAGATCCCACAACCTCTCTGCAGCCTTTTCCAGTGCTTGGACACCCACCAAGTAAAGATGGATGTATCACACTAAGATGGAACTTCCCATGTTTCCATTTGTGCCTGTTGTCCCTTGTTGTCGCTGGCCACCACTGAAGAGCCTGGTTCCATGCTCTTGACAACTGCCCTTAGGATATTTGTATGCATTGATAAGATCCCTTCTGTTTTCTCCAGGCTAAACAGACTGGAGCTAAACAGCCTTTCCTCATAAGAGATGCTCCAGTCCTCTAATCATCTTCATAGCCCCCTGCTGAACCCTCTCCAGCAGTCCCTTGTCTTTTTCGAACTGAAGAGCCCAGATCTGGACACAGCAGCTTGAGACCTCACTAGGCTGAGTAGAGGGACAGAATCACCTCCCTTAACCTGCTGTCAATGGTCTTCCTAACACCCCCCAGGATGCCAGTGGCCTTCTTGTCCACAGGGACACACTGCTGGCTCAGGGACAGCTTGTTGCCCACCAGCACCCCCAGGTCCTTCTCCACAGAGCTGCTTTCCATCAGGCTGGCCCCCACCTGGTACCAATACATAGGATTATTATAATAATAGTAATAATATAATTAATAATAATGATAATCTTCTTTTCCTCCATATCCTTAGAGATGACAGCCAGGATAAGCTGTTTCATCATCTGTCCAGGGATAGAGGTGAGGCTGCCTGGCCTGTAGTACACATGCTAAGAGCAAGCCAGTCAATGGGAATCATTTCACTCACCTTACACTGGGAGTGCTGAACTCTCAGCTTCTGTTCTACCCTTTCACATGCAACCTTTTATAATTTTTACTGTATGAGCTGTAACTCTAAGTTTACAGTTTTACAGGCGTCTGTTCTCAATGAATAAAAAATACATAAGCATATTATAAGGATGTTTGACTATTCCACAATATGATGCAATCACTGTGTCTACAATCACACATATGCACAGAGGTACAATATGCTTATGCATTCATAAATATGTTTTAATATAACAGCTGATTCTGAAGTTTAACAAAAGCATAAAAATATTAGACCTAAACCTTAACTCTGCCTCCCTCACATCTGATTTTCTACACGTAATGCTTCCACCAAAGACTCCTGCATACTGACGTCCTCACCTTTTTTAACTTAGGAGAATCCACGATTTAGATGGATAAATGTGAAGTCACTGATGGAGAAAATTTTAACCATTGCCAGATGCATATTAAGGAGAGTTTGTGCTAGCAACAGCAAATAAGGGTAACGCATAGCTGCAGGCAGAAAAAAAACCTTTTCCGTTCTAGCATAATGTATGACAGAAAACCATAGCTCCCAATGAAGAGGGCTTGCAGTGTGTACAGTTTGTGTAAACCATTAGTATGTAACATTTTCATGAGACAAATAATAGCTGAGATTAATTGCACATTTATTTCCCCTTTCCAGAAATATACATTGCTTCACAGTTTCTCTGAACACACGCCCTTCCAGATTTTTATAGATGAACAATTAAAGAAGATAGGAGTCAACAATGAATAGTCAGGCTGCCAACAGGATTTTTCATCCACAGCACAACTTCAAAGACTTCCGGTTAAAAATTATGAAGGGAAACTAAACAAACCTTCCACATAACGTTAAAAAAGCATAAAAATAAACACTGTGTGATATTTCACACTGAAAGGCCATCAATGTTTAGAGGAAGAGGGGGAACATGCTACTCGTTTTATGCCTGCCAAGTTAAGAAAGCTCCACTGAGATGGTCTGAACACATCTTCTCATAAAAACAGGGCACTACTGCATCTATAGGTAGTACATCTTTTGTACAGGAGCTATGTCCCCTTTTTACCAATTAACAGATCTGTAATTTACACCAAGTTCCTTGGTTTTGACCCTTCTTCTTAAAAGTTTGAAGTTACAAATATTAGTCAAAGTACAAGAAATAACAGTGATGCAAACCAGTGAGGGAGGAATAAATGTCTCCAGGAGACAATCAAAAGACCTCAAGAATTCCAAGAGCAAGGACAGTAAGAGACTTATTCTTAAGGGAGCAAAAAACAAGATTTTGAGACAGAAATAAATCAAGTGGCCAACCAGACCCCTGCCTCCTTCTCTTCACACAGGCAGGGGCACCATGATGGCAGATGCTACCAACTGTACCAGCTGCCATAGCCAGTGCTGCAGTCACCACAGAAAATGCCATCCCTTGGGCACCCACCAAAGTCCACTTACTGCACCCTTTCACCTGGGAGTTACCTGTCACAGTTCTGAGGACACTGAAAAGCAGTCAAGAGGTTTTACATCCGATTCGTTAGTACAAACACCTCTCTTTCCCCTCTCTCAGAACCAAAAAAGAAAAAAAATGCTCACAGAAATTTCTTCTCCAGCAGCTCTAGCATCCTCAACTCAGCTCTGGTTTGGGAGTTGTGACATATTGCTGTGTGCTAGTTGGATTACAGTTATACATCACAGTTATACAGAAACATTTGTAAAAATCTGAAAAAAATATATGGAATATTATATTAAAATATCAATCAAATCACAAAAATACTGGGAAGTTTAGTCACTGTGAGAACCACATTTGAAAAAATTTGCATTGTTTTCAAACACCCATTCTGCCCCCACTTAAAAAAAAAAAAAAAGAGAAAACATGAAAACATTCCTTTCACACGCATCACTGATCTGGAAGGGAGAAAATGCAAAGGTTTAAAAAGCATTGTTATTCTACATTCAGGTAACAGGAAAAAAAAATATAGGCATGTTGATAATCAGTCCCTTAGATACCAAGTATTTTTTTAGTACTCAAACAGGCTTGATGCTTTATGCAGTGAGCATTTGCTACTGGCTTTAACAAAATGCTAACAATATACATTTCTTCTTGGATTACAACCCATGAGAGTGTATCAGTGCTGCATACAACACCTTTAAGACTTTAGGGGCACCAAAAGTCTCTGGCCAACTGAGAAGCCATTGGCAGCACCCTGAATGTGACAGGGAGAAAAGGGTGCTTTTTCTGCTTTTTGTTTAGCATTGGTGCCTAAACACCCATCACTGACATTTATCACAACTCTCTCTACTGAATGGTTAAATCAAACAACTAAAAGCAGCAGGAGTTTTACAGAAACAATGGTTCTGCAGTTCTGTGTTTCTTCTTTTCCTAACAGTCATTTATGCTATTTAACCTACTACATTTCTGACATTACAGATACATCCCAATTATGCAATCATTACAAAGAAACATGAAAACAAATGCAAATGGACAGAAACATTTCTGTAGACTGCCCAGAAATACCCTACTTAAGTTTATGGATGAAATTTGGACTCAAGCTAATGGGAATTCAATTGATTTCAACAGAGACAAGGTTTTGCTCCAACTCTTTTCTCATCATTTCAGCAAGGTCCCCCGCAACTTGCACAGCTCCAGTCTCCAGACTAAAAGCCACAGACATGCCAAGATGGCTGAAGTGTCTTTACACACTCCAGCTTCAAACACAAGCAGCTAAAATGCAATACAATTACTCCCGGAAGTATGTCATAACTTAATTCTGGTAAACATGAAACGGAAGAAAATTTCAACATTATCAGTCTTCAATAAAGATGATTCTATTTTTCTCCTTTGCAAACTGTTATCACTGGAGAGCCAGAAGAAGCTGCAGAGTTTCCAGCACAGGATGGACATTGACTATTGGAATGAGTCCAGAGAAGGTGATGACAGAGATGGAGCACCTCTCCTATAAGGAAAGGCTAAGAGAACTGGGATTGTTCAGTCTAGAAAAGAGAAGGCTTCAGGGTGACATAACTGTGGCTTTCCAGTACTTGAAGAAAGCCAATGGAGAGCGACTATTTACAAGAGCTTGCAGAGACAGGACAAAGGGGAATGGTTTTAAACTGATGGAGAGCAGGTTTAGATCAGATATTAAGAAAAACTTCTTCGCTGTGAGGGTGGTGAGACACTGGAACAGGCTGCCCAGTGAAGCTGTGGATGCCCTATTCCTGGGAGTGTTTAAGGACCTGCTGAATGGAGCTCTGAGCAACTCGGTCTAGCGAAAGGTATCCTATCCATGGCAGAGTAGTTGGAACTAGATGATCGTAAAGTGCCTTCCAATCCAGGCCATTCTATGAACTTAGAAAAGACAACAGGCAATGAAACACTCCCAGCTTCATCACACACCACAGAAGCCAAAACCTGTAGAATTTTTCAAATTGAGTAAATAACAGATCAAACCACAGTCATGCAATTGAACTGCCTAAATTCACATGAATTTCAGAACAAGGCATCCACTCCAAATAAGTCCATGCATGAAAGTGTGGGCTGCAAAACCAGCCAGAGTCAGTTTCAGAACTGAGTTAATGGAGAGGGATGACAAAAGACTGTAAAGAGCAGATGCTAAAGGAAGCACACTCATTAAAAGGCTGTAAAGTTATTATAGCACTGCACTGATCTAACCACTCTCGGTAGGCTGCATGGCTGTGTTTCAAAAGGGAAATGGATGCTACAGTTTGTCCAACTTATTTCAAGCTTTTCAGCTTTTCCTTTAAGCAAAACATCTACACGCTTTTATAGATTAACTACTAGTTAGCCTGAAAAAAAAAAAAAGACTGTATAAGCTGGCAGATGCCAAAAAACGCAGAAGAAAACCCCCCTCTGTTGGAGATGACCCAGAGGACGTAGCAGAGTTTACCGAATGGACAGAAGAAACTCCTGGACCGTAGACCTCTGTGCTAACTTGAATCTCCCTGTAAGATAAGCCAGCCTGAAAGACTCTGACCATAAAGCACAGTGGCATAGCCAATGGGATAGGTTTAGCCACCATTTTATGTTACTTTATTCTTTAGTTCTTTAGACTTGCTCCTCGGAGCTCAGAGACAGTGTTCTGATTGGGAAGCATTCCGTGTGGGTAGCTGCCCTGACCAATCCCTGCTTATCCCCTGTTGCTTAGTGATTGTGTTCCACCCCTTTATTGTAATATCCTAATATCTACCCTATCATCTCCCCCCAGTTATGCATACTCCTCCCCAGTTCCTGAACCTTCCATAACCGACCCTATAAAAACCCTCCATTGTCTTAATAAAGTTTGGATCGGCCCTTGTCAGCATGGGCGCGGTGGTCCTGCCTCACAGCAGAGATCAGCTCCAAACCCCCTGCAAAAGACCTGCAATCCTGCCAAAAGAATCCTGACTGGTCTCGTTCTTCCCCCTCATCACACACCGCGTCACCCCTCCATATTCAACCAGCTTCTTCAGGACAGAGTACCTGCACATACTCATAAGCAACTCATAAGCACGTACTCATGTGCTGGGGCACCATCCCTTCTTGCGTCCCTCCCTCCCTCTGGGATGATAACACATCAGCTAAAGCAAGCTTTACCACCATTCTCAGCAGCCTTAGCAGTTTTGTAACACTTAAAGCATGCCTGCCCCAGAAATGTGTCATTGTTGTGTGTTCTCCCAACACTGCAGACATGTTTCAATCGTGCCTTACCACCCCTCAGTCGCACAGGCTGAGACAGGGCTTTCTCAAGTTGCTGTCTTTCTGCTATTAGAACATATGCTCCATTCTTAACTGCAGATAAGATAAAATCCAAAATCAAGTTGTCTCTTCCCTTCTTTTGCTTCAGTGTTCCCCCTCCATTAGCTCCAATAAAAACAAACCAGGGTTTATCTTATTCAATTTTTAGCCTTTTTTATGAGAATGTCTTTATTGACTTGTTTTGTTATTCAGAACTGCCAGATTTCCTGCCAAGCTATTCCTAAATGAAGACAGCCATCATTCACATCATCTCACTCTCCAATTTCCTTTAGGATAGACACAGGAATAAACAGCAGTTCCTTCCTTGCTGCATTCTGCTAAACACCAGTGCTACAAGCAGCCCCTGCCACATAGGCTGACAATAACCCAGGCCTGTAAGGGACAGCTCAGACAGTCATGGTTTTCAGCTGAGCACTATGAACCCACACTGAAGAACAGCTTTATAAACCCAGAGAGCACCACCTAAGAACACCTAAGCAAAAACGGATGCACCCGCACTGCTTAAACCCAGCTCTCAGGTGTGAGGCTGGCTCTACCACTGTATCTTCAGATGTGAGTAGTGCTGGAAGGCTGAGAAGCACAGAATTGTGAGGGGAAGGGTGGCATAACCCAAAGACCCCCATGCTCTTGCAGGCTATTTAGTTACCAGGTTTGTCCTCATAATTTTCATGTAGCCAGAGTTCAAGCCCCCGCTCCATTTCCTTTTTTTTTTTTTTTTTTTTTTCACAAAAAATAAGCCTGTGATAAAAGGCAGCACAGTGCTCAAACAGAATGAATAATTTCAAACGCCAAGCAAGGTGGTTGGGTGAACCAGCAGAGAGGAAAAGGGAAAGAGAGGTGAGACGACAACTCAAAGATCTACTTTTTTTTTAAAGTATCTATAGAAACCCCAAGACATCTGATATAGCAATAAAGAGAAGCAGAGATTGAAAATAAGGGTCAAAGGTATCAGGATTATGGCTATTTTAGGTAAAATAAACACTGAAGTAGCAATATGGATTTCAAGGACCGATAATTTTCTATAGCTGCCTCAAGGACAAATGCTTACAGGGATGAAAACCTTTTCATCCCAGTCTTGGATACAAGTGCTTCTGTGGTTTCTACTGCACTTCAATTCTGGCTGGTTTTGAATGACAGAGAACTCAAACCCATGCCCATATCTGTCTACAAACCTCAAGGTTGTCATTTTTAGGCAAAACCAGCCCCAACAAAAAAACTCACTTCAGTATATGAGAAAGTACATAAATAAAGGCATTACGAAAGTGAAGAGGATTGAAAAGGAGCAAAATATTTAGTAGACTGATTTTTATATCAAGCATAGTTAAGAAAGCTATACACTCTTAAAATGGAAAAACAGATTAGCTGCTTTTTCTTATTAATGCTGGTAATTCTTCAACAGTTGCACAAATCCTTCAAAAATTATCATTCCCTTTGCAGCTGAGCTTCTTCTGCAGTGCAGTTGGAAAGGCTGCTGAGTCTCATGTGGCTGCTCATTTAAGCTGTTCCCATTTCCACTCTTAAGAGTGACCAGAATGTCCTAATTCAGTTTAATAAAGAACACATTGGACTTGGGGGAGGGAAGAACAACGATGGCATTGGGAGAGGAACCGAGCAATTTCTCTACTTCAACGAAGTTTATAAAAAGGGAACAAAAAAAAAAAAAAACAACAGCAAAACCAACAGTTGATCATCTCAGGAAAGTCTCTAGAAAAGGGGGAGGAGAAAGGAAGACAAGCAAGAAGAAACATTTTCCTCTCTTTTTGATCTAAGTTGTAAGTAGAAAATGCATTCTGAGGCAGTGGTAATTTAATGAAAATCTTTTTTCCCCCCAAACTAACAGAATTCTGGTTATTCAAGAAGAGGAGGCTGATTTCTAAATAAAGCCGTTAACTGAATTTAGTTTAAGGGAGATACAATTTCATGAGTCCCAAAGAAACGAAGAAGAAGGTTGCTTCAACAAATCTGATTATCTTTGCTGTCAGTGAATTGGTGTTACAGTTTCAAGGTATTCTGAAGGCTTCGGAAAACTGCAACTGAAGCAGGTATCACATTACTTCATAAAAAATGGCAAATGTAAAATTATGTGATCTCCTCACAATACTGATTAAAAATAAAAAGACAAGCCTTGACTAAGGCCAGAAGGGCACTTGAATTGCATATTCCGTGACTGACTAAAAGCATACCGAAGACAGCAGTAACTAAAGTGATAAACACAGTAGTTCTTTTTTTTCTTAATATTCACCAATACATTACTGCATGTTTGATCAAGGCTGAAGCTGTCTGTGAAACTTTATCTGAAATCTCTTCAGCCAGCCTGGCTTTACTGACTGCTTAGATGACATAAATCCTAGTCCCTTTTGCCGAGGGCAGTACTCTCAAACGCTTCCTGGAAAATAAACATGTCCTATTAGCAAAATTGCCCTCAACTTCATATTTTAGTTTCCTTCTATTACTGAACTGCATGACTTGTTACTCCCCAGCAAGATCCTAGTTCTGCAGACATGAAAAGCCACGGGTATGAAGATCTTAGGACAGAAAGGTTAGATCTTGCTCACTTACTGTATGTTGGCTACATTACAATCTCTGGTCCCTGCTGTTGACTTGGGGGAGGGAGAGTGATTTTTAAGCCTTCTCACTCAAACACCAATGCATCAGCTACTGGTGTTACCACAGCCAGGATAAGCACATGCAATTTTAGTGCAAGGTGAGCATCCTTGTAACGCACTTAACCAGCTTCTTCCTGACCTCTGCAGTGTTTACGCTCTGTAGCGTGTACTGTGATTGCCTTCTTCTGTAACTATAAATGCTCTGAAACAGTCAAAGAGCATATGCTAGGATTTACAAAAACAGGCAAAGAGGAAACATCCTGAGACAGATAAATAATTTAAAAAAAACCAAGCAGAAGTAGTAGTATGTGGAAAATAGCATATGGCTAAGCTCTCAGAGGGGAGGGAACAGCTATTTTGAGCCTGGTGTCTCCCCCAAAAGAGTTTTCAGAAATGCAGCTGTGGGACCCTCTGAAAAGTCCATCCATCTAAACTACACCATGCTGGTATCTAGCAACGAAATCAGGTCAAATGGTTATGCAGAACTGACCACCATGGCTGCTCCTTTTATGCTTTTTTTTTCAAATTAAGGTAATGCCCTTTTGCTTGTATGAGACGACACAGCTAAAGCAGTCTTTAAGAAAGATATAAATGTGTGTATATCTCCTGCGTCATACATACTGTGAAAAAATATTTTACAAGATACACAGCCAACGCACAACTGATCATACTTGAGAAGCCCATCAATACAGTCAGAGACTCAGATAGCCAAATTCTGGAAAACAGTCAAAAAGCATTGAATCTATTAGACAAGCCAGCCTTAGAGAAACTGGACATATGATGCTGTGACATTACCTGATTTTTGAGCATTTGTGAGATTCTTGTATCTTGTTGTGCTGTCTTTGCCATAACATTTCATGCTGCTTTCATTCTGTGATCTCAGAGTGATGTATCTAAACAAAGCAAAAGAATGCAAAAATTAGTTTCTCCCCACAGGTGATTCTTCTATTACCAGCTTGGCCCAAAGCACAAGCAGACCTGTGGCAATGAGCTTCCTATTGTAACACAACAAAACACTAACTTCTATTCAAAAGAGTATCTCCAGGTTACTCTCTCCTTTAAGTCACTATTGCAGAGGGTATCTACCAGGATTCATCTCCTTTAAAGAACCACCAAGAACCCTTTCCCAGTGAGAGAGACTGCTTCATTGTCAAATCTCTGGGATTGATACATCCACAGTCCTTCAAATTACAGACTGAAATACAAGAAAATGAATCTTTACTTTTACTTTTCAGAGTGGCACCTACTGCAAAATGAGGAGCGGGTTATATTGATGCAATAAATAAAACAACATCTTGCCTCTACTGCAGAGACCATAAAGATTTCACAGCATCCCAGGCTGCGTTGACAGAACCCAGTAGCTTCTCTCATGGAGAGATTTGCGGGCCCACAGCTTGCAACCTACATGACAAGTATCACACAAACAAGAGAAGGTACAGAAATCAGGAAGGGAGGGATTAATGAAAGTCAAAGATGCGGGAGATAACAATCAGGTTGTCACCCAGTGCAGAAGAGATATCTAGACAAGGCATCTTAAATTATTTAAATGAAAACAACACACTTGTTTTTGTAAATGCTGCTGCCTGGATGGCTTTTAGGAAAGGCTCTCAGCACCTGAGGGTATTACGAAGGTTAGCTGACATTACTGTGAGGCCACTCCACATAACCTTAGAGAAGTCATGAAGATTGGGGGACATCCCAGAAGGCTGGAAGGCGGCTAATGTCACTCCCATCTACAAGAAGGGCTTAAAGGAGGATCCGAGAAATTACAGGCCCATCAGTCGTACTTCAGTCCCTGGGAAAGTTACAGAATGAATCCTGCAGGGGGTTATCACAATCAAATGAAACAAGTGATTGGGAAAAGCCAGCGTGGATTCACCAAGGGCAAACTGCTCTTGACAAACTCGATTGCCTTCTAAAGCAAAGCTGTTGATGTGGGGCAAGCAGTGGACACTGCCTACCTGGATTTCTCCAACACTCTTCTATAGTTTCCTACAGCCTCCTTCTAGAGAAACTGCTTAGTTACAGTCTGGACAAGTGGTCCATGTGTCAGTGGGAAACTGGTTGACAGGTGGCACCCAGAGAGTAGTATAAAATAGCTCCTTTTCCAAATGGCAACCTGGCACAAGTAAGGTCCCCCAGGGACCAACACTGAGCCCATTGCTGTTTAATACCTTCATAAGTGATCTGGGAGATGGCATAAGTGTACCGTGATAAAGTTTTCTGATGATACGAAGCTAAGCAGGGAAGCACATGCTTTGGAAGGGAGAGCTACCCTGCAGGAGGACCTGGGTAGGCTAGAAGAGGGGGCTAACAAGAACCTTACAGAGTATCACAAAAACATGCAAGGTCTTATGGACTGTACTAGATGATCCTTTAGTTCCTTCCAACCTGGTATTCTGCGATTCTGTAAACAAGCCCGGAAGCTTAGGGTGCAATTCACAGCTCCATGATATCAACAGAAAACTCTTCATTCACACTGAGCCCTGCTGGTTTTGGAAAATCATTCCAGGCTTCAGAAGAAACATGTAGGAATGATCACAGATAACCTCAGTGAGGTCAATCAGCATTTACTTCCTCTCACCTTCATGCTAGATTCACATGCTTAAATTATTCTTTTAAAATCTCTGATATTAAGTCCCAAGCACTGTGACACTACTACATACAACAAGAAGCTGCCCCCCAAGTCCAGCACAGACCAGGTGCCCTCCCTTAGTCAACCAACAACACAAACCCAAGCCCACAGAAAACAGACAGGTCCACACACAATCCAGATACCAATCCATCAAAACATGCACCATGAGAGACAGCAAAGCCCCTTACAAAGCCTGACCTGCCTAAAACATATTTCTTCAAGAGAAAACCTGAGCTGATGGCAAATGCTGGTAGCATCGCCCAGGGATATATGGAGTTTCTGGGATATAAGTAAGTTTTTGCTTACAACATATCACACTGAGCCCCAGAAACTAAAATCTGTGAACATTCACATCCTGCTGCAAACGTGAGCTGACATGCTACAAATGTCCCCAAACACAAACCTGCTTGCATCCCACCTGCTTACAACTCTTCTAAGCAAATCCATCAATTTACCTCTTTGTCAAAATAAGAGAAGTTTTAATAAATCCACATGTACACAGTGCAATACCTGACTTGGTTTTTATACTGGTAATTAACACCTCCAGGTCTGTAACAGGCATACTAAATATTCTAGACAAGGGACAAAGGTGTACCATTTCTGTTTGTAAGAGGAAATACTCAGATAAACACAGAAAACCCAAGGTTAACACCAGTGGAGCCAAGTGACAAAATGTTGGGGGTTTTTTGTCCCAGTTTAACACAACTGTTTAGAACTTGCCAGTATGTTTAAATTTAATCTTTAAAAAGTAACTGCTATATCCTGGGATGGGGCAATACAGAATGTACATACAGACTGGCGAACAAGATGCTGAAAAGCAGTGCCATGGAAAGGGACCTTGGGGTTCTGGTTGATGGCAAGCTGAATATGAGTCAGCAGTGCCCTGGCAGCCAGGAGGGCCAACAATGTCTGGGGGGGCATCAGGCAAAGCATCACGGGCCGGTCGAGGATTGTCCCGCTCTGCTCCTGCACTGGGAGGCCTCACCTTGAATATTGTGGCAGTTTTGGGCACTGCAGTGTAAGGAGGATATTAAATTGTTAGAGTGTCCAAAGGAGGGCAACAAAGATGGTCAAGGGCCTTGAGGGGAAGCCATATGAGGAGTGGCTGAGGTCACTTGGTCTGTTCAGCCTGGAGAAGAGGAGACCGAGGGGAGATCTCACTGCAGTTACAACTTCTTCATGTGCGGGGAAGAGGAGGAACAGACACTGATCTCGTCTTTGTGGTAACCAGTGATAGAACCTGAGGCAATGGCCTGAAGTTGTGTCGGGGGGTTTAGACTGGATATCAGAAAAAGTTTCTTTGCAGGTGGTTGGGCACTGGAACAGGCTCCTCAGGGAAGCGGTCACAGCACCGAGCCTGCCAGAGTTCAAGAAGCTTTTGGATGATACCCTTGGGCAAATGGTGTGATTCTTGGGGACAGTCCTGCGCAGGGCCAGCAGTTGGACTCCATCACCCTTGCGGGTCCCTTCCAATTCAGCATATTCTGTGTTATTCTACGATACCATGAACTGTGACCGAAGTCACAGTATATAGCTTTGCTTTCTTTTTCGATCATCCATCTGCTCTGAACAACAAATGCCCATATTAAGCCTAAAATGCCAAAATATTCTGCAGACAAACTATCCCTGGTAGCTTCCTGCAAAAGGCCAGGCCAATGGATGCCACGAAAAACAACAGGAATGCCCAGGAAAACCCTTTCCTGTTTTTCTTATTTGTTTTTGCTGCTCTTTCCAGTATACTACCTTCATCATTAGAGCTACAATGACACCCATATGCAGGTGTACATAAATTATCAGATATGTGCAAAGCTCTCATATATAATACCACAGTTAAAAAATAAACTTGGGGCATTTTGGAACCAGAGGTAGTGAACTGATGGCTGATAAATACTGAAAACAGTCCCAACATAATTAATTCAGGACCAAACACTACAAAAGTACATAAAATTCACAAATGAGGTTTTAATTCTTTTCATTAAATTTTAATCAGCATCTCATTTTTTGAAGTTTAGATTAAAAAGCAATCTAATTTTATATTCCTCTGCCATATTTTTCAGTTTTGCTCCCATCCCAGCCCTTAGATTTTGCATACAACCAAAGCACAGTAAGGAAAAGCTAAGAAGTGAAGCCTACAGCAACATTTACAAATTAAGACCTAAGTCAGAGATCAGCTATCCCATACGCACAATATAAATTTTCAGTCCTCTCTCTTCATTAGGATTGATGACGCTGCTGGAAAATAAGGAGCACATAATACCTTTTATGGGAACGTAAAGCACAGATGAATTAACAGAGAGAGAATGCAGCTAAATCAATTTCTCATCTCAAGATAGTAATAGAGGCAATTTCTTGAACTTTACTATGCTTGTAACATATTGATCAGCAGAGCTTCACACTGAAAGTTAAACTAGGTATTTTCCCAGGGATAAAATGGAGGATGGCAGTAGAACTAGGCAACACACCAAAGACAGGGATTTTCTCCAGTCATGTTACACTTCAGAAAAATCAAAGTTTCCATCTACTTGCATGTTACCACAAAACATGAGAAGATAATTTCTAGATTAAGGCTGAATTAGTCCTGTATGAGCCATAACAAAGGAAATTTAGTGATAGGACAAGGGGGAATGGTTTCAAACTGAAAGAGAATAGGTTTAGATTAGATACTAGGAAGAAATTCTTTCCTGTGAGGATAGTGAGGCACTGGAATGGGTTGCCCAGAGAAGTTGTGGATGCCTTACTCCTGAAAGTGTTCAAGGCCAGGCTGGATGGAGCTCTGAGCAACCTGGTCTAGTGAAAGATGTCCCTTCCCATGGCAGGGGTTGGAACTAGATGATTTTAAGGTCCCTTCCAACCCAAACCATTCTATGATTCTGTGATTCTATGATTTACTTTCACATTATGAACTTTTATATTATTCTACATTAAGAACTTAGCCGAAGTGTTAAATTGGGAACTCAGACTTCCTGTAGATCATCAGAGCATCCAAAATGGAATTCTGGGAAAATATAAATTTAAAAAAAAAAAAAAAGGCCTTCGGGATTTCTCCTCTTCTTCCTAACCATTCTGCGTCCTTCTTCCTAACCTTCCTGCGTCTAACCATTCACAAACACCAGCTAGTAAACTTTCCATGAAATGAATTAACCTCAGCTACTTCAAATCACTGAAGTACAAGTTTTCTTTACTATATTTGTCATTTTTTCTATTACAAGAGTGACCAAGAACATCTTGTTATCTAAATTGGTTGGTCATGATTAAACAGCATTTAATTATTTTTGGGAGCAGGAGAAGGGAAACTAAGCCACCTTAAGATAAGAAACATTAAGAACAATAGAGTACATATATTAAACAAGCAATACCAACAAAGACTGTAATATCAACTGGCAAAATCAGCAACAAAATGGTTAACACCACCAGAATTATCATCAATAATCATATATCATTACTTTGGTTCACTTAACACAACTATATCAGAGCACAGTCTCTCTTCACGTGCTGGAAGTCCTCTCTTAATCATCAGCCTCATGAATTTGTTGCCCTTCCCTGGTCCATGTTCAGCTTCCTGCTTGCACTTTCCTAGAAAAACTCTAGGACTTCAAATTCTCATTCAAATTCTACAGGATTCTTCATGCATGCATAATTATTTTCATGTGTTCATTTCGACATCTTTGAAATGCTTCAGGAATATTGCATGACATTTATTTCCAAATGAAATGTCTTAGGCAAATGGTGCATCTTACAGATGAGATGCTAATGTGCAGACAGATTGTGAATTTCAAAATCTATTACTTTTTCGTGTGTAGGTTTCAAGGCTTCAGACAACACATACTGTACAACGTGAGATTACGTTCAAAGTGGCTTCAGACGTGAGCTCCTGGTTAGATTCACCCCAGTCACACAAAGCAAATGGGTGCTCAAATTAGCAGAGACCACCCGTTACACCACAGGCACAACCCAGGAGACGCCTGCCTTGAGTGAGTGCATCAAGCGACTGCTCTCTGGCACTGGCCAGAACATACTCCAGTTCCCTTGGGCAGGGCTTGGCTTATCCCATCTCTCCCATACCAGTGTCAGCTTTTCTTCTTCTTTACAACATTCTGTGGGCGGGGGGAGGCAAGATGGAAGACAGGGAGGACCAAAGCTACATATGGTATTGAACACAGGGGAGCACCACGTATTTACACAGTGGCACATTCATGCTTTCTGTTTTGTTTTCTGTTCCTTCACTAATAAGTACTGACTTGTTTTATTAATTATTATGCTGCCATTTTTACAGGATGACCACAAAGTCTCCTTCCAGAGCAGTTGACATCTGGTGCAGCACTCATCACAGCACACACTGCATTGTAACCCCCTCTCCTCCTGCACATGCTGCTTTCATTTATCTACAAGCAATTTCCTCCAGCATTTTATCATCCAATCATTCAGTACTAGGAGTTCTACAACATATTTCAGCCAGCCCTTCCTTTCATTACTCTCAATGCCCCAAGCCCACTCTCTTGCAAAATTTCACTTACTTACTTCAAACTATGAGGTGACTAAAACCATTCAAACAAAATCACTGCCAAAAATGACATCAATAAACAATCCTCCTTCCCTGAAAAACCCTCAAACTATTCTTTCCCTTTCCAAAATAACTGCAAAGCAGCCACTCTCCTAAAAGAAATTCCCCAACCACTCAAAAAAACCTGCTTTAAGTGGGCACTCCCCATAATGCGCTTTAGCCCTAATTATTCCAGTTTGGCAAGGCAGGGAACACGTCACAGCAAAATCTTGTGTCAACAGCCTGATAAACTAATGTTTAGACCTCTTGTGCCACACTAACATGCCAGCCCTGCCCTGAGAAAATGGAGCAGGAGCTCCACAGCTCAGAAAACAGCACTACCAGACCAAAAAAACCCCCAACTTCAAACAAATAAGCAGACAAACCTCAAAGTCTAACAGCTACTTCTTGGCTCCAGATCTTCCCCGCAGAAGGTAGGCGGAAAAAAAACCCAACCCATCCCACCCTTCTGCAGACTGACTCCTATGCAGTGCTAAGAATATTCTGAAAGACACAAAATGTATAACTTTTCAACTGAATATTCATTTCTGAATTGAAGGGAAACATCTTAAGGGTGAGTGGGTGTAAGGAATGATTCCTCCTCAGCACTGCCGCGCTATTTATTAAAGGCTGTGAATACCCACAGGAATTCAGCTTTGGCCTTCACACTGTACACTAACAAGCTTAGTTTACTGACATTCACAAAGCAGATGAAGCTCTGCTTCAAATGATCCCTTTGAAAGGGACAATTACACCAGACAACTGGAAATTGGATGACCAACAGAACTAATTAAATTCTTAAGTTCTGTCTGTATATTTATCCAGATTTTTTCTCACTGTTCTTACTCAGAAAGGGAATGGGTTGGCTTGGGAGGCCAAGGGAACGAAGTATGCCTTTTTTCCCCCTCGTCTCCCCTACACAGTTACAGATCTGTTTGGAACAAAACTTGAGACATGAAATCAATGCAGCCAGTGGTGGAATTCATCTTATTCTGACAGAAATATTCCATTTTCCCTAGCTTATATTTTAAATTGCTTTCTGATATACCAGGTTATTATTTTTTTTAGCCTCTTTGGTTCCTTACATAATTAAATGCCACGCTATTCAGCTTTTACAATTACTTTTACCATTTTCAGAAGAACATTTCTCAACTTTCTGTGAAGAATTTATTCCCCACAAGTATTAGCTTCACTGACTATTTTCTTGTTCATTACACTAAAAGCTCTTAGCCATCCCTGTAGAAATCTTTTCCCTTATACAGACTTTCTTATAGGGTAGATAGTATTTGCCAATCCTCAGTTTCTTTTCCTACTATTTCATGTAACCAGAATTAGCTCAGAAAAAGGGGAAAGGTCAATGCCTTCATCTTGCCATCACAGAAGAAGGGCTAGGCACAGCTTAAGGACACATTTTTGTTACAAATTCAGATTTTGCATTTAATACTTGCAAAAATAACAGCAATGTTCCCAAAAGGTGTCCTAACTAAGCTATGAACGTTTTGCCCGTTTACCCTACAGGTACAGATAAGCAGACTCGCAAGCGTCCAGTACTGGCTTCTACAATTTCTCTTAGAAGACCACCACAATTTTGCAGCAAGCATGTTCCCAGTCCCTCAAACTTCACTTTTAAGGTACTGCCCACACCAAATGCAGATCCAGCAGCACAACACTTGCTCCAGTTTGCCAACTTACAATGAAGCATATAGAAATCTTTAAAAGGTGCTTTATTGATGCAGAAGTGACAAAGTAAAAACATATTCTGCAAGAAACAAGCTCATCCTGCTTAGCACTTCAGAGAAATATTAAAAAACTCCAACAGAGTAATGTCTCCCTTCCTGGGTAGGCTGAGGATAATTATTTCGCTAGCAAGGAGGGTTATTCGTTTTGGTTTGGTTGTTTGGTTGGCCTGGGGGGGGCGGTTGGGTTTTTTGTGGACCGTGTGGGGCAGAAGAACAAAAGAGCACCATAAGAAAAGCCTTTTAAAGCTTTATTTCTGACAGAACTGCCATCCTGCTTCTTAGCAGAACAGTAGGAGGGAGTTTCCAGAGTGGGCCTAAAAAACAGCAGGGGAAGAAACCTCTATAGCAGGCACAGTACACCACCATAGCATCTTCTCTTGGGAATGAGTTGTAAGTAGGAAACACTCTGAAGATGATGACGAACTTGCTGGTCATCTATGGCTTTATTTTACATACCAGTTAACCAAGTAATCTTTCAGAATGTTACTAAGTATCACACATACAACTGAAAGCAACATATGCCTGACCATTTCATACCATTTTCAGCCCTGCTGCAGGTAGAGCTTGAATTATTGCCCCAGATAATTCAAGAGCCAAACAGCTCTGCCCACATTTCCCCATCATCTAACTGGCATCCTGGCACAGTGTTTTACATGATGGTGAAGAAACTGGGGGCTCTACAATGGGGGCCAGAGGATCATCTCTCATTTCAAGTCCCAATTTTGTCTGAGGTCACAATGACCTGAATCTAGCATGACTTATGCATAATCGCCCTCCAAGCAAGTGGATCTGTGCCAACTGAACCTCATAAAAGTTTTGGAGGTAGCAGTGGACATATTCTAAAATCCTGTTTACTTGCATCATTGAGGTTTCACTTCAGAATAACCTTCCACAGTCTGCTCACTGGTTTTTTTGCTCCTTGAGACATCAGATCTCAGCTAAATTCTGTGATTTCCCATCTGCTGTCATCTAAAGAAGCCTCTATGAATTCTCTCTCCAAACAGTCTGTAAAAGACCTCCAACATCTTTAGAGCAAGCTTGTATCTTTAGACAAACTAGATAACATGCTTAGCACAAATTCTGTTCAGAGAAGTCTTGCATTCAGACACGGTGTTGTTCAGATGCCCATGTATCAAGTTCTGAGTCTCAAACCCCACGAGCCAGCACGGCAGATAGAACCTCAGTACCACTTCATAGACCTTGCCTTAGCCTTTCAGCCCATTCTCTGTCCCTACAAGACGCGTCTCAAATGGACACACAATATTTCTACATCAACATTTTTTATCAATTGCCTTATATGGACATTAAGTTTCAGAGTGTGCTATCTGGAAATCTTGGCTGCTCCAGATCATGCTTTTAGAGACTTACTCCGTAATTCTCCTATCAATTTGCTGGAGATGCATTTGTGTCCTCTGATTTAGGAACATATAAAAAGATTTTTCATGGTTATCTCAGCTAAGATTGGACTGAGAGTATTTATTTATTGCATTGTTTACATGCACTGTGAGCCACCAGATGAGGAAATGAAGAAATAAAAACAACTGCCTCCTTTAGACCACATCATTTCTGACACCATTTCTACTTAGAGATAGCTCAGTTTTGTTTTATGGAGGAAGAGAGTAAGCAAACATATACGTCAGTTTTTCATCATTTACTGAACCTGTGGCATACAAGGCTCATTTATCATCAAGCCCTAGACTCAAGCTGAAATGCTAATTACAGGCAAAAAGAAAAGGTAATGCTTTTCCAATAATTAGTAGGCAAGCAATTCTCAGAACAATGTTATCAGATTTATCACAGGATTCTGGAAAGAAAGTGGCTGACACACTCGTGGTTTCCCTTCTGTACACTTTTCATTTACTGAAGATTCAAGCCTTTGGATTATCTACTCGAGACATCAGACTGGTAAAGGAATTTGTAACTCTGAACAGCACAGATGTTCCCCAGTGAAGCATCCTTGGGAACTGCCCAAGGAAGGGTGACTACAAGCAATACCACCAGAGGACTGAAAGGTAATGCCATGAATCTCAGGTATTTTTAGTTCTGACTGTGGACTGAAAAATGCAACCAAAAATGCCATTTCTAACAAACGTAACTCAGAGCTGTATAATGGGAGTGAGGGAGGACTGTGAGTTGATTTAAAAAAGAACTAGAACAGGAGGTAAAAACAACTTCAGCAGAAATGAAAGCTGAGAGACACTGCAAGCGTGCATTGCTAAGCAAGTCAGAAGTAAAAGTTAGCTCGTGCAACACCAGCCAGACCTCAGCAGGCAGTGCTTCAACCTCTCTCACCCAAAGTAAGCAGCTTTGGGGTCTCCCCATAGCTTCAACGCAGCCAGACACAAGGGATGGTCTTAGCAGGGGCACAGATCTCCAAGAACCCTAGTGAACCATCCCCACTCCAGAAGCATGAGAGAAGCATGCTAGAGAGAAGGCTGGTGCTATCACTGTGGGGCCTCAAGTGTTTGAAGAGATGCTAAGCCTTGTTCTGGTTTGCCTGCACTCAGCTCCAGCGGCACAATGCCAGCACTCATGTTAAGGAGACACCATTATTCCTCTTGGCCAAACCTCACAGTCTTAAAATTAGATGCAGACTGCAAAACTGTCATAGCACGGGGGCATTCCAAAACACCCTTCACCTAAGACTACACCCAAAGAGGAAATTACCAACCTGCATGAACATAAGGTAGGTGTTCAAATAGCAGTCTCATCTGATAAAGATTTCAAGCAGAGACCTCCAGGGGAGGGCTACAAGATCATGAAAGGATTTTCTCCAATGTATGAACAACCTTACATTTGTTCCCTTATCTTGCAATGGTAAATTCTTATTACTGTGCTCCAGTTAAAAGACAATAAAAAGAATGGATAATATATAATGAAGGCACTGCATACATGATTTAAAGTTGCCTCCAAATACCTAATGCACAAATATTTGTTTTCCTTCAGATGCCAAGAATCAGGCCAGAACAACAGTAATGTGATTTTGGCTTGTACAAAACAATGCTTTCTTTTTTTTTTAATAGGTAATGTTCCTACCTAATTTTTTTTTTTTAAATCAAATTGTCCTTATAGAAGATTCAGAGACAAGCCTTCTGGAAAAGTAGTAACTGCATGAGACAAAACATAATCAAGAGTATTCTTTTGTTATGTTCTTAGCATTCCTGCACTGCAAATTCAAGCTACGAAAAATGTCTGTGTATGAGATGCTGCAGCAAGTAACAGCGTAAATGTCTAAATCTTTGAAAAGTCAAGAGTTTCAGAAAGCCTAATTTTTTTTATTTTTGTTTTTTAAATATTGAAACCCCTGGTATGGATTTCATTTTCATTTTAATTTTCCTACGGGGTATTGGCTTGGAGGAAGTTCATTTCACAGAAAAATCTTAAGGCATTCTTTACGTCATCTTCCCCTGCATTAATGTCTCTGGTAATGCAGGACTCAGATAAGTCTATGCAGTCTCATGCCCAACTGATATATTTTCCAGCAATGCCTAGCTATGTCAAATGCTGCATCTCTCTCGATCTTGTACATGAGTTTTACCCAAGGGCCTGGTTTCAGCTGGGATAGTTAATTTTCTTGCTAGTGGCTGGTTGAGCGCTGTGTTTTGGATTCAGGATGACAATATTGTTGATAAGAGCCTGATGTTTTAGTTGTTGCTAAGTAGTGCTTACTCTTAGTCAAGGACTTCTCAGCTTTACATGCTTTGGCAGTGAAGAGGTGTACAAGAAGCTGGGGGAGGAAGCACTGGCCAGTTCAGGTCAGTTGTCCTTGCAAAGTCATATTCCATACCACAGAACATCATGCTCAGTATATAACCTGGGAGGTGTGGGGCACTGCTCAGGAACTGCTTGGGCATGGGAGAGTGGGTGGTGAGCAACTGTGTTGTACAGCATTCGTCTTTCTCTTTTTGTTATCTCCCTTTTCGTTACAGTTACTATTTTATTTTACTTTGTTTCCCCATTGTTAAGATGTTCATATCTCAACCCATGGGTTTTACCTTTTTCTGATTCTCCTCCCCATCCTACTGGAGGGTGGGGAGTGAATGAGCAGCTGCATAGTACTTAGCTGCTGGCTGGGGTTAAGCCATGACACCAGGTCTAGATTCAATAGTGGACTGAAATTCCTTTGCACACTGAAAGTTTCAGCTGCAATCTCATTATCTCCAGACACTGAGTTCTTCGAGGCTGAAATTATCTAAATGGACCAACTGCAATGTCCCGTTCCTTCGAGATCTCCTGCTCGTTTCAGAAAAAAAGATGGCATAAAGTCGTTTTCCTTCACAGGGAGACCTTGAATTATCAATTTTTTTTGACATTCTCCAAAGCCTAGCAAGTCCGACTCATCACTCCCCAGAGACCTTATGACACACTGATAATGTTTTCTTCTCAAAAACTATTAGAATGGTTTTGCACAATATAAACAACTGTTGAAAACAGAGGAAGACTGGTCTGGTGTGCCTTACTTGCAGACAGCTCCAGCCTTCTCTTTTTGTCCCTGGTGTACCAGCACAAGCTACAACCCAAGAATGCTCTCCTTCCAATGAGACCTATTGGAAGCCATAAAGACAACAGGAACTGATGATGAATGGAGACAATCTTTCTGTGTTTGTGCAAGAGGAAGAACATCTCTCTGGTACTCTTTGAGCACAGGCAGTATTGAAGCAGCTGGTGATGCCTCTCCACATTCACCAGCTCTGTACAACTACAGAGCATAGTCTTGGATGTCCATTTGATAAATTATGATGTCCTTATTTCCAACAGATACACCTATTCTTGTCAGGAAAACCTGAAGATGAGATTCTGATGATTTATTCACTAGCTTGAGCTATGAAGTCCTGAACTGAAAAATATTTCTTACAGTAAAACACACGTGACTATTAAATTTCTCTGCTTGACAGAGAACTACTTAAGACATGAAATCCTGAGATGAACAGACCTCAGACCTCTCTAATTTGAGGCTTCTGGTAAGTCTGTTGAGCAAGAAGAGATTTGGGAATCCTCATAGGTCTCCATGCTTTTCAACGCACAAACAGCAAGTGCACTCTGCACAACTTCTCCAGTGGTAATAGACGTAGTTTCACTCTATAATCTGGGGTTGATCACTATTTTTACTTCTTTAGAGGGCTACGAAGTCCATTTAACCTGGGAGGAAAACAGCAGCATAAAACTCTTGGGACAGTACTTTACTGGTCTGTTGTCCCAAATACGGATATTTCCCACAAGCACAAGACTGGTGTATTTTACATACCTGCAATAATAGAACACTGAATCAGTAAGGATTTTCTGGTTCGTATTACCTGAAAAATTTCAGATACTTTACATCACTATCACCTATTTCCTCCAGATCTCGCTTCTATTTCTCAGCTTCTTATGGGCTCTTAACAACAAGATGATGTGCTCAATAAAAATAAAATCTTCAGCAAGACAGTAGGCTTATTTCCATTTTAATTTTAGCCATATTCTCAAATAGATAAACTGCCTTCTGAGTATCAGTTATTATCAGAAGGAAGTTGCCCTGGACTTTGAGAGAATGTCACAGTTTCCAGTGAGTTCGTGTCTTCTGGAAAGTCCTAAATTGAAAAACTCTCTGGCTAAGATGGGAAATCCAGACACAATTCAAGCTTTTGACTCCATTTTGATGCCTAAGGACCACCACAGATGAGCAGTTCTAGCCTCACAGGGCTGTTAGCATCTGCTTTGTTGCTAATAAGCATGGGTAATGAAAGACTGTCATAGCTCCCACTCCTAAATCTGGTGAAGTAGTAAGAAAAGAGTTCTTGCCCTTCCTACCAGGTGCTTCACAAAAAAAAAAAGAAGAATTATCCACGTGAATCAAATAACTTGCCAAGTGATTCAGAGCTGTCATATCTGAACAAAAAATTACCATGTCAATACGCAGAATAAAAAAAAATTATACTGCAGATTAGAGAAAAGCTCTTGAGTATTATGAATTCTGAACCTTAAGAATGGACAACATACTTACTCCATCCTAACATTGTGAGGAAAAAAAAAATCTTTTGGTGGCATAACACCAGCCTTTGCAAAAAGGGTAAAAATAACATGCATCACAAGAGACAAGAATCCAACACATTAGGTAATCTGTGATGAGAACTCTATGAATAAAGCAGATAATACCAAATTAGTTAACTAAAAAAACCCCAACAAAACAACCATTTACAGATCAAAAGAATACTTGCCTATGCATTTCCAACTAACAACCAACTAGAATTACAAGTACGTGCCATTTTAAAATAAGCAAAGAACCAGATTCACAAGATGATCTGGATTTGCCCACCCTCTCAGACATGTTGGCTTTTAACATTTACAGAGTACTAAAGAAAACATCCCACCACTTTTATCTGGATTGATGTCACATTTGCCACAAAACTTCCATGTTCAGAAAGAGGCCCGCTCGACAGCAGATGGAGTATTCCATTAAAACATGAGTGGCAACAAATGCCCACTCTCCCAGTCAAAAGATGCAAACCACTTCTCAGTAACACCTGCCTGCAGATCACAAGATGTTCGCACAGAACTTTCCCGCAAAATACCTTTTTCTTACTCCTGTCTAAAAGCATTCTTATTGATAAGTAAATTCTGAAACTAAAAAAAAAAAATAAAAAAAAAGAAGAAAAAATAAATAAAAATAATAAAAAAAAAAGAATTAAAAAAAATAGCCTCGGGTATTCTTCCCAGCACAGTTCACTTATCCAGAAAAGTATAAGGAAACATTAACAGCAAGAAGCGACTGTTTCAAGCTGAGGGTAACTAGGAAGAAGAGAAACTTGCTTCACTTTATAAAAAAGACGTGGTAATACTAAAAAGAAAAAAAAACACACACACACACACGACCTGAAGGGTACATTAATTATAATGGTTCTGCGGTTCTTCTGGATTTCAATTAGAAACCACTTTATTTACAGCTCTTGGCTGAGCAGCAGGCAACCCAATGAGAACATTTTTCATGGTGCAGTTTCTAATGCAAATAAAAGTAAAGGCAACCCCAGAGTGGTTTGCTAACTTATATAATGAGACAGGAAACAAATGGTACAAATGAATAATGACCATGTCAAATGCATTCAGAAAGACCACAGGACTCAAATAACAAATTCTTTGACAAGTACATTTACCTCAAAGAACTATCTAAAATAGCTCTCTTTTTCCATAAATACATAAACACTTTTTAATACATATTTTAATAATTTAAATCAAAATATGAAGTTAAATCTGTTCTCTCCACCCTCAAAACCAAGAAGTGACCATTAGAGATAGGTATCTGACTTTTCTGCTTTTTAAAAGTCCACATCTAGTAATTCTGAACAGAGTGAAGAGCAGCCCTAAGAGGCAACACTGGGGTCTGCCCAGGGGCTCTTTTGCACTACTTGCAGATACAGCAGCACAGGCAGTGAAAGAAGGCGTGGAGAAATCAGGTGATTTCTCCCACATATGCATTTTGTGCACACAGGCAGACAGCATGCAACTTAAGGCTCCCAAAAACAGCTGAGATGTCTCTCTGAAACCAGGGCAGGTTCACCAAGGACTGACCGTGCATGCTCACATAACAAACCCCTCAACTTTGCCACCATATTCAGCTTGGTGCCAGCAGGGCTGAGGTGCAGCCCCTGGCAGATGGCACTACTCACTCCTCACAACAGCCCAGGCTGGAGTTACACCACCTGCATCCTCCTCCACCCAGTTTTCAGCCATAAACAACCAACTCCAGAAATGAACAGCAGACCTGCTTGTTCAATCAAACGGCTCATACCGTCTCAGACCACACTGTTTCTCCCCCAGTTTCCCTAGGAGAATGGCTTCACACAAACCAAGCTTCCACTAACCTTGTCTAAGTTGTTATGCTTTTATTCAAAAAATGTAACATCACAGGGAAAGACTCCTACAGGTACTTTTCATTTTACTTTTAAAATGGAAACAAAATAAATTTTGTCTGGTTTAACAGCACTTTTCCAGATCGTGCTAGATACAGAATTTTCCATCTTTTCAAATCACAAGGTTGCGTCAGACACTTGCACGCTCTTTCAATCCTATTCCCCTCTCTGGCTTGTCAGTTCACTTAGGAAAGAAACACCTACATTTTGGGCTTCCATTTGGCAGAATGCTTTGAAGCAGTTCCTGATATCACAGAAAATGCCCATCAACAACTGTTACCTGCTCAGGAGGGATCTGCCTATATACAGATGCTCATATGCTAGCGAGCACTTCGCTGAAAAGACTAAGTGATGTGTTTTACTTACTGCAGCCCATTTGAATCTGGACAGTTTCAATTTGTACTGTGCTCTTAACAGTGAGAAGATTCTGGAGATGATTGTAATCTCTATCATTCATAAAGGCCCGCGTTCAGAAGAGCAAGAAATGCAGGTATGTATTTCATTAACATGTAAGCATTCCTTCAAGTCTGTAAAAAGCACTTTGCACTGGGCAAACTATTTAAACAAGATTTCTAATGGATGCCTTCACTATCATCCGCCAAAGATGTCCAACCTGGTAACTGCGGGCACAACTGTGCAACTGATACCACCAACGTGGCTGGCTCATGTCTCCAGGTTTCCTATATAGGCTATATAAAAAAAGGAGGGGGGAGGGGAAGAAAATAAAAAGTTTCTAGAAGAGAATGTGATCAGAGCACTGAAATTCAGTTCCTGCTGAGCTGCCCTAAAGAAAAGACCCTTTATCTCTACTGACTGCAAGGACAAGTCAGGCGCCTAAGGAAATTAGCTGATCCAGTCAGAAGCTTCAACTTAAGACAACTTAGAACATCCCGTTATTCATACTTCTGTCTTTTGATATAAACTGCAACAGCAGTAAGTTCGGTTAAACCTTTTTTTACAGCTAACCAGTATTAGCTTATTAGGGACCAGATGTCATTTGGTTTGTAGATGGGCTACAGTGCATTATTAATAAAGACAAGGTTGCAGGAAAGCAGGCTGTGATGAGGCAGGTGCAAATGCTACAGAAGACAGAGGAGGGAAAACTTTCTGCAAGACAAACATCAAAGATCCAACACTTTCCTTCTGTTATGCTAGAGAACCACAAGAGAGCCACCTCTGGAATTGTGTTTAACACTAAAACAAACCAATCCTCCCTCACCCAGCTGAAACCACCCCCAAACACGCATAGCTGCCCACCCACACCACACCACCGCAAAAACCACCTAAATCAAAACGACCACGGGACGTACCATAAAGTGCCGCGTGTGCCATTAGACCACCACAGTAGCAAAAGATGAATGGCACGTAGCAAGCGCCCGAGGTATGCCACATACAAGCCACCAAGCAGCCAGCCTTTCCCACTGGACAGCACTGTAAGGAAGAAATATTATGAGGATCTCAGCAGCCCTTAACGCTGCTGTCGTGAACGTGAAA
Source organism: Pseudotriccus pelzelni (assembly GCA_035584735.1). Taxonomy (NCBI): domain Eukaryota; kingdom Metazoa; phylum Chordata; class Aves; order Passeriformes; family Tyrannidae; genus Pseudotriccus; species Pseudotriccus pelzelni. The sequence continues at coordinate 23,201,376 of JAWMRA010000113.1, forward strand.
AAAAAAATCCTAACACACAGTACCACTCCCACAAAAAAAGGGATAGAACTTGTTCTTATATAAGTATGTATATTATTTAACACTCGAAAACAACAGTTCCATCACATCTATGCAGAACCAGAAGTGGTGAAGAGCTGAGAGGGGGGGAAATATAATTTCTACCCTATTGTATCTATCCATTTGGTTTGTTTGCCTCAGGACAAGTCAAGGGCCCTCAACACACTGCAGAACAAGGACCACTATCTGTTTTATTTCTCTTCCTTTGTTGTGGCACAAGGTGAGTGATGCAAGTACGTGCAAGTATAATTCACACAGTATTTGCATCTATTAGCTATTATCTCCTAGGAAATTATCTTTTGGACCTGGGAAAACGTGATTACAAAACTAAAGGTGAGATAAACAAATGCACACCATCATCTTCAGGCAAACAATTGTTTCTGCTTTTGCGGTCATCTGAACAAGTTTTGCTCTTCCTTAGATTAAACAAACACACGCCGCCAGGATGCACGCGCTGCTTCTGAGGTAGATGTGAGAGAGAAGGCCTAGGTGACAAAAATAAATTTCAAATAGATGTTAGTATATTCACATTGCAAAGAACATAAAAGGAGGCAGGAAGCAGAGGAGGGAAGTGTATCTCTCATATCATATTGAAGTGACAGTACAAGTAGCAGTGACTTTTTTTCCCTGAACTGCTCACAGATATGGGACCATTGCATAATCTTCAATAATCTTGTAAATTCTATTCACATTTTTTCTGAACATTACAGGAATTCACAGAATTAAAAGCAAAAATCATGATTTTTTCCCAACTTGTCACTCAAAAGAAACAGATGCAAAATAGAGCGAGTTTTCCTGTTAAAACAGCTTCGTCCTACTTTATGAACTAGTTATTCCTAACTCTAACCACCTCCCCTCACAGAGAATATTATGTAGTGCTAAAAAGCTCCTCCAGTCTCTACAAACCAGCCATGTTTGCATGGTCTGTATAAACAAGTTGGTTTATGGCAAACAGAAATCCATACACATGCAGTGGAGCGTAACAGCTGCCTCATGGAAGCAGGTATGCTTGTGTATCCCAAGCCTAAACTCATCTGGGTGAGTAGCACTAGGAAAGGACACCCAAGGGAAGGGAAAAGAGGCACAACTTGGTGCAGAAGTGGAAAAAAGAGGGCAAAGGAAATGAATGCATACATTTTTGAGATTTTGTCCTGGTAAAATCTTGGACTAAGAAAAATTTCAGATGACATTTCTGCAGATACAGGGAAAAAAATCTCTAGAGATTCAATGTGAAAAGATATTTAAAACATGCACAAATTTAATTTGATAGTCAGCTTTTCAGTCAACCTATTTTCTGCACTCCAGTGAGGGCAACAGGGGAAAAAATATTTAAATCTTATGAAATAATATGGAGAAAGGGATTTTTCATTTCAGAATGTATTATTTTTAAAACCACATGGAAAATGTCCTCCAGGAATACCAAACCCTGGTGGCATCTTAGATGGCCTGCATGACAAGTATGTATCCAATAAGCAGGTAATTCAGTGTCAACAATTATCAAGAAAAAAAACAAGTCAAACTCAATTTTACTTGAAGATGGCTTTCTAAAATACCACAGAGAAAAGAAAAAAAAACCTTCCTGCAGTAAAGAGACAGCTGGAGCTTTGCATGGCATACTTCAAGATGAGCAACATATAGCCTTTGTTATATTGAAAGCCTTCAACCTTTTCCAAACGATCCTTGTTCTCTGACTGTTTTCCCCTACCTGACATCTTTTCTAGTTTTTCTTTCACATTACTGATGGTTCTTCACAGTTTCACAACACCATCCTGGAGGATTTTTTATAAATAAACCCGGAATATGAATCAACATACTCCCTAGTCCACGTCCAGGCCCCTTTGCTGTTTGTCATATCAGTACTACCTTGTCCCAAGCAGTTCCTGCAGCAGATGCAACCTTCCCTCTCCATTCATCTGCATTATTCAGTTTCTATTCCTGTAAGAGTCCACTCCCAGAGAAATAATGATTCCCCCCTTTAACTTCCTCTGAAGTGCCTGATGTGTCTTCTGCAATAAATTTTCTTTACCTGGCCTACAGTGATCTACCATAATCTATGGTACAAAGTTCTGAACCTACCTTTACCTTTATGGTACAAATTTCTGAACCTAGCCTACGTGAGAGGCCATTAAATGCACCAAGTGCAGCAATGTGTTTTCCTGATTCAAGTTATAGACAGGAACAAAATGGCTAGAGCTTCTTTAGTTAACTATTCTGAAGAGTTTGGAAGAAAATTTCTTGTAATTTTGTAGAAAGCACACTGCATCTTTTACATGCAAGTAATTTGCAATTTTGAAATAACATGCACTGGAAAAGTATATTTTTAATATGTCTGAGTATGCATTTGAACACATAAGTACATAGTAAAAGCATGATACTTCATGATTTCTGAACTGAAATTCACAGTCTTAGTTTCCCGTCAGAGCAGCTTACTATGCCTCCTCCACAATCTTACCCCCTTACCACCACAGGCTTTCAAAGTTGAGCTGTTTGGGTGTACACACATGTGCGTGTGTATCCCTGCATGTCTGTGCAGCATCATTTTCAAAGTGCCTCTGAGAAGGCATATTCACTTTTTCCTCAGGGAAAGCCATGGACTGAAAAGAATAAGCTCCTGCAGTATGAAGTTGTTTAATACTTCAATAGGGTAACAGATTAAAAAAACCCAATCGCAAACCAAAACTTATAAAAAGACCTTTTCCGGCAGTGGTTTTAAGACAGAACCAAAACTTGTTTATGTCAATGAAGCCCTCCAATTGAAATCTACATAACTGGGTCAGAAATTGTGTCCTGGGGAGAAGAGTTATTATTCCTGAAGTCCAGAGCTTCAAAGAAACTTTAAGAATGTTTCTTTGTAATGTTTCTTTCAACAGACCTCAAATGCTCCTCAGGTATTGCCATTTTACCCTAGCCCAAACAGAACAAGCAAAAGGGAATCAAACACCTCCTCACAATCGCAGATGCTGGGAGATCAGTGATGTGACTTATAAGGCTCCTTACCACTTGCCTTTGTAGTATTTACTTGAAAAAGATAAACTGGCATTAACAGGTAAACTTAGTCCTAATCAAAAGCTTGGTAAACCCCACTTTACAAGCAGGACAGAACACACATTTTTGAGTCAGGGCAAAACAGCATCTGTGTTAAACACCAGAAGTGTCAAAGTGTTTACCTTGACAGCAGAGCTAGCATCACCCAGTGGGCTGGTGGCAAGATGGAAGAAGTGTGACAGTTTTTGAGGGTTCCAATATTTTCATAAGATACCTAAAACATACATGGATTTCCTCGCTTCAAGTGACATGTATGGAAAGGGAATCGTTTCAGGACAAAGCGGGGCAGGAGAAGCTGAGAGACCTGCTACAAAAACCAAACACACCCAACCCCCACCATTTCCCAATAAACCCAAACCACAGTTTTCCTTCAGGCAGACAAACAGTGAGGCAGGACAACTTCAAACTATTTCAAGTGACAGACAGAAAGAGTCCTCTGCATTCAAAATGAACTGAGCCTATGTGAAGGTTTAGGATATAACAAAAAACAAGGCAAACAAAGGCTAGAGCAACAGTGTCCTTCCCGAAGGTGGAAGAGCTATACATTTGGAAAGCACAATCCATACATTTCTGACAAGATACATTTTTCCAAGCCTAGTTTTTCCAACAGATACACACTTCCATATTTTTCTCTTTACTGTTTGTGAGTACTTTTGGCTTGTTAACATAAGTATGATTTAAAGAGGCTGGGAATGGCACTCGCAAACACTATTTGAAAAAATCCTTTTATGCTACTAAGAAAATTGATGTTTGTTAGGGAGAGCATCCACGCAGACTAGAAAGCAGCAAAGACACCGAAAATACATGAGAACAAAACAAACAGCTTTCAATGAGGAAAAAAAAGGGATAAATGCCCTCATCTCTATACTGGGATCATATATGATAGTCTGTCATATATACTTGAATGAACTGAAACATAGGAAGACGACATTTCCTCTCCCCTCCCCATTAAAAACCTGAACAGCTAAAATCCCACAGATGAGAAAACTATTTACAGTTTGTGAAAGCCAGAGAAGGCTGGAAAGAATTCCAGATGAACTACACAAGGCCAGGCCAAGGGGCAAATTAAATCCACTGCAGATCAATAAAAAGCAAAGTGCATTTAAATGAAAAATGCGAAGCACTCAAAACTGATTGCTGGGTTTAACAGTTCTGGAGTAACTCAATATTTGAATCAAGTGTTCAGCAAATAAATGAAACATACTGCTAGATATGCAAAGATAGAACTTAGAAATATTCTTTTTTTCCATTTTCAAGACGAAAGCATTCACATGATTATCTAAAGGATAAGACCTACAACAGCCACAGCATAAATCAGAAACGTGTTCTCCATCAGACTGCTGTGTTCGGCTCTTATCATCTGATTTCTTCTTGAGATAGCAGATGTAGTAAAAGCCTCAGAAAATGGGGACAAGAATAATTCAGGACAAAGACACATTTCTGTACAGAAGGAGATGGAGAAGCTTGAAGCACCCACACTAATGCGAGATGGATAAACTATCAAGGATGAATAAAAAAAAAGAATTGTGGAAAAGACAGAGCTCCTATACACTCTCGTCATGCAGAAGCAAGGGCATTTTTGAAACACCAATACACTTAGAGCTGCTGAAAGGAAATGTGTGTTTGTTTAGTTGGTTTGGTTCTGTGGCAGTGCTCTGTTGATCTGGTTTTGTTTATAATCAGTGCTTAATTTGCACAGTATTTTGCCACAAGCTATCTCTGAAAGATCCAGAGAAAGACTACAGTTTCATTTTACTTAAAAACAAATCATTTACTTAACGTAGGGGAAAGATCAGATGTATATACCTGTCCTCTGTATTTGTAGGACATAAAATTTTTGTATGGCACAGAACCCAGCCGACAGAAAAGGCTCAGAATTTCCTCTCTGGGCCTTGAACATAACCATCCACCTTAGGACAAAGGACATGTTATAGTAGTGGATACAGCCCTTGCAAACAGCAAACAGCAGGCAAAAGACACAAACACAGGTTGCAGAACTGGTCTATTAAGACACCTAATCCTCTGCAGAGTGGTATGTCCACACAGTAAAGCAAAGGGAGCTGGGAACAAGAACATATAACGCTTTGCCACAGGGCTTCAGCCCAGGAATGCAGGTAGGTTACTCATGCTCTCTGTTTAGAAGTGGCCTTTGCAATGTTTGGAACAAGAAACCAGAGGACTGACATGCTGTGTTGCATCAGGGCAGTGCCATCACGGTGGTCTCACACAAACTGTATCCTTTGGACACTATCCTTTTGCAGCGCTCAAAGAAGTGCTCATACTCAAGGTATTTGCAGCAGGAGTAAGGTATATTTGTCCTTGGTACTACGGTGTACACTCTTCGCTAACTTATTCCTGAGCGTACGAGCCCTGTGTTATGCATGACAGCATGAGATTTTTTTTTTAATATATCTAGAAACCACCACAGAACTAGGTTAGCCTGGCAGGCTTGCAGCACTTCATTTACATATGAGTCAATCCTTCTGCAATACAAACATTAGTGATGCATTCCCCACTGTCCTTCTATTTATATTCACTATTTCACCTGCAGGCATCCCGAGTTAATTAAACAAATCAATCCCATTGAGATAATTGTGTCTCAAGCAAATTAACACAATTAGCCTTATAAAAAGAAAATCCAGGCACTTCCCGCTATATTTCTTCATATCAATCACATGCTCATTTCTCCAACTCTAAATTTGTGGCTATCTAGGAATCTCCATTAAAATGGAAAGTATAATGACACATCAAACTGGCTGATGTGTGACTGTCACAGCCAGCAGCTTTTCTGTTCGCATCATTCACTTCTACTGAAATCAGAGGTGCCCATCAGAAGGAGTATTCTTAAAGAACAAATAAGCAAGGAAGGATCCCACTGGACTGGACGCTTTGCAGCTGTATCGCTTTGAGACAGCTTCTGCTCCAAAACAGTGTACTACAACGTCATGTACAACCACAGCTAGATATGTAGTGATCTGGTTAATTTGATATACCAGGGGTCAGACGGACTCTTAATTCCTTCTTCTCAGGTCAGGTTTACAGAAACCCTTCTGAAACAAAGCTGAACTTTTACAAATGACATCTCGGTACCCATCCTTTTTCAAAGACCTTTGTCTTCAGCCCTCATGTGTAACAAAGCTGCTCTGGCAGTTGAAGAGACACCATCATTCTTGGCCATCTGCTGTGTTTTCAGGGTGTTTTTGTCCCCTAGGGTACCCTCAGAGTAACGCACCACCCCTCAGTCTCCCTGGTCACAGCCCACCCTCCATCCAAGATCTCAACTGCCCTGCACCAGTGCAGCCAAGGCAGGGGCTGGCATCCTTTACTACCACTTGTGGTAACAGAACAGGCTGCAGCTTTTGGCCAAAAGCTGGAGATGTCTCCAAGACACAGCAAGAAGACTGAACAGAGCTACTCTGTCAGAGCCTGCAAGGAAAAGTGGTGAAAAGCGATGAGCACCCTACAACTAAAAATGGAAAACTTAAGAGGCCTAGGTGCAAAACCACAGCCTTGTCAGCTGAAGTGCCTAACCAACCTCACTCTTCCAAGAGACAGTAAAACAACTACGCAGCACATTCGTGATGCTGTGGACTAAGGCCCCACAGCTGCCTTTTTTCTCTGAGCCTGTGAGCAGTGAGGGTTGCTTGAATGTGGGAGACTCCATTTCACACCTCGTGAGAAACCGCTGAGCAGAGGCAGGTAAGGGTGTGTATGTGTGCGTGAGAGAGATGGAGAGAAAACAAGATGTAATGAAGCTGACCAGTAATAACTGTCTTCACATTTCTCTCCACAGACGATTCAGGGAGGGGAGAGCCGCTCCTCCCCAGTGCCTCTGCTGGCTGCTAAGCAACTGCAGCAGCTGCACAGGGGCAAGCGGGCACCCAGCATTAACTTCTTTTCCTTTCTGAGGGAATGCAAAAGGATTACTAATACATCAGCTTTGAAACTGGTCACTGGTACTAGGTGCCCAAGAGTAATTATGGGGCAGGGAGGAAAAAGGGAAGACAGCAGGGGACCAGGCTCACACACTGCTCAAACACTGCTGCCTGGGCACCATGCACTGATGAGGGAAGGTATGCACAAGATCATTTCATGGATGACTCCTCATCCTTTTTAAGAATAGAAAATACAGCATACCTAAACTAAGGCATTTTTCTCTCTTGGCGCATTTCTCATCCATGTGGCACTGTAACCAACATCTCACATTGCCTTAGCAAATGTCAGTAAGTTGGTAATGGTAGTGTTCCATCCATATCCCTCCAAACATGCTTCCATATCGTGCTGTCCAGTAACTTGCACAGCCATCCTCCCACCTGCTCCAGGGATCTGCTGCCAATCTGCCTGCAGAGCTCCCAGCCTTGACCTCAGTCAGATGCCCCCTCACCAAGATAGGTGAATCCAGCTGTGGACCACACAGAAGAAGAAGTTACTGAAACGGGCTTGGTGACAAACTAGCCCTTTTCTTGTGGAAAATTATTTTTCCACCTTGGATCTTTTTAGTGGCTTGGTTCACCAGACAGCTACACAAGTCAGCAGGTTAACACAGGCAACACCAACCCCTTCAAACACCCACTGGTGGGCCATGAATCTGAAGTCCCCCAAGGTGTCTGCTTCTCCTGTGCCACCAAAATTCTCCCCCATGCTCATGTGGAAGATTGCAGGCAGGAGAGGGTAAAGCAGCCTCTTCCACAAACCTGTGGCAAGAAGTAACAAGTCTGAATGCTTAAACATTTTGCAGAGGATACACAGCTTACAGTTGGCATTGCCAGTGACTATTCTAAACAGCTGGAGAAGTTTTGCTAGAGTCCTGTTAGGGAACGTGCTGTAGGAATGACCTAGACAAAGTAAGCCTTCAAGTGAGTATTATCAAACTGCACAGACAAGCAAAGGAAGATGTTAGCCCCAAAGTCACATTCTGGGCCAAACAGGCATTCATTCCCCATTTCTTGCATCACCACTGTGAACTGCACATTGTACCCCACAAACTCCTGGCATAACCAGAAACTAGTTATAAATGTTAAAAAAAAGTTAAGTACTGTCCTACAAAATACGTTCTCTTAAGTGGCATGCAAGTCTTCCATTAAACTCATTCTATAAAGTACAAAAATCAGAATGCTTACATACACCTAATTGTAAAATGAACATTATCAACACACAAACAGCACAAAATTCGACGTATCATTTATGAGTCAGAGTCAAAATGGATAACAGATACATCAGAAATACAAAAGTACTTTATTACAGGACAGCCTGGGAAAAGGGATAGATATCTTATCATGGAGTGTATTTAGAAAATCAGTTCTGTGAGACAGGATCCACAGATACAGATGTCCTGTCATAAAGAATTCATTATTTACAAATATACTACAGAACACTCCATTTGCAATGAAGTACCATAAATAATTCACATGTAATATGTGTCAGAAGTAAAGGCAGTGGCATTTTCTCTGCCATTCTCACGGAGCTTCTCGTACTCAGTAAAACAGAGCTGTGCTGTAATATTGCGAACGCAACGAGAACACTGGATTTTCATTCAAACACAAAACTTTGTTCCCCACAAAAGGCTTTCGGACCAACACCGTACAGACAAAGTTTTCTATACAAGCATTGCTACTGTGGGGACAAGAAGTGGGACTCCTTTCTTTTTTTTTTTTTAAGATGCTAAATTGCACATATGAATTTTATTTTGACTCACGTAAATAACGCGGAATTGCCAAGTTGGGTCCCCTGCCCAGGTGCAGCAGTGTTGCACAGCTCTACCTTGTGACCTCTATTCCAACCTGAAGAGGCAAATCCTGAGATAAGAAACTCAGCTAGTGTGATCTCCATCTCTCTGTAGAACATCGGGTAACATACTGCAAGAAGTGTGCCAGAAGTTTGACACGGTGACGGAAACGTGTCTCTATTTGAAATTGAATTAAGACAAACTTCATTTTATATGGGTTAAGCAAACAGTTACCAGGAAAAGAAAAATAAGTCCAGTAATTACCGATAGGGAATGAATCTGGAAAACTGAACTAATGGTGGAGGGTCTCTCATGAACTAGCTTTTCGTTTTCCATGACCTGTGTACATTCACCTATCTCCCAAAAGATCAAGCAAAAATTGAATAAAACACTTGACCATAAGTTCATTTTCCTCTCTATTCTACTTGTACTGCTCTTTTTTTCAGCAGGATATCTTCAGAGATGCAAAGGTTGATTTATCTGACTCCTTTAATCTTCCTCAGAAAAAAACAAAACAAAAAATCAACCTCCCAACTACTGAATAAAAAACCCAAAGCCACTCAGGACTCCCCCTGCTTTAGCTACAGAAGCCATTCTCCACATGGATGGATAGGCAGGACTTAAATTCTATTTTCTCCCTTCTGAGTAATGAAACAAAACCCGTATTTCCCAAAGAGAGAAAGAAACAACAGACCACAACAGCAACAACAAACCTCACCAGCCTCCTAGAGGAGGTACAACATTGCTCAGGGTCAGGTGGTCTTTACCTGCCTCCCACAGACCCGGAAAGCAGAACAGACCATTGAGATCACCTGTCTGACCTTCCACTCATGGTCTGCTACAGACCCACGTGCAGATGTATTGCTTGCTATATACACATATGCAGCAGCAATAAAAACATGCAGTCCTAATTCATAAGCATCACATCCAAAGGGAGTTGTTTTAGCGAACAATTTATTCTGTTTAATAATTTGTGTGTTACAAGTAGCCCAGATTCATCTGATTTCAACTTTCAGCTATTCAGTCTCATTATATCTCCTCCCACCAAACTGAAGAGCTTTGTACTTTCTTTCCTCTATAGATATTTGCAAAATACAACTCAGCCACTTCACTTGAAGTAAGCATGCAAAGCTTTTTCTTAAAAAACAAAAAAAAAAAATCTAACAGTAAAACAGGGTTTCCAACTGTAATCAATCTCTGAGTTTTCTCCAGGCACGTAAGAATTGGACTCTATTACAGTAATGATCCTGTGCCACCATACACTGGTAAAACACCATACACTTCTAGGGGACATGCTTGGCTTTTGCATTCCAAGACCATATCCATTATTTTAGCAGAGCTGCAAGGCCTCTGTATTTTGTTAGCTTTTTACCATCACCCCAGCTCCTTTCCAATATCAACTGCTCTCCAGAGCCCTTCCCTGCGTAACGTATAGTTGGACTGGCCTGTGCTAACATTCATACTAATCAAATAAGCCCACACCAAAAGGAAATTAACCCCCTGTGTGGCACAGGACATATTTGCCATACCCCAGTTTTTGGTGGCATTTTCAAATTTAGAAAGTAATAGCTTAGTTCAGTACAATTACCAGTGATCTTCAGTTCTACCAACTAAAGGCTTTTAGTTACTTCTCCCTTCGATTTCCAAATAATCCCATTGCCTCATCACCCATTTATGCTCATTGCATTAATTCTCTATCTGCTGCATATATGTAGACATACACATAAATGCGACAGGAGACACAGCATAAAATGTGACCCTCTCTGCAGAAAAGTGCTGAAGAGCACTCGGTGCATATTTGATGTCCTCACAAGCAACAGTACACAACAGTTCAGCATACAGTCATATACTGGTCCATTCTGAGCACTGGATACAATAATTTTAGATGCCCCCTTCACTTTCCCCCCCACAGAAAAACTTCAGGAGTTAAAATATATCCTGGCTAAGTGAGTGCAGGATTACAGTTTGTTGTGTTGTTGTTTTTTCGATGTTTGGTTTTTTTTTTCTTTACGTAGTATCTAATAAAGCATCAGCAACATTAACATTAGCGTTATTAGTTTACTTAATATTATGATGTTCCATTAGACAAGGGATAATATAATTGTAGGCTGGAAATTAACTATGGAAATATGTTGATATGGTTATATGGAGTCATGAAACTTTTTCAAATGCAGAAGCACTGTGTTTACAATACAGTTTAAACAAGTTAACTTATTTCAACTGTATATGCATAATAAACTTTTGCCTTATGCTGTCATATCAGATACTTGTTCTTACAAAACAAAAATATTTGTTTTGGTTTTTTAAATACAATAAGGCATTTAATGACTATTAAAAAGTTATGGTTGAAGTTGAGTCAGAACAACTTGCCAGAACGTAGTGCTGCTTCTGCTTTCAGCTCAAAAAGGAGAATTCCTATAATTATTAAATAACAGTCATATTTATAGGCAAAAGTACCAATTTATTTGTTGTACTTTTGCTTTTTTAGAGTAAGAAACTTTATCTTCTAGACAAACGGCACAAGCATTGCAATGGTGTGCTGGATAAGCAGCACACATGAAGACGTTACACATGACATTATGGCCTGTATGAGAAGATTCCCTTTAAAAGCAAGGGTCTACATACCAGACCAAAGCCCTCAGTGCTTTTTGCCCATATGGATTTATTTACAGAACAGGAACACCATAATCATGTAGACCTAAAGGTGTTCTTTTCCTAGGCTAAAGTTTAATAGAGCTTTAACTTTTTAACAAAGGTCAACGAAGTTTCAACGCATCTCCTCAGGTTAGCATTGCCTAAATAAAACTTGTGCAGCCATTTGTTGAACCCTTGCTCAACAGCAGAATTAATTACCAGAATTAATTACTAGCCACAAAGCCTTCCCTAGGACACTTAATGGAGTAGCTAAGAACATATCTACCACAGCTCATTTAAAAATTAAATGTTTAATCAGCCAGAGCTGACAAAGGATGGCCAACTTGCCCATTAGAAAAACACCCTGATCATCTTGTATCTGTTCCCAAATAATCAAGCTCATTTCTCTGAATAAATGACTTTGGAGGTTTTTTTAGAGTTTTGGCATCCATCACAAAGTTAAAGGGTAGCTATTTCCGCATATCTGAGCATGCTAGTATCCCAAGCAATGGAGAGGCAGGACTTTCACTTCTCAGCTCTCAGAGAAAGTTCACACCTCACTGTTACCAATTAAAATAACTGAAATACAGCAAGAAGCTCCAGCCCCCGAGGTGAGTGAATCTTCCTCATTCTCTGTGAGCTGGCTTCAAGCAAACCAAACAGTTTTCGTAAGGCCACATCAGAGACTGTGGCAGAGGAGAACTGGAGCCTGGGAAGGACAGACAAAGACACTCTGAAGCTGAGGACAGCTTGGGCAGGACAGCAAAGAACCCCCCACACTATGAAGAGCGCCTGCATCTCAGTGACACCCAGGAGAACAGATGAAGGCATCACTATCCTTTGGGAAGAAATTCCTGACTTTAGGAAGAAATTCTTTACTGTGAGGGTGGTGAGGCACTGGAATAGGTTTCCCAGCGATGCTGCTGATGCCCCAACCCTGGCACTGTTCAAGGCCAGGTTGAATGGGGTTTTGATCAACCTAGTCTAGTGGGAGATGTCCCTGTCCATGGCTGGAGGGTTGAACAAGATGATCTTTAAGGTTCCTTCTAACCTAAATGATTCTATGATTTTATGAAAGGACAAACTCTACTGTGGACATGCAGGTTAAAATGACACTAATTATTATTCTGCAGGTACATTGCATGCCAGCCTTTTTTTTCAGCTTTTGAAGTATTATCCAAACAGCAAAGCAGGCTGAAAGACTGTCCTTTGCAACTTCGGATTTTTAATACATGTTCCAGCCAGGCACTTGTCTTTTGTGGTTGCATGTATTTCCCATTTAAGAAAAGGACTACAGCAGTTCCTGGTTTGTCACACTTTCAAACAGAGAGTTTGCGCAGCAGCTTCCTCTGCTCTGCATTGGTGAACTCTCTCTTCCCTCTCACCCTGCTCAGAAATGCTCTCAGCCACCTACAAAGGCGATTTACAGACACAAGGCAACAAAATGAAGGATTTTAAAACAGCATCCATGATGACAACCCATGGGATTTTTTCCTCCAAACCTAGATTTCAATCCTCCCTTCTCCATCTGCACTTTCCAGCTCTTACAAAATAATGAGCAAACGTTTCTCCAGCTTCACAAATCTGGCACATTTCATTCTTCTTGTCATTTAAGGGATACTATTAATACCAAATAGTTTGTGTATAAGAACACTGTGCACTTTTGTAAAGCTTTATTCAAAGCATCCTGTGATCTTCCACTGAAAGCATTAATTTGGTACCTTCACAGTACTTCTCAGGCACATATTATAAATTGTCTTACACAGGTCAAAACCGAGGCATACTCAGGCTAAAGTGACATGCTGTTGGGCTAACTGCCCAAAATCCTCATGTCCTGCCTGATTTCCCAAAATTAAGTAATTAGATGATTAAGGAACACATTCATCACCTGCTAAGGAAACTACTTATACAAACCACATTCTCACCGACAGTAGCCTGTATGGCTGTGTTTCGTATGTTCCATCTGAACATGAAAAGCTGATGTTAACCCCTTCCAAATGAAAACGCCTGTTCTTTAAAAATAATGTCCCTGCATCAGCAAGAGACTGCTAGTAAATATCACATAAGTCTCAGTTTGTTTTAAACCAAAGAAAAAGAACATAGAAGATCAGTCCCTCCCCTTCACCTATTCTTCAGATAGTATTATACAATTACATAAAAGTGTATTTCTTTAATAAAAAATAAATATACACATATGGAAGAGGACAAGCAACCAAAAAGGGACACTTTAATACTACATTAACATATCAAAACATATGGCAATAATTTAAAATTTAATCAGTAGTGAAAGCCAAACCCCGCATATGATAAGACGACATCCTAAGCAAGCATGACAGACAGCACAGATCTCCTCAATGTATGTGACTCACCAGAGTTTAAACAGCATTACTTGGTCTGATTCCTGTACTGGGATCCTTCAAGGTGACATCTGGACACACAGCCATCTTTCTTGCTCTAATAAAAGTACTTTAATATTGTAAGACAATACCTTGTCTAAACCACTATCAGCTACGGTTTTACTGAATGGTGGCCATTGATACTTTCACTCAAACCTCATGCAATAACACATCCCACCAGAAACCAATGTCAGAACTTCAGATCATCCTACAGATGACCCTTAAGTACCCGCTAAAGTCTAAATTAAACAGTAGTTTGCACCTTCTTTTGTGTCTCAAGTAGTCTGAGCCACAAATCATCTCAAGACTCCACTCTTCATCAGGGTATTCAGAGCATGTCATGACATTCCTTTCCCTCCCTCGAACAATGTTTAGAAACTGAAGCAAGAACACACCCTCATCTGGCTCTGACTCTCAAATCAGAACTGAGGAACAACAGCTGGTCTCTGAGTTGGTGACACATGAAACACACATTTAATAATTTCGACAGAGATAAAGCAGGCACCCCTCGAGGACTCTACAGCAACTTGTCTTGGTAGAAATGCTGTTTTCAAGGCAGCATCGTTCATCCAAAAGATCATAAAAGGAAAAAGTTACACAGCAAGCTGCACAGGTACACCCCAAGCACATTTTCTTTTTTTTTTTTTTCAGTCGGTAAAAGCTTGTTGGATATCCTCCTAGCATGGTGTCAAAAAGGTGCTACTTCAACTGAGTTTGTTAGTGGGATTGATGGTGTAACTAGTTCAGCTTCAGAGAGTATTTCTAGTGAAGACTTCCTCATCTCTGCCAGGGGAATTTTAGGTTGGATATTAAGAAGAAATTTTTTACAGAGAGACATTGGAATGGGCTGCCCAGGGAGGTGGGGGATTCACCGTCCCTGGAGGTTTTTAAGATGAGACTGGATGTGGCACTGAGTGCCCTGGTCTAGTAACCACGGCGGCATTGGACTCAGAGGTCTTTTCCAACCCAGCTGATTTTATGAGTCTATCTCCTCTTAAGGCTACAAAAGGAGACGGTGTTTTAAGCTGCAAGTCACAAGAAACTAGAGAGAAAAAGGACAAGATATAATTTGTTCTTTCAAGTTGTCTACTCAAGAAATCCAAAGGAAGTTTAAGTGGACAGTCAGGTCTAATCATCTGCCTGTCTGTTTTTAATAGCATAGACAAGGATAAGGGCCAGAGAGTGTACACTTTTCCCTTGTAAAAGAAAAAGCATGGCATTATTAAAATAACACTTAAGTTTTCAAACTAGCAATGCACAGGATCAAAGTGACATCACTAGTATATATTAGAGATAAAATTCATCTGAGCCTGTAACAGACAGACCAAACAGAAGAAGATGGCTTTGGTGGGAGGGTACCATTGTCCAAATCCCCACAGCCTTCCCACACTGTCCTAGGGAAATTACTCCAGTCACTTCAGAGTGACATGCCTAAAATGAGGCTGTGTACAACATCCCTATGGAAGTAAAAGTCTTGATCTTTTTAATCTCCAAGAGGTGTGTTCAAACGCTACACTCAAAGGCAACTGTTAGAATAAATCATTAAAGCAGTATACTGTTAAGGCTCACCATGTGAAAGCAAAAGGCCAATACAGTACAAAAGAAACGAGCTTTCCTCCTGATAAAATGGAGGAGGAAAAACAGACCCAACCCTGTTGGCACACTTTGCAGACAAATTCCTTTTGACGATTTATGAACTTTTTTCTTCCTCCCGTTTAACAAAATTACTTCAACAGTATAAAAGTTGGCAACACAGCTATCTCAGAAGAAAGTTGCTGTATTCCTTATTGGTAAGCAGTGCACACACATACACACAAAACCCCACACCCACAGGAAATTGAGAGCTATTCATTTAGTTTTAGCCCAGTCTTTGTGAGACTGCACCTTTTGACTATCAGTTGATGGTAAACGTGCGACTCTTTAGTACTTAATCTCATAAAAACTAGGTGAAAAAACCCTACCAACATTAAATTTAGCCTTCAAAAAAGAACACAAGTGGTATGAATGCAATTGTCTGGAAAAATGCTACTTAGCAAAAACAGAACAACTACTCCCCACATACATGCAATATTTAAAAGAAAGAATTCAAAGCTGTAATTATGTTCACACAAACCTAAACTGCAGAGTACAAGAAGTTCAATGATACAAAATTCTGTAAATGTTGTTTGTAATCACACCATGTACCCCACTTCTCATATTTTTTCACTGGTGTTTTGGGGGCCTGATGGGATGCTGTCCATTGCCATTACCAGAAAGAAAATATGGAATCAATTCTCATCATCTGAATAGAACATGAAGCCTGGAGCAATGGTAAGCAAAAAAACAATTAGGTAACTTCCTGGTAAAGTGTATATTTTGCTAGGTATAGTTCCTTGAACAGCAGCTGGTTTTACTATAGCAGTAATATAAAGTTACAAACTACTGGGAATAAAAAATGAAAAAGAAGAACGCTGAGAGATGCCCTTGAGGAACTGCATTTAGGAAGGCAACAATCCTGTAGAAAAGACTGGGGGTCACAGCAGGCACCATCTAGACACTAAATTCCCTGCACAAATCGCAGCTAAAGAAGCAAACGTAACCTCTGGACGGATAAGAACGTTATTTCGTATAAGGCAAGGCAGGGAGGGGAGAGTATTATCTAAAAAACAGAAACAACAAGGGCAACATGCATTTCTGGTGTATTCCCTTCAGAACAGATTCACAGAATACATCTTATATTGAGAGTTTAAATGGTCTGCATATTTGGCTTATCAAAGAAGATAACAGTTATCAGTGACTTACCAACAAAACAGCTAAATGTCGCTACCAAAATTTCCTCAGAAGATAAAGAATACATTAGCCAAAACTAGTACCCCAAAAGCTGCTTCTGGTCAGATGAAAAAGTTTTGAAGAGTTCAGAATTAATCTCCTCTGCCCAACTGTACATAATTACAGTTGATTGATATGATGTGTGGTATGCTCAGAAACTCATCAACAGCAAGCTTGTTAAATATGATTTCCCCAAGATCCACTTCAGTCTTATCCAGCTGACTAAAATCTTGTGCGGTTCCTCCAGCAATTACATCTTCCACACTTTGGATGCAGTGCTGTCCATTCAGAAATACAGGCCTCTGCATTTGGATAACTCCAACCAGTATGGCTCTTGGAGCACAACTCTTCAGAAGCACAGGCTGCTCCCTACGCGCTATCAGAATATTAAAATCAAAGTTCATTTGTCTTCAAAGTGCTTCATGGCCTCAGTTCTGGGTATTCAAGGCTTCTCCCAGAACTCCAGGACAGACTGCAATCTACCATTCTGCTACTCTACCTAATGTTAATTGGTGCTGGAGTTTCAAAATTTTATGTGGATAAACAAGGAACATGAAGTTCCAAGTATGGAAATGGCAGATCTGAGCACCAAAGTTTATGATATCTACATCTTCTTCTCTCCACTTTTCAACTCACAGTAACTTGTATTCAACAAATACACTCTGCACTGTACTGCATCCGTGCACTACATTACACCCCTCCACGGATAAACAAAAAGGGGACATGTCTCCTTCCGTCATTTATAGTCAGGAGCGGACATCTCTGTAAAGTAACAACAGAAGTTATGGACTCACTATAGAAATTACTGAGTGAGAGTTCATGATCTGCTCTAGAAAGACACAGTGAATAGACACCAGAGGCTCGTTCTGGGGACAGACATCCATGAATGTATTTCAAAGAATATATTTTCTAAAACTTGGGGTTTATGAAGTCCACAAGTCACAAGCAGCCATCAAGAGGGCCACCAGGGAGTAAACAAGAGTCACCTTTGCTTTGCTCCTTGGGCTGTAGAGAGACACCTAGCAGGAGCACCAACAGCTGCCTGCCCCTTACAGCCCAGCCACCCAAATGGCTGGACTAGGGAGAGCTCTCTGCTCCTTAAACACATTGTCTCCCTCTTTCACCTGGAGCAGAAACTACCACCTGCAGCTGGAGGTCACTCCTAAAACGAAAGAGCACATTTTTTGTGGGACATTAACAGCAAACAAGGTTCTGCTATTCTCAGAGCTCTGCCCGAGTAGCTTAACTAATATTTTCCTTTAATTTAAATATCTAGGGGGTTTTAAGTTAAATTTAATCTCATATGTGAATTTTGTAATTTTTCACTGATGGGGCTCCCCCCAATACTATTTCTAGACTTTTTAATTTTATTTTTTAGAAAAACAGCAAGTTACTGACACATTTCAAGTTGACAGCCAAGTCTAAGCCTGGAAACTGCACAACCTCCACACAGAATGGGTTTCTGAGAAAAAAGCAGAACACTTCTGTATCTCGCTACATCATTAGCAACCGCTTAGCCTTATTGCTAAGATTTCAACATCAGCCTCAACTAAAATTTTTCTTTTAACTCTATCCAGCACCCTGTCTTTAACTGAGGAAAGGTTTAATATGAAGAGTGGACAGTCAAAGGGGAGATGCAGAGAGGAAAGAAAAGTGGAGGAGAGGAGCCAAGATTCAAAAGATTGGTAGTGGTGGTTGGCACTTTGGTACCGAGAGTCAATGTGATCTGTTTCATAAATTACCATGGAAAAAAACCCCAACCAAACCAAACAAACAAAAGAGAAAGTCCCTACAATCTGTTGGTTCTTGGAGCCAGGGTTTCTTAATAAAAGCAGAGAAGATTCTCCATAACAGTGGTAACAATACATGGCAGGACCTTGACATCTGAAGCACAATAATTAATCATTTCAATAGTAAGTATCATCCCCTTTTTACTGAAAGGGGAGCTGACTCAAAGACAACCAAGGGAGTTGCCCAAAACCACAACCCCAGTCATTAGCAGAGCTGCAGTTGGAAGTTTCTTGGCTGCCAGCGCTATTTTCAAGCACTGAAATTGGCAGCCAGTCCACAGCCGCAGAGCTGGTACGATGTGCTCCCCTGGGAGAGGGTTACCTGCTCCCCACACCATGTGTAGGAGCTCCAGTCACACCACCAACATCAGAGAAGGACAAAGCGATCGTGGTGGTGGGCTCAGTGACGCGCAGCATCAGCGATGCTCACGTCACCCCACAGACCTTCTCTGGTGGGCACTCACTCCACAGGGGCAGCTGCAACCCCCAGGGTCAGCCCTGACAATCCCCCTTGTACCTGTGTACCTTCTGAAGCCCAGAACACTTGGGTGCAGTGCAAGACAGGCAACAGGCAACCAGAGTCTGCAAACCTAAACTACACCTTATCTTTATGCTTTATGTACTCAAGGGAAACTTCAGATCAGTTCACTTCTCAAGAAGCTGAAATGGGTCTTTCAGTCTCAGCCCTATAGATTTAATATGCATTTTACAGTACTGATTTCAGTTTCTCTTAGCCACCTCACAAGGATATTCTAAAGCCAAAGGCAGCTTTCTTTCTAAGGGTAGTTTGAAAAGTATTAAATAGATCCATTTTCTACCTCAATTTTTACAGAAGCAGAACAATTCTTACAACAAGCAGATTGGGAAACCCAGCATGACAGAGATGGGGAGGGGGAAGTGAGTATTCCACTTTTACACTAAAAGCAGAACCACAGAAATTTGCTTTTTGTAACATAATTAGTCTTAATTTCTATACAAACTTACATCTAGGACTCTGTTACATTAGTTGAATATATTCCCCTGCTTTCTATATTCTGCGTGATACCTGCCTATACCAAGTTCTCCAGACATTCCTTCCAACTCACTTGATCCTTTGAAGCTGACAGTTATCTACACATTCAGGCACTGAAGTAATTTATTCTTTTAGAAGTGTTAAGCATTTACAACTTGTAACATCAGATTGTGCAAATATTCAAATTTTCTGGAAGTAAAAAAAAGGAAAAAGCATTTACCTTGATGTCTACATTTATGTATACAGTCTACCCCCACACACTGTTAGAGGCTTTTCCTTATGCATGAGATATTTCCCATTTTTCTCCCTGTGCTTTCCAGGTACTTTCCACATATTGCGACATAACAGCTAAATAGCACAAGAAAAGGAACTCAAATTACCTCTTACTGTTTTATTCAAATTGTCTTTCTTATTTTGAAAGTTTTGCTAAGATGGCTTCTGTGGAGACAAAAATACTCATAGGCAATGTCAAAGGAAGTTATTAAAACTCATCTAGCAGTGATGCAAGAGTTTAGCACTGATACACACTAACACAAGAAGAAACCACAATGTACCAGTTTAGACAGAAATAATTACTGGACCTTGCCTCTATTTGGTATCATCAAAATTGAGTGTTACAGTAAACAAGAATACAAACACACCCAAAATTTAAAAAAAAAAAACCAACGCTCAAAAAACCCCAACAAAAACCCCATACACAAACACTTCAACAAGTTACTGTGGTTCTGCATGTGTAAAAACAGGGTTTTCACTGCCAAGACTCGTTAAAAAAGAACAACCAGAAAATGTCTGCAAAACAGATTGGTATTATAAAGTGCATTAACACCTATTAATAATAGGATATACATCAACCTACTACTTTTCAGATAATCAATATTAATTGGCAACCTAATTTGGAACTGTTAAGGCACAAGACCTTGGAGCTGCAATTTGTCAGGTCTAAGTTAACAGCGGGTGAAAATAGGCCTCAGAACAGTTACTTCCTTGTCATTTCCTTTCAAAAATGACACAATGCTGTTTCAGCGATCAAAGTAATTTTTACCTCATAAACATACCTCTGAAAATAGATTAGGTCTTACAGAACAATTTTATATTTATGATCTGAGCTATCGGGCAGACCTCACGTGAAACCTCACTTGCAGTTCACAAGGGCTCCAAGTTCCTTGGAAGGAAGTAAGATAAAGGCATAGGGAAATACGGGGGAAGGAAAAGAAAATATTGGGTGAGAGGTCTGGCACCTATCAACATTGCTGCAAGCTTGCCAAGTCTCTTAATTTCATCACTAGGCTTCAGGCATATTAAAAGAGTTATTATTCGTTATTTTTATTCTACCTCATCATGTAATCAATAGGACGGATGCCAAAAGCCAGCCATTATAAGGAAGTCATCATGGCTAGGATTAAACCAAGATTATTCTTTGTACAGACTGGACCATCTACCACTGCTTTAAATGGGACCAAAACACAGCAACCCCTTTAATTGGAACGGCAGCAAGAAACATAGGAATGCTTCAAAAGGACTCCTCCACAAGAAAAAACAGCAGGGAATGGGTCAGGAAATAATCATCAGGAAAAACCGAGGAAAAACACAGACAAGAGATACTGACAGGATTCAAGGACACATTTGGGGCAGGATCCAGATGCCTGCTGGGAAGGATGAAAACCTAAATATAAATGGGGTGAGAAAACACAAAAAGGAAGCAGAAGATTAAAAAAAAAAAAAAAAGAAATAAGTAAGTAACACTGATGCCATCCACAGTAGTTAGGGGCAGCTGAAAGAAGAAGGGACACCTGACAATTGTGGCCTTGAGAAAGAACGTGACCAGGACAGCCACTTCTTTTAACACAGGAGGACAAGTGTGGGACAACTCCATTTCCCCAGCCCAGGCTGCTGGGGAAAGGATAAACAAAGCCCTCTCAGAGAAAGGAGAGCAAGACACACATTCCCAGCTCAGGATTGTATTTTATCCTTAGAAGTCATTACACAAAATGCAGACAGAATATTTTCTTCTAGAGGTAAAAGATGAGAGCCAGTGGAGAGTGCTACTTCTTCCTCACAGTATCTCATTTTAAAGCCAGTTCTGCGATTGCTGGGATCTGGCTTACAACTTGCACGTGCCTGGGGCAGGCAATAAAGCAGTGGTGAGAGGCCCCACTGCCTCAAGCTGCAGAACTTGCTAGAAACAGAGCGTCCTCAGTGCTTGTTTTACATGAAATGGAAGAGTGAGCTTGCCCTGGGAAAGACAGTCTAACAGTCTAATGCAGATTCATCGATATCCATTCCACAGAGAAGAACAGTACTGAACAACATACACTATATAATATACGTAAAATACATGAGGATAATGTCTTCAGAAAATACTAGCAGCTGAATGAGTACGAGTAAATTGTTATCCCACGCGCACACTGAAGTCCCCCACGTGGCACTGACACCGCACAAACACACTTCTCGGTCAACTGCATCTGAACAAACCAGCCTGAACGTAAGCACATCTACCCATCCCATTCTGGCCGTGCTGCTTTTTGACAAGAGCACCCCAGTGGCAGAGGCACAGTGGGCATCCCTAGGCCTCCAGCTGCAGCAGTGCCGGTGGGCAGGCATGCAATGGGATGGCAGCTGAACAGCCTGTGTGAGTTCGGAGGGGTGCCAGCGCAGGTTGGGCTGAAAATACTCGACGTCCTGAAAGCAACTATAATTACCCATTCTTGGAGCACAGGAGGACCGGTTGGAACACGTGCAAGTGAAGCAGCTCGTTTACATAACAAATGAGGTATGCATTGAAGGTGCTCGGTGTAACAGCACTGCAGACTGCAAGGCTTCTCACCTGGAGAGCTGTATTTTACCAACTATACGCATACAAGACCACCTTAGTGTAGAGAGTAAGCCTTTATAAAAAATACTCATAACAAGACCCAACAGTGGCATGAAGGAGGGGTAGTTTGAACTGACAAAATGCCTAACACTTCCAAAAAAACCTAAGAAGCAAGCAAGCCTTTGATTCT
Organism: Pseudotriccus pelzelni; assembly: GCA_035584735.1. NCBI lineage: Eukaryota > Metazoa > Chordata > Aves > Passeriformes > Tyrannidae > Pseudotriccus > Pseudotriccus pelzelni. Next base: position 23,223,845 of record JAWMRA010000113.1, read on the forward strand.
TGCATACTGCACACAATGCCAAGAGTCATTCAAAGTCTGGAGCTCTTTCTTGGGCAGCCACCCTCCCAAAGCGAACTCTGCTTAGCAAACAAAACTTTAATGGAAGAAAAAACAAACAAAAACAAACCTCATAAACCAAAAATCCTCAAGAGCGTCTACAACAGCTAAATCTCTGAATCCAAGGAAAAAATCTCTTAGTCCTGGTTCTCGCACAATGACGCATTTAAGCTGTTTCCACTACATTTTCCAACCAAGAGCCAGAAAGAACAATAGGGATTTTTGAGGCCAGTAAATGGCACAGAGCTCAGGAAGAAAGGGGATACAAAAATGAAACACACGAATGATAGAGCTGGATAGCTGCAGTGTGGATTGTACACTGAAAGACAGTGACAATCCCTATGTACTACTACTACTGTGTTTGGCTGTTTGTTGTTTGAATAAGGTTATCCCAACATCTAAGAGTTTTGAAGATATCTACTCTCTACCACTGGAATCCTCTGAAGCAGAAACTGAAAGGACAGAAAGTATCTATATAAACACTGCCTTTTAAAAATGCTATTAATAAAAACAAATAAACAAATTTTAAAAGAATCAGCAAACTTGCAGCTTCCTTCACCACACTAGTGACCACAAATACTGATTTCAAACTCAAATCTAGAGGTTTTCTACTCATATAGACTCTGTCCTAATAAAAACAGTCCAAATTTGAAAATACTACAACAAGAAAAGCAAAGTTTTAAAGTGTTGAAGCTAAAACAGCTTGAAAATCTTTTTACCTTTCAAGTATCTGGGACAAGAGGGTAGGGGAGGCAATATCTCGAAACTGAACAAAAACTCTTCCACTTCATCTGTTACTTCAAAAAAAAGCTCTAGAACAGTAGCGTAAGTACAACCTATCTTGCTAACCCCTGCACCTGAAAGGCATACGTTTTTGTCTTCTAGACTTTGTACAGCAGTTCAGCGAGAGAAAGGACTGGGTCAGCAGCTGTATAGAAAAGAGGTGGTCTCTGCTCGTAGGCTCAGAGACACATGTAACTGAAAAATAAATATCTCAATTATTTGCAGGATTCTGTCAGGGAAAGAAATGTTTGTCTTCAACCCAAAATCGAACCAGTGAGACGATTTTGTATAGGTAGGAACATGTTTATCTTACCCTGTCTCTTACCTTATCAGACACATCTCCTTGTCCTATTCAAAATACAGCGAGTCATAAAATTCCATCTGCAACAAAAGAAAAAGCCCATTAATACCTCCTGATAACCTTACAAGAAAAGTCTAATAAACAGTTCAAGAAAAAAAACCCCAAACTTCTCCTGCCATTCCAGTATCATCTACACTCCGGGCACGTTGCCCTTCTGTCTGCAGCAATCTGGGAAACCTCTGGATATAAAGATATTAAAGATGTTGTAACATGTTCTCTAAGAAACATGCTCTTCCTTCTTTGGCAAGGATAACAGAGGTGGTTGAACCGTACAGGTTGCCCTGCCGAGTGGTAAGTCAGTCTGCAGCATCCTCTCATGAAATTAAATGAGAATCAAATTACATAATGTGAATGGTTGTAAAATGAGACCAATGGTAATGGCTAGAAATAATCCCAGCACTGTTATACATCATGGAGACAAATTTCCATCATAGTATCAAACCTGGGTAAGCAGCACCTTTTATCTCCAGGCCAAGAAACTGTCAGCAAGTATCCTTTCTTAAACACAGTAAAGCATGCACGAAACGGATGGAACAAAACTCTCATGCTCAAGTTTAAATGACACCCACCCTGAACAAGTACATTTAATTTCTCAACACCTTTACAAACCAACCTTTCAAAGCAATCAAGGTGGTTTTATATTATAGGTAAACATGACGCAGTCTAGCATACTTGGGATCAGAGGAAAGACTACCGCACACATAACCAGCAAATTTGCAACCTTAGAACTGTCAATAAAATTTACAGTCATGACAGACTTGGGCTTGAACAAACTTTTCCATGGTGCCGTTAAGAAAAGATGACATGACCTGCAATCCAGCCAGTCAGTGAGTCACTAGAGAAGAAGAGATACCTCCCATCTGGCAACCCTGAAAAGCGCTAAGAGTGTGCTTAGAGCGAGCAATGCGAATCAAGGACCTAAAAAACCAAAACAGCCTCTTCACACACCCTTTTAGCCTTTCCAGTGTCCTGCCCATAAGGCCTGTTAGTCCACTGCCAGGCTGGAAAAGGTCAGATATGTGCAACAATGAAATGGCACACCATACCAGAGAACACAATTAAAAACCCCAAACAACCAATGCTTAATTTTTCAATCCAGTTATCTGAGGGAGATATGGCAGGAATGAAAGGATTTGAAGCAAACAGTTTTCATGTCTGCTTACTTTTCCTGTAGTGATGCTACTAAAGAGTACCCCTCTGCCTAAAGTACAAAACTTGATGCACACTCACTTGGCTTTCCTTGAACATGGAGCAGCCGTGATGGCAACAGACCCCAGCAGGAACCCACAGGTGCTCACTGCCACAGAAAGGTGACAGCCTTCACCACGCTGTGCTGCCATCTCCCCACCAGCAAAACGGGGATGGCACCACAAGGGTCCCCAGCCAGGAGTGTTGCCTGTGGGTCAGGGTCCAAACTGCCTACTCTGGGATGCTTCCTTTTCCCCGTTCCTTCAAGTGTACACTAGTATACTCTTTAAGTGCTAAAAAAATAAATCTTTCAGCCTGTAAATACCATTTTCTCAGATTCTACTGATGATCATTCATTTTTGTCATTACCAGATTAATATAACAACATAATTCCACCACTGTGGGGTTTACTGTTGGGTTTGTTTTTTGGTTTTAATTTGTTGGGTTTTTTTCTTATGAAGAAAATATCAAAATTTTGTCTACATTACAGAAGGATTTGAACAAAAGAGAGCCACTGACCAAGAGCCCCCTTCAGTATCCCTACCCTCCTATTCCCCTGCCAACCCAGTAAAATTCCTCAGAGCACAACTTCTTCCTGGCTATTTTCAGAGCAACTGTAGCAATCATACAAGAACAATGGGGAAGTTTGTTTTACTCAAAGAGTAAATGTTTTGCAGCTCCCAATGTAAATATTTTAATTAATGGATTTTTTTTTAACTCTCTACTGCCTTACTTGTGTTCACATTCACAAAGACCTATCGGGACAGAAACAGCACTCAACTTCTATAATACAAAGGAAAAGAGAAATATAACATAGAAAAAATGACACATTTCCTTCAGAAAAAGCACTTTCATAAGCAAATCAAAACTCACTACACATTTACTGGGGGAGATCTGGGATAAAAAGGATTTAAAAAAAGCAAGTCTGCTCATTTCCTGTGTCCAGCCGAGGGCCTGTGTTAGTTCCCATCGAGATAGTGGGCCTATTTTAATAGTCAGTCTGTAGAAAAACATATCCTAATCTGTTTCCAAAACATCATTACACCCAATGACCAGGCTACAAGGAAAAAGCCGCCTTCTTGTGTCAAACATCAATATGGTGCCTCTTAACTATCCATTACTCTGAATCCATTTCATAGAAATGCTCAGATCTCCTCTTAATAATCCATAAACCAAGTGTTGTGCACTCTGTCGACAGGATTGGACTCAGATGCTCTCTCTCAAGGCCGGACTGGTTTCGTACTACAGAAGGTAGCTGGACTGAGATGCCAAGCCATCCTGCACGTGCTCGCCCGCTGGTTTCTGGATCCAGCAGCACCTCCAGCTGCAGGCAGCTCTTTCTCTCTGCACAGTGCCTCTCCCCACAGAAACCATCTTCCTCCTCTGCCCCCAGATACGAGGCTAAAATCTGGATGTGATATCAGCAGATGGCTGGCATTCAGGATTTTTTTTAATTTTCTTTTTCAAATGAAGTAGGACACAGACGGTGACGTTCCTGCTTTCCCAAAGCCTGGAAGGTAAACGTGGACCTGTCTGAGCTGGGAAGCTCAACCCCACAGTATGTCTCTGAAGAGCTGCAGAAATTACTGCACAGACCAGTTTAGCCTGAACCAGTTCCACACGTGGCAGTGTTTCCCTTCCCTTGCTTTTATCTGAATGGAAGGTTTTGTTCCTCTTGTACTGACCTCACCACACTTGATGCCTGTTAGCAACATCCTTCTGAAAGTTCAAACAAGCTCTACAGAAACTCCCTGCCAATGTATGCAATACATATGCTATCCCAGGTAAAATCCTCACTGTATTTTTCAAAATACATTGCATTTGTACTCTTCCACCACCCCATGCAGGATGCTGGCTGCACGCTTGTAAGACTTCTCAGATTCTGTGATTCTTGCAAACCACCATCCACACCAGCAGCTCCATCACCTCCAAGCCAGCATGGCGGTGGCACTTGACTCATCACATCCCACCAGGCAGTGGGAAAGCATGAGAAGAGGCCTGTAGCCTTCTGTCCTGCAGGGACTACTAACTGAAGGAGGAGCAAGACCTCCTCATTGCATTTCACTGAGAACAAACCTTCCACAGTCCTAAATTAGTACATGCTAACTATCAACCACTCCCCATTTAGAGTGGGCAACACTGGGGGAAAAAAGGCTGGCTCTTACTTTAGAGAGATCCTTTAATTTGGTATCAGCAGGAGATACTGAGGACAACAAGGCAATTGCTGTTCCTACCCAGGCAGCCTGAGGCTGGTGCTCATGCAGCAGGAAGTAAGCAGAGGGCTCACCCCCTCACGGTGTGCACCCACCGTGGTACCTGACTCCTATGGATGGTAAACGGATGGGTACCAGAGGATGACTCCAGCTGAGAGCTCCCCTTGTGGCAGGATGGTTCTAAAGTATTTATTTGCAAAACCTTTCCTGTCCCTGCCAATGCCACAAAGTGAAAGTAAATCTCCTGATCCTGCGTTTGCACGTTATCACCACTGCTATGATTGTACATGCATGGACAGCATCAACTTTAGCCAGAAAATACTTTCACCAAAAAATACTTTTCTTTAAAAAAAAAAAAAAAAAAGCGCACCAAAAAAACCCCCACAAAACCTCCCAACATTTGTTCCTCTCAAATATTCCTCATCAAATTTCCTGGCTATACATGCAACATTAAACCACAGAGTAAAAATCAAAGAAGTAATTATCTCTGCTTGGAACAGACCTCTTGCAAAACATAGTTTTCATAGAAGACCCAAGTGAGAAGGTAGGCTTTGCATCAAGCCCTCAATGCACATGGACTCTGGAAAATAAGATCTCTCAGCAAGCAAGTGACTTAAGGCTTGTACTAGTCCTTCCATCTTCTTCTCTGATCCCTTCCAGACAGCTACTGCACTTGACTTTTCATATGCCTATTTAATCAGCAATATGAAACTTGCACAACCATATCAGTGTCTCTGTGGTCTTCCCATCAGGGCAATGAGTAGAAATGCTCCCCGAAGGAGCGGCACATTCATAAGTCTCCCATGCCCACGGGATGGAAAAGAGAGCGAGGAGAGAACAGATGAATGTTAATCTCTCCTCCTTGCCGCCAGCAGCAGTCTGTACTCTCCCACGCAGCAAAGAGGGAGGCTGTACAATTTGTTGAGGCCAAACTGTCTGGAAAAATGCAGAGAGAAAACTGATGGCAAATTCTCTATCAACTCTCTTACTGTAAGGAAAGTGAAAGTCAGTCATTGAGTTGCTGATGGAAGATGAGACCACAGGGTCTTTAAGGGTCTGCTTTTATGAAAACCTCAGAGCTGGGCTACGCAGGATTGTATCAGTTCAACATACTCACTACCTAAAATATTCTCTGCATGCACTGCTTGTACTCTCTTGACTTCTTATGGAGAATACTTTCACTGGCAGATTAAGCTTTTTGTCTGATCGTAGGAACACCACTCCATGTAGAAGTCCTCTCCAGCCTACATGACTCCAAACACCTACTTCCTAACCACGAGTAGGTAGCCAATAAGCACACGAAATACCGAGCCTGGAGCAGTTGCCACCACACACACTTCTTTAACTGATCTGTGCCTCAAAGGTGTCTGTCAGCACACAGTACCGTACATGTGCCAAACGAGAGCACAAGGGAGAAGCTCCAAGCAGGAAACAGAAGCCTGTCTTAGATTAGCACAGCTCACTCAAGTGTAGTGCTGTGCTCAGATTTGGTCTTGATTTGCAAACCTTGCTGTCATTGGCTAAGAGGGTGCTTGAAGTTTTGTTAAAAAAAGCAAAATGGAAAGCCAGAAGGCTGAAACAAACACAAAAATGAAGTTACCCTGGCAGCAGTCAGTACCTTTAAAACCTATGAAAGATGTGCCTTCGTCAAACCCTGTTTTACAGCATCCTGCTTCTTACTTTCCCATCTCCCTATTTAGCTGAAGGCAGCCACTTGTATGGGCACCTCCCAGGTCTCCAGCACATCGTATGCAAAAAGACACAGCAGAGAAAGCCAAAAGAGTCTCCCTGCTGCAGCAGTTTGGGACATCATCAGGCACCTCTGATCTTGATTGAGAATCCCTCCCTACTACCCCCAAATTCCTACTACAAGAGGAGCACTTTGTTGCCTGTTGAGATGTCTTACAAATAAGACAAGCTGAAGACCAGCTTGGCTCTGGGAAAATTTTAAATGGCACCTTGGTGAGCTGGTGGCATGTTTCCAGTTCTCACCATCAATTCCAGAATTAAAGGTCCTGGAGTCACCATATTGCCTAATGATGGCAGATCCTACCCTCAAACACACATGCCAACATTGCTACCGTGGTTTTGCTTACAATTAATATCTGTCCAGTAGGAATCACTCTAAAAAAATTTCCTTGCTTACCCTAACTGATCATAAATCACTGTAGTAGAGACATACTGCAAGCAGTACCTTGATCAAGGGCAAGGTGAAAGTTCTTTGGGTAATCTAGAGAAGAAATCTGAGCCTTACAGGGAAAATGTAAGTGAAGATCAAGGAGGGGGGCAAAAACAACCTATTTAATGTTAGCATTTATTAATGTTTGGCCTTCAATTGTGGATAAACAGAAAAGAATCTCTCTGCCTGTGCACATATTTAAGACAGTTTACACATGAAGTCCAAAAGGATGTTCTCATTTTATAAATAATTTGATCTGATGACTACATCAGAAAAAAAGTGCAACTTAAGGCTAAATACAGAGGCTAAACACTTGGCTACTAATGTATAAACAGGGGGGGCAAAGACTAAACATCAGAGTCACTAAAACTCAGCAAATGGTTTATAGCTGAAGCTAAGTGCATAACATAGTGCACATTCAACACACACCGAACTGGAACTCCAGTGAAGCTGTGCTTACCAGAAACTCATTTAAGTATTCAATATGAGAGCCTTCTAAATGTAAACACTTCCTCTCCTACTTATACCTGATCACACAAGCCAGCCGGCAATGTCTTACTCCTCCAGCGTGGTAGGCACAACGCATCAGAAAACACACTTCAGGAACCACGGGATCAGGTAACACAGAGAGAAGATGAGATTTCTCTTCCACAGGAATGAGGAGAAAAGGTCCCCAAAAGATTTACTGTCTGAGCTCAAAGTCTGTGTTTTTGTTTTCCTTTGTCACATGCTCCTTTGTGTGTGCATAGATGGTTGTAGTTATAACTGTATGTAATTTGCTTAAGATCAATCACTTCGCATCTCAGTGCAGCACAGGAAACACTGCACACAAGAAACTGTATTCACCTATGAAGAAATACTATTTCCAGCTAAAATTTGCTCCTCAGCTTAGTCAAATGCACAAATTTAGTTTCCAGTTTTGTTCCTGAGTAGATAACCTGTAAACAGCAACATAATACCGTAAGCAGTCTCAAAAGAGGGCCAATGAAGTATTTGCTACCCCAAATTTACTACTTCCTAAACTCAGCAAATGACAACATTTTTTTGTGATGATCTCCAGTTACTGCAGCAAGCCATAATGGCAGCTCATACACTGCCTCTCGCTTGAAACTCGCTTGAAACTCGCTTGAAAGCATGCCCTTGTGCAATCAAGAGGCCTGCATGCAGAAGTAACGAATAGAGACCATAAAAAAAGCAGCATAAATGTAATTTTGGTGCAGCAAAATTTTCTGTAACTACTGATACTGTACATACAGTATCTAATATACACTATCAGTAAGCAATATCTGACAACAAAGGAATATTCTGTGCTTTTAAGAAGACCTACACTTCTGACTGAGAAGCAATGAGGACTGCAAGCATTTAACTTGAAATCAGTGACCACACGTGGTAAGAAAGGCTTGCCAGGATGTGAACCTTAATTATGACTTCATCCTGCACAGCTCCCTTGAAAAAGAATCAGCTGAGACATCTTGCCCAAAGCAGCTCCTACAGAGCACAGCCCAACCAAAGAGGAGACCAGGGTGCCAAGAATAACAATAAAGAAAAGTTTTCCTCACAAATAATGAGGTATCCCTTATAACTCAAGCCTATAAAACCAGATTTGTCAAGTTCTAAATTAGGTTGCAGCAATATTTCACTGCACCATAAATCTTCCTTATACTCTAATAAAGATGCCTAATAATTTAATATGCCATAATTTTACTTTTTAAAATCTGGAACTTGTCAAAAATTGCCTGAAACAGGCATCTCCATTTTCCATATAGCTATAGATTCCAAAATGTAACTGGTTTGCATTTTTTGCATGGAAAATCATTTGCAAAGTGCATTTACATGTAGAGTACCAAAGGTTGTAATTACCCCTCTTGGGTTTCTTAGGTAGGTCAGTGCACATCCTACAAAGGCTTCTGTATTATCCCATGATATTCATTCAGCATCATTTTTTTCTGAAAGCAGCAGAACCTCTTTGAAAGAATCACACCAATAAGTAAAAAGTTCAGAAGAAAAAAGTGGGTTTTCAGAGCCAGAACTTTTAAAACTTTTTTTCTTTACTTTTTATTAAAAGTTTCACAGCCCTTTTTTTTGCTGAAACAAGATTACTTCACAAAAATCTGAATTCCAACTGTCTCTTATATTTCCATTTCAGTGGATAGCATGCACCTCAATAAAAAGAAATAAAAATGGAAGCTATTTTAAGGGGGGAGGGAGATTGCCAGTACTTGTTATTAGAATTTCTAATTCTCATTCCCGCCCAACTAATCAGGTCTATAATAAAAGAAACATTTCAAAGCAGCTGCCATGTCTGTAAATGCCACCACTGTACAAAGTTAAGCACACGACCACATTAAGCACTACAAAAAAATACACATTTTTCCTCATGAAACAGATATGATCAAAACAGCTCTAGAACTTTAAGACTGCTCAAAGTTTGAAAAAACAGTGATGTCATTATTTTCCTGCTGCTTCTGAGAGGTTTACATCCCCGCTTCCTGCTGCCTTGCTTCACTTTTCTTAACCCAAGAAACATAGGACAGGCACCACAGCACTTCAGTGCTGGGATCACTGGAGGAAGTCAAGACAAGTCCGTTTTACATCTCACCAAGTCTCCTTTAATGGCAATTCAATAAAACCTGCACTGCCAAGAGCTAAAATAAAAGGTGAACTGTCCTCTTATTTGCCATGTCTCTATGAGTACATGTGCTATCTTTTTTTTTCTTTACCCTGTTCAGCCAAGGGTCACCAGCAGTGTATGGAGAAGCTAATTCGTGGTCCTGATCCTGCAAAACCCCACGAGGAGAAGGCCCCAGAAAGCAACTAAATGGAGTTTGCACCAATTAAGACGTGTTTCACTAGCTTGCTTATCGCATGATTGCACTCCTCGGAGTGGAGTCTTGATACAGGCTTAAGTCAAGATAGTAAGTGTCACAACCATTTCACAGCTTGCTGTCAGATCATAGAGACGATTTTAAAGACAGAAGAAATAAAGAAAAAGTGTCGGGTTTTTTTAAAACTTCAAATATTTTACACTGGGGCAAGGCTTTAACAGAAATGTTATTTTAGGTAACTGACTCACTTTTCACTAAGATTAAATTTTATCAACCAAATCCTAAAGACTACGCAATCCAAAAGCAGTTCCCTGCAAAAAAGATGAGTTCATACTATCCAAGGAACTTCCAAACCCTGTTTTTAGGCTAACATATAACCAACCCTGTAACTTCTCTCTTGCTTCCCATATTGAAACAAACGGTGAGAACTTTACCTTCCCCTTTACTTCATTTACCAAGTTTTCTGTGCTCCAAACTTCCCTCGGGGTGCTCAGGCTGGGGTAGCCCCAGGAGAGTGAAGACCTGTCTGCAGGGCTTGGCTGGGCTTCTGAGAGGCTGGAGGGGGGGTGGTGTTATATTTTGCTTTTTTAGAGTCAAATACCGGGACTAAGACTGGTAATAGGAAACTGCTTAGTTAACCACTTTTCCCAGCATTTTCAGGAAACAATCTGTCTGAAAAAGATATATTTTAATTAAAAAGAAAACAAAAGAACCGAAATGAACCCATTTATCTAAGATTAATGCCCAGTCATTTTCCCCTCAGTTTTTAAGAACTGGGTTGGCTTTTCCAGCCAAGGAAAAAGAGAGGCCAAACTTTGGGAGCTGTTGGGGTGATGCTGATCTGCAGAAACTCTGAAGCTCAGCAAAATTATTCTCCATTTATTTACAGCTCCACCAATAAATGCAAAGTCTGGTAAAAATGGTTTTCAGATATTGAAACTGTACAATTCCCTTCTAGACAATTTCTGATACTTGAACTGCTCATGTAAAGGAAGGATCCATCTCAATACCTATTTTCCTAAATTTGCTTCCCCGGGCATCTCAATTAATTCAATACATCTACTACAATTAAAGCTTACCTTTTTGTTCTACTCTCTGCTTTGTAATTTACAGTATCTGTAGTTGTAAATATACATGAAAAGCATGTTAGAATTTGGTTTTAAACAAGTGGCACACCATATAGGTAATATAAAAGCATCATTATCAAACCAGTACTTCAATTAAGTATTTTTATTCACTTAGTATTCTTCTTTAAAACACACAACCCAAAGAAAAAGCACATAATACAAGAAAATACAAAATCTTCTCCTTAGAGCAGTATTTATTTGCTAAGAAAAGTTATTTCCCTTAACTGGAACATTTTTATAGCTGGGAAAGCAACGCATAAAGAAATTACTAAATTCACATGCTTGTACAGCCATTAGTTAAAATATTTCCCACGGAAGTTTAACCAACAGTTATGTCTAAAATGCAGAGTCAGTTAAGTAGTGCTGTCCACAAAATACTACCAACAAAAATATTTGTATAAACAACAGAAGAAATATAACTTGTTTATTATACAGGTAGATTATCTATCAATCAAACTGAGAGCTTTTATGGCATTACAAGTAACAGCAAAAATTTTTAACTATCACAGCCTTGGTTAGTCTTCATACCTGGCAGAGTTTGCATCTAGTACTTCCAATCCACTTAGTCTTGATTTTGAAATCAAGCTACATCAATTATTCAAATCCTCAACATTGCCTAATTCCCTTCCTGTCTTCAGATCACTCAAAATACCCAAACTCAACCCATCTCCAACATCTCTTCCCAGAAACATGCTTTCTAGGCTTTCATATACAACAAAAGCTAGAGCTTGCCCCAGCTGATCTGCACAACTTTGATAACTGCATTTTCAAATTAAAAGCCAGGAAATTATTCAGGTAGAGTAGCATCTCTAGGAGACAGTTCAGGTGGCCACCAGCAAGATGCATGTAGAAGGATGTGTGAGAGGGGATGACTGGTATCCACCATTTCCTCCCTTCTGCCATAAACATTAGAAAAGCCGAGAGAGTCCCTCCTCACTTAGGTGGGATCAACCCCAAGGCCAGGAAAGGGCCAATGCTGGTATTCACACACAACCTTGAGAGAGGGTAACACATCCGGCAGGGAAACTCCTCAAAGCCCAAGGTTTTGCCAGTTCCATTAGTGACTTTAAGTGTCTCAGATAGCAGTTCTTACAAAACAAAGACCATAAACCTATAAGGGATTGGACCTGCAGAAAGATAGTTCCTTCCAGTCACCAGCAGCTACACGATACCTGTTTAGCTCAGTAAGGTCTTCCTAAATCATCCTAAAACACATCATGTCCTTGCTGTGGCAAACCCACAAAAAGACTTTTTTTTCCCCTCTCCCACATGAGGAAAGGAGGGCATCACCATGCCCTAAATTACCCTGATAGGAAAACTCTCCAGGCGAACTCGGTGCTTTCTTTAAGAGCTGTCCCATGCCCCAACCTCGGGACAAAGACTAAGAGTGAGGTGCAAGTGCATCATCAGACTCACCCTGCACGCAGCTAGCAAAACGTAGCGCTCTTCCCAAAGAAATTTTGGCAGCTGAAGCAATTGGCAACTACCCCTTACACAAACCTGAGCACCTTAACTTTGGACACGATCCAGAGCTAAGTCAGAGCTGTTCAGCTCCAATCCCACAGATTTCACCCGTTTCACAAAGTGTGACCACAGCACCGGCCCAGCGCACACCTTGCCAGCCCTTTCTCAAGGACAGGACCAACAACTGTGAATGCTCAACCAAGGTTCTTTTCTACCACTCCCCACAATAGGCCAGTGCTGCAGGCAAGGAGACTAACATCCTGCTAGACTGAGAACATGCCCACCACCAGGAGGAAGGGGGAAAAATGGAAACCAGTGCCCTGAACCACAGAGCATTCAAATCTTGGTGACGAGCTGCTCTGCCAACAAGGACATCGTCAGGGAGTAACTGCCACAACAGCTCTGAGGGCTACAGCATGACGAGAAGAGCATCACGCTGCCCACATCATCTCAGGCAGCCTCCACACCACTGCAGGCACCCTGACCTCATGAATGCCTGCCAAAGGCTGCAGCCTAATGTTCTGGGCTGCGCTACCTTCTCTCACTTGTCTCTTCCCGTATCTCCCATCAGTCCTTACATCCTGTGGTTTTGTGTGCATCTGGGCACAGCAGCACTGCATAGCATTGAGAGGTGAGGGAGCCAACACGCTCCCTTCCCCACCAGAGCAAGACCAGGAAAAGGAGGAACAAGGAGGAGCCCTCCCCAACCAAATAAATAAGCTGGAAAGCCAGCCTCAGCTGGCAGCAATGACAATTTGGCAAAACCCAATTAAGCCACCTGCAACCCAGGTTTTGGTGGGTTGGTGACTCCAGACTTCACAGGAGACTCCATTTTCCTGAATGACACTCTTCTGCTTTTTCATCATTAACATCACTTGCTTATTTTTTTCAAAAGCAGAGAAGCTAACTATCACTTCTGCTCAGAGCTGTGTAACACAACTAGTCTTTCCATTTCTACACTGAGAAGCACCTTACAGAACAGATTTTAGTTGTCTTTTCTTCAAAAAGTACACTTTAATGGTTTCTCTTTAGCACCTCCACTTTCCAAGCACTATGAAATTTCAAGATTTTTTTAACCACACAATAATTAACACAAGTTAGATCCCTTTTTCTGAAACTTTAGATGTTAATTAACAGTGAAAGGGCCACGTTAATAGCTTTGCTTTTTTTAACCATGCTGGGATCATTACTTTACTCCATGAAGCCAGGAAAGAGGAAAATGTACACAAGGAACAGCAACAAGTAAGCTAGAACTAGACTGTGGGTTAGTAACAAAAGAAAAAACTGATGAATAATGCAGAAATAATGAATTGGGTTACTGAGTTGTATGTATGGATATGTCTGTGTGACAGGGTGCATATTTATACCACACACAAGTGTTTGGTGAGTTGGAGCTTCCCATTTGCCTTCCGTCATGTTCATTTACGTAGCCTGCTTCCAAGAATCCTACCAAGAGCCACGGTCTCTGACAGTCTGCAACTGTCTCCCAGAGAAGCCTGCTTTTGACCCAAATAACAGTTGCCCATTTTTCTCTGGGTATTTTTGGAAGTTAATAAAGGGCATTTCCACTGGAAACAATTCTATCCCAGATGATACAACATAAAACCATACAATGCCATTTGCATTTAAAACTCAACATTTTCAAGATCAGTCTTCTTCAGCTATTAAAACAAGTCAAAAAGATGCTGAGTGGAGGCAAAGCTTACACTTCAGATACACTGCTTCTGATATTTGAGATGTTTAACACAGATTCTATCCCATAAACTCTCCAGCATCACATTTATGAGCAGAGGGACAAGTTCATTTCTTCGGATAGAAAACATGGAGTAGATGACCATTACATCACTGGTGAAAACTGCTATCTTATAAAATAGTCTACAGATGCCTGAATTTGTAAGTTCTTATAACCAAGTAGCCTGTGCCAAGCCAGGCAATCCTGATGAATTACATTAGAAGCCTACAAACTTCTCAGAAGTAATTAATTTGCTCAGAGCTGCATCTGCACAGACATACATGCAGTCACACTTCTGAAGGAAAATAAATTCTGACTTCTTACATCCACTATTTTCCCTTGAGGATAAACCTGTAAGATTATTAACTATAATAAAGCTCTAAAATGGATGCTAAAATGGTGTTTGAGGGCAGCATCAGACACTCCAAAAACATATATAAGCTGAATTCTAGCACACTATATAAAGGCAAGTTTCAACTAGAAAGCTTTACTGTGATTTGTGGTACTTTAAAAGCACTCTTGTAACAATTTTAATAGTTTAGAATATTGGAGTTTAGTCCCAAAGAGATGTAGCTAGTGCTAAACTGCCATTTTAATGGAATTTTTGCACCCTCTCTCCATGCTCTACTTTATAAATAAACCTCTAGACTTTTTATTGATTTTTTTTTAACATGATAGATTGAGCCTCTCTGGCAGAGAGGGCCAAAGAACAGCACATGAAAAATTACAGGTTCATGGTTTGTGAAAGGGACAACAGTAACAAAACCAGCAAAGGAAAACAACTGCAACACAATACGTATATGCCTGTATTCACTACTTTCAGATCTGCTCTCTGTGCATGTGTGTATATACATACGTATGCGTGTGTGTGTGTCTATCTCTCAGGTCTTCTTTATTAAATTTACCATCAGAAAAAATTAAAGGAATGTCATATACAATTGTTCGATGTGCTGTACATCTTTTACATTTACAAAGACTAAACTTGCCTTCGGTCCGTCTGACTTGAGTAGCCTGTGCTCTGAAGTGGTGCAGGACACACCATCAAAAGTACTTCAGAAGTTTTATAGTAGTTCAAGGTCTAGGTTCTGGAGACACAGAAGTAAAAACATTCAAGGAAGTTTTTTACGGTATGTATAACAAGAATTAGGGTAAGTTAATACAGTTAGTCAGTCTTACAGGGTCCTGTGCCAGACAGCTCACCAGGATACTGTCCTGCTGACCCAAATTCTGTAACCAGCTGGGCCCGTCTGAGCACTGCCAAGCGCGTTTATGGTCAAGCCACAAGATCACTACTCCTCCTACATTCCAGCTCAGAAACGTACAGTGGCAGAATAAAAAGATACTACCCATGTGCATGGATACCCACCCACGTGAAGAAGAAACCGTTAAGTTTTCTGACACAGAGAGGGACCTACTTTGGTCGCGTGATCCAATTTTCAGTTGCCAACATTATGCAAGGGATAAGCAGAACAGCTCATACCATGGGTTACTTTCTCACATAGGAAGAACATGAAGGACAGCTGAACAAAAATGAAACACGACAGAATGCTGCCAGTAAACTAAATTCAGTACAATAAAAAATATTTAGCAGCCTTTTGTCTTTATCCTGTTTGGTTTGTCTCTATTTACTGCAGTGTATTTTTTAAAATTTGGATCTGTTCACAATATATGTGACTAGATTAAAAAGATTCCTTGAACACATGACTGTGCAATATCATTTAAATTCTTTGCAAGATCTTGCAAACTCCTGTGTGCTTAATTTTAGAAACAAGGACAACAAAAAAAAAAAATCAAAAACCCAACAACGTCTGCCATTTCCATATGTGCTCTATATTTTCCTAGTTCTTAACCAGAAATGAAGAAAAAAATCCCAAACTAAAACCCAACATTCCCCCCCCCCCAAAGAATGTTAGGGACATTAAATGTCCCTGACACTTTGATATACAAGATACTACTGATTTGTTGGTCACCTAGACATCTGTTACACCCAGCTCTAAGTTCCCCCCCACTGATACGCAGAAAGAATGGTAGTACAGAGAGCTATTTGTGGAGACATGAAGAGGATGTGACAGCAATATCATGGATACTGGAGGTTTGTGGCCCTGCAATGCCCCAAAATGATTTTCAGTGGACACAGTTGCACCATTCCAAGTCCAGAGCAACTACAACTCCCCACATCATCCTCTCAGTGGTTGTTTTTCAGGTGATGGAAGGAGACAGCATCAACAATTACAATCAGTAATTCATGGGGACCAATGCACACACTTACAACACTACAGCAACCAGTTACACAACCTGAACAGCTCAGGATGCTCAACAAACATCAAGGGAAAGGTGGGTTTGAAAATGAGTCTACCAAACCAGAGATTTCACATCACATCTCCAACCAGCCCATACCACCTCAGTCACCAAGCAGGGGTGCAACACACGCCCATTACTGTTCCTGTGGGCTGGTACCTACATCAGAAGGGACTTAGCATTTTTCTTGATTCAGCCGAACCAGATACACAAACCTAAAAACAGACCTCCCGACTACTTCTCGAAGGTCACATCTCTGCAGGTGAATGGTAGAGCTGAAGGACCAGCACTACTACCAACCCTGCTGCTGCTCTGTGAGGAATACGACCAACGTTTTCAACCTGGCCTTTTTGCTGGTGCTTAACTCACAAAATTCTTTATCCCCATTAAGCATCTGATTTTTAAATATCACTCTGCCTTGGCTCACAGGCACCTGCTACTGACAATTATCAAAGAACATATGTAAGAAAAAAAAATAGCATATGGCTATACAAGTAAGTACAGTGATGAAGTGCTCCTTGAAAGCTCTAAGAGAGACAAGTAATTCCACCAGTTTTCCAACGGGCCACCTCCACAGTGTGTGTGAGCACCGACCGCTCAAACACACTCACATGGGTAACACGAACAAGTGCCAGGGCATCCCTCAGCACTTTGCTCTCCACCCCCTTCCTTGACTGCTGCAAAAAGCTGAGCCAGAAGAGACGTTGCAGAAATACAAAGTGTGTGAGTCCATAACTTTTGAAATACTAGAGCCCAATTCAAAGCTCTTCCCTCAAGCCTTCCTGCTGAGGGTGCCTGGAGGCCTCCTTGTCTTCCTCCCAGAGTAGAGTGCAGCTGATAAGACGCGTGACATGAAGGGAAATCTCACCACAACCCTTGCAGTGTCAGGTGGGTTTGTTTCCCCATAGTTTTCAGGGTGGGGGTTAAGTAACTGGGATCAGTTCCTTACTCACTGCCTCAGACCTCCCAGAATAGTAAAGATCAATTAAAATATTCTGCATATAGGACATCATGGCTGGAAATTTAGCAAGAGAATGATGGTTGTCCTTTTGCTTTGTCTCTGTGCACACTGGTATCACCACCAGCACACAACCAAGTCTGCTGCATTCAAATGTATAAATTCAACATCACATTTCTCCTGTTTCTCTTCTTAATGTATTTATTTTTCCTTTGGGAAGTGACTTACTTTAAAAATTGCTTTATGATTAAAAAAAGGTAGCAATCAACTTTTCAAAATGTCAACTTTAATTTGATTTCTGTTTCCCTCCTCCCAGCTCCTCAGGCTCTCACAGGAAACCCCCAGGCCTCCATTTCACACTTTGCCACAGCTGTAGCCCTAGAGTTGACCTCGGAAGGGCAGCCCCAAAAACACGTATTTCTGGTAGAGATGAGGTACTCCCTATTCCAGCCAGAGCTCAGCTTTGCACATGGGACATCCAGGTACAACCTAAGAGCTCTAGTTCAGAACCTACTCAGTCTCACTAGGGCAGGTTTTGACCTGCAGGGCTGAGGAGACGTACCTATGCAACGATGTGCTGCAGCAAAATCCAGACCTGGTCCCCAGATCTGCCAGAAGGCAAAGTGCCGTCCTTGGCTTGCTTCCACTGCATCAGTGATCCTGGGAACAACGCAGCATTGGGGGTCACTCAGTCTGGTTGCAGGCACAGCAATGAAATGAGCTACATTTAAAAGACTTCAGACATCTTCATTTCTCTTCATCATACAAAATTCAGAGCATTTACGATGAAGTTATCGATGTTCCACAGTCAGCGAGGAAACACTCACTGCACAGAGCTAATGTTCAGTTAATAACCCAAAAGGGAGGAGAAAAAACCTCTGAATTTAGCATGGCTGATGTAAGCTGTGATGTCATTTCCACACAAAAGGCTAATGAAAAAAATTTTTTTTTTCAGATCCCAGATGCGGAGATATGTAAATTGTTTGGCCTCCATTTCAAATAAACAGTGTGTGCGATAACCCCAAAACTTAATAATGCTTTTAGCCTTCGCTCCTGCTCTTCAGAGAACTTGAAGCCTGTGACAGGCTCAGATTGCCGGCAGAGCAGCAAGCCAAACCACTTGTACAGGCACGCAACCTCAGCACCGTCCCACCCAGCAGTGCCAGCAGAGTCTGGTTCTCACTCTTCAACAAGATGTTTGGGGTTTCTTTTTATTTTGGAGGAAGTAATTTTAAACAAACTGTCAAAAAAAAAATCTTGCTCTAACAGCTCTAAAGGATTTTTGCTATGATTATGGCTGAAATTAACTATTCTATAAGGACAGATTAAACAAGCCAAGCAAAACAGGTCAGAAGATCAGATAGGAAGAGCACCTAAGAATTATGAACGATGCCCAGCTAACTTAACAAAAAAAACTTCAGCCAAACAGAGAAGAAACTGCTCAAAGAAAAATCTGAAAGTAAAAAAAAAAACCCAACAAAACCAACAACTTATTGAATTGTGGTAACTCAAAAAATGCTGCAGAATAATTTTATCATTTTTTAAAAATATTAACTTGGGTTTTTAAATAAACTCCTCCACTTCCCCCCCACCCCCAAAAAAAGCAACTTCTTAATAGAAACTCTGACTTAAGTGCAATGCTTACCTATTATGGTAGTAAATAATTTTAGAACTTATGAGAGTATTTATGAGAAAATTCAATATGAAGGGTAATTTTCCTGAAGTTTCTGCTTGGCAAATGAAAATATCCTTCCCTGTAATTGTTATTCTGTTACCATCATGTAAATCAGTGTTTTACACAAATGCAGCTTGAAACCTACCTACTGAAAGAAAAACAACATCAAATCAACCAACCTGCACAGAACAGGGCAGAAAAGCACTAATAGCATGTAAGCACAGGTTTCTAAACAGTAAAAAAAAAAAGTTGTTGCATAATTTATTCACTTTCCTACTAGTTTCACAGATCAAGATAGCAGCACCATGAGATAACTGAAAGATTTCTTTTGCCTTTAGCTCAGTAATTTACAAGTCTTAGGGTTTCACTGGGTTTTGTTGTTGCTGTTCAATGGGAAAATACTGTGGAAATAACATTTACCTGTATTCCCAGCCTACAAAGCTTGCTAACTGCAGCTTGATAGAGGCACATACCCACCAGGCACTATAAAGAAAGATTTACCGTAAGTGGTGACTAATCCTTAGAGTGTACACTGTACATGTATCACTGAGTCAGCTTGAAAGTTTGTTCATTCACTCAAACACCACTTCTTCCATTCTCCTGTCTCTCTAATCAGCAGGCAGATCTGAAATCTGCCTTTCCTTCATTCAAGGAGAGCTTCTTACTGCCTTAATAGGTAGTAGATGCAGGTACAAAAACTAACTGCTATTGTACAGGATCGCCCTAAAAAACACGCACTTGGCTACACAACAGCATAAAAACAAACAGACCAAAAATCAAGAAGTCCTACATTTTCCTCCAGCAAGAAACTTCAGTGCATGCAAGGAAGGAGCCCTGCAGGGAGGAACTCTCTATGGGGCACAAGCTGACCTTCCTACTGGAAAAACTTTCCAGCTCCCACATCTGACAATCTGACTGTACAAAGCCTGCAAGAAATGCCCAGCTTAACTGAGCTGCTTTACCGGTAACAGAAGCAGTAGCAGAAAAATTCAGGCACATATTCTGGAACGGCCACATATGACTTTGCGTTTGCTGAAGCCTAAAATAAGATGCCCTGCTCTTTTGTTCTCTTTTTTCATTTCTTGCAATTTACATAATTAGCAGTACGGATTTTCCAGAAATAAGCTGAAAGTAAAAGTTCTACCTGAAAAAAAGAGCTGTTTGTGCTAAGGATAGCGTGGTGCTTAAATGTAAGGATTTTCTTTACATAATTGAAGCCCATCATCCACTTTGTAATTACGATTCTTCAAATAGAAGAATACAATTATTACAGAGTAAAATAATTACACCAAGGAGCTGCAGTCATATACAGACCCAACCCCGCACCTTCTCTCAAACAGTCACACAGGTAGTTCAACCAACTACAACACAAGCAGGTGTTGCTACAGATGACTAAAACTCAAAGATTTGGCCCAATACTGAACACACAATCCAACCGAAGCTTTTCCAACATCCAGCTTTAGCCAGCTTTACATAGTCATCTACGTGCCACTGCCATGTAATGTCAGCGCTACAACCTTTTTAGTTTTGGACCATCACCTACTGGCTGAGAGGTAGTCTTTAAAAACAGAGGAGCCGAAGTTATTTTAATGAACGCCTACTTTAACTAACAATCAAGTATTTAGCCTAGGGATCATATGCTGACAGACTTCCAGCATCAAAGTATTGCTCCTTTCATAAATTAGAGTAATTCTGTGGTATTAGGCTATCGTTTATATATGTGCATTCAATATCCAGATTAAAACTGCTTCTGAAAGTTGGAAATCATAGAAATAAAAGTCTGCTAGGATCTTATTTTATCATTCCCACTCATGTTAAGCAGTACCTTACTATGCAGGCAGCCACATTTGGCTTAACTTACGTTCTTTTCATTAACAAAACAGCACTTAACCCAGTGTCTTTTTTCTGTGCACCTCCCTGTTCAGGTGTATTCTTTCTTTAAATCTAAAGCTGTTTTTAACTTCAAAGACTAGCTTTTTACTACAAGCAATATATGAAGGGTAAAATTCATCCTCTGCAATGTATCTTTGGTTTTTAAGTATATAAATGGTGAAGCCTTTTCTCGTTCTACCTGCAAGGCATATTCTCTTATTCATGCTCTTTCATTATAATAGCAGCAACTTTGGAAAAGTATTAAAGTTCATTATGAACCATCTCTTTCAAAATTTCATAGTCCTAAAAAAACCCTTCTTTTCCTCACTTTAGAAAAAATTTGCCTCTCATTTTCTAATTTTATCAAACACATGCAGGCAGCAGCAATACTTTTTCATCATGATCCATGCTGCTCAGATACCAATTTACTGAACTCTGACAGCATAAAACAAGCTTATCTGACAAAAAAATACAGAAAAATCACTGTTCACCACCAGGACTGAGAAGCCTCTCCCAGTACTGGAAACACAGCATCTAGGGAATAATGAGGGAGAATTTGCCTGCCCATGCTACTGCAAATATTTTGGCTTAGAGGAACTACTGCCATCTTCAACAGAGATATGCCCCCATCATATTCAGAAATATGTGTTTAACTTCGTTATGAATATGAATCTCACTTTTCCAGCCATAAACTGTCTGCTAATTTAGAAACCTCTCTCCACTCCCCCACTCTGTACCTGATGCCTTGCCATGCAGACTTTATTGAAACACATGGGGATGGTTTGCACGGCATTCCTGCACATGAGGACAGAAAGGTAATTAGTGCTCCACTGCTTGCATCCTGAGACGCCTTCTAACAAAGCAGATACTTGGTTCCTACAACCTGTCTTATCTTGGCATGATCAGGAGGGTGAAAGACCTACCAGACAGAGGCAAGAATGCCATTTCTGATACGCAAATGCTTAGAGAAAGAACTGCATCTTGCGCAGTTTGGCATGCTACTGCTCGCAGCAATTGTGTTGCCAGAGAAAAGTTAGAACTTCAAACAGCTTTACCCAACCCTTTTATATAAGATATCCTGGTTCAGCATCTCACCACTAAAGCACATCAATCTCTGAGTTGGTTTTTCTGCCTTATTTTTGCCAGGAACTGATTAGAATATCACTGCATGTACTTGTTTATTATCATTGCTGTGATGCCGAATTCATGTTTTTACACTGATCAATAAAAACTAAATCAACATATTACACACCCAGCCCACACATGAAGAAAATTAATTCTAACAAGATCAAAGTTGTCTACCTTCTACTGCTGTAAATTCACAACCAGGCTGTTGGTTTTTGCCAGTTATCTTTGAAGAATGATTGGAAATGAATAAAAATCAGTCTGGAAGCATATACTGAAATTGCAGATACAAAACAGAGATAGGAGGACACTTGTAAAGTAACCACGTGAAAGACCTTCACTTGAATTTGAACTGCATGGCAGGCTAAAGGGACAGATGGGGTATCAATGCTCCTTCAGAGCTGCACCATTCCGTCTGGTCTAACATTAACTACTTCTGTTTTATCATGATACATAGGGGTTCCTTTGCAACACTGAATATAAGCTTTTGAAAAGTAACAAAAAAAAACCCCAAAAATCACACCAGTGAGTTAGCATCTTAACTGCTTCCATACATTTCCCCCCAAATATACTAGGGGCACAAGCAGCAACAAAACTGCTGCGCTCAGTGTTGACCTACACATGGCGTGAACTTGCGGTTCAAGTGACTTCAGCCTTCTGCGCTCAGCTTTGGTAATGGCCACAGAGCCCAGGGCTATTTCAAGGCCCATTGTGGCCTCAGAGACATTGATGATGCTTTCAGCTTCCTAAAAGAGTGCAACATATACAGGCCCCTCCCTGCTGAAGGTAGTGAGGGGCTAACTCAAACACCACCACCTCTTTGCAAGGTAAGCCCAGCTTCAACACTCCAGACGAAACAAAATATAAAAGAGGCAGACCAAAAAGAAGCAATTGGGAAGACATTTACAGAACTTCAGGTCAATATCCCGAATATTTGAGGGCTTTGGCAGCCTGTATTTTGTGGAAAAGAAAGTTCAGTTTAGCTGCGTAAGTCTTCTAAATGTTCATATTTGTGGAAGATGTGAACCATGTAAAGACTGGTGAGCATCCTTTTTTTAAATCAGTGCAAGTTTTAACACCAGAAAAAGATCAAATAGCTACCAAATCTGCTCACAAAATAGCAATGGCACTAGTTACAAGTCAGGGTTGGTTCACCAGGAGAAAAAGACAGCAGAGCAACAGCAGCGACAAAGCACTGGTCGTACAAGTTTGGGAGGCAGCACTGACAGTCACAGTCCTGGCTGCAACACCCAACAAACACCCACAGACTCTTGCCAAAGAAGCCCCATTTACCTCCTCCTTCTTCATGCACCGCTACACTGTCCAAAGGAGTAAACAATTTTAAGTCTCTGATAAAAAAATTAATAACACCTTATGTTATGCCTCAAAACTTTCACATGTCTGCAATGCAGTATTTCCTCATCTGCAGTGTTTAAAAATTCTATTCAAAATGGGATCTCTTTTGAGGGAAAAATATTATTACATATGAGTAACATCTTTCAGAACATATTGCCTGCTCCCCAATAAACTGTATTTAATTCTGTATGCAGAGCAGATGTCCATCTCAAGTTACATAAAGCTCTAAGAGCTTTCATTTCAGTAAGACACGCTTAAGATCATGCTCTTGCAACAATGCCCATATGCACTGGAGCCACAGGACAGCAGCGTTTACCCTACTGACATTCCAGGATTGTTGTGTGTGTTCAGTTTAAGAAAATGAAAGAAGTTACTATGTAGGTCAAGTGTAAAATTAAAAATTAAAAAAAAAAAGGCCTTACTAATGTAGCTGTAATTAGCATAACCCTCCAAGTGTAAATAGATATCCTTCCAGGAAAAGGCACTTTTAGTTCTGATTTGGCATGTGAAACATGACAGTACTGGGAAAAATGCTTTCCTGCTACTACAACTGGAACTCAGACAGGACTCTCACCCACACAGAAGTGTGGCAAAACCCCTCAATCCCCTAATAATATTCATGATTTTACCAGCAGAATTGTTGGTTTAAAGGAGAGAACATATTTAAGGCCTTTTCTAAACACACCAGCATTAACTATTTTTTTCTCTTACATATAAAAACTAGAACACAGACTTCCTTCCTATGCACCCCCATGCCCCCCCAACACACATACACTAAAAATATATAAATAAAGGAAATGAAACTTCCCCATCAATGAAAATGGGGGAGGGGAGGGATTGGAGAACAAGGACAAAAATTACCTCGTTTTTGAGTTTTTTTTTAAGACAGAGAACTTCAGCCATTATCAAATTTTAAACTTAATAGCCACTTGCTGAGCAGGGTTGGGTACTTTTTTTGCACAGTCCGATGCTGAAGTTATTTAGGATTTGACATTCACTTAAAAAAAAAAAGCATCTGATATAAATTCTGCACTTCAAATGGACACTGTCCTCTAAGAGCCCTGGTAAGCCTTGTTCTAGCCAGATGGTGTGAACAAAAACGTCTCACCATCAGGGACCTTATAAAAAAGAGGTGCTGATAATTTAACATTTAACTTACACCTACCTGTTTTTTCTGGGGCAGTCCTTCCCCCATCCACATTTTTGCAGTCTTTACACTCCAGGGTTAGCTGGAGGTTTTAGTACCCAAGTCTGAGCTTTTTCTTACTGAATATGAGGTTTTTGACAAATAAAAAAAAAAGAACTGAAAAAGATCATCTACAAAAATCTTGCTTTGCTGTAGTTGCAATGAAGTCTAAACATGAAGAGAAAGAATGGCAAAGGAAAACAAAACCTTGCAGCTCTACACTTCAAGGACATATCACAATGCGGGCTCTATCAAAAATCTTAACATAAGCAGTTGATGAGGGGAGGGAGGGGAAAGACAGCAACCATTTTCTTGCTGAACTAAACAGGCAGGAGAAAATTTGTGACGAGCCAGGATGGCTGCTTTAGACATTGGTGGGGTATGGAAACTCAGCACCTGTGGCCATTTGCCTGGGAAGTGACCTACAGCAGCCCAGCAGAGTGGTGCATGGGAAACTGAAGATGAGCAATTTGCCTGAAATTCTAACAAAATTTTAACTATAAATTGGAGAATGACAAGCTAAAAAGAAAATCTAAAAAAAAAATATAATAATCAACTACCTTTTGAATCTGCATCATATCAGGATTTTGGGTCTTTCCAGAGCAAATTATCAGTCAGTTATGAAAACTTAGGTGGGCTGTTTGTGTGCGACACATTACATTTGTTACAGAGTAAGCTGAAACCACAAGACTCATTTCACTCAGAACCTCAAAATATACCCACTGCTACACAACTACCCCAAGCCCCTGCAACATCCCCACTCTCATACAAAGAGTTTAAACTAAAAAAAAAACACCAAACCCTATTATAGGGTAATAGGGCATACATTTAAAAGCATGCCCTGGGCTCCCCAAACTATTATCCTCTCAAGAAGAAAGTAATGTAAATTAAGTACTTGCCTTCTAGTTTCTGTGGCAGCAGGTTGTAACCTGAGCACATTTTCTAGTTTTCCCCCACAAAAATCAATGTGTTCTTTTTTTTTCTTTCTGCTGCTGTTTTGAGCGGTTCAGGTGAGCCCGTACCCCTAACAACATGGAGTGACATGGCCAAACCAGAAAGAGATAAGAGAAACCACTATCAAAAACTCTATTCCTTTTGCCCGCAGGAACCAATATCCAACAAGAACTAGTGCTGATATGACTTGCTGACCAACTGTGCCACGTACTTCATCCTTCTGGCCAGGCTGGACATACAGTGGCAGAAGCAAGGAGATGATGGTGCAAGAGCCCTTTCTTGGCATCTCCAAACCTAAGGGGAAATACTCCCAACAAGGTCCATAAGATAACCTGGCACACAAATGCATGCTGCTCAAAAGTAATTTCAATAGATCTCTTAAATCTGTTTGGTTTCAAGCAAAGAGTTAAAAAAAAACCTGATAAAATTGTTGCTATCGTTCTTTGAACTACGCTCAGACCTACTCTTTGAAGGAAGAGTCGCCTTTCTTAAAATATATTTGAACGTGCTATTTTTATCTTTATCTTAGAAGGCCTGATTTCCCCTCACAGCCCTGCAACTGATTACAATAATAGGTTTCTCAGAGATGGACAAGTTAAGAAGAGGTTTTATCACTTCATATGCAGCCAAACGTATGGAATTAGCTCCCTTCATTTTTCTTTAGTTTCAAATGCAGCCCCCTCACTCCCCTCCCTACAAATACACACAGAGTAACTCAACTCTTGTACGCAGTGCCATGGAAGTCAGTGCGACCACTTGTGCTCCTCACTTTACATAAATAACCAAGGGTGTGGCAGCCACTCCAGGCAGAATTCATACATGTGCTTAAGGATGCTTTTGCCTACTTCTTACAGGTAGCGCAGAGCCAAAAGGACCTGTTAATTTTAGGGACAGAAAATACTATAATTCTGATAATTTTTCATTGCAACTGTGCAGCTGCAGCCCCCTAAAAAATGCAAGGGGAGGAAACAAATTGTTTCCACGTCAACCATTATTTTGTATCTGTCAAACGCTGCTTGCTCTTAAAAAAAAAAAAAAAAACCAGAACACATATTTCTAAGGAAGCTGAAATGAAACTGCCTTATCTCACAAGTTGTTATGACACATAATAAAGAGGCACAACCCAGAGCCCTTCTTCTTTACTTTACTACTGTCCCATTACAGTGTTGGTAAAGAGAGAGAACAGCCTTCTCTTTGCTGAGTAAGTTTTTAGGTGACATACTCCCTACTTGATTAGAACAAACAAAACAATAAAATAAGAAAAATATTCACAACAAAATATTATCTTACTGCTTTAGGAAACATACAGTACATTACAGGACTGCTGTTCTTATACTTCTCTCGCACTCCTTGCCAGATGCCAAGTTATGAGCTCAGTTTGTAACAGCAAGTCTCACTGTATCACTGGAAGAATTAAAATGGCCAGAAAAAGAGAAGCAACAGAGTTTTGAGTTTAAAACCTAGGAATTCCTTTTTCCTATCTAGCCAAGTTGAACACTACCCAAAAGCAAAACAAACCTGGAACAAGGACTTGCTTTATGGTCCTAAATGCATACTAGAGTGTTCTCACGAGGCAGGTCATCCTTAGTAACATACAGACTGAGAACATGAAATGGCTAAGGCACCGAGACTTTTTCAGTCTATCCAAATACAACATGAGTCAATGTTAGGTAGGGAGGTTAGTCATGCTGTGGTTTATTTATGCTTATGTTGGCCTATGCAGGAGTGATATAAATATGGGAGGCAGGATGCCTGCCTAATTACCCAAGGCCTCATCCCTCTCCCCCAGGGAGGGATGCCAACAGCAGGACATATGCTGGTAACAGCATGATTAAGCTCTGGCCTTATCATTTCACCAAAAAGCCAATTCTTCACTCCTCACTCAGGCCAACTTTCACAGTGAAGTGCATTACTTATATGTGAGATTTTTGGGCTTTTTGAGATACACTGGGTTTGACTACCACACCACAGTGCTGCCCAGTTCCTCACCGAGTTGCCCAACTTCAGAAACACAAGCTGCTTATCAGTGGTAGCAGAACAGATCATAAGAGCATTTATTCGCACCAAAACTTTGGAGTAGACTATATTTAAGGCTTAAATTTTTCCAAACTATTTCAGAGTATCATTTACAGAAGAAAAATGCATACAACACATTTTCTTTGTATGAAAATTCACTTATCTAAATTCTAAACAAGTATCTTTATTTGTTTTAAACAAAGATGCATAGCTTAACTTCTGTACCACATGTACATGCACAAGCACTCACAGAGGAGCACTCATGGAGCAGCACTTCTGTTGTTACGTGTGTGACTTGGACAAGCCTTAGGAAAAAAAGTAACATACCAGGGTACATCACGCCCATCACTTCACTGGGGAACAAACTGAAGTGGTTCATTTCGAGGTAGATGAATCTTATAAAGGCAATGGCTCCATTTCAATCCAACTGAGCATCCAAGACCACCAAGTAGATGAGCCAAGACAGCAAACAGCTGCATATACCGTATGCAGAAACAATTCATGCATACAGCAGCGTTATAAGGATGGATCACTTCACCATGACACTGTACCCCTAGCAAGGGCAGGGACCAAGTCTCTCTGTGGACCAGAGCCCCAGGTAGGATGGATAAAGGCAGCAGGGTGGCCCTGCCGAACAGCCAGGCATGGCAGGCCAACCTTGCCAGGTTAACTCTCTCCTCCTCCCATACCTACAATAAAACTGTAGCTGTCAAAGGCATAAAAATTCCCCCCCCCCAGTAATTACCCGCTTAGAACATTAATCACGCAGTTAAACATTTTGCAATATTTACCATAAATAATTAAGTTGTGGGTCATCATATCTATTTTGCTATCGTATTAGTCTGTAAAAATGTATGAACTTCAACTGTAACTATCTGAATGACAACCAGCACTGATGCACAGGGACAGTAAGTGCAGGTCAGATTTGACTGGACAAACGCACTAATCCCGCTAAGTTTATATCTTGACCAGTCAACCCTGGCTAGTTGATGGGCACACGTGAAAACCGCTCTGTAAAGTCAGCAGAAGGATGTGCAGGCATTATCCATTTATTAACTGGTTAACTACCGATTAATTTCACTTGCAAATCACCTCTCCGGTATTTAAACACCTGGCTAAGAGTTCTTTTTCGCTACCACCCCGTATGTTGACGGGCCAGAAAACCGGAGCGCCTCGGCAGCGTCCAGCCCAACGCGCACTCCTCTCCCCGCGGGAAAGCAGGAGAAATTCCCGTTCCTCCAAAACGAGCTCGTCGCCCCACGCGGTGCCGCCCGGGAAGGGCTCCGCAGCCGAGCCCCAGGACCGCCCCGCATCCTACACTGATACCGAGACGGCACCGAGCGCGCTGCGGGGCGGGGGGCGCCGCGCGTGGGTCGGACACTCGTGTCAGTGGCCGTGACAGCGCGGCCGCTCGGAGAACTTCCGCGGCCAGCCCCGCCGAGCCGCCCTTCCCCGCCTCTCCTCCCCGGCACGGCACGGCACGGCGCGGCACGGCGCGGCGGCGCCCGGGACTGGGCGGCAGCGCCACGGAGGGGCGCCCCGCCACCGGCCCCCGCGCCCCGCTCCGCCCGCCCGGGCCGCCCAGGTACCGCGCAGCCCCCGCCCGCGGCCGGACGGGCAGCACGGGGCGGCGGCAGCCGGCGGGGCCTGGGCGCTGCAGACCGAAAGTGAACTGCGAGCTGAAAACTTTTTTTTTTTTCCCCTTTTCGCCCCCCCGCCCCCCCCAACCCGCCTTCCAGCGCTGCCCCGGCTCCTGCAGAAGCGAAACTTGCGAAGCGTTGCCCCTACCTGGCGCCAAGTCTGCAACAAGTGCAGGCATGGGGGGGGGGGAGGGGGGCCGGGCGCGGGGCTCGTGGCGGTGTGTCGGCGAGGCGGGAGCAAACCGCGATATTAATTTATTACGGAGCTGCCCCGGGCTCGGTCCTACTCCACTTACAGTACGGCGCCCATCCTGTAAACAAATATCGCTCCGCCAGGAAACGCGCTGCCCCGGCGCGGCGCGGCCCCGCTGCCCGGCACCCACCCCGGCGGCGGCACATGGAGCGGGGCGGGGGCCCCGCGCCGGGGGAGGCTCCGGGCACCGGCACTTACCTCCGGCACGGCCTCCCCCGCCCGCCGCGCTGCCGAGTCCGTGAGGCAAAAAGACAGGCGGGGAGTGGGGGGGGGGGGGGGGGGGG
>JAWMRA010000113.1:23253563-23280846 GCA_035584735.1 Pseudotriccus pelzelni
CCGCCCGGCCCCGCGGCGGGGCGAGGGCGAGGGGCGCCCGCCGGCCCCCGGGGCCCGCCCGCCGCCGGCCGTGCGCCGCCGCCTCCCGCCGTACCTCCCTCCTTCCCTCCCGCTCCGCCGCGCCGCGGTCTGGCCGGCAGCCCCTCCTCTAAGGGCGGTGAGCGCAGCGCAGGTGCCGGGGCCACCGGCGGCGACCTGTCAGCGGCTCCCGCCGGAGCGGCGGGGTGCGGGCGAGGGGGTGCCGCGGGATCCCGCCGCAGGGCGCCGGGGCCGCCTCCCGCTCCCGCTCCCGCCCGGGCGGCCGTGCCTGAGGGGGACACCGCGCCAGCCCTGCGGCCGAGGGGATCCCGCCGCCGAGGGGCTGCGGTGGAGGGGGGTCCTCCCCTGGCGCCGGGGGATGTCCTGCGGAGTTGGGGGAGCCGTGTCGGGAGCTGCGGTCCGGCCTCCGCCAGCCCCGGGGCGCCGGAGGAGGAAAGTGGCCGCGGTTAAGGCGCGCTCTCACACGAGAGGTCTCCTGCCCTGTGCGGGGAAGGGCTGCTGCGCCTGCCGGGGCCGCCTCCGGCTCCAGGGAGGCTCCTGCGCTTTGGGTTAATTTAGAAGTTAATTCTCTAATACAGCGAACCTTGTAGGAACTTGCTCCTGTGGTCACTGATCTTCGCCATTGGTACTCTTAAATTACCTTTTTTCTTTCCCTTTTTTTTCCTTTTCTTTTTTTTTTTTTCTTCTACAGAAATATATTGGTGAAATACCTCATCGGTCCTGCTTCCCTTGGGCTCATCATTTGCATTAGATTGCACCGAAATGTTCCCTCACGGGGAAGGATTTTTGCATCTTGGGGACAGATATGTGATGCATATAGCTTATGCAGTGCTCTGTTTAAGCTCACGGACAATGACAGACAAGTTACTGTAAGAAACCGTAGCTGGGAAGAGAGAAACTGAAACGGGGATGGTTATAGGGCCTACTCCTGCCTTCAAAGAGGGGAAAAAACCAACACACAAAACTCTCAAGGGTTATAACTGGAACAGAAAAAGGTTTGGTGTTAGCGTTTGTGATTCAGCCTTACATTATAATGGTTACCAGCAGCCTCATTTTCTTTTTATGGTCATCCTGGTTTCCTGGTTGCATGACACTTCCATTGGGCCACTGTTCTTAATAATTTAACCTTTTATGAGATTGTTTTGATTCACAGTGTAGATGAGAGGAAGAGTGAAAAAGTATATCACCCATTGGCTATTAAACTCCTTTGTACTATATGCACAGGTCTCTTGTTTAAAATGTTGTGAGAAAGGCTTTTCTCTAATTTTTCTTTTTTTTTCCCAGCCAACTGGTAATTTTCTAATTTTATTTTTACTTAACTGAAAAATACCATTCAGATAATGTAAGATCTCTGTGCTGAGCTATGCAAAATGTATGCTGAGTTTTGGATTCAATGGTTGGCTTGTTTGCTTGCTGGAGTCCTAAGTCATATAAACTATGTTGAAAATAGAATTAAAACCACAACTCAACATGTGCCTTGCCTCTGTTTTTTGTGTTTAGTCTGAAACCTAGAATAGCCCATATTTTTTGTGATTTCCAAAATGACCTCTGAAAATAAGCAAGGGCATTTAACAGTCCTAGGTTTGTCTCGGCATATTCACTTGACCAGTTAATCAATACAAGCAAATCTCTGTTGAATCAGCTAGGTGTTACTTGATTTACCTGAAACACACAGGTTTGTGCTATAACTCTCAAAATAGAAGCAAATGTCTAATTTAAATTTGAATATAGAATCATTATCAAGAACCTTCTGACATGCTATAAATTGGACCCATCTTACTTTGCCATAACAACTTTAGCTACACAAAATTCTTTTAGCTTTGGACAACATTTCCATAGAACTGTGGGGGCTGGCTATAACTAGATTGCATTCTTTGTACTTATCCTGCCAGTTATGGATTGGTCTCCATCAAAAGCACAGCATCTTAATTTACGTTTCTCAGTTTTCCTCATCCTTCTTCTAATCTTCAAGGATTTGAGTATGAAGCTTTCCAGTTTCGAATAACTTTGAATTTGAATAATTATTTGAATAATAAAATCATATTACTATTTACAGTATTAAACCTCAGAATAATTCTACAGGCGTGTCGTGATGTTGTTCAAGAATGATTTGACAGCGATACCTGGCAAGTTGGTGAGTGCAGGGAGCCCTGAAGTTGGGGTGAGTTAAGTCCTGGCAGGG
Organism: Pseudotriccus pelzelni; assembly: GCA_035584735.1. Lineage (NCBI taxonomy): Eukaryota > Metazoa > Chordata > Aves > Passeriformes > Tyrannidae > Pseudotriccus > Pseudotriccus pelzelni. The sequence goes on from JAWMRA010000113.1 coordinate 23,255,785, forward strand.
GGAGCCTCCAGCTTGCTTCTGTCAGAAGAGGGAGACCTTGCCCTCTCTTCCCTGCCCGTTGAGTTGGTTCAGCTCATCAAGCCAGAAAACTATTCCCTCTCTGGGTTAATTTCCTGCCATTTTGGTGAGCTCCCTGGTAAGTCAGTTGGGTGCCAGGGGCAGCTCAAAGGGAGCTGAGGGGGCACGTGGGACGGGGAGGACTTGTGAAACCCTGCAGGAAACTGACAGTGTTGCTCACCTGCCTCCTCAAGCCTCCAACCACTTAAACCAACAGAAAAGCAGCAAAAGTCGCTCTGTCAGATTTTTGTTAGTGATTAATGCATTTTAATTTTTTTTTCTAAGCAGGGCTGTTTTAGAAATGAATTACAGAAGTTTAGAAGGTCTCTGATCATCCTCCTGGTTCATACCTTTCCAACACAGAATTGCTGTGTCATCATCTTCCCAAATGCCTTAGTTTTTATTAGAAGGCTTTGCCTTGAATTTGTAGGCTTTCCAAGAAAGACAATGCTGAAGAAAACATAGTATGATTGTAGTAGGAGGCAACACACCTTTGTTCAACAGCTGGAGTCATTAAAATAAAACGACTTTTGATTTATTAAGGTGTCTTATTTATGCAAGTATCTTACTGCTCAAAGTCACAGCAGCTAAAGTATGGATATCTGTCCTATTTCTTGGGATTGGATGTTTGTTTCCAGGTTGAACTTTTAATTGTGGATGTTATCTTAAAAAAAATAACCAGACTTTAATTATCAAGTCCAATGGATAAAACCAATGACAGACTGTTTTGTTTTAATGTAGAGCAGTTGAGCCATACAGTGTACTGATAAAGGATTTAGGTTTAAAAGCAAGTTTGGTCTCAGAATCCAATATCCAACATAAGGTGGATTGTAGTATTTGTAACTGAGATTATAACCTACTTAGTTAAAGTTTATTTTCCAGGAAAAAAAAAGTCATTATGGATATTTGAAGAAATGGCAAATATGCCTTTTGCTACCTATTGTTCTGGTGTAATTACTGATTCCACCCTGGTTAAATGTTTGACCTTGATTTTTCATTTCAATTTGTGAGTTTTCCAGCTTGACATTGCTGGTTTTTCCCCTTCTAAATTAGTTTGGTATCATCTGAATCCCTTGGCTTTTGCCAAGTCATTTACCTTTGTCTCTTCTCTGTTGAATGTCTAAGGCACGCTGGGGTCTTACAGGAGTGACACAAGCAGGGTCAGAATGGTTTAAAAAGCCAAACATGTTTTCTGCTATCACATTCCTTGTGCATCAAAAGGGAAGTAGCCACAGCATCCTACATACCTGAACACAAAGAAAATTAAATTACAGTTGGTGATGGGCTTGCTCAGAGATCAGCAAGTGCATTATTCCAGTCCTTGTGCTCAAGAAACTGTACCTCTGCTTTGTTTGAAGGTAACGTTAGCACCTCTGCTCTCGCCTTGGTGCTTCTTACCTTCATGTATGTTTGAGTATGGTGTCTCTCCCTCTTAGGTACTTTCACCAGGAAGCTCAGGACACAGAGAGCTTCCAGGATGAAACACCTTTTGCCTTTGGTATTGCTTCTGAACGCATCCATTGTGAATTAGGAAAAATGGCCAAGGTTGAAATGAAGCTTAAAAAATAATTAAAATAATTTTCAGTAGAAATGCATCAGGACCCCAGCTTCTGCAAACTACCCTTTGGCCGCTCTTGCTGCCTGGGTGAGAAGCAGGCCTGTGTCAGGCAAGCAGCATCCCACCCTTGCTGGTTCAAGTTGGCTCTTGTCCAGTGAAATGGCTGCTCTTATTGAAGACGTGAGGTGAAGTCACAGATTTCACCAGCAGACTAATCTGATCTCAGACAATGCCGCCAACATTTGAAACCTAATCCTGGAAGTAAAACTTTTTCATTTTATTCTTTTCTTTCAGCCAGATTGGTTTGCTGATTGCACAGCATAAGGAATGGTGCAGGAAATGTGCCGAGAAGAAAAGAGGATGAAAGCATACTGTTGTCACTCAGACTGCTGGTAAAAGCCTTGGCCACAGGGCCCCTCACTCCAAAAAAGGCATTGAGGTGCTGGCGTCTATCCAGAGAAAGGCAACCGAGCTGGTGAAGTGTCTGGAGCACAAGTCTTACGAGGAGCAGCTGAGGGAACAGGGATTGTTTAGCCTGGAGAAAAAAAGGCTCATGGGAGACCTCATTGCTCTCCATGATTACCTGAAAGGAGGCTGTAGCAAGGTGGGTGTAGTTATCTTCTCTCAAGTAACAAGCAATGGAGCTAGAGGAAATGGCCTCACGTTGCACCAGGAGAGGTTTAGAATGGCTGTTAGGATAAATTTCTTTACCGAAAGGCTTCTCAGGGAAGTGGTAGAGTTACCACTCCTGAAGGGATTTCAAAGATGTGGAGATGTGATGCTTAGGGACAGTGGTGGACTTGATAGTGTTAGATTAATTGTTGGACTCAATGATTTAAGGGTTTTTTACAACCTAAATGATTCTATGATTTTTTCCATGAAAATTAAACCAAGTGAATTGTGATCGCTAGGATCCTGCTGTCCCTTCTGCAAGTTATTGCCTTCAGCTGTATGGTTTTGCCTCCTGTTTGCACGCAGTGCTGACACTCACGCTTCCCAGGTAAGCCAGATCGCCTCCCAGTGCTGGCAGAAACGTCCTGTCATTTTTCCCATGGGTTGCCTCGTTGAATCAGCCAGGCAAGTAACAGAAAAGGAGAAAGGAGTGTGTGCCTAAAAGCGGGATTTGCATCCACACCAGTTTAAATTACCTCTAACTGTCACAAAGCCACAACTGCTATCTCATCTGGAGGATAAGATGCTCTTTAAGATAGTCAGTCCAGGCAGTGGGCAAAAAAAAGAAAAAGGGAAGACTGTACCTGCATAGCTGTTTGCACCATGGGCAGCTCCAGGAGTCCACAAACGCTAGTTTTTGTTCTCTCAGCTCGAACCCTGTCAGTCACTGAGCCACTGAGTTGCTCCTCTGGGTGCAGCCTGCGGTAGCTGCTGAACCCCTGGGGCTCCAGCCCAGTGCTGATAGAGATGAGTGCTGATGGATGAGGGATCCTCCTGATAGCTCTTGGTGGGATGTGGCCTTGACTTCTCTTCGTTGCCCTGCAGCTGGGGGTGTGGGACACATGACACTGCTTTGCAGGATGCCCTGACACAAAGTCTGTGAAGTGCTTAGGAATGTTTTGGTAAAGAAGTTACAGATAGGCAAGTGAGAAATAGTGATGACTTGGAGATTTTTTTTCAGTGATACTATTACTGTTTTGCAATGATGCATGAGCCCTACAGAGGAAAATGAGCTAGAGACATTATTGCTTCATTTTGTTTGTGCCAGTTACCATTCCTCTTGGAAGAGTCACTTACACTATCATGCTGTCAGGAATAATCTATGGGCATGTATATGTGCACACAAGAGATACAGTGACATGGACCATCTTGTGTGATCACGTCCTAGTGAGCGACGCTCCAGTTTATGTGGCTTTTTCACATGCCAGAAAAGAGGAAATTTTTTATTTTATACAATACACTGATGTGTGTGTTTGTAAATTTACAAATGTGTTTAATATATACGTATTACATAAATTATATTACATACATTTGTAAATTATGAATTTGTAAACATATAAAACTCTTGTATCTTTATAAAACTAACATGAGTGAAAATAACCTTTTAAAAAATAATTTCCAGATTTTAAGTTGATGAAGTAGTTTGAGCTATTTTACACTTTAAAACCACTCACTCTGTTACAGCTTTGATATGAGATGGTCTTATAGTCAGGGGACAGTAATATGTACCCACTTTACAGATGGGTAAACTAGGGAACAGAGGTGATCCAATGTCATCCAGGAAAGCAGCTGCAGAGGTAAAGTATGAAAACAAATCTCCTGAGTAATTGCACTTCGTTAAATCTTGAAGACAGATCAGTGTTTTGCAAGTAAATCTTATGCCCAGCTTGCAATGTTTGGAGGGTTGACTGACATGCAAGAAGTTTTATCCTGCTGGCTTTGTGTGCACTCCCAGTGGTAACAGCTGAAAAGAGCTCTATGAAGAAGCGCACCTTATTCCAAATGTGCTGCTGTTATACTACCAGATAGAAATACTGAGTCCTGTTTGCAGACCAAGATTTAATTAAATTACACTATTTAATGGAAACTGCCTTTACAGGGACACTGTTGACTTGAAATCAATTGAAATACAATGACAGATTTAAGGTAGTCTTTCCTACAATTTTTGTTGAGTGCCCCAACCAATCTTCCTGTATTATTTTCTCTTGGCTTTAAAAATTTGTTACGTGGTAAAATTGATATATACAAAAAAAAAGGCTTTAGGATGGCTTGTTACAGACAGCTGCACTAATTTCTAATGTGTTTGCTGAAAAAGAGAAATCATACTTTTGAGTTTGGGAAGGAAAAATGAAGCTGATGACAGTCAAAACTTTTCTAAAGATAAAAGGTAAACAGTTATGGAAAAGATGTGTGATGAGAATAGAAGGAAGCCTGGCATATTAACTTTAAGTTACAGTTAATCTAAATAGTTTTCTGTAACAGAAGGATAATATCTAAATACAGATATGATTAAGTCAGTGTGGTTCCCTACCACAACGTGCAACATGTCTAAGTCTACACTGGCAACTGAGATCAAGATTAAAGTTTTCCAATGTATGTAGTGAATTTTGGTGCAATGCCAGTGTTACTTTTTCAGAATTTTGTCCATGGGAAGTGGATGCAGTACTGGCAATAGTACACCACATACTGTGTGGAAGACCACAGACAACCATCTCTGATTGGAACTTTGCCAGTCATCGTATCACCCTACTTTCAGGAGTTTGTTTTCTATTTCATATTCCTTAGCACAGAAGCAAATTATTACACTGATTGTAGCAAAGCTGAATGTACACGGATTTGTTGAAGGAGTTTAAAACAACCATCCACATCTTCTTCTCTGAACTTTCCCATTCAGAACTGTAACTTGAATTTTTATACAAGTCTTTTATAGTCATCAGTTACTTCAAGGTCTCACTTTGTCTTACTTGTTTGTTTCTTACATATATGACAGTGGGCAGATCTGCATTTAAACTGTAAGGATACAGCTGCCAAGATTTAAAAATGCTATTAACCAACATGGCTAGCCTCATACTGTATATTCCATATATATACAATATATTCTGTTTATAGTGATGTAAGGCACTTTACATCATCAAATTGAAATAAGCTGTATTGTTTCACATTTTTACAGGGATGGAAATGCACTTAGAGTAGAAGACAAGATCCTTTACATTTCTCTGTTAGTGTTTTTGTTTGGTGGCCCCAAAACACTTGAGGAGGTGAGAGCTGCACTAAAGAACAGAAAGCAGAAAATGCAATGGAGTTACTGTAAAGCTGCAGTGAAACAGGGAACTGCAAGAGACCCATATAAAGCAGGCTAACAATAGCAGAGGGAAACCAATTTGTTGTATAGCCGAGAGAGTTTTGCCAGCAGCAGCTGAAGGGCAGCATATGACAAATCCAGGAATATGTTAAGTATGTGATATCTTTTGTTTCTAGAGATGAAGAAACTATGTCTATTGCATTTAAATGGCCTATGAGTCTCCAAAAAAATACAGAAAATGGGAAATTAGGGTATCCTCAAAACAATATCCTGGAGCACTCCAGATGCAAGCTTAGTCTGTGAGATGAAAGGTCTCTGACTTTTCAGTCTGTTCTGTTGAGAAGAGAGGTAATGGTGCAAATTTGGCATGAGATTGTTTTCAGATGTGAGAAAGAAGAGACGCTCTTCTGGGTCACTAAAATGTGGAATTTTCAAATAAAAGCTCTCTAAAGTTTTCTTCTAACCTTGGGTAGGACCAACTTGTTCTCCCATATCTGAGAGCTCCCTGTGAACCCAATGATGATGGCTTGATAACCTAGGGACCAGAAGACTCATCTCTTAGTCTGCAGTACCTGCAGCATTGGCAGCTTGCAAGAAAAGCTTAATGAAATACAGGGAGAGAAAAAAGGTTTCTCAAATTGCTTTAGTTGATGTGTTGGTCTGCAGAATCCATCTAACTTTATTCAGAAATTCTAACAATGACAAGGCGTGCGTTTGTGTTTCTCTGGATATATATTACAGCTTATGTGTCCTTTTATCACAGCAACATCTCCTCTAAAACCCCTTGGGAGGACAAGTACAGTTTCATGGATTTTTGTTTTGAGTCCCACACTAGCTGAATAATCTAGCAGCTAGCAATAGCTGAAGATTGAGGCACTGATAATTCCTCTGCACCCCAGAGAGGGGCAAAGGAGCTAATTATACATCGATTGTATATCAGTTGAGGAAATCCCCAGATGAGGAGCTGTGGGTGTATTTCAGTTTCTTTGCACTACTTCAATGATGTGCTGGGAACAAAGGAGAACAAAAAAAATACATTCAGCCCTAATTACTCATACTGAACTTGTGGCCTTCTTAAAATATGCTCAACCCAGGAAGCATACCCAGGCTTCTTCCAGACTTGTTTTAAAACTGCGCCATTAGAGGCCGTTCTCTCTGAAGTGTCTGCCAAAAACCTCTTGAGTCTGTGTTTAAGGAGCAGTCCTGTGTGGAGGTCCTTCCCTAGTGGTGTGCCAGTGTTTTCCCTTCCTATTAGAAGATTATCTGAAGATCTTGGACTTGTTCCACACTTAAGCTCCAAGCATCTTTATTGTCTATCTGTCCTTGCAATACGATAGGCCAGAAACTTTTACTGTCTGGCCTTTTTTTAAGGCTTGTTTCACAATCTGGGTAATATAGATTTCTCTGTTTCCCATTTCCACTTCTGTAATGTTTGTTATATTCAGTTGTTTGTCTGGCTTGGTGTTTATTTCTGCAGCTCCTGCCTACATTTCAGGCAGTTCTTCATCTTATCTGCAATTGCTATCTCCACTCTCAATCAGCACATCTCTCTTTATTAGTAATAGATCCAGTTAGTTCATATGTTTGCATACACTCTAGTGTGGTAATGTTTTGTCTTGCCAGCAGACAGAGATTTTAAAATAGTGATAACCTATATGCTTGTCTGAGGGATGTGAAAATAGTGTTATGAATGTTGTTTGTGAAAACTGGGGTTTGCACATCCTCAGTTGTTTCCACATACTGTAGTTGACTGTCATCAGAGAAGTGACAAGCACAACAGATAGCATTGCAAGCCCACTGTTCACATCTGGTCCTAACTAATCGACCACAAAAATCCTCAGCATTTTCCCTCAGTTACCTCTGTGTAGATACCACTTTGAGGACTGTTTTCTTTAAATCACCCTATGCTTTCTTTGCTCCATTTTAAACTCTGATTATACCTTATTTCCTCTTCCTAATTTTTTCTTCTACTGGCCTTGCATTATGCATAAATATTCTTCATAGGGAAATCAGTGAGCTATTTGTTGTTAATTTTTTATGTCTTAGATTTTGTGCCCAGTACATAATGATCCAGTTACATTTCTGTTTGCATGCAGTAACCCCTGCTTTCCACTTCTCTCTGCTGCCAACAAGCAAGTTTATTTTCTAATAACTTAAAGTACCTCCTTTTATCCTTAAGTCTCTACAGATGCTTCCTTCCCTCTTCTTTGTTAATTCTGTTTCTAAGGATCCTCTGGCTAGGATTGTGCCTGCCTCCTTCTGTGCCATGTTCTGCTCCAAGAGGGAAGGTGACAGGTAGCTGCTTCTATCCCCCTCCCATTCTTGAGCATGGCAGTAGAAAGATGCCAGCTTGCCTAAAAGGAGCTCTTGGCCAGTTTTCGAGCAAGTGTTTTGCAAACTAGTTAGGCAGTTTTCCCACTGCAGACAGGCTCATAGAAGGACCATTAATTACTCAGTGCAGGCTTAACCGTGAGCAGAAAAAGGGGGCTTTTGTGCAATTGTCAAACCCTCACCATTATTTGTACATGTTGGTTTTGTATTTAATAGGATTACATGACTTCTTTGCTCTATATGCCAAAATAGATGGTTCCTTTCAGTAATAAAACAAAGCCAATAACCTGAAAGGAACCACGACTCAAAAGCACAAACTTGACCTCTGAGTGACCTTGACATTTACAGACTAAAAAGAACTTTTCTTTGAACAGACAGAAGAAGTCAGGGAGCCAGCAAGAACCAGGAGAAAATGGTTTTGTTTCTTTCCGATTACATTGTTTAAACCAACATACTACATGGTTTACAATACTTCATTACAATGTATTAGGGCCTGGAGGTGATTTAATGTCTGTTTATAACTGAGACTAATCTTGAAATAAACAAATGAATGTTTGGAAAATGGATGAAGCTGTTCTGCCGGAGACAGCATTAAATGCATCTCTGAAGAGTAAATCATGGCTGTACAGCACTGAAAAGCTTTTTATTTCTACCTTCAGTTGTATTTCAGTAGTTTTATCTAACAAAATTAATCACGGTGCAGTAAAAAATTTCTAATTGGGTAGGGCTGTCTAGCAGACATACATTCTATAACAAATCCACAATTTAAAAACTGTTTAGCCCTTTAGAATCAGGGAAAAAGATAAACTAGAAAATGCTGTAGCATTATACTAGGCACCAGTGTGATCTAAATTAAATCTGTTACAACCTGTTCTAATTTAAAATTGCTCCGTCGTGTGAATGAAGGGGAAGAGTTAGTTCACTTATTCAAAGCATTTTCATATTCCCAGATAAATCTTTCATCCTCCCTGCTTTTCCTCGTGGCTGTAAATTCCTGTTTCCTTTGTGCATCCCCTGCGTAACTGCATGTAAATGTGGCTTCAGACAGAGCCAAGAACTCTTCCTCCAGAGTTTGGTATCAGTTCTGTTCTCTATCGGCAGAGAACAAGGAATGTCATTGAGTGTCACCATCGGGGTGCCCCGCTGCTCATGGCACCGAGAAGCTCCCTCTGCAGTGCTGTAGGCAGGGGCCTTGCTAGAGGAGGTTGCTCCAGTTTCTTCTGCTAGAGGAAGACTGCAGCACTCATCCTGCCATCCATCTTCGCGGGCGACTCCTTGGCCACTTGTGCTTCTCTCCCTCTCTTGCCTGCCCTTCCACCCAAAGCCTTATCCATGGCCTCCAGGCTTCTAACACCTGACTCATTCAAAAAAATGTCTTGAATTTCCTTAAGTACCAGCCTTTAAGCAGTTAAAGCCTTATTTGAAAGGGGGGAAAAAAAAAGTGAAGTCGCGTGGCTCCTCCCGTCCCACCCCACACACCTTCCGGCTGCCGCCGGGCGGGAGCGGGAGCCGGGAGGGCTGGAGTGGAAGCGGCGGGAGAGGCTCCCGCACCGCCGTGCCCGCGCGGCGTGCCGCCACCCAGCGCTGAGAACAGGGAACAGCAGGGAAAAGCGGGGCTCCTGCTGGGAGCCACCATAGCGGGCATGGCTCGGGAGGACTGCTTAACCTGCCTACTGCACCCGCTGTAACGGGTTGGACTCTCCGAACTTTGATCGTGCACTTCTTTGCGCTGCAGTTCATGCCAAATACCCTGACTGCTCTTTCTTAGCGCAGGGGTTTTAAAGGTCTGGTCCTACGGCAACACAGCATCAATAATTACAGTTCACACGTGTGGTTGCCTCTCTTTATACCTCTCTTCCTGTCGCTTTGTTTGCCACACAAACATAAGTGGCAGAAGTCTCAAGAATAATTAAGTTTGCTCAAGCTTGAAAAATAGTCAACCACATGAAAGCAAGGCCTGCAAAGGGGAAGGTTGCAACAGAAGCCTGTATGTTCATCGGCATCAGGAAGTGAGCGAGGGGAAAGGATGTGAGCTGCAGCATAAATTTCAAGTGGTGCTTGCACTTTCCTAGGTGTCAAAGCTGACCTGCCCTTTGTCACAAGAGTAGGCTTTCTTGGTACCAGCTTAGTAACCTCTTTGTGTCATAAAAACGTAGAAGGGGTTGGGTTGGAAGGCACATTAAAGATCATTTAGTTTGAAACCCCCTGCCATAGAGAGGGACACCTTCCACTAAATCCGGTTGTTCAGAGCTCCATCCAACCTGGCCTTAAACACTTCCAGGGATGGGACATCCACAACTTCTCTGGGCAACCTCTTCCAGTGCCTCATCACCCTCACAGTAAAAAATTTCTTCTTAATATCTAATGTAAACCTACTCTCAGTTTAAAGCCATTCCCCCTTGTCCTATCACTATGTACCGTTGTAAAAAGTCCCTCTCCATCTTTCTTGTGGTTTCCCTTCAGGTACTGGAAGGCTGTCATTAGGTCACCCCGAAGCCTTCTCTTCCAGGCTGAACAACCCCAATTCTTTCAGCCTTTCCTCATAGGAGAGGTGCCCCATCCCCCTAATCATCTTGGTGGCCTAATTTGGACTCCCTCCAACAGGTCTATGTCCTTCCTGTGCTGGGGAACCCAGAGCTGGATGCAGTGCAGTGCTCAAAGTGCAGTCTCACCAGAGCAGAGCAGCAGGATCCTCTCCCTCACCCTGCTGGCCAGACTGCTTTTCAGCCCAGGACATGACTGGCTTTCTGGGCTGTGGGTGCACATTGCTGGGTCATGTCCAGCCTCTCATCCAGCAGTACCCCCAAGTCCTTCTTGGCAGTGCTGCTCTCGATCTCTTTATCCCCCAGCCTGTATTAACTGCTATGTCTAAATACACACTAGCAGTGTTCTGAATTTACAGTGAAAACAGATGAGATCAGGCACATTTTTGCGCGTGTGGTTTTTTTCCTTTGCTCCCGTGTTAATTTTCCCCCCCGTGCAACTCATTACAGACTATTATCTTAGCTCCTGTTAAATCTCTTTTAGAGGTTGGCATTTTAACTTACCAGCTTGAGCTCTAGACTATTGACATATTACACCGCAGAAAGGAGTGAAATTATCATGGACTGAGTTGGCACTGTATTTTTTCTAAGGCACTGCGTGATGAGAATAAATCATTGTTGTCACCCTGACATGATCCACTAATGAAGATGCACATCCTCTTGCCCTGCCTCCTTACTGGATGTTGAGAGAGGACCTTTCCTCTGTCTTTTTTCTTCATTTCCACTGTGGAAGAAGCTTTCTAATTCTGCACATTGGTTTGCTTAGCAATATTGCTGTTGCCTAATGCAATAAAAATCAGTTATGTAACTGCCTTTGCTAGACTTGCAGAGAGCATTCACCAGACGGGAAGATGGCCACAGTATCTTTATGCTTTCATTATGCCTCCTGTGTTCGCTGTTGTTATGCAATATGCTCTGCTTTATGTATCTTCTTTTTCAATAATTTTCCTTGACATCATGTTTTGAATATTATACACCTATAACCCAAGATCATGCAAAGACAAAGCAGGGAAAAGAAATAAGCTTATTCTGATTTATTGCTAAAAGGGCTGATATTATAGCACTAGTGCCTCAGAGGAACAAAGAATCGCCTACAGTTTGTCAGATAGTATTTTTAATACTCTAATTCTGAACCAAATTCCTAAAATAATCTGTGTTTGCAGATTACCGTGTGCTCTTTTGTTCTGAATAATGTCTTGCTTAGTGAACTATGTCTTATCAATCCACCAAGTACTGGGTGTCATTGTTCACCTCATTCACAATTCATCTTTTAATTAACATTATCACAGGCAAAATTCTATTTTGGTCAGCATAATTTGTCATTGGAACTGGCAGTACAGAAATAAAAGAATTACCATCTGAATTTATCTTAAGATGATGAAGGAGATGGTTAACTACAAACCTACCTCATCCGGCACTGAAGAGGAAGGGAGGGGAAACCATGTAAATGATAATGGCTTTAAAAATTATATTTGCTATGTAAAAATCACTACTTTGGCCATTCAGTATCTGCTAAGCAAACAGTTTTATCAGAATTACTGTTACTGAAAATATAAACCTGAATCCTACACTTAAATACATGCTTTATTTGGTGGAAAGGGTTGCTGACTTAGGGAAGATTTAAGAGATACAAATGTCTTTGCAAAGTGATGATTTTAGATACAGCTATGTAATATCAACTTAGTGCAGCAAAATGTTGATCATTTGCTTTAATAGTTAAACCTCGAAATGAAGTTACAAGTGCAGCATTGTTTTAGGGAACAGACAACGAAATGAGTGTTTTTAAAATGTTTTTTTAAACTGTGCTAGTTGAGCCTTTCACAGAGAATAGAAACATCCTTCTCACAAGACTCACCTTTTGTAACGATTGCCAGAAAACTCCGTTGATGTGGGGAAAATTAAATAGCATTTTATTTTTCTGAGTCTATAAAGAAGACATGTATCCCTGCAGTCTAGGTATGCAATGTTTTTCTATTTACATTCAAATTAATTCAGTGATGTCAAATCGACTGCATCGAAGGTACAGTGAAAACGCCAGCAAACCAGCCACTTAAAAATTCACCCTAACATCCTTTTACCTCACAATTTCGTCCATTCCTAGTTGCAAATGCAACAGGCCCCGAAGATGATCACATTCAAGCAGTACTCAGCCAAGATGACAATAGTTACTGGAAGCCGAGCACCTCTTTGGAGCATGCTCTGTTTGGAGGTCCTTCCTCTTTCAAAACAGTCAGGCTTCAGCTTGGCTGCCAGCAGTGATTTCTGTTGCATCAAGAGGAAGTCTTCTAGTGGATGATCCATTAGTACCTTCTAAAACGGTTTTTAAAACCAAACGATCAGTCTCCACTGTGAGAATTTATATTTTCTCAGTTGTGCCTATTGTGCTGGTTTTGTCTGGGGTAGTCTTCACAATGAATAGCATGGGGCTGTGTTTTGGATTTGTGCTGAACACAAGGTTGATAATATAGAGATATTTTTGTTATTGCTGAGCAAGGCTTGTGCAGAGCCCAGGCCTTTTCTGCTTTTTGCACTGCTATGCATGGAAAACTGGGAAGAGACACAGCCGGGACAGGTGATCCCAGCTGACCAAAGGGATATTCTGGGTCATATGATATCACGCTCTACACATAAAGCTGGGGGGAAGAAGGGGGAACATTTGGAGTAATGACATGTGTCTTCCCAAGTAACCATTACGTGTGACGGAGCCCTGCTCTCCTGGGGATGGCTGAATGCCTGAGTGCCCATGGGAAGCAGTGAATTAATTCTTTGTTTTTCTTTGTTTGTGCGCATGGCTTTTGCTTTCCCTATTAAACTGCCTTTATCTGAACCTGAACATTTATATAGCTTTTACCTCCCTGCTGGTGGGGGAGAGAGCAAGTGGCTGTGTGGGGCTTGGCTGGTGGCTGGGCTTAAACCACAACACGTATTTACATTGTGTTCCTAATGGATGAAGCATTTATTAAAAATACTGGACCTTGATTTAGTTAATTGATCCCCAGACAAAGTACCAAATTTGGTTTCTTTTTTTGTTTCTTTTTTTTTCTTTTAATGGCAGAGGCAAACAGACAAGTCAGGAGGTGAAAGAGATATAAATGACATATGCATCTTTCACAGCCATAGTCTGTAGCATTCTGTGGGCTATCTTGTGTATTTGAAAGCAAGGTGAGATCCGGAAACCTCTCAGCTAGAGCAGAAAAATGCTATGAAGATTTAATATTAACCCTGCTGAAACACTAAATTCTCTAAATTTATTTTCTTCAGTTTCTATCTGATAATAAACCTGGGAAGAGTAAGACTTTTTGGCAGAAGATAAAGACAGTCTCCTCAACCTTAATTATTATTCCTGAATTTGAATAATATCTTTGCTTATGAAGTTAATGGCACAGGCTGAAAGTTAAAGAAAATTCTACCGCAAGTTGTAAAAAAAGATATCCGGGAAGTTGTTATGCTTATATTGAAATAATGGCTTTGCGATCTAATTTCTGTTTGGGTTGCCCACTTCTCTAAGGTAAAACAAGGTGCTTTTCACATTACTAAATCCGAGGAATTTTCTAACGTTTTCTTCATGCAGCCCAGAAAGAGAAACAATTAAGTCATACAGCCTTCTCTCGCCCTGTGCCGTGTTCCAAAGAAGCACCGTGTTCTGTATTCCTTAGGCATCAACAGTGCATGAATGAGAAACAGCGTGGGCTTTACTGATCTTCTAAGGAATATATAATTATTTTCTGTGTTTTAAGAACGATTACTTTAAAAGTGACAAATGAGATAAAAACAAATACAGTAAAAATATGTACCCTGCATACAGTAAGGGTACATACAAAAGGGAATTATCCATATTCTTAGAATATTAGAAGGTGAAATTAATATTCTCAAGGCTATCCTATTACCATTGTGTGATTCCCTCAGAGCACTGGCTAACCCCATCTTTTTTTAGTTCTTGCAAGCAGTCTTTCCAGAAGTATGTATGTTTCCTTCATCTCAAAATTCCCCAAAACTCCCAAACCCAGAGTGTAAGTCAATGAGATGATTTATAAACCCTTAAGGTTTCATAAACAAGTGCTTACAAGGTGTGAGTAACACAGGAGTGCAGGGTGCTGCCCTCTGATGCACGGAACGTTCAGTCTCATGGAGAGCAGCCAGGGGATGGCACACAGCCCATCCCCCTTCTTATATCAGTGTATGGTCATAGATGTTTTGTTACTGCTTGGACAGATACAATGTATCTCCCTTGGGAAACTCCATATGTAAATTCTTAGTTGAGAAGGAAGAAGAAAGGACATGAAAAAGGGAAAAAGCAACTATGCAACTCACTATGAGAATTAAAAATTGTTGAGGGATATAAGACGTGAAGTGGAACTCTCTTTCAATGCACAGTTTTGCTGTAACTTAGTACTGTTTGGCAAAGGTAACATATGTGGCCGCCTTTGGCTAGTACTGCAGGCAGTTATAACTTAGTTTGCCTTTCTTTATTCCTCTCCCATGCATTGTCTAGTTTTGTTTGTAAATTGTCTTGTAAATTCTCTGGAGCAGAGACTTCCTCAACAGGATTTGTCAGAGTAGGCTCCTGCTGGGTGGGTCCCTATCTCAGCCATGAAGGCTGACAGGGGGTGCGAGGTGAAAATGGTATTTAGTTTGTGCATGATGCTTAAGTCCACACAGAAGTTGCCAGGAAGGTGTGTTTTTAAACCTCAGCATGGCTCCAGCAGCTGCTCAGGTGCCCCATGACTGCACACACGGTCAGACACGTCTGCTTGGTTTGAGCTCAGCTGTAATTACAGAGGTGCAAGGCAAGCCTGTGGGTACAGCAGTGGTACAACAGGTTTTTGGAAAGGCCTCGTAAGACACTGAGCCTGTGTGAGCTAAAATGGAGTTACAGAGGATGACTGCTGGGTTTGTTGGTGGTTTTTAAGTCTCAGACCTGGGTCCCTACTTGAGTGAGCAAATGACGCTACAGCTTGGGTGGCCCTCTGGGAGCCAGGGCGGGAGCTCGTCTGAGCAATAGGATTTATAGTTGTCCTAAAGCTTAGTTGCCAGATTCATGTAACTTACTGATTTATTTTCTTTACACCTGCACACAGAGGAGCAGGGATGCCCTTGCCACCCCCTCACCCCCGGGCAGTGCTGACATGGGTGCTTCAGTTGTGGGGGGAACCTGGCTTTGCCAGCCAGACCAAAGATGCCCCCAGTCTCAGGGGGAGGCTGGTGGATAACAAGCTAGGGGACGACAAGCTCGAGGCCCTCGTGTACAGCAAGCTGTCCATGAGCCAGCAGTGTGCCCCCATGACCAAGAAGGGCAGTAGTATCCTGGGATGCATTAGGAAGAGCATTGCCAGCAAGTTGAGGGAGGTGACCCGTCCCTCTACTCAGTCCTAGCTAAGCCTCACCTGGAGTGCGGTGTCCAGTTCTGGGCTCCTCAGTACAAGAGAGACATGGAACTCCTGGAGCCGGTCCAGCAGAGGGCAATGGAGATCATTAAGGGCCTGGAGCATCTCTTGTGAGGAAGGGCTGAGGAGATGGGCCAGTTCAGCCTCAAGAGAAGACGACTGAGAAGAGACCTCATCAATGTCTCTAAGTATCTGAAGGGAGGGCGCCAGGCTCTTCTCAGTGGTGCCAAGCAATAGGACAAGAGGCAAGAGGGAGAAATTGATGCACGGGAAGTTCCACCTGAACATGAGGAAGAACTTCTTTACTGCGCGGGTGGCCAAGCGCTGGAACAGACTGCCCGGAGAGTCTCCCTCACCGGAGATACTCGGTAACTGCCTGGAGGCCATCCTGTGCCACGTGCCCTGCTTGAGCAGGGAGGCTGGCCCGGGTGGCCCAGCGCGGACCTTTCCGACCCGGCTCGCTGTGCGGCCGTGTGAGGCGAGCGGGGCCGGCGGTGGCGGTCGGGCCGGGCGCGGTGCGGCGGCGGAGCGGGGCCGGGCCCAGCACGGCGGCCCCCGGGCGGGCAGGACTGCAGCCCCCAGAGCGCGGCGCGGCGCGGCGGGCGGTGACGCGGGGAGGGGGGCGGGGCGGAAGTGTGTGTTCCCCGGGCTGGGCGGCCGCCCGGGCCCCGTTCCGCCTGTCCCGGCCTCGGCCTCGGCCTCGGCGGAGAGGGGCAGGGGCAGCGGCGAGGAGAAGATGGCGGCGGAGCTGGAGGCGGAGGTGCCGGCCATTGACAAGAGCCTGCTGGAGTGCTCCGCCGAGGAGATCGCCGTGGTGAGGCGGCGGGCCCCGGCGCGGGGAGGGAGCGGGGGGCTCGGAGGCCGCGGGAGGCAACCGGCCTTGGGGGGGCCGTTCCCGGGGCCGGGGCGAGGCCGCTCCCGGGGGCGAGCAGGCTCTGCGAGGCGGGGTGGGGGGTGTCGCTGCCCGGGCTGGCTGTGCGGGCACCCCCGGCTGGCAGCGGCGTCCCGCTGTGCCCTCAGCCCGCTGTTGTCGCCGGCGTCGCTGTTGCAGCAGCCGAAAGCCATGGCAGCGAGCGGCCAGCTTTTCCTGTTGTGCCGGCTGGCGCAGGTGGCTCCCTGGAAGCCGCCTGGCCGTGGCCATCCCCTGCCGGGGGCGGCCGGGCATCTCGCCCCCTCCTTCGCCTCTTCCTCAAGTTCCTTTCTTCCCGCCGCCCTTGCTGTCCTTTCTGCTCTCTCGGCCGGAGATTCCCTCGCTGTTAATTTAGGTGCATGTCTTGACCCCAAATAGGCTTTACAGCGTTGAGGAGTCATTACAGGATTCTTCCTTCCTCCCCACCGTTTAAGACACGGTTCTGGCAAAATCTTGCAGTAGTTAATCTTAGGACCATTAGAATGGGATGTTTGTAGAGAAAATGTTAGTAAAATCAGTGTAACGCTTCATGGAATCATAGAATATGCTGAGTTGGAAGCAATCTACTTCTGCTGATATACTTTCCCTGCTTTTACAAAGAGTAGTTGAAAGGGAAGTGTAGTCTCAAGGGTAAAGTTTTCAGAGAAACTTTTGTTTCTGGCGTAAATGTCTGTCCATATAGACACGTATGCATTTGAGGAACTGGGCATAGATATTAGAATGCGGAGACTGTTCATGTGCATATCTGTAGGATAAAACCCTGAAGAGCTGTCTGTGTGTATTTCAATGGGAATTACATTGGCTGCTTTCCAAATGGAAATAGAAGACTTATAATTCAGATTATCCTCAGATTATGCTGGTATATCTACAGCACAGACAGAGGTATGATTAGATGAGCAAATGTGCATAGTTAGCCATATCCTAGCTAGTTTAGCTCCAGGATTAGTCTTCCTTCCCAAACCAAGTAATTTCATCAAACATTTATAAAGTAGTCCAAATTAAGCCCAAACTACCTTGCCTGTGTGAATAGCAGATGTTTTTTTGGGTCACACTGCAGTTAAACCCAAGCCAAATGTGCACCAAGTGGAATACATTTAGGAATTCACTCTAGTTACAAGTGCCAGCTTAAATATAGTCACTTCTCTCTCATTTTTATTCTGTCATCACCAGCACAAGCTCCAGTTCTGAGATCTATCAATCAAATCTATGATGTGGTTTTAGCATTGTTTTTCTGCCTTTTTTGCTGATTGCATTACTTTGCTGATAGTCCACTATTAACAAAACAATACCAGCCCAAAGCAATAGTTGCAGCACTTTAGGCTTTAGTTTCTCCTTGCAACAACTTAATGATAAACTTCCAAAGAACAGCGGTGAAAAAAATGCATTATTTGTAACAGAACATGAAGCTACATTGGAAGGATTTGTTTGTGTAGCTAAGAAAAACATAAATTGTACCTTTTAGTTTTTGAATCAGCGAACTGAGTTTTTTATGGCTTATTTGTATTATATGTTTTGTACTGCTAGTATCTCTTACATAGTGATATTTGTGGATTTAATAGAAAAACCGGTGGACCATTGGATATTTACTTACAGAAAATGTTGTTTGATCAGTGCTTTTTGGTTTTTGTTTTCTTTTTTTCTGGGTCAGTTAAAAATTGCTGCAGGACAGTAAGTCTGAGGAGGGAGGAAGTGAGGAGGAATACGCTTTCCTTTTTAATAAAAACCTCTCTTCTCTCGAGTAGAACATTACCTTTCCTTGCATGTGACTTCAGGCTAGAAGATAGACAAACAAATACTAATTAAAAGCTTGCCTAAATGCAAAATGCTTTTGTTAAAGAACAGATTCCAAAGTTTTGAGTAGTTTTGCTGGAGTTTCCGTGTTTCTCAGGTAGGGATTCCAAAAGGCAGTGCAACATAGGTGGGCATATGTATTTATTTCTAGTAACAGTTTTATATGTTAAGGCACTGTGGGTTGCCTTCCTGGTAGCTCTTTGAGTGACATCTGTTTCCTTGTCCTAGAAGCCTGGATTTCCTTCTAATATTATTTCAGCCAGGTTCTGATTTTCAAAACCGTATGCTCAGTTACGCGTATGGAACTGGTCCACAAAGAGATTCGGGTGTGATGACGTTCAGTGTTGCCACACCTAACTTTCAGACACTACTCCCAGATTTTTTGGGATGGGAAAGCCATTTACTCGAGGAACAAGAATTTTCTCTGGCTGGGTATGTGTCTGAGCTTGTAGTGCAGCTGATATGCACTGTGTATTTTCTAGGTAGAAATCAGTAATGTACTGCTGAATTAAAAAGCTGAAGTTAACGATACTTTGCTGAAAAAAATGCAGGTGTAATAACTAGTATATGCTGTAGAAAATAATCTAAAAATGAGCTTATTAAATGGAAATCATGGAAAAAACTAAGTCAGTGCTACTGTGATTAGGTCAGGTCCTGGTGGTAGTAGATATTTGGCACAACAAATGAAAGTTGAGGAAAAGATTAATGAGCTGGGGAAAAAAAAGTCAAATTCTTAGTAATGAAAGCTTGGAGTTCTCGGAATCCTGGTGGATATGGTGAGATTATCTGTAAACTTCTAGGTTGTTGCCTATGGCTTTTTGGCAACCTTTTCCCATGTATTTCCTTGGAAAAAACCCGGGCTTTGACCTTCAAAGCTGGATGAATATAGAAGGAATTAGCAGATCAATTATGATTTTAGGAAGTCAAACTTAGGAAAAGAGAAGTGAGTAAAGCACCCTGACAAAAAAGGTTTTTTTCAAGTATGAAGTTCTACTTTAGAAAATGTACCTAGTAATTGAAAATACTATGCTATATTAAAACAAAGGCAAAAATTCAGCCAATCTGCAATGGCACAGATGCTCTGCTGACTCTGTATGTCTGTATCCTGAAGAACTTACTACCACTGTGTTGTCTCAAACATAAGTTCTTTGGAGTAAGTTATAAATAATTCAGAGTAAATCAAGCTGTAGCACTGGATCACTAAACCCATTTATTTTGGTATAATTAATTCTTGAGTTTCATGTACAGTTTTAGGTTGATTCTGAATTCTTTTCCTGAAGTTGCCGGGGGGCATCTGCTTGTCATATTTACAATGAGAAATGACACACTAAGGCTGTTTATGTAACACAGGATTTAATCAGTGGACACTTGCAGTATGTGCTTGCTCACATTTGTTTATTATAAAAACCTTGCAGTCTTACTTTACAGTTTAAACCTTTCTAAATTTGTAATGCACAAGGCAGAAATAAAACAAGTGTTGTCCTAGAGGATTTTTTTTACTCTGTGTGTGTATACAAGGGAAAAAAAACTAGGAGGAGCTGTGAGTTTTTCAGTGGCTTAGGGCAGTTCAGTAGTTTGATGCCTTTTAAAAACTGTCAACATTGGTTTTTTACAATTGATTGACTAAGAGACTTGTGGTGGGTTGACCCTGGCTGGACCCTAAGTGCCCACCAAAGCCATTCTCACTCAGCTGGACTGGGGAGAGAAAATAAAACAAAAGGTTTGTGGGTCGAGATAAGGACAGGCGAGATCACTCACCAGTTACTGTCATGGGCAAAACAGACTCATCACCAATCAGAGTAAGGTTATAAGAGCTAAAACCAAATCTCAAGAACACCTTTCCCCCATCCCTCCCTTTTTCCCAGGCTCAACTTCATCCACATTTTCTCTGCCTTCTCCCACCCAGCAGTGCAGGGGGACTGGGAATGGGGGTTGTGGTCAGTTCACAAGTTCTTCTACCACTCCTTCCTCCTCAGAGGGAAGACTTCTCACACTCTTTTCCTGCTCCAATGTGGGGTCCCTCCCACGGGAGACTGTCCTCCACAAACTTTTCCAACCTGGGTCCTTTTCCATGGGGGGCAGTCCTTTAGGAACAGGCTGCTCCAGTTTCAGTCCCCTGTGGGGTCCTAAGTCCTGCCAGCAAACCTGCTCCAGCATGGTCTCCGCTCTAATGGGTTCACAGGCCATACCAGGAGCCTACTCCAGTGTTGACTTCCCATGGGTCACAGCCTCCTTTGGGCGTCAGCTGCTCTGGTGTGTGGTCTCCTAGGGGCTGCAGGTGGATATCAGCTCCATCACTGACTTCCATGCTCTGGAGGGGCACAGCTGCCTCACCATGGCCTTCTTCATGGGCTGCTGGGGAATCTCTGGTGCCTGGAGCACCTCCACCCCCTCCTTCTGTACTAATCTTGTCTGTTGCTCTCCCATATTCCTACTCAAATCTCCCATCTGCTATTGCTCTTCCCCTCCCTCCTCCCCTTAAATATGTCATCCCAGAAGTGCTGCCACCATCTCTGATGGGCTCAGCCTTGGCCAGCAGTAGGTCCATCTTGGAGCTGTCTGGTGTTGGCTCTGTTGGACATGAGGGAAGCTACTGGCAGCTTCTTAGAAGAGCCACCCCTGTAGCTCCCTTGCTACCAAAACCTTGCCACACAAACCTGGTGCAAAAATTCATGAACCTAGCATACGCTTGAAATAGTAATTCTGTAAAGTTGTTTTGGAACTAGGAGAAACCAAAACTCCCTCATTTTCACAGGTAATTTATTAGAAATTAAATGAGAAATGGACTCTTACCTGATGCTGTGTTTGCTGTTCTCTGTGTACTTTTTGTGTCCCTCTGTTCCTTGCCAACTGAGGCTTCTGCTGATCCTCTGTGTCCCCAGCTGGCAGCATCTATCTGCACCCCAGAGGAATGCAACCAACATAGTCTAGGCCATATACCAGAAGTCAGTGCTAGTGTTGGGACATTTTACTGGTTGTGCATCCTGGAAAGAAATGTTGATGATTTTTTTCTCTGAAATTCTGTGTTTTTGAAAAGAATTTCACATGTCAAAAGGATAAAACGTGCAAGCAGGGAAGCAAATTATTCCTTTCCTAATGCCTGCCTTTTGTGATCACCTAGATTTTAACACTTCGAAGGAAGCATGGCTTTCTAGTTTTGCAATGCCATTTTAGATTTTTGATTTAGAAATAAAATAATCCAGATGGATATAACTGTGTTTGGTATTTTTGTTAATGAAGAATTTGTGTTCTTATTCCTTTTTAATTTAAAAGAAATGGCTGCAAGCAAACGACCTTCAGAAAGAAGTATACCAACATCTGGCCTATTATGTACCAAAAATTTACTGCAGGGGTCCTAACCCTGCCCCTCAGAGAGAAGACATGCTGGCACAACACGTTTTGCTGGGACCAATGGAATGGTATCTTTGTGGAGAAGATCCTGCGTTTGGTTTTCCAAAGCTGGAACAAGCAAACAAACCTTCCCATCTCTGTGGCCGCGTTTTTAAAGTGGGAGAGCCTACATACTCTTGCAGGTAGTTCAGCTTAACTTTGTGAAGTATTTATAATTTGTGAAGTCATGGGATATCAGTAAGAATATACTGTCCTAATGAAAAGTTAATACCCCAAATGTATTTTTAAAGTAACCTTACATGTTAAAGTGGGATCAGGGGAAAAACACACTACAGATTTGTAAATGGAAAAATATTGATTAGTGTAATGTAGGGTGTTCTCTGTACAAAAGAAATAAAAGGTTATGAAAGTAGTTGGGGTGACCTGTTGGTGATTTGAAGGCATTAATCACAAGTAAGTGGGCAGGTGTATGTGCATATATTTTGGGTGTTTAATATCAGCTGTTAATGTCGATGATGTATTGTAGACTCTTTCCACGACCTGTTAAACCAATCCATTGGATGCTAAAACAGGCATACCAGCTTCTAGTTCCTTTTCTACCTCTGTCTGTAGATCTCTAAAAATACTTTATTGAAAGAGAACAGGAAGTTACTAACCAACTACGTGTTACTACTAACCAACTAAGTATTTAAAAACATCTTCAGTTTTAAGCCATTGTATTACTAGCTGTAGGCTTGTTTTCATCTTCTCTTTTCTGAACTGTTTGTAGGTTAAGTTTAGTTTGTACCCTCTCTGTCACAGATTCCTCTCATTTTCTGTGGTTTCTACCACTCGCTGGGACTCTTGAACACGTCGTGGGGTAATGTGGGAAGAGAATGTCTCTTATTTCAAGGATTTATTTTCTGTGTTTCCATCCCCTTTGTTTACAAGGGCAGAATGATTGTGGAAAAATTTTGTCTTCTAGTGCTCTCATCTTCTAGAAACACAATATCTGGCTGATCTTTTGAGTTTGAAAATGTTTTTGAGACCTCTTTATCCTGAGATGGATGAGATTAAATTGATGGGTACTTTAGATACTTTTGACCACTAAGAAAAGTCCATCTCCTTTCAGCTGTGCTTAGGTTCTTCCTTCACCCTGTGAAAAAGTAGAAAAATCTGGGTAGGGAGGCTGAAGACTATCAGAGGCTATAACAAGAATTTCAACAGTTACTTCAGTACCTTTTCATGAAATCTGGTCCCAAAGAACTAAAAATCCAAACTTCAGAACTAGTATTTTAATACAAGTCAAATTGTATTACAACCTAGGAGTAGTATGTTAATGATCAAATACTGTACATATGGACCAATGAAAACTTTGGGAATTCTGTAATTTTCTTCTAAACACTTGGTTTTTCAAGACCATCAACTCTATGTAAAGTATTTCCTTGAGATTGCTGTCAGGTATGATGAAAATGTAGAATAATTTAATCCATTAGTAGCATTCAGAGAATGAGTTAATGTTCTGTTCATACCCAGGGTCTCTGTTTAAGGAGAGAAATTATTTAAATACAGCAGATCATAATGTCATTCAGGTTAAAAAGGGTGCCTGGATAGGCCATCTTGTCCAGTCTTCTGCTCCAGTCAGAGTCAGCAGTGAGTATAGACTTATTTTTTGCTGTTGTGGTATTAGGATGGAAACTCTCTCACCTTCTTTCAATCAGGAGACATTTGTTTCCCATTGTGTGTCAATTTTCTTTAACTTACAGCTGATAATGAAGAGTAATGAGAGTTTAATTTAAGCTTTTGAGGAATACAGCAGAGTTGTTTTCTGAGTCCAGAAAAAAAGCAGTGGATTTTCTATCCAGTTATGCAGCTTACAGGTCTGCCTCTGCTTTAGGTGTGAGCACAGTTACTTGTTTGAGAAATTACTTGGCAAGTGGTACCGAGTTGGTAAGTACACTGCCACAGGTTTACAGTTCTGAAGAATCAACACTCAGTACTGCAGAACTGATCTCCCAAACCCTGTAGGCACACTGTTGCATTAAGTGTTTTTAAAATATTTTTTTAATTTTTAGGTTTTTTTATATATATATAAGTTTAAAAAAATATTGCCATAAACTATTCTGAAACTTGAAGGCCTTTGTATAGTTTTGCTTTGACATTTTCACCTTCAGTAGCTCCTCTGGAGAAAACAAATGTGAAAATGGTACTTTTTTCATAGTAAGTCATGGTTGCCTGATTATCTTTGCATCATTTCTTTGATTAAATGAAATGAAAAGAATTGTTGATAATTACATTTCATGTTATCTCTGGTGTTTTCTTTTAAACAAAATAAGTTGTTTCTCTGAATTCTTGTTCTGATAATAATCATCATGAGACAGACGTTCTCTTGGTAGTTATTTTTACATTGCAAGACCTGACTCCCTTCATCTTGAGGTGCCTTGAATTCGGTTACACTACACAGTTTATGTATTTTCAGTGGTTTTTTTCAGGAGTACAGTTAAATGTAATGCATAATTGTCTCATTTATTTACCCACTTTTACTAGAAATATTACTAGAAATATTACTTCTGTCTCATGGTGTAGACGGGACCTTATTATGGTCTCTGATCTCCTGGTTGAGGAAATTGCATTCTCGCACCTCTTCAGTGAGCTTGTAAGGCTAAATTTGGAAGCACAGGTTTGTGCACATCTGTTGTGTGCTGTTTTTCTTTCCAGTGTTCAGTGAAAAAATCTCTTCTCTGATTGCTGGAGATCATTAATGCTTGTACTGTGTACTTGAGAGAACATGCTTGGGTATATACTGTTTGCCTGTCCTGTGTTATGTAATGCATCTGTTTACTTTCTTATATACTTGTCTCACCTCTTGAAGGCAATGTCTATATTACCCAACTAGACATACTACCCACATGATATCTTAAAGCCACTTCTGTTGTAAGAACAGATTTTTTTTTCTAGTTCATTTGTTTCCCTCTCTTTGGGAGCCATCCCTTCACTCTTTCAGAATAATATATATGTTAGTCAGAAGATTTATATTGGTGATACTTGAAAATTACATGTTTTAAAGTGTATTATCAAAGGCAAAACCAAGTGTTTAATGCTTTTTTTTGTTCTTTCTGTTGTTGCTGTTTTCAGAGACTGCGCAGTTGACCCAACTTGTGTGTTATGCATGGAGTGCTTTCTTGGAAGTATTCATAGAGAGCACCGATACAGGGTTAGTGATACTGCTGGAATATAGGACATAGCCATTAGTAATTTTGTATGTGTATGAAACTCCGTGTTTCAAGTTTAAGAATGTATACATAATTTTAAAATGTTACATGAATACTGGGAGCCCCTGGTGGCCTAGTGGTTAGATCGCAGGACCTTCACCGCCGAGGCCTGGGTTCGATTCCAGCCAGGGA
>JAWMRA010000113.1:23290989-23431917 GCA_035584735.1 Pseudotriccus pelzelni
GGTTTTTGTCCGGAAATTACCTGGACAAACCAATTCCAGTCCCCAAGGAGGGGGGACCTTTTGCAAACCCATGACAGTAGTTTATGTTTGTATAAGTTAATTTTAAAATATACATAAATCAAACATTTCAACAAAAGTAATGGTAGCAGTTTGTTCAACTATTTGCCAGTGTTGCTGGGAAACCATAGGTATTAATATAAAGGAGTTACGAAGATATTTGATTTCTGAGGTAAATTTTCCTTTTGGTGAAACATGTAAGCAAGCACTGTCTTTCTGATTTTTTTTTTTTTTAAGCCCAGTTTTGGGCCATGTCATTTGTGCCAGGTGACACAGTCGCTAATTTTCAGCACTAAATGACAGTTGAAAAACGTAACTTGAATATGTTAATGATGTCTCAAATTACAGAAGAAAGTATTGAATTTAGTTTGACTTGTGTGTATAGTGTTTTTGAAGTTTGAAGAGTTCATCTCATTAAATGCTGTGTTCTTTATGATTCAGAAAGGCAAAAAGCATGTTTGATGGTAAACGGCACACATACGTTCTGTCTGTGACCTGTGTCCTCAAGTACTTGAACCACCTTACACATCTTGGGATGCAGTCTTGCAATGTACTCCCCAGTCTGGGTTTTTTTTTTTAGCTTTTTAACAAACACACACAAACAACTAAATTCTGCTCAGTCTTTTCTGTAACATGGGGTGATAGTTGCGCTGCTTAAGCGTTTACACATACATGCACCTGAACAAAGGGGGATAGCAAGTAAGGGGTGTCCTGCTGTGCCACAGAATTAAGTTGGATGATTGCTGTGAAAGGAATGTTAAATTCTTGTCATGAAAAAAAGGAAAAAAACCTTGCTATGGAACTTCATCAGAAGTTTGACTACTACATTTTTCCTAGCAAATGTCAGTTCTTCAGGAATAAGTGTCTGATAATTGTTGAACTGTGCAGTGGTTTCCATTAATTTATCTTCTGTAACACTAGTTGGAATTGAACTTGGTAAGGCAAAAGGGAATAACCCCAAACTGCTCTGGGGGTTCTCAGGCTATAGGACTGTATCATGGTACGGTACACACAGCGCTAAGCCCTAAGAAGCTGAGAAGGCCAAGCAGCATGTGGAAATAAGGACTCTGTAAGTCACATAGTTCTTAGGAAATATGCATTATCTGCAGTGCAAAGCCAGGTTAAACATTCTTACTATGA
Organism: Pseudotriccus pelzelni; assembly: GCA_035584735.1. Classification (NCBI taxonomy): domain Eukaryota; kingdom Metazoa; phylum Chordata; class Aves; order Passeriformes; family Tyrannidae; genus Pseudotriccus; species Pseudotriccus pelzelni. The sequence goes on from JAWMRA010000113.1 coordinate 23,292,187, forward strand.
GCATGTCTGGGTTGTGCTCTGTTGCAGATTCAGGTTCGTCTGCAAGCATATAATAACTTACATGTTTATATAATAATTATTACTGCTTTCCAATAGAAAAAATACGTAAAGAAGGTTTGAAATTATAGCAGCTCCAAAGTGTAAACAAAAAACTCATATATGAGTAATTGCACTTATGAATTATATTTTCCTTTTGATAGGGCGCTAAATAGGAAAATAAAACCTAAAAAATCAGCCTCCTATGTAACTTTTTTATATTAGTAAGTCAACAGCACTTTTAAGCAAGCACACTTTTATTTGATAACTTTGAAACAGATCATTGTGTTTGGCAATTTTCACAGTGTTCCTTATGTTCCATAAAAGGTTAGTGTGAAACTTGCAAGGTATGAAATATTTATGTGTCTATCAGCAAAATATGAGTGGTGTTATTCACTTGTCAGGGAAAAGAAGGATGTGTGATGACTTCTGTGTTTTATGAAATTTTCAGTATGTCAAAATAACATGTTTGTGTTTAAGCTATAACTAACTTGTATAATTTCTCTTCATTAAGATGGCCTTCGTCGAATATTGTGTCAGGTTGGTTTACAAGAAGGGCCAGATGGTGAAAATTCCTCTCTTGTGGATACGTTGATGTTGTATGATTCTAAACTGTGGAAAGGTGAGTTTTCTCAAACTTGTGGAAAATGCTAAAGAATGTTGTGCATAAGTTCTCCCTTTGCTGTACCTGCTATAGTTTGATCAGTTTTACTGCAGTATATTACAGATAAATTTGCCTGATTTGTTATAATCTGTCCCTTTATGATACACTCCCAAGTATATTTAAGGGAAGAACTGACCATTTGGAGATGAGGTTGGTTTTAGACCTAATTTTTCAGAGTAGTCTGAAATGAAGGCTGACTTGAGTATCGCTGACAGCGGTAGTTAAGGGAAACTGAGTAAAAAAATAGAGCAATTTGGGGTTTGTCTGCTTTGTAGGATCTCAGCATCTGCATCATATCTACCAAAATGCCTCTTTTTAAGAGATAGGGCAGTGGTTTTCTGCTTTGACTTGTGTTTGTGTTCATGAGGTATTCTTAGGTGTTCTGAGAACATTCAGTGAAAACTGCTTTTCTGTTATATTAGAACGCTTGAAAATTTAAAAGCCTGACCGATACAATGGGATTGGCTAGAAAAGTTGTAATTTTGAGGAAGGGGAGGTAGTAAATTTCTTTTTCCTCATGGATTCTGTGTCTGTTTCGGCATGTAAGGCCAGATATAAGAAAGAGAAGCACAGAGAAGGTAGAGAATGATGCAGTATGTCTGTCTTGGGAACTTCTTGGAGTAGCAATAAAATAAGTAAAAAGTAAAGTCAATAGTGTATGTAATATGGAGAAAATGATTATTTTAAGTTTTGTTTCTCTAATCCCTTTGTCTTGAGAATGAATTCATGACACTGCAAATTTTGTGAGTTGAAAGATACTGCTTTTGTGGAGCATTACAGCAATTTAAACACAGATTTTATTAGGATATTGTCTTTCATGGAAGAAGGAGTAACTTTTGTGTTTGTGCTTCAACATCAGTATTTCTCTATGTTTTCTTATATTCCATAATTACTCAGCATTAAGGAAATAGTGTAATAGCTTTTGACTTAAAAGGGACCTACAGAAAGAAAAGGTGCATATGTGTATTTGTGTTGAAGCTAAACACAGACAAATTGCATATTGAAAATATTTTCTGGGATTCTGTTCACACAGACTAGAAATTCAGAGACAGATAAGCTGATTATTTTATGGAGATGTTCACAACTAGGAAAATTTTTTGCACACTTCTCATAATAGTGTGCTCTTCTTTTCCCTGGGCCATCCAAATCCGCTCTTTATCCTAAGGAGGAACAGAGTTCTGTTCTTGTTTTGCTGACTTCCCTTATATTTGAAGATTTATGTTCACATTCAACAGTGTTATCGTATACAGGAGTAATAAATAATGCCTCTTGAAGAATTTTGGTTTATGTATTCTTCATCCTTTGCTACCACCTGACAGACTTAATCAAAGCAGCTTCTACTCTGAAATGAACACTTGCCTCATTCTGTAGATGCTTACTTTTCTAAATGTTTCCATAATATGTTGGTAGAATATAGTAACATGCAATATTTCGTTCATTTTTCTTGACAGGAGCTAGAAATGTGTATCACCAGTTATTCATGAGCAGTCTGCTTATGGATTTGAAGTACAAGAAACTTTTCGCTATCCGCTTTGCAAGAGTAAGTATCTTTCTTACAAAGAGCCATTGAATGCCTACACTGTCCAGTGAAGAGAGTTTAGTTAGCATACAGTACTTCAAATGAACTGTTACCCAATTTTTTTTCCCTTTTTTGGGAATTGAGAAGTTGAAATGAAATGCTGACAATTTTATTTTAGTCTTCAAAATATTAGTTATAATGGCATCTCATCTCCTGGGAAGGAAATGGACTTTCAGACTTCCCAGAACTAAAGCAGTTTAGATGTTTTTGTCTTCACCATCAACTGTGCAGGCTATGACTTCTTAAGAGCTAATCACGTCTTATTGTTGAGGTGTAAGCTGTTACAGCACTGCTCAGAAACAGTGCTTAAATTTAGTTATGCTGATGAGTATGTCTGCAGTAACTAGTATTTGAAATGCTTTAAATCAGCACTGCAAAATTCTGCTCACTCTGCTGCAGACAAATAATTTTTTTGAGCAGAAAATAAAATGTTAGCCTTTATTGTGAAAATGAGAGTGAGTAGATCTTACATGTGAGCAGATTAAGTTGTCATATTCTTTGTACAGAATATCCATATAATAATCCTTAAGAGCTACTCTTCCCTTTATCGTGGCATTAAAGTTTCCCAGAGCAGACATTTAAATTAAAAAATCAGGTCAGTGTGGATTAGAGGTGAATCTCCCCTTGTTGTTTAGAATTACCGGCAGTTGCAGAGAGATTATATGGAGGATGATCACGAACGGGCAGTATCGGTGGCTGCTCTGTCTGTCCAACTCTTCACTGTACCTACTCTGGTGAGTAGTGCCTGTCTTTCTTTTAAAAACTGATAGTTGGCACTCCTTGCCTTTTTTTGCCTCCTTCTTAATAGAACTATGAGCGATTGCAGAGTGATTTTATGAAAGATGACCACGACAGAGAGTTCTCAATTGCTGACCTCTCGATACAGATATTCACAGTGCCTTCTCTTGTAAGTACTAAAAGACCAAAAAAGGAAATCTTTATTTGTTAAAAGCCGCTCAAGGTTCATAGATCAAGGCTTCAGATTTCTTTAATGTTACTGTGGAAATGCAGCGCAGTCAGACTGTTTACATACATTGCTATGGGTTTAGAAGTTAGAGCATTCAGCATTGCAAGGTTGGAGTCTAGCTTCCCAGAGTGAGCTGGGTATTTTCAGTTTTTCTTTTTACATTTTACTTTTTAAAAAAGGTTCTTTCATATTTATTTGGAAACACACACACAACACATTTAAATTCCTCATCATACTGAGCCACAGTTACTGTTTGTAGAAATCTATACTATGGTTTGCATATCATGGTTTCAGAGCACCATTCTGGTGCAGTTTTATAAATTATCCACTTTGTTTTCCAATCAACACAAGTGCAAGCAAGAATTGTCTCATGATATTCCCTACTTCCTTTGGTACGTTGAGACTCAGACAATGCTTTCTTTCAGGTTTCCAGGTAATTTCTGTTGCAGTGCTTCAAGCACTGTGACTTGCCCCAGCTCTTCTGGTCTTTCAGCAGCTTATGCTTGTTTGGGAAGCTTCCCCTCCCGCCTCCAGTCTCCAAATAAGTCTGTCTTTGCTTGTATTATGAATTAGACAAATTAAACTGTGGAGCTGTACTAGAAATAAAAGCCTGATTTTCATACCCAGAATTGTTTAAAAAATCAATGCTTCTGAATCCTCCCAAATTTAATCAGCTTAATTAAGCTCTAAAATTCAATAGTAGCATAGCAGTCACAATACTGAGAAGTTGTTCTTCGGTTTCCTAGTGGCAGATATTATTCCTGGGAATTCAACAGGACCTCAGGATTTTGTTCCCATGGTTCAGGACAATAATATGTTGCCTCTTTTAATGCTGATGCTTTCAGTAAGAGTTATTCAAACTTAGAGTTATACTTAATGAAATAGTATTATTCAAATCATTATGGTGGTATGTTTTCCTTTGGCAGATGGAGTGGTACAGTATGTGAATCAATATGTATTTTTTAAGAGAGTAGTTTCAAACGTTTCCTGAAGCAGAATGATTGCAGTGTCCCTTTTACATGAGTTCTGTTTTAAAAGCATGCAAATAAAGTAAAGCAAATGGTTTTTGACTCTTTTGCAGAATGATAGACTGATTAAATTAAAGTAATTAAGTTCCTATCATATGAATTAAGTATTATTTTTGTATGTTTAGAGCCATTCATTCTTAAATAAGTTAAGTTGAAGAATGTAAAACCACCCTACTGCCCTCCAGTAACATCTTCAAAATGGTCTTAGTACTTTAACTGAGGTTTTTTGGCTTGAGGGTGGATCGGCAGCTATGTTGGTGATGACTTTTTTGGGGGAAATGTTAATCGCTACATAATTTTTTTTTCCCCCTGCAGTAGCATTTTGGAAACAATTTCCAAGTATTATTAGCAACTGTAGAACCCAAAAGCTCTAGTCAAGAACCGCACTGTCGCTGGGGTAGAACAAAGTGACCAGTCTTCTACAGGCTACCATCCAGATCCAAGAACTGCAAGGCTCACCCCATTTAACCTGGAGAACCAACACAATGGGCGAGTTCTGAAAGTGTTCATAAGTAGGAACAGGCAGTGCCTACTTAGTGTCCCCTCCTTTGTTGTGGAGTTGGGTTAGGTTAGGCTGGGTGTGGAAGACAGTCTTTGTCAGACTTTTCCCGTTGATTTGTTTCATACAACATGGAAATATGCAGTAGCCCCTGAGGGGAATTACAAGTAATTTCCTGTAATTTCCATGTGGAAACTGCTCTGTACAGTTCCTTAGCAGTTCAGAAGATGCTCTGTTCACCACAGCTCTTGATAGTTTGTAAACAGAAAGCAGAAGAGCTGTCCCTCCCCTAAAGGGCTCATACTTAAGTTATATGAGAGGACACAACACATACTTAAAGGGCAGTACAAGTTAATTATAAGACACATAATAACATGTGTCATAATTATATGGATTAACAGGAGCCTTTCCATAGACAAACTTCTGTATAGAAGGGATCTGAAAAAAGAGATCTGGATTCTGATAATTTTTGGCTAGCTTACTTTTTCTTTTCCTTCTGTGATTCTCTGAAAAGATTGACTTTAAATATTCTCATTTTATTTTTGATGTAACTATTTTGGATAAAAAGAATGTATTTTATAAACTTCATGGTGCAGTGCAAAAATCGTGTTAGCTGTGTCTATTAATTACAGCAAATTTCAATGTACTTTGGCATAGGCTCGAATGCTAATAACAGAAGAAAATCTCATGACCACTATCATCAAAACTTTCATGGACCACTTAAGGCACCGTGACATCCAAGGCAGGTTTCAGTTTGAACGTTACACTGCTCTGCAGGCTTTCAAATTCAGACGTGTTCAAAGCCTTATTTTGGATCTCAAGTAAGTACATTAACTATGTGCTGATTTGATAAATGGACTTATAAAAAATATCTAAAATTAACGCTTGCATCTTACTCATCTACCAGGTATGTGTTAATAAGTAAGCCAACTGAGTGGTCAGATGACTTGAGGCACAAGTTCCTGGAGGGTTTCGATGCCTTCTTAGAATTACTCAAATGTATGCAGGTACGTAAATCTGTGAATTACAAAATTTTGCAAGATGAAAGCAGGAAGTTAGCTATCATGATGTAAAAATGGAAGAAATTTAATATAATTCTCATTTTATAACTTCAGTACGGTATTACTTTTGGAGTCATCATGTTTTCCTGAAACGTAACATCTACCTCACTTTTTAAAATTTAGTTTGTAGTAGAGGGCAATAAAGTAGAAGAGCAGTTCAAAAAGAGGTGTAATTTGGGGCATATTTTGCAATTGTAGAGGCAGACAAGGCATTTAATTGTGTGAGCAAAATCTGGTCCATCTTAAGTGTCAGCAGAGTTGCCCCTTATGTATTGAGGAATATATTGTTCAAGACACACAAACAGACCTCTTCACTGTGTTTTTTTTTCCACAGCCTTATCATGTACTTATCTTAAGAGGAGCATTTTAAAAACAGTGCAGCTTTTACAAGGGCAAATTGGCTGTATGATCAGTGAGGTGTAAGTCAGAATCACTCCCATTTTTCAGTCCTTCGGTAGCATACCTTTCTCAGTACTTAGCTTTCATTAGTCGTTTTTTGATAGTCACTTGAAAATTTTGTAATCCTCAGATAATGCTGGGTTTTCTTCTTCTTATGCTAAGAGCTGATTAGGTATTGTAGTACCCAGTATTTAATTAGTACATAATTGTGTGTAATAGCACAACCTTAGAAAGTGTATTCAGAAACCAAAATGTGTATGTAAGATATTTTATATATGCAAACGTTGTTGGACTGCTCATAATACTGAAATCTCTACATTTGTTAATAATAAAAACAGCTCATATCCAAAACCTTTCTTGACATAGTATTCTACTCTCCCAAATCCCATTTAATTGTTTTGTTATTAGTTTGATGTGTTTCATTCCCTTTCAGATGGTGTCAAGTTTCTTTTTACCTGTTGCAGCAACAATATGCTTATAAGGGTAGCTAACCACTGTCTCACACTCATGCTAATTTTGTCAATATATTTCAGCGATACATGGTTGAGATGCATAATTCTTTTTGGTTTAGGGTATGGATCCAATAACTCGTCAAGTGGGACAACACATTGAGATGGAACCAGAGTGGGAAGCAGCCTTTACATTGCAGATGAAATTAACACTTGTTATTTCAATGATGCAGGACTGGTGTGCATTAGATGTAAGTTCCTTCTGAATTGTTTTTCTGTGTGAAGTGGGATAAAACCCAAATGTTAATACATGTAACAATTGAGCTAAACACATAAATTCATCATACGCCAAGAACATTTTCTCGTAGTGCAAACCTTTTCTGTATTTAAGCACATCTTTTATGGCTTGTACTGACCAATTCTTGAGAATGTGGTTAAACCTTTTACAAAATATTGCAGAGAGTTTTGTCACACATCTGATAGTTGTGATCATCACAACACTGTCAGACCATAATTTTCGGAGAAGAGGGAATAGAGGAGGAGACTCTGGATCTACCACATATTGCAGATTGTAGATGATGTTTCTACTCCATAAGTGTTCCAAGTTTTAGGAACACAGAACTTGAGCACTGTAAAATATGGCTGTGGAGTAACTGATCCTAGAACATTTGAAAATTCAGTCTGGCTTTAATCTCTTACTGTTATTTAATGTTCAGATTTTATTAGCCTAGCATTATCATTGGTCAGAAAGTTTCCAGAACCCAAACCCAAACAACATACTAGTTTTCTAATCAGACATACCAGTATGAGTTTTGCAATCTGTGCTCTCCTTAATTTGGCTCTTTTCTTGGATTTCTTATCTTAATTTTGTGGGTCTGTTGTTAAAGGTAAAAACTGCCAACCCTTCAGTCTTTTTTACGTTGACTGTATTATTTTTTGGGGCTCTGTTTTTTTCATGATCTCTGTAAACTGCAATCTTTCTTTTAGGAAAAAGTGTTGATTGAAGCTTACAAGAAATGCCTGACTGTGCTGATGCAGTGTCATAGTGGGTTTACTGACGGAGAACAGCCTATTGTTCTCAGTATGTGTGGACACTCAGTTGAGACTATCAGATACTGCGTTTCTCAGGAAAAAGTTAGCATTCATCTCCCAGTTTCTCGTTTACTTGCAGGTATGAACTAGTTTAAAAATATTTCAGGAGATGAAAAACATTGTATAAATGTGATTTATATTTGTGTGTACATGAAGAACTACGCAATTTAAGGCCTGAATAGGCTGCATTTTGTCCATTTTCTAGCTGTTTGGTAGCTTCTAGGCCAAATGTTCCCAAGGACTGGAGGACTTGTTATCGTTTCAGGCCTGTTAGAGATGGTCTTGTGCCTCTGGATTTGTATTGTAGGCAGCTACTGCTTCTTTTTCCACTTGAGTGATGCAAAAGAACTGCAACAAAATGTGGACTGTGGTTGACTCTTTTGGAATATGTTTAGCTGTCAGATTGAATAGACTAATCAATGTTCTGCTGGAGAACAGATTTATCAGGCAGATGTGTCACCAGAAAATTAAGCTATGCCTTTCTCTTTTTATTGTGCCTGTCTTGTTCAACAGTTGGGTTGAAAAACAGTTTGCGAATTTTAGTTACAGAATCAGAAAGCCATATGATAAAATTCACAAGTAATGAAGTGAATAGGTAATTCTTAGGTAAAATGCCATGCAGCTCAGGATCAAATAACTTTGAATATTTGAATCTTTGAGCCAAGTCCTTGTAACTTTAAAACAAAGCAAACCAGAAAACCCTCATGTGTTTTCTTAGAAGCCACATTCTTGTTCCTGAGGTATTTTATCTAAGAACTGATTAAAAAGGATGAGGTTTTTGTTGTTGATTGTCCTGATAGACCCAGGACTCTTGGCTGAGGGGATATGACAGACCCAAAAGAAAGGCAAAAATCTTACTTGTACTGCAAGTTTTATACCGATACAATGGGAAAACTTTAATTCTTCAAAATAAATGCTTTTAACATGTCTCTTCAGGAAATAGCTGTGTGACTCCAGGGTGATAACTATTCAGGCTTGTAGCTGTGCCCAGAAAATGGCCTGAGAGTAAATTAGATGACATTTTTGTCCTATTCGAATTATATAAAATATTGTGTATAATATTCTGTATGTTTTTTTCCCCCATGTATTTATGTAGGTTTGCATGTTTTGCTCAGTAAAACTGAAGTGGCATATAAGTTTCCAGAGCTGCTACCCCTGGTATGTAATTAAATGTAGCATATTCATTAAATATAATTAATACTGAATGTGAAATTAGTCATGTAAATGTAGGATATTATTAAATAAAACAAAGGACCTTTTAACTATGAATTTCACTTAGATTATCTTTAGGAGATGAAATTGTCTCTTAAGAGATTAATATCTAAATATTCATGACTGGAGCATAGGCAATCAGTGTTGCTTTCTTAAGTAACTAAGACTCAGGTTTAGGACTTGTATTTTGTTCTTCATGCATAACCTTCTTTTTGTAGTAGAATCTGTTTTTAGGAACTTTAGGCAGGATCTGATTCCTTTTCTTGGCCTGGGTTCTAGTTTCTTCCCCAGATGTTTCTTGCTTCGCACATGTTCTTACTGATATGCTGTTTCTTGAGTGGAAGTTAAAAAAAGTAGGATAAAAGAGGATAAAACCTAACTGGGAGAAGCATCTCAGTGTCTTTGAAAGAAGTAGTACTTCACCTTTGAATGAAAGAAATTAAGTTGCAATATTATTAAATTGACAGTGTTGATGTTTTAAAATATGAAACCTGCTGTCTTTAGGAATAAACCAAAGCCCTTGTGCAGTACTTTTGTGGAGTAAAGAGAATGTAAGTGTAACATTTGATTGGATAGATTGTGAATAGACTCATCAAATTTTCGTGTTGGATTTGCTTCTTTTTTGTGTTGCCGAAATATCTTAGCGATCACAAATACCATCCTCCTTCATTTCAGTCCCATTTTCTTTTATTTTCTCTGTATATATCAAAATATTGCATTTTCTTAATGCAGAGTGAACTTAGCCCGCCTATGTTAATAGAACATCCTCTACGATGCCTAGTTCTATGTGCCCAAGTGCATGCAGGGATGTGGAGAAGGAATGGGTTCTCTCTTGTTAATCAGGTGAGTACATAGTACCTGCAGAATAGCTGTTTCCTGGTAACTCCCCTAGGATAATTTCAGACCTCAAAACCCTCCCTTTCTGTACTGATTTCAAATTTGACTTATGAAAAGTAAAACCTCGCACTTATGGCAGTGCGAGGTAGGTGTTTATATCAGCACTCACATCATTTGAATATTTGTGCTTTTAATCTGCTCTTTGATTTTCTTTAGTCAGAAGTCGCTTTTTGTTTCAGGGCTGCTACAGGGCTCAGTGACCTTAGTGCTCTGCATGTAAAGAAGTTCTAGTATAATGCAGTTAATGACTCTTAGTCTTTTTATGGTATACTGTCCAAAAGCAGTATGAAGTGCAGAATTCAATCTGTGCATCTTCAGTAATGCATTCATCACCTCCACATAAAAGTGTCTCAGATATAAAAATATGGAGCATTAAGATATTATGGCTATTTATATTTATAAAGTCTCTTGAAATCCAAAGACCCTACAGAAACATTAGAACCAGTGTAGTGTTTCTTGGCTTTTAGCTCTCATACTTATTTCATACTTCTGGAGATTAGCTCCTTTTATCTCTAAACTTATGTTCTCTGTGTTTGTATGAATTAGATGTTTCAAGCATAACAACTATAAAATGGGTACTGTGGTGGCAGTACCACCCACCAGGGTGATCATCTGGAGTGATTTTCTTAGCAAGACTTAGATTACAACAGGAACAGGATTTAATTCTGGGAGGTGTTAACCTGATTTATTTGCAAGAAAATTCTGTCAGTCCCACCAGCCCTCATATTCATTAGATAATTCAGTCTCCTCATACACATGCACTGCAATTAAGCTGTTCAAACACATTATATTCTTGACACTTCTTGACTCTTAAAGGATCTTAATAAGGTGATGTCCTTTATTGTCATTATTAAAGCAAAAAGAGCTCTAGTTATGTAAAATTATAGCAGTGCCCATATTGCTGAAGACACACATCAAATCTGGAATTTCAGTATAGCTTTTGGTGGTGAAATAAGTCTCCGTGTTGATTTCCCCTGGTGGGCGGTATCATGAAGTTAAGAGCCTGGTCTAGTTTAGATAATAAGGTTCCCAGAGTCAGCAAGTCATTCCTCTTTCCTATGGCTATGAGAGCTCATGTTCAGCCAGCTCATTTTGCATATTTTGTCAGACAGTAGGAGTGGGCATGTCTTTGTGTGGATTATTAGGGTGGGGAAGAAAGGGAAGGCATGCCTAGTTGTCTTCCATGTGATTCTGGTGGGAAATGGTGTGTCTCTAGAGGGAAGATTGGCATGCTGAAGATTGCTCCTGGTCCTAGGTAGAAACTTGTCAGCCCTATTTATTTTTCCTTAATTGTGGTAGAACCAAACTTTCCCACATTTCAGTGCCATGCAGTCTTTGCGGTGTTGCTGCTGCTTGGCACAGTGGTGTTGAGTTCATTCTCAGGATGGTTTGGGTTAAGTCTAGTTCCATCACATTGTTAACATTTTGCTGGCACTGGCAATTCCTGAAAGATTGTATCTCAAATAATCCAAGAACAATTCATGGAATGAAGAAGAAACATTTCTCTAACTGCAAGGGCTTTCTCTCCTGTGAATTTCAAACAGTTAATTGCTAAACAAATAGATATATTAATACATAAGCCAACTAAGTCAAAAATAGTTTCCTTCTAAGTTTATGCAGTCCAGACATTAGATCAATACAATGCAGTCAGCAACTGTTGTGTGCTATATAAAAAAGCTTTTTGCATACTGACGCAATTGTCTCATTTTTTCAAATCACAGGTTCATTTTTTTGTTTACTAACACTGTATAGCAAAGTCAATTTTTTCCAGAATTAAAATAATTTTAGATTAAATATGGTCTTTGTTAATGATTGTGGTATTTGGGTTTTTTTTTTCAGATTTATTACTATCATAATGTGAAGTGCAGGAGGGAGATGTTTGACAAGGACATAGTAATGCTTCAGGTAATCACATAGACCAGTTTGAATTTTTATCAGGCATTTTCAGGACGTGTGTGTGTTTATTATTAGCTCCATCAGAACCATTCAATGACAAGGAAAGAAGTCAACTTTTTATGGAAAGACTTCAATTTTCTTATTGTATCTTTATAGTTATGGGATGATTTGTAAAGGAAATAACTGTTGTTGTAATCCTTGTTTTTTAACTATACTTTGGAAAGTGCAGAATTTTCTATGTAGTGCATATATAATGCTACTTCTTCAAGAATGTATTATTTTAACTAATGTGTTGTGCTATAGTAGCAATTGTGTGAGTCTGTGTGTCTTCAGTAAGGTACTGATTGTATGCGTTGGCTCTTCTCCCCCCCTTCAAAGTTGGCATCTAAAATACTGGGCAGAAAGTGAAACCCCTGTGATTTATTTTCTTCCTTCGGAAGAGATTTTGCAAATCTGGCAGTCTGTTTAGCTCTGACACAGATTCAGTACATCAACACTGAGAGCAATGTAAGCTAACCTTTGCAGCTCGGGGTGCATAGTTCACCTGGACAGCAAAATATTTTCTCAGAAAGTCCCTCAAATCTTACCTAGAGTTAGCAATACCCAACAGGATACATATGCCTCAAGTTACTTCTGCTTTCAGGCATATTCCTCTGAGGCTTGATCTGCCACTGATTTTTTAGTGATCATCAAGGGTAGATATTCTTTAGTTCTGTTGGAAATTATTCTGTCTTAAATAAAGATGGTCCCATTAGCAACAGTGAACTAACAGCAAATATTTATAATTGGCTAACTTAGATATCCTGTTTAATAAACAGAAAAAACTTTAGCCAGTAGTTTTCAGAAACGGAAGTCAATGTTTGTGCTGCATTAAAACACTAATGTTTTTCTTTCTAAGAAGGTTTGGGAAGTTTTGCTCTAAAATCTTCAGCCATTCTTTTGAGGATTGGAATTTGTTTTTGGAATCTTCAGTGCTAAATACGAAGTGATATTATGCCTTAAGTTAAGCCAGCAGAAACAAGATTGGAGAGACAAAACCAACCAAACAAGTTTTTCACTGAATTTTATTTAGACTATTTCAGATAGAAGGAATAAGCCTGAATATTTTACATGATACCTTTAAAAGGGCATTAGAAATTATTGATAAAGCATAGGATTTGGCTTGTCAAATATGCTGACGCTTCTCATTTTGGAGTCCTAAGAGAGTAAATTTAAGTAGTCAAGTCTTCATACCCAGGATTGAGAAAGGAATGAATTTCATAAAGAATATACTGTGGACATCATATATAAATATATAAACATGCTATAATAACACACAATCTATTTTCTGTTTATAATCTTCTTTTCTTTTAACAGACAGGTGTGTCTATGATGGATCCAAATCACTTCTTGATGATAATGCTGAGTCGCTTTGAACTTTATCAGATATTTAGTACTCCGGACTATGGCAAAAGATTCAGCTCAGAAAATACTAACAAGGTATTTTATGTACTACTGCAGTAGAAAACCTGCAGTTTTGTTTTTCAAAGTGTATCAGATGCTGTTGTACTGAGACTGAGCAATTTCTTGATAAAAAAGCAAAACCTCTCCTATTTTGATTTCATTTGGCTGGTTTGAAATATGCATAAATATTTTTACCTGTCAAACTGGTAAGTGTCTGAAAGTGTTGCATAATTTTTGCACTTATAAATGCAGTTCAGCATAGCTTAATTTGGGGGTGCTAAGGGTGAAAACAAGCAATGTTTTGAATCACTGAAAAAGTCTTTTCAGTATATGGAATAATTCTTTTAAATGAAAATTGTAAATTCTTTTTTTGATTGTTTCAGGATGTTGTTCAACAAAATAATACTCTTATAGAAGAGATGCTATACCTCATTATAATGATTGTTGGTAAGTTCAGAATGTATTTAATTTTTAAAATTTAGTCTCTTAATGGTCTGGAATGAACATTCTTCATGTCCATCTCAAGTTCAGTTCTGTTGTGAACTTCATGTAGTTCTGACTTCTTTCCTAGGAGAAAAGCCTCAAAACTAGCTTAGATTAATGTAATGAATTTTTGAACTCTGTTGTGTGAACACAAGATTTCCCAAAAGATGGCTTATTTTCCAGCCTTTGACTTGCAGAAAAAGAGAAAAGAGTGTTTAAAATCCTAAAAAAAAAATATGTGTTTTATTTCTCCAGGTGAAAGGTTCAGTCCGGGAATAGGACAGGTCAGTGCAACAGATGAAATCAAACGAGAGATCATCCATCAGCTGAGCATCAGGCCAATGGCTCACAGTGAATTGGTAAAAGCATTACCTGAAGATGTAAGTAACTTGACCTGGAGGAAGAAAACAACTTTTACTTTGTAAGGCTGAATGCTGAAAATTTTTCTTATGAAGTTCATTTCGCTTAATGTGGAATAGATGGAATGGGAGCAGTTTGATTATGCTCAGAGCAAGGTTAGCATGAGTACAGAGTAATAATTCTTATGGAGAGGGTAGGAAAGAGATAAAGAAAGAATAACATATGTAAGAGGCAGGAACCTGAAAGCTTCTTCAGCTCCTTTCTCTTTTTAATACTGTTTCTTATCAGGCCATCTGGTTGGCTGTCTCTGCAGGCTGCTTGTAAACCCTGAATTAGATGTATGGAAGTGGGTTGTAAGAACTATCCAAAAATATAAGCTGTTATATTTTAATGCTTAACAGTAAGTGAAAAGACGTTGAATCAGACGCAGCATTACGACTTGTGTATCGTAAATGGTTCATTTGCATGAACAGAAGTATTTATGTGAATTTATTAGGAGTGCTTTTGCAGGATAGCAAAGCTTCCTTTTTAATATTTTTGAAGCAATCTTTTAAACATGATTTCTAAAGACAGAATTCAATAGTTTCTTTAACTCTACAGATAGATTCTGAAATATTTGTCTTTGTTCTAAATACCTTAAAGAATTTGAAAAGTCAAATTTTAAAATTATTTAAGAATAATTTAAGGTTGTATGAAAGAGCAAATTGGGATTTAAGTTAGAATTCCAAACTGTATTGTCAGTCTTAAATACTTTTTCCCTGGCATGTTAACAGCTGTGAATATGTTTCACACAAAAGGATGGGAATATTAGAAGGCAATTTGTGTATAAAGTAGTGTTACGTATTTGAGCTGATGTCTCCTGCTGCCTTTTGTGGTAGTTTTACCATTTTTCAGTAACTTTTTTTTTAGCTTTCCTATATTTATTTCAATTTAAAGACCTAGCAACCAGAAATATTGACTCTGTATTCCAAAGATAAGCTCAGTATGCAAGCTTCAGGTTTTCTTCTGCTACTGTTGCATCCAAGTTCATTATTGCAGGGAAAAAACAATAAAAATTAAGCACTTAGAATGTCATGACTTTTTAAAAATGTAGATGCAGAGATGGCATTCCTGAATGTATTTTCATGTTGTGTGCTTTAGCATTCTCTTGGGTGCCAATAAAATGACTTTTCACTACATTCATTTTGTGTGCTTACTGTAGTATTGTGTGATATTCGAACATGTTTAATACAAGGAGTGCAGTAACAAACTGTCTTGTCTTTTTGCTCAATTGTAGGAGAACAGAGAGACAGGAATGGAGAGCGTGATTGAAGAAGTGGCATGTTTCAAGTATGTTTCCCTCTGTTCTAATATTTCAGCTTTAGAAATGGAACAGCTAAATTAGTGAAAATGAGAGAATAAAAGAAAGAGAGCTGGGTTGAGACAATTTCTCATGGCTTTACTCACATGCAGGATTCTTAATACTGTTACTTACTTGATTTCTAGAATGCCTATTGAGCAGTGTTTTTTAGTTGTTCTATTTAACTGTTTATCCTCAGATGTTAATAACCAATGGACATAAGGTGTTTTGTTTGGTTTTTTGTAGGAAACCTGGATTAACAGGCAGAGGGCTGTATGAGTTAAAACCAGAATGTGCCAAGAACTTCAATCTGTATTTCTATCACTTTTCGAGGGCAGAGCAATCAAAGGTAACTAGTAATTTAATTTTCTGGGGTTTATTTTGTCTCTTTTTTTGTTTGCCTTTTTCCAAAGCTTAGTTCTGGGAAGAAGTGTTATCAGCTAGATATTTGAGAAAGTTAACAAAATTTTCCCAAGATTTTGTGGTGATTGCTGTGCCACTGGATCCTGTGCTCTCTACAGAGCTGTTGAAATCAGTGGGCCTTCAGGAGCTTGTCTCTAGCTTCTCTTACATCTTATGTTACTGAAAGTATTTAAAACAATCTGTATTTTTCCTTAGCTTTATGGAAATTGCCACTTTAGCTCAGAGTTGTCTTACAATCTTATACTAGAAAAAGAGTTCAGGCTGGCTCAGGATGAAAGATTAATTTTGAAGTTGTGTGCCCTACTTTACAAGTAGAACATAAATTGAAAAGACGTGAAAGCTTTCATGTTTATTTAAGGCTGAGGAAAAGGGGAAAAAAAAAGTAACAATGGTGTAAAGCATGAATGCTTTTTAAATTAGTTTTATATTTCTACAGGTTTTGAGTAATGCTGGCATTGTTCTTCTATTTCAGGCAGAGGAAGCACAAAGAAAGCTGAAAAGACAGAACAGAGAAGATACAGGTATTTCTTTTTCAGAGAAGATGGTAGAAGAAGGAATCACATATTGAACTGTGTAATGCCCTGATGCTTAAGACTAACAGTCTGTCTTGGGCTAGAGTAGAAATTGGTTGAAAATGTAGCAATTTCCCTAATGTCTCCCTGGCTGTAGACAGGGATCTGATCTGTCATGGAACACGCCTTCTGGAGAGCTTATTCCTTTGGCTTTTCTGGTACATGCAAGCCATGTCGAATGTTACAGCCCGTTATCAGTAATACTGTTTGTTTATCAAGCAATTGTGTTCTGACTTACGATCATAGAATAGTTTGGGTTGGAAGGAACCTTAAAGATCATCTAGTTCCTACCCCCCTGCTTTTGCTTAAGGTGTTCAGTCAGACATTTAATATGGGGGTTGCAAATCTTGGAGAAATGTCAAACACGCCAATTTCCCTTTCAGCACTTCCACCGCCAGTTCTTCCTCCTTTCTGCCCACTTTTTGCCAGTCTGGTTAATATTCTGCAGTCTGATGTGATGCTGTGCATTATGGGAACTATACTGCAGTGGGCAGTAGAACACAATGGCTATGCCTGGTCAGAGTCCATGCTGCAACGGGTATGGGTTTTTTATTTAAAATATAATGCTTATGCTAATGAAGGAATATTTATTTTACCATTTTAACATGGTTTTATGGATAAAAGTTGTTTACTTGGTATCTGAAATACACAGAATGTTCTCTGAATGAGAAATAAATGGTGTTTGCTGATACACAGAACTAGGGAAACCCCTCTGCCTCCAATGCAATTCACTTTTAAAAGGGAATAGAAGACCTGGTTAAATTTCTAATGTGATGCACACAAGAGGAAAGCATTCTGCTTGAATCAGTTGAAATAGTGTTTATTGTGGTAGAGAACCAGTTAATCTGAGTTATTGCATATTAAGTAGACATTGATTTTTTTTCTTGATGTTCATTTGCTTATTTTCAGTTTAAGCTAAATCACTTTAAAAAAATCATAGAAGTGCACAAAAGAGCTTTCTAACTTGAAAACGTATCAGCTTTGGGGAACTTATTTTCCCCAAGTCAACTACTTTTGTCTTGGAAGATCATGCAAAAGTTGATATGAGACATCTGCAAGAGGAAATGGCCCATATCTAATGA
This sequence comes from Pseudotriccus pelzelni, assembly GCA_035584735.1. Classification (NCBI taxonomy): domain Eukaryota; kingdom Metazoa; phylum Chordata; class Aves; order Passeriformes; family Tyrannidae; genus Pseudotriccus; species Pseudotriccus pelzelni. Next base: position 23,309,668 of record JAWMRA010000113.1, read on the forward strand.
GACCTTGTTGAATAGATGTGATAGACTGAGGAAAAATGGACTATATAATTAAATTTTTTAAACTTCAAGACTTTCATCAGGTTTTACCAGTTTTTCTGTAGATGCTTAGACTGTTGTGTTCCAGTTCTATTAAAAATTTTCAGGTGATTATCCTTTCCCTATGTGGATTTCACTGTTGATTCCAGGCATTCAGTAATGCTTTATGTCTAGAGCATCTTGCCAGTTTGCATAGGGTTGGAAAATGGCTGATTCAGCATGACAGAATTTACCACCAAGGTTGAAGTATTTCAGCTCTAAAATGCCATTCGGACTATTATAGTGCTAAATAGGGAAATTCCATCCTTTAAGTGGGAAATTCCATTCTGTAAGTGCAAGGGGATTTACAGCTTTTTACTGACACGAAAATTAGCATTATTTTAAAATGTGTTTCTAGAGAGAATTCTGTTTAAAATGTTTAAATTTTTGTCAGTAAATTTTGTATGTTAGAAGGATATCAAGTGTGCATCGTGCTTCTGTGCATAGACTTGAGATAATAACAAGCCATTGCCAGGGAGAAAGCTAAGAAGCACTGACTTCTCTCTCACTAGTAAGGACAGGAAAAAGAAAGATATAAGTAGTACAATGTGGGTTTTATGTGGCAAAGTTCCAAACAAACAGTATTGCTGCTGTGTAATGTATCTTTGGAATTCTCTATATAGAAATAACTGCAAATATATTCTTATTATGTAATTGTATTGTATGATTTCCCTGTAATTAGTTACCCAAAGTACATAGCTAGATGATATATGTTATTTAAGGGAAGAACTAAAATTCATAATTTTTACCTAGGTTTTGCATTTAATTGGAATGGCTCTACAAGAAGAAAAACAGCATCTGGAGAATCTCAGTGAGGAGAATGTTGTAACATTTACCTTCACTCAGAAAATATCAAGTATGCTTTTCTTTTCAAATTTATAGAAAATCTGAAATAACTGAAAATGCCAGGATCTCGTATTTTATTCTTCTGAAATGGCATTTACCAGAAGAATATATTTGTTTATTCATCAAAATATTACCAAGTTGACTATAGATACATGCTTTACATATGTGTGGATTCTATGATGGTAGCAGTAGTAAAGGCATTTTCTGAGAAGAAATCCAGAAGCTGAATAATTCCCACTAAACCTAATTCTTAATATCTTTAAGCAGCATCTCAACAAAGATTGCTATACAGGATTAGATGCCATTGCAGAAACAGTAGTTACCTTCTTAAAGTTTCTTTTAATCTTGACTGTCCTTGTATCTTCCGACTAGAGCCTCTAGTTTTGCCAACATATGAACATTGCTAAGACTCTTCCATTTAAAATAGTGGGAAATAAAATACTGGAAGTTCTACATAGATCCCAAGATAAAAACAGCAAGGGAGCACATACAGTGCATTTCTCCTGTGAGAAAATATAGTCCATAAGCAAGGCTTTCAGGATTTAGAGGTTTCCTCTAACTTTTCAGGGTTTAGAGGTTATTCATGAAAATGTTTGCAAGGGGGGGAACTAAAAGTTGTATTGTGCCTGTTTGCTGAAGGAATTCTTCAGCTACTGAACAACTGCTGGTGATTTTTGTTTGTAATGTTAATGAATGAATAATTTGTCAGGTAACGGTATAATCAGTTGTCATTGTAATATTTGTCTCAGAACCAGGAGAGGCACCCAGTAATTCCCCTAGCATACTAGCTATGCTAGAAACACTGCAAAACGCTCCTCATCTGGAAGTGCACAAGGACATGATCAGATGGATATTGAAGGTAAATGTATTCTATATTACCCCCCAAAATATGGAAATAAGATTTTTGCAACTTTCCTAATTATATTGTGATGATTTCCTTATTTCCCATGTTGCTTTGTTGTAGCTACATTTTTCCTCTTCCAGAATCCAAGTTGCACGTTAACTGGCCAGCATTGTAGTATACACAGTTATATTCTCATGTCACAAACAATTTAAATGTTGCATTCTTTCTTACAGACTTTCAATACTATTAAAAAGCTAAGAGAAAGCTCTTCATCAAGTCCCGTGGCTGAAACTGAAGGAAATATTATGGAGGAGGTAAAAGAAAGCTGTGACAGCTGATCTAGAACATGTCTGGGTTGTGACTAGCAAAGAACTGTATTGTAGCTCTAAATCAAAGATGGGAAACATCAATGATTTCTGAAATTCTGTCTTGCAGCTCAAACCCGTTTGTTTGAAAGGCCTATTGGTAGAGTTCCTGGACTATTTTTCTTCATTTTATATATTGTGGTCTCCAAATCTTTTGCAAGTTTACCCCTTAGAATTGTTTGTATTACTTACCACAGCACGAAATGTTTCTGCTTTTCCCATAATCTCAGACTCCATGGAAAGTTGCTAAAAGAAATGGTATCTATGTATTTTTACCATGCAGGTTATTCCAGATAAGCTCTGCCCGTTTGTTTAGCTCAACATGACACTCTAGATAGAGCACTTTAGTGCGTTTAGGAATACAGGTAGTATGGAGGGAGAGTAACACTAGAGATGAGACCTGTCGCTTTCTTATCTTCTTATCTTGTGGATGACTAAAGGGAAGGGAAATACAAAATACAGTTAAGTGTTGAGCGGAGGAGGTTACCCTTCTGGATCTGCAGTTCTACCTGGCATTGAACATGAGCTGAAGAAAAGAGGGCACAAAAAAACTCTCTGGTAGACTTTTCTTGTGTCTTTTTATGAGATTTTGATTGTTTGGAGGTTAGTACAAGTTACACATAGCAGTAGCTAAAATTTGGAAGTTAGTCTATTACACTAAGCAGTAACTAAAATAACCTACCTGTTGCAACAAGATTTTAAAAACGACTGAGTGAACAATATAATTTCAGAGTTCACGTGATAAAGACAAAGCTGAAAGGAAGCGAAAAGCTGAGATTGCCAGATTGCGCAGGGAAAAGATCATGGCTCAGATGTCCGAGATGCAGCGGCACTTCATCAATGAAAACAAAGAACTCTTCCAGCAAACTCTGGATGAGCTGGATACTTCAACCTCCGGAGTACATGAAAATAGGTAAAGGACTCTCATTTAAATTTTTTCCCTCATTAACTTTAACATCAAATTGTCCCATTGTTACCGCTTTAAAAAGCTTTTTTTATTGTCTAGGTGTAAAACTATTCATAAGTTTTTGAGAAAAAAACACAGCAGTAAATAGAATGCTTTCTTCTCCTCCTCTGTCAAGATGGTGGGATAAATATTGATTCCTCCCTTGTTGTATCCTCATAGTGCTCAACATAAAGAGGCAAATAGTTCTTTGTACAAAGCCATCCAGTAAACGATTAATGATACTGAAGAGACTATGCTATTGAACACGGTAAATTAGGAATACCTGATTATATGTTGGTTGAAGATCTGGAAGAAAATCTGCTTGTAGCTGGAAATATGAACTGAAGTATGCTAATGATCTGTGGGGAAATGGAGAGTGTTTTCAGAATTCCTGTCAGATACTTAAGGGATAGGGATGATGGGGGGATGCACATTTAATTTCTGTGCTAAACTGGAGTGAGTTATACTATTGGGAGGGTATGAATTTTTTTTAGAAAGTATGTGCTATTTCTGGGAACATAGGAATTGTTGTGTAAATGCCAAAATTGTTTTTTGTCAGAGAGCATTTATCAAATCTAGAAAACTCATTCATCATACTTAAATCATTATCTGAATTGGAATGTTTTTCAAATCATTTGCTTACTAATATTCTTTGAATATTCTAGCCCTGTAATTTCAGATGCAAAACTCACAGCCTTGGGACCAGAGCAAACTAGAGTAGCCGAACCCAGGCAGGTTGTTATGTGTATATTGTGTCAGGAGGAGCAAGAAGTTAAAGTGGACAGCAGGGCTATGGTTTTGGCAGCATTCATCCAGCGATCAACTGTGTTGTCTAAAAATAGAAACAAAATTACTCCAGACCCTGGTAAGTACTGTTCATAGTTGTCTTCGATGTTAAAGAATGTTGGCGTCAGTGTGACAACTGCATGTGTTCCTTTGAGACAGTGACATAGCCTTCGTATGTTACCTGTGTGTTTGTGGAAGGCTTCTTTGTGATCAGTAGCAAAACTCCCCATCTTTTTAGTGAGATAGAAATGTGTGTTCTAAATAATGTAAATCACTGCGAAGCATGATCTAAATGTTCTGCCATTCATTTGTGACAAATTATTTATAACTATTAAAAAAAACCCTTAAAATCAGAAGAGTTTGTTCTTAAATGATGCCTGTAACATTAGAGAGAGAGGAGGTGTTGAATGTAATGCTGTAAAAGCACAAGATGTAAGTTTTCTTCCTCTCAGCTATATCCTCTGAAACTCCTCTTAGCGATAATAAAGAAATCTTGGATTTAGGTACTTTGTAAAATAGATCACAGTGAGCAATGGAGTTGTTGGAAAGGCTTCTCTGGATTCTGTATGTGTAAACACATAGAAAATCTCTGCACTGAATTGTTTTGTGTTCTCACTTTGAAAAGTAATGCTCTTGGACTTACTATTTGATGGTACCAAACCACCAAAACTGCAGTTACATCCTGGGAGTTTTACCAAGGCCTTCAAAAGCTTGGTTTGAAGTCTTAAGTAAAGCACACACACACACGCTCAAAACAAAATGACGTGATACTTTTAAATGATCTAAATAGTTTTAAGTTGCTGTGGATTAGTAATGTGTTCTGTGTTTCATCAAATAAGTTACAGTTCTGTTATGAAGTTAAATAATAATGCGATTGTGGTAACATCAGTCTGCAGTTAAGTCTTTTGATAAATGTTTATTTCAGAGTTGTTTTGTTTTGTTTTAAATGCAGAAAAGTATGACCCATTATTCATGCACCCAGACCTGTCATGTGGAACACACACAGGTAGCTGTGGACATATTATGCACGCTCATTGTTGGCAGAGGTAAAAGGCTATATTTAAGTTTTTAATCCAAATAGCGTTATGTTATCAGATTGCCTGATGGCACCAATTTTAATGGCAAAATTACTACCATGTAGCAAATGTAAAAAGTAATTTCATAAGGTGATTAAAACACTTTTTTGTTGGAAAAAAGAAGTAGAAATCAAATGCTGTAAATATGTTCAAAATAATTTTCGTTTGCTGTCTGTCATCTGGGTAAAGAAGAATCCAAAGCCATACGTGGCAGCTTTCATTCCATTTGCTTGTTTATCTCAGTGCATAGTTCCCTGTGGGAACTATCTGAACACTGAAGCTCGGGTTTTTGGGGAGCTTTTTGCAGTTCACTGATAAATACGTTTTTGCTGCTTTTTCAGCTCTCTACTGGAGTTTTAAATGACAGTACATCTCTTGCACTCTTAATTCCTCAGACGTGTTTTTTATTTCAAGTAGAAACATCTGCAACCTAGTTCAAGTTCATCTTCAATGTAAACTCAATTTTATCCTTTGTTCTTAGCTTTTTAATAAAGCCTCTTCCAGTTATTTTTGATTTTTGGAGGTGTATAAACATGCTTCATGCTGTGTGGGGCCGGTGCCATGTGACAAACGCAAACTGTTCAAGCCTCTGACTTCAGTTAGGCCCTTGCTTTGGCCCTTGGCATGGCTTCTGAAGGGCCTAATTTCAAATTCTGCCTTGTGTGTGAAGAGGGTTAGGAGCTCCCAGAGATTCTGTGGCTATAACCACACACTGGTTTCATTTGTGGTCTTTGATATCACTGCTCACAGTCCTGTGTGGGATCCATTATCTCCTGGAAATGCCTTTAGAGGCCTGTATTCAGATCATTTTGGAGTCATCATTTGGCATGGTTTAAACCACACCAAAGCTTCTGGAATAGGAGTTACATTTGGCAAAGCAGTGAATTCAGTTTCTTATCCATAGAAGATTCAGCCACCAGTTTTTCCAGTTGCTGCTGTGTTTTTGTTGTGGCCTGTAGTGGAATATGCCCACAGATAATGCTCATGGCATCTCCCTAAACATTTTACGTGAAAATGAGGCCTTTTTTTTTTTCTTTTAATCCTTCAACCTTCTCTCTATCTCTTCTTCTGGGAATTGCTGAAGTCTTAAACATGATTTTAACAGCCCTTTGGTGGATTTTGGCACCCAAAAACTGGGGATAGCTGCAGTTAGTAATACTTTATCAGTCAGAGGGTAGAGCTTTTTCCTTCAGTTAATTCTCTTACCTATATCTGGGAGAAGGCAAAACTGTGTCGTCCTGAGAATTGTTGAATTTTTATGTTAAAGTAATGTTTTAATAATTTGCCACTAATGTCTTGCTGTTTTCTAAAGGTATTTTGATGCAGTCCAAGCAAAGGAGCAACGAAGACAACAAAGGTTGCGAGTACACACAAGTTATGATGTAGAAAATGGTGAATTCCTTTGCCCACTTTGTGAATGCTTAAGCAACACTGTTATTCCTCTGCTTCCTCCACCAAGAGTTTTGTTCAACAGGTCTGTTTGCTTTATGAATGTCCTCAATAAATGGAAAAAAACAAGGTCCCAAACAAGCTACACTCCATAAACCCCTCCTGAATGCTTATTAACTTCTGTTTTGATAAACTCAAATGGATTGCCTGCCTGCTTATTTTGGTTTATGGATTTTACTTTGGTTTTGTATATTATGAAATTTAGAGCATGAAAGGAACAGGAAAGCATAGGACCTGCAGAAAAAGAACTGAATGTAGAAAGATACCTGGGCAGTAGGGAAAGAGCCTGTTGAGAAACACAAAAGCATGGAATGCCTCTAAAATACTAATTCTGTATAGAAATTGTTTTTAATTGTTTGTTGGGATTTTTTTGACAGGTTAGACTTTTCAGGCCAACCAAACCTAACTCAGTGGATCAAAACAGTATCCCAGCAAATAAAAGCACTGCATTTGCTTCGAAATGAAGACTCTGCAAGTAAGTCTGAAGAAATCTGTATATTTGTATGTGAAAATGTTATACTATTCATGGAAAAGAAGTGAGCATATCAGTTCTGCCACAATGGAGGTGAGAGATGATAGCATAAGTGCCAAGAACAGCTTAGAATTTCAGTTTCTGGTAATGTGCTTCCTCACCTTTCTATAATGTAAAAATTATGTATAGATCGGTAATCAGTGATTTACTACTTTTTTTGGTACAGGTAATTCTGGTCATTCAGAAAAAATGGATCAGCTACAATTACCTGAAGGATTTAGACCAGATTTCAAACTGAAGTATGTATTTACATCTTAATAAATCATTAAAAATTCATCATGAAATGATAACATGAAAATAAGAATGTAAGTTCTGTGCTAGGTCTCAATAATTAAGGCAAATATATGAATTTTGCTTTAATTAGAAAAATTGATTATATTATTATGATGGTATTGAAGTTCAACCAACAAGTCTTAAGTTATGCAGTAGAATTTGAAGAGGTAAATGGGGTGAGTGGTTGTGCAGAGAACAGGCTGCACTTTTTTTCTGGCATAAAGATAAAGCTTTATACTACTTGTAACTGGATGAAGGATTCATTGTTATAGCCAGCACAACATGTGAAACATGAAGGAAGACTATGAAATGGAGACTATGTTAATATATAATTTCAGCTTTCTTGACTTGAAGAGAAAGTAATAGAACTCATTACGTGGTACAGACAGTTGTCTCCCAGCTGCACACAAAGATGAGAGGCACCTGTCCCAGCTGACGACAGATTTAGCTATCAGTCACACATATTTCTTGTAATTTAGCCTTAACTATATAATCTTTGAAGACTAAATATACTTAACACTAAAAAATGAGGTTGGTTCCAATCAAATAATCAAGAAATAATTAAGAATGTGTCTGTCACAAAAAAAGAGGTTACCGAATACCAGATCCAAAGAAGGATATTGGAGTTGTCACTTCAGTGTTAAAGATCCAGTTGTTAAGCTATGGGATGAATGCTTATTATTAAAGTACTATGCTGCCAGTGGAGAAAATAATGAATTAGTAATATTGTTTTCTTTGTTTCAGGAATCCTTATTCGGAGAGCGTAAAAGAGATGCTGACGACTTTTGGTACGGCAACATACAAAGTGGGCTTGAAGGTTCATCCAAACGAAGAAGATCCACGTGTACCTATAATGTGCTGGGGGAGCTGTGCTTACACGATACAGACTATAGGTACTGATGCATTCATTTTGCTCTTTCAAGGTGATTTTCAGAATTTAGTTAAACTCACAGAATTGAATTTTTTTTTTTTTTTACAGAACGAATTTTAGCTGATGAAGATAAACCATTATTTGGTCATTTACCTTGTCGACAGGTAAGGATCAAATAGCAATTTCTTTTTGAATTGATGGAAAAAAGAGGGAATTGTGCTTTACTGGTGAAATTTTAAGCTACAGTTATTTGATATTTTATTTGTTGGATCCTACTGTTGAGATTTATTAATCTGTTTAAAAATCACATCTAGAAAAACTGTTACTTTTTTCCCTATAAACACATAATTTAGTAAGGTTGTGATTTTTCACGGTAACAGTCAAAATAAGAATACTGAAAGGAACTCGTATATCTGCATAAAATAAGTATCTGTTGTATACTTACACAGCCCCCATAAACTACAGTTGAGAAGCCTGAAAAAAATGCAGTAAGTCAAAAGGCCTTTCTTTTCATGTTGAGGAACTTGGTTGACTGTGTCTCTATTTCTTTGTTTTTAAAGGATGACTGCCTTAAGTCACTAACAAGATTTGCAGCAGCTCACTGGACAGTTTCATCTCTTTCAGCAGTACAGGGTCACTTTTGTACTCTATTAGCATGTAAGTTCACCACCTTATATTGGTTTTTGTTGCAAAGATACAGATACAGAAAAATGCTTTCGGAATGACTGTTGGTATTGTTTAGAAAATTATTTTATGTACTGGTTTTAAGAAATAGCTGAAGAGCTGGTATTTCCACCTGTACGTACTATGTCATAGCATGGAAAAAAAAAAGAGAGACATTTCTTTTGGGCTGCAGCTCCAAGATACATTTCAAGGGAAGCATGGATATTTTGCTGTGAAGGATTTCTATTGATTCCTCCTTTTAGAAATATACATAGAGCAAAGGAAAAGGAAGTGTGGGCCTTCATAAAAGGGATGCACTGGAAATCTAATTATGATGAAATTAAGATTAATATAGTGTGGAAAGGAAATAGGATATTTGTAGAGGTCTGTAATATATCTGCAAAATGTTCTGTCTTTGAAAAATAGGATCTGTGGTAAGACAGAACTTAGTATGCAATGTTCTATGTTCATTGTGAATTTTAATGAGAACAGCCAAAATGTTCCAAACTTGAGGCATTAGTAGATACAGACGAACAGTCTGAAGTTCAGCCTAATGCAGTAATTGCCCATGAGAGGAGTATTCTGAAAGGGTATTATAAAATGGGATAACTTTAATATTTCCAGTCACTAGAGTGGGGAAACTTTTAAAATGCATTCATATACTGAAATTACTGGTAGATGGATACCACCTACTGCAGCAAGCAGTTGGCAGCTTTATGGGGAAGAACTTAATTGTCATCAGTTCGTGGCAGTAATGGTTGAGCCGTTTTCTATGTGAAGCAGGAGAGAAGATGCTGCTAGCTACTTGATGGGAACTTAGTAGTGAGTGTATGGTGTTCTCTGTGGTTTGGGTATTCTTGAAAACTTGCATCAGTGTTCTTCAAAGCTCTCCTTCCTTCCAGCTGGCAGAAGCAACTGTACTGCTTTGATTTGTATGAAGGAAAACTTTCTGCTATTTTATTTTTCAGGGCTAGGAATAAGGAAAATTATTAGCCTTTGATCTGTCAGTATTCTATAAACTATACATAAAGATGACTTACTGAAAAGAAATTTGGTTTAGTAAATCTCTTGCTCTGGTCATGTTTTTGATAGGAACATTGATTACACTTTTGGGTTCAGTTCTGTGGCTATATGCTTACAAAAGGAAAAGCATGTAAAATCTGAGTAGTGGTGAAATGTTTAGTAATAGAAATAGATGCAAAATGTCACATCTTCAACTAATTAATTTTTTGGCCAGCAAAGCAGCTGTCTTCAGCTGAAGTATTTTTAAGTTCTTATGATGAGACTATTTTTTACTGTAGTAGTGTTTTTAAACTTGGCAGCTTAATGCTTATAGCTGCATTGTAAAACTATATCCATAGCTGCAATTGAAACTTTTATTATAAAACAGATTTTACTGCTTGGAACAAAGAAGTCTGCAACTGTTCCTTGATTGTTACTTAAAATATGTAGTAACGTTTTCAAAACACTTAATTTGTATTGTTTGCTTTTACATGGAGGCGACCGGAATTTATTAAGTGTGTGAATTCCTGTTGTCAGTTGGAGTGATTTACTTAATAATTTGTGGTTACTCTGAATACTACAGAGGTGGAGGGACCAACATCTCGCTCTTTCTTAATTACAGTAATATATGTATATTTTTGATTCCATAAGGCAAATTATTTATATAGGGCAAGTTCAGTGAATCTTGTCAAGTTAAGCAAATCGCATCCTTTAAGCAGCTGTCCAGCAACAATTAGCAGTCCTATTTAATCACTAGTGTTTGAACTTATTCTGGGTCAGAGTTTGAGATACTATCTCATTTTATCTCCTGGGAAACCCAAGAAATGAAACAAAGTTACTATGGGAGTAGCAAATGGCTACTTCATTTCATTTCAATACAGTAAACTAGCCAAGTCTTTTCCAGTACTGTTGAACAACCCTTGAATTAATTCCTTTCTGTCTAAAACAAGTACATTTGGGTTTTTTTAAGTATGTACATGATGGAGATGGCTTTCGTTTTGTAACTGAAGGACACTAAAATCTTTTAATGTATAAATGTTCAATTAATTTTTTTTTCCCCCCTCTCCAAAATATTTAGCACTGGTGCCTAATGAAAAAAATGGAAATCTTCCTTGCATACTTGATATTGACATGTTTCATTTATTGGTACGTATTCTATAGTATATATTGATAATGTTTTGATTCAGTAGGCACTATGTAAAAACTATTGAAAACTTTCTCTTTACTCTAAGTTAGGAACCTTTCAAAATATTCAGGTTTTTAATATTTTTTAACTACTTAATACATTTTAAGGACTTCCTTAATTTCAGGTATTTTTATGTATATATGTTAAAAAAGGGTAAAATGAGGCAGAATATATGCTCTTTGGCTGTTAAAAAAAAAAAGCCAAAATAAACAAAAGCCAACCTCCCCCAAGAAACTGCAAACAAAAAGTAGGGACAAAAAAGACTCCCTAACAAAACAAGAAACCCTAAAAATCCAAATAGATTTAAAATTCTCCTGATAGTTAATCATTGTTCTCTTAAATAACATCTGTGTAATTAGCTTCAAAATTAGCCTTAAGTCTGCCTTCAAAAGGTACAATTGCAGCATGAGCAGAGAAAAGGGGAAGATTCCAAAGGAAAAGGAATGTACCAGCTTTCTTGTTTTCTTTTACAGGTAAGCTTGGTGCTCTCTTTCCCTGCCATACATTGTCAGGATTTTTCAGGGGTTAGTCTTGGCACTGGAGATCTTCACCTGTTTCATCTTGTCACTATGGCACACATAATACAAATTTTACTTACCTCATCAACAGGTAATGCTGCTTTCTTTCAACTTTTATTGAAATGATTTCTCAAATCTGTACTTAGGAGAAAGCTACAATGCTGTTGGTAAAAGTGTGCAGTTTATAGCTGCAAAACACAGTTGTTGATACTCTGTCTTTCTGTCCACAGGGAGTATTTATAAATTATACTCATGCAAGTTCAGTCATCTTGTCTTTATTGCTCAACAGTGGAGGTTTCTTGGAGCTTAGCTAATCATGAATCCTAGCCTTCCAGCCAGTGTGTGGAAGTGTTTATGGCAGAGACTTGGCTTAGGCATTGCATGATGAATGAGTTGCAGTTAGTAAAGTAAGGTATCAAGGTATCTTCTGGCAAGAGATGCTGGATAAGGCCTCCTATGCCAAAAGCAAAGAACTCCAAGCAAGTACGTTGGGAAACCCAACCAACTGAAGAAAGAAACCAACACCTCACTGGAGCTGACAATAGCATAAACTAACCACATAGGATGTGCAGCAGAAAACTTTTTTCTAGTACATTGTATTCCATCCCAGCGGAATATCTCACTTAGCTTGGGCATTTTTTATCAAAACTTGAAAAAATACATTCTTGTTGTATAATCATGCATATATGAAACAACTTGCTAATTATTTATTTCTTCTTCAGAAGAGAATGGCATGGATCAAGAAAACACTAACAGTGAAGAGGAACTAGCTGTGCTTACACTGTATAAATTTCTTTGCCAGTGTACAGGAAGGTAAAAGTGTGATCTTTTGATAAAATTTTGTGGTATTTTTCTCCCTCATGGACTCAACATTAATTACTGACTGAATTCTATTTAATAATATGGTCAAAGATGATGCTTTTCACATGGGAGGTCTTGTTTCTTACCCAACACTTCTAGATTCAGTTAATTAACTATTCCTATAAATTTCTCTGTGATCATGAAGATAACTGCTTATGAAGATTGTTCTCTGGAACAATTTTTTCTTTAGTCAGTTTGCAGAATATGGACTTGGCAGTGTCTGAGTACAGAAAATTTGTTGGGATAGGAATGTCTTTAAACTGGAAAAGAATAGATTTAGATTAGTTATTAGGAAAAAGTTCTTTACTGTGAGGGTGGTGAGGCACTGGAATAGGTTGCCCAGAGAAGCTGTGGATGCTCATTGCTGGAAGTGTTCAAGGCCGGGTTGGATGGAGCTTGGGGCAACCTGGTTTGATGGAAGGTGTTCCTGCCTATGGCAGTGGGGTTGGAACTAGATGATCTCTAAAGTCCCTTCCAGCCCAAACCATTCTGTGATTCTGTGATCTGAAATGTTCCTGCAAAATTATCCTTAATGTTCTGTCCCTGTTGGTTACATTTTTATGAATCTCTGTTGTTTTTCTTGGAGTTTGCTTTGAAATAAACACTTTGCATAATGATTTTTCAGCTGAAGTCAGTAATTTAATATGCAGTATGACTGAAGACTTACTAAGTATAGCTCTCAAACTGAAATTATTAGATAAAAGTAAACGTTTCTTTCTTGTATTCTCTTAAGTGCCTTGAAAGAAATTTCCTCAGGCTGGCACCTGTGGAAGAATCTAAAAGCTGGAATCATGCCTTTCCTGAGATGTTCTGCTTTGTTTTTTCATTACTTAAATGGAGTCCCGGCACCCTCAGAAATTCAAGGTACTGTCTGCTTTGTATTAAATCAGCTTTTCAAGTCATAAACATTAATGGTCAAAACAAATTACATTTAAACTCTCTTTTCTGAAGAAACCGATTGAATGAACGTAGTCTTGTTACCAGTGCAGAATCATATCAGTGTAATGAAAAAGACAGAAAAAAATCTGTTTGTTTTAAAAATGTATTTTTAATATAGAGGTAAATGCTATTCTAATTACTTAAACCAGAAATTGATGCTCTTCTGTTAATAAGGGAAATCTTGATTATTTCAAAGCTCCTGTAGATTCCTATTTTCAATCGAGACCACCTTTTGCTTGCATTGATTTCATTCAATCAGCATCTGCTAATAATTAATATCAAGGCCAGGCTGGATGGGAGTTTGAGCAACCTGGTCATCTGGTCTAGTGGAAAGTTTCCCTCTTGACAGGGAGATTGGAAGTAGATTGTCTTTAAAGTCCCTTCCAACCCAAACCATTCTATGATCTCTCTGTAAACACATTATGTTGTGTTATACCCAAATAACTGATGTTAGTAACATACTTCAGTGCCCTCCACATATGGCAGAGGTAGGGACAGAATGTAAATCTGAAGATAGTAATAATAAGTAGGTTCACAGCACATCAGGACTCCCATGTTTGAAACGAAGTCTGATACTTGGTGCTGAGCTGACATAAGAACAGTGGTTGTCTCTCGTCATGGATGTGTTTGTGATTTGGTTCTTTCAGAGTGTTTACTTGACAAGTTGTGTGTAAAGTGTAGATTTTTAATTTTTAACCATTTTAATTTTGTAACAACCACAATACTTCATCAGTTAGGCCAAAAGAAAGAAACCTCTTTTCCTGAACTTTCATTTTCTGTAACAAGGTTTCTCAAGTTCATAGTCTGGAGCAGTAGAGATCACTCGAGTTCTTTATTGTATGGGTACTTTAAAGGTGAGGTGCAAAGTGCAGATGTAATTCCAGGCAGTAGGTCTGTGGGCCTTTAAAGAGGATGTTGTAAGAGAACAGAAGAGAAAGGCTTTGCTTCACTTCTTTTTTACAATCCCCAAGTCCCAGGTGCTTGGATGGCCCTGCAGTTTCCCACCACTGTGAGACGTTCTGGCAGTGTCTGTGTCACTGGGTTTTTTGTGTTCCCTTCCCACTCCCTGGATCCACAGATCTCACAACGGGCTTATATTCCTTTTCTCTGGTGTTTTACTGGGGGTTGCAGAACACAAATTAACTTGGACATGAGAGAGAAGTGAGTGCAGTTTTTTTTCTAATTCTCTTCCTTGCTCTATTCAGAAGCTAAAGAGGCTGTTCCCCAGAAGAGGTACTGGTACACTTTTTCCTGAAAGTTGGGAGAGTCAAACCAGTAGACTAGTGTGAATATGGCAGTCTGGGGCCATGTCCTGGGTATTTTAGTAAACTTTGGCAGTGCAGGCATTTGCAATTCCTGTATTTCTTTCTGAGGCTGTGGTACACTGCTTGTCACTGACCACCTGTCCTGATTCCTGTCACAAGACGCACAAAGTAGCCATTTATTGGGAGACATTGAAACAAAGACATATGAAGTTGTAAAGGCTGTACAGCTCTCAGTTGTGGTTCTTATATGACTACGCTTGAAACATGTTTAGAGAGGAAATTTAAGGAAAGGTGCTTTTCTGTACTGGCAGTTTTCCAGCATAGCTGTCTGGTGCCTTCAACACTTTCAATCTTCATGCCATGTTTTGGGTGCTGGAGAATACAGTTTTGAAAAAAAAGGAAAAGGACAGCTGTCCCATTACTTAGAGCTGTATTTAATTTATTGTAGTTAATGTCATTTTTAAAAACATAGTTATGAGAATTACACTTTTTTTTTTTTTGCAGTAAATGGAGCAAACCAGTTTGAACACTTATGTAGCTATCTTTCCTTGCCAAACAACATCACTTGCCTTTTTCAAGAAAACAGTGAGATTCTGAACACTTTAATAGAAAGGTAAGTTGTGTTTTTATGCTTAGTTTAAATAAAAGGAGTCCTGCACAAGATAGTAGTATAAGTATTGTCCCAGGAATGGCTATATGGAAGTGAATAGTAGATTTTGAAAAGTGTTAGTGAAATAATAATTTTGGTTGTAGGGTTACTTAATAAACGCACTGTAGATTTTTTTTCTTTTTTGTTTTTTTTATCATGCATTAAAGTTAAAATCCAGTTTTTTTCCTTCTTGTAGTTGGTGCAGTAACAATGAAGTAAAAAGGTATTTGGAAGGCAAGAGACAAGCTATCAGGTAAAAATGGCCACATTTCAAGGAAGAGATGGGAAAAAACTTTAATGTTGCTGTTTTCTTCAAATTTTTTTTTAAAGGGTGTTTATAACAACGTAGTATCAGTTCTGACGAAGATATTATGGGATAAGCAAAGAGACTTTGGGAATTTCATTAAAAAAGTAAATATTGCTAAAATTAGTAGATTTTAAAACTGTAATATTTAACTTTGCCTTTGTTTAGACTGACCCACAGTAATCAGAGGCTATAAAATTTCTTCTCACATTTTCTATGACTTTGTACCTTCCGATTCAAAAAATACACTGTTGTTATAAGGCATCTATAACCTTTGTTTAAAAATACAGGCATGGAAGAGGTTTTGAAGTTACTATTTTAAAGAATCCAGTTCCTTCAGTGAAACCAACACTAAGTTGCTAAAGAGAAAATTCCCTTTTCATAAATTTCTTCTTTCTAAGCAATTATTTTGAATTCAGATCTTATTAATTACACCACTTACTACTTTGCGGGTGTAGAAAAGCGTTTGGGATGTTGTTCTTTTTGAAGGCTGGGTAAAAATAGTGGTTAACAATTATTCAGATAATTATAGATGAATGTGAGGTTCACAGAGCAGTCATTGTAAACATGTCCCTGTGCTAAATACATGAAGTTAATCTTTTAACATTGTAAATAGAATAAGCATAAGTGACAAAAATAAAAATTAATCACTTTGTTGAACACCAGACTATTAACAGAATCTTATACAATAAGAGTGTTGTGGTCATGTAATTGATTTTCTGCTACCTGTGATTGTTGGGATTTTTTCCATGTTTTCCTTTTGTTGATTCTTGTCTGCTCTTCCCAAGATTATGTCTGACTTGATAGTGATATTTTTTCCCTCTCAGCATGTTCTTGTACATTGTTTCTGTTACAAACCTCTGTTCATGTTTTGTAGTCTAATTTGTATTATTCCTAGACTTGAAGATTATTTAAATTTAGTGTATAGTATCTGTTCTTTTTAAATATATAAATATTGGTATTAAATAAGTCCCTTTCATTTCATGAATGTTTCATTCTCTGCAAGATTCAAGTTCTCTGAACTTGATTGTCAGACTATTTCCCATTCAGTATTCATGACTAAAGTAAAATACAAAGCAAACTGATAAGGGACAGAACAAATATTTAGTTAAACTTGTAGTGACCTCATAATGAGGTTTTGCTGAAAGTGTACGTATGACATGTATTTTCTGACTTTCTGCCTCTGTGTTTTGTCAAATTAATAAAAAATGTGACAAAACAGGAGATGACTTAGTTGAGAGATGTTGTGGGTTCCTTTTTAATGTGTTCCCTTTTTACTCTGAATGGCAGAGAAGAGGAAAACTTTAAAACTTTAATTATTCACAGATGCTCTTTAGATGAGTCAGGAAAACACGAATGAGTTTGAATTCAGTTGTGTATTATTCACTTGTGTATTATTCATTGAAATTTAAGTGGTTGATTTGATTGTTTTATTCTAGCTATGCAAGAGAATCCAACAAATTAATAGACCTTCCGGATGACTACAGCTGCCTCATTAACCAAGCATCCAATTTCTCGTAAGTTGTGTGCAATTACAGCGAGGACCCTGAAGTCTTCTGCTCCTTTTAATGAACTGGGAAACCTCTAACCTGAAAGTCCCAGAAAAGTTGCATAGAGAATCATAAAATTAATGGCATACAGCATTTGTCAGCAAAACTCCCTGTATTTCAGTGCAGTAGAAATTGCAACTGTTAACTTCTGAATCTTTTTACCATCTAGACTTAACGCATACAGTGAATTTCTTTTTGGTTTTGTTTGGTTTTTTTGCTTAACAAAAGGTGTCCGAAATCAGGTGGTGATAAAAGCAGAGCCCCAACATTGTGCCTTGTGTGTGGGACCATGCTGTGTTCTCAGAGTTACTGCTGTCAGACTGAATTAGAAGGGGAAGATGTTGGAGCCTGTACTGCACATACATACACCTGTGGTTCTGGAGTGGGCATATTCCTTAGGTAAGGAGCCGAACACCTGTACTCATACTGCTGGGTTAGGCGGTGTGTGTAGTCATGAAATTAGTAGTTCTGTAAGTGCGATTGCAGGGGTGGTTTGTAAAGGTAATGTTCTGTTAACAGTAGGGTTCCCTAAAACTGGAGTGTGTTCATCTTCCTATACTTTGTTATAGGGTTAAAAGGTAGTTTCTTTGAAGTTAAATGTCACAGACAATTTTAATTTCATTTCCAAGTGAATTTGTTTTGTCTGTGCATTTACTTCTACTTAAGTATTACAGAATGATGAAGGTAAATACTTTGATTTTGTTCTTGCTGCTGCTGCTGTTAAAACCATGAAAATTCACTTTAGCTGTCTTCCTGTATACAAGAAAAGATTAGATAATGTTTGGCAAAGATTAGTGAGAAGTCAAATTGTTTTTTTTTCTTGTTGTGGTCTTGTTGAGTATTTTACACAGACTGCAAATAATATGACATGGAACTACATTGTTTTTAACCACTTCGGAGAAGTTATAACAGGAAGTTTAAAAAAAAAGTACCTTTAAAAATCTGTACATGCTGATTATACAGAATGGAAGTAGGTAAGAGTTGGAAAAGCAGTGTTTATGGGAGTACAAGAAAGTAACAATCCAAAAATCAGTACTTAAAAAACTTCTCTGTGTTTTTCTCTAGGGTAAGAGAATGTCAGGTGCTATTTTTAGCTGGGAAAACAAAGGGCTGCTTTTATCCTCCTCCTTATCTTGATGACTATGGAGAGACAGACCAGGGTCTCAGGTAAATATTTAAAAAATACATCTTTTAAAGACAGGAATTCTAAAACTATCTGGTTTCTAAAATACACTTTTTGTTATCATTTTATTTTAATTATATGAGTAACATTATATTTTGACATTGCTGCTGCATCTAATATCTTCAAACATTTGAATGCTAATGTGTGTTTTTAGGACAAAAATATTTAATGGAAAATCTTTTCCAGGTTATAAACAATTGTCTTGAAGTGTAAAAATTTAAATCTCTTTAGCATCTGTAAAGTTGCCTAGAAACTAAGGCTGAAAATTTTACTTGTATCTAGTACATTTGTTTGTATAACCTGTATTAATTTAGTACCAAGTAAAAATACTATGAGATTATTTTATGAGGTAGTTCTTTATCTTAACTCCTGTCTCTACTTCCTATGAGAGGATAATTTGGGGACATGATAATGTTAATGTTTGCTACTTTTGAAACTGGTCAAAATCAGAGACTGTGAACTGGTTCATCCTGGAAAGGTTGCTGCAAATGTGCATTCCAAGGTCTGTGGGCTGTACAGGAGGTTCCCAAAGGCTGGAGGGAACTGTTGAGCTGTAAGCGTGGGGCACCACTCAAGGTAGCACTGCAGTTTACTAATCCAAATATCTACTGATTTGCTCTGATAAGAGAATGATGTTAAAGAGTTATCTAAATATTTTAGTATTTTAAAGGGTTATCTAATACTTAATATATCTCACCTGAGTGTTTGTGCTTAGCTGCAGTGTTTTATCGTTCCTGATAAGTGTTATCTCCTTTTCAGACGCGGGAATCCCTTACATCTGTGCAAAGAGCGATTTAAAAAGATTCAAAAACTCTGGCAGCAGCACAGTATCACAGAGGAAATTGGACATGCACAAGAAGCAAATCAAACACTAGTTGGCATTGATTGGCAGCATTTATAATGGTTATCTTCTGAAGACTGGAACTTTATTAAAGATTTTTGTAATTCAGTAAGCTTTTCAAAGGCGGGATGAGGAAAAAAGTCTGAGGAAAAAAACCCCAACAAGCTCAAACCTGTTATTTAATCTTTGTTTTACAATGTATTTCATAAAGATACCAGTTAACATTAATCAAGTAAACTTCTTTCTATGTAAGCAAGTTTTATTAGTCCTATAATTTGCACTGTGCTTCCTTCACAGAAATGTCTTGGGTTATAAACCTGGGCAAATGAACTTAAGTTTCTGATAAAAGAAGAATGACTCTTTTTGGAAGTCTGACTATGATTTTTCTTATAAACTGCAAGAGGAAAAGACTGCTGAAACAGAAACAAGATAGAGCACAATTAGGGATTGTGTTTTGCCCCATGCTAGTAATCTGAGCCATTTTATTTATTTTTCTGCATTTTAAAACTTAAGCTGTGTGTGTACATGCAATGGAATGAAGTAAGGAAGCAAATAATGTAGCAAATGGATGTTTCTCTCTGCATCAGTGGATAATTCACTCTTTCACTTGGTGTATCTAAAATGATTTTGTCATTCGTACTCTTGCAGCTTTCTTGCTTCCAGTTGTTTTTTAACAAAAAAAACCTAACACTAGCTTCACAAGTAAAATAATTTAAAGCTTTCTCCAGAGCATTGCACTCCTTAGAATTATGTGGGTTTTAATTTGAATTTAGCTGGGAAACCCTT
Organism: Pseudotriccus pelzelni; assembly: GCA_035584735.1. Classification (NCBI taxonomy): domain Eukaryota; kingdom Metazoa; phylum Chordata; class Aves; order Passeriformes; family Tyrannidae; genus Pseudotriccus; species Pseudotriccus pelzelni. Next base: position 23,329,478 of record JAWMRA010000113.1, read on the forward strand.
TCACTTTCAATTAGATGATTGGTTATTGGTATTCAAGGGTTGACATTGTGCTTTAGAAGTTATTTTAAGATAAAAACACATAAAAGTCACAAAAGCTGATTTTTTGTTAATTTGCAGAATCACAGAGGATATTTTCTTCATTTTTGTTGACAGTCAACTTTTAAGGTGCAAATCCCATCTCCTTTTTGTTGCAGACAAAAGGAATAGTTTCCTCTGGCTTTGAAGGGCCACAATCACACTGCCCACATTTTTGCATTGATTCTTTTTTTCTTTTCTGTTGTCCCATCAAGTATATTTACTTTTTGGCTTGATTTAAAGCTCTGTAAAGATGTTTGCATATAGTATATTTTATAAATATATTCTATAACTGCGCAGATTTGCACTTGATACGAGGGTGCCTGAAGGCAGTGAGTTTTCTAGTATGTAATTAGACCTCCAAGGTGTCTCTAAAAAGTCACATTATGCTTACCGATTTAAAATAAAATTCATTACCTTTATCTCTCCTATCTTCTGACAAATTAGTAAAATCTTAATTTACATAGTTCTGTTTCCTTAATAATCTGTAGGGTTTTTAGTTAAGTCTTAATTTCTGACTTACATCTTCAGCCCAGATAAGCAGTTCCCTTACTGTCTGCCAGGTCTTCAGTTACACTTGGTCTGACTGAATTGTTCCTATTTTTACAGATTTAATGCTTCAGATAAATTTTGTATATTCATGGTGTACAGGACAATTTTTCAAACATTCAGTAACAGTATTGAGTGAAGATGTGAAGTATGAAATAAAGAAACTTGGCGAAATGTGGATTTCCTTTTCTTAAAAACAGTACAGACTACTTTTGTCTCTACTACCTGTTGTAGATTGAATCATTTATATATTGCTGTCACTTCTTATGAAGAGACATGCAGAAGTTGCAGGAGCAAAAGACATTAATGCTTCATCTCTGGTTTCCCCTACTTAAGCTAGTTGACATATCAACAATTTTCTGTGCATGGTACTTACACATCCCACTTTTTGGTGACATCACTATTCCTTTGCAGGGGGTCTTGCTTTTTGAACTATGTGCCACAGTTTCAAATGTGTAACTGCATTGAAAAACTCTTTTCCTGTAAGCATAACATTAAAAAGATAATTAATGATACTGATAATTGATTCTCTGTGCGAAGTAAAATATTGACAGTGAGAAGGATTTTTTTTCCCCTCTGGGATCAGAGTTGGAGACTGCAACCACAAATAGTTGCAAAGTACACAATTTATGATTTTTTTGCAATTTGGTCATTCTTTACTCAAGACTTCTATTTTCTGATTTGTTTTGCATGTATTTATATTAATGTAGAAATATTTATATATAACATTGTTTCAGTATCAGGGAAATAATATCTGTAATAAATTGGCTATAACTTTAATATTTACGAATTATGTGTACAATCTAGAATGTATTATGTGTTTGGGGGGAGGAAAAAAAAACAAAACAGCAAAACCACACAAAATTCCCAAACATAAAACCGTCATAACAGAATACAGAACAAAGCTGGAAGCATCAAGTAAGTGCTTTTCGTGTCGGTATTCAATAGGTAGTTTCTAAATGTTGTTTTTAGAATTTTGCTGAGCTTGTTTCTTCAAGTGTGCACCTTGTTAATCGCAAGCTGACAAAAATACCTGGATGTGCAACATCTGCAATTCCCTGGCTGTAAATGTAAGATGATTATATTATTAGTGTCACTTGCTTCAGTCAGCTAAACCTTTCTTGACCTCTACCAAAAAGTCTAATCGTCTTTTTAAAGGATTGTAACTTATATTTTGTAAAGGGATGAGGGTTGAGGTTCACATCAGTAACGTTTTTTACTCTGTTCGTACTTGAAGATAACATTTCTTACTCTCCCCCCTCTGCCACAGGAGGCTCTTTCTTATCTGCTGGAAATACAATAACCAAGATAACAAAAACCTGATGCCTTCTGACTTGTGCCAAGAGCCAGTGCTCCCCACAGCTCTCTAACCACTTCATCTGTAATGTCACCGGGAGTTTGTTGTCTGAGATGAAATGCTTGTGGATTCTCAGACTGTTGGCATTTACAGCTCTTCTCTGGTTCTCTACAGCTTCCTTCCACCTCCCTCAAACAGGTCTTCAATGCTGATGACTAAGCAAGTAAATTTCAGGCCTTCCTACTGCAGCCCTGGGAACAGCCTGGACTGTAAGGGTTCAGTGTGTTCATTGCACTGTACAGTTCAGTTCTTTCCCTGGGACAGTGGACATGGCACATGCAGCTGCACAGACCCTTTTCTGTCCTTTCACATTGGACATTAAGCCCTACCAGCTCTTGTGCCCCAGCCCTGCCATCTTACTTTAGGTGCATTTTATTTTATACTAAATGACTTGGATGTTTTGTTTAGAAGCTCCATCACTGTGAGAATTTCCCCTATAACCTGAATGTGTAGAGGAGAAACTAGATGCTCGATCTACCTTGCAGATTCCTTCAGCATTAAATCCTAGCTGTTTTCTTTTCTGGAAGATTAAGTTGCAGAAGGGAAGTTGCATATCACATCTCTTGACAGTAGTGTCGTGTCGTGATCAACTGAGTTTGCAGTCTGCCTCTATTCTGCCCTGGACTCTCCTCTGCTCCTTTGTGAGAACTGCTTTCAGAAGGAAGTGGTGGCTTTCTATTTCCATACTGCTGTAGAGATTATTGATTTTAGAAGTCAAACATGACAGTTTGAAACAGTTTTGGCTTGAATATCAGCCCGTGGGGAATTCCACTTGTAACTGATTGGCTTCCAACTGTTCATTGCCACCTGAAACCTGAAAATCCAGCCAGGATTCTGTCCACTTTGCAGTTTGCCTAGTTCGCATCTCCCCAGATTACTTATGAGGATGTTGTCTGAAATCATATTGAAAGGTTTTCTAAAGTAAGACATCTGCTGTACAGAAAAAGTGCTTCACGGCAGAAAATATCCAGAAATACACAGGAAGCCCCCTCTGGTAATAGCAAGAGATACTGTGTTCATCTTTGTAGGGTTTCTACGGGTCTTGTGGTCTTAGTATTTTTGTATTACAGTCTGCTTGGCTTTTGGTGAGCTAGGACCACTACCTGGCAAGTCCTGCATCATAGTGGGAGCGGGATGGTGCTTTTCAAATCTTAACTGGTATTAAAGAAAAACTTGCATAGGGAGACATCTACTTGCATTAGCTGTTCAGTTCCTCAGCTCCTTGTGGTGATTGTCCCAGAGTCCTACTTGATGCTGCACAGAGGAGGTTGTAGAGTTAATAAGAACAACACTGGATTCAGTTATCAAGGCTTGCCTTCTGCAGGAATGCTTTCAGGTGCTCAAGGAGTGACGAAAGGCAGGGAGCCTGCCCGCCACACCTCTGTGTGCACAGCTAACACGTGGCCATTTGTCTGCTTTCTCTGGGTCACTGGTTCAGGCTGTATGGAACAGCTTCTGTGTATCCTTAGGGACAGGCATATAGAAAGGTTGCTCAGCAGTAATGGGAAGTCTTACAGACAAGTTGTCTTTAGGGAAATGTCTCTCCTTACCATGTTTTTTTGGTTTTGTTTTGATATTTTTGGAGTTTGAGGTTTTTGTGTGTGGGTGGTTTTGGTTTTTTTTTTGTTTAGTTGGTTTGGTTTTTGTTGTTGTTTGGTGGTTTTTTTAATCTTGGGATTTGAATTTTGGGGAATTGGAAGGAGAAGAGTTGGCTTTTCCTTTTGGGCTATGTTCACATGAAGGTGGGAATAGTCTCACAGGAAGAACCTTGCTAATAGGTATTGCTGAAACCAAAACTCCATCTTTTGGTGCCTGATGGAAGCCACATGGGGGCATGGATGGCACATTATCATCTCCAGTTGCTGATAACTTCCAGTTACCAGTAAGCAGCTTCACCTTCTTGTTGGAGCTGTCATTTGTTGGTTTGGGGAACCAGCAGTGACTGATGGAGGGACATTGCTGTAAGCCTGGGATAACTTTAAGTAGAGTTGCCTGCTTGGCTGCTGAGACTGCAGCAAGCTCTCATGCCACAGGCAGCTCTAGAGCATGGATTCATGGCCAGGGGGAGCTGGAGCCTCTCTGCATCTCCTTGCTGCCAGCCAGAGTGCTCATGCAGTCTGGGGTTTTGCTGTCGAGGAGGTTTAAACTGTTGGGTCAGGGACAGGGAAGAACTCCATGTCAGGGGGATGGTTGGAGATCCCAGGCTTGACTGAGGCTTTTGACCTCTCAGTGCTTTCTCCCAAACCACGCTCTGGAAGCTCATCCACTGGAAAACTCTCAGAGACCGGACTAAAAGTCCTGCAGAGCTGTGCTTTTCGGACAGTTAAGAAGCTTTGTCCAGTAAGGAGAAGAAGGGGTTTCATTATCTATATTATTCCAAGGCTAAGGGTCGGGAGAAATAGTGTTTCCTGGTTCTTTTTTGGGAGAATCATCTCACTATCTGAGGGCTAATTCAGGAGTGACTTTTATGCAACACTATTGAGCTTGTTTTGTTGATAATATTATTTTCACCTTGTATTAGTCAGTATGTATTTTGTTAAACATGTTACAGGCTGATGTAGGAATATAAGCTGCAGTAAAATAGTTCAGGTTTTTACAAAGCAGGGCCCTGTGAATACCACACACTGGACGTGCACTGTACCCCTCTGATCATGTTGGGAGTGTTTTGATGCTGTTCAGTGCCCCTTCTCACCAGCTGGCCCTGAGAAGTAGCTGAGTATGATAATGTGTGAAAGCTTTGTCCTAAAACATCCCCTCACTTCAGCTTGAGACCCTATAGAAGGGCATGGTGATTTCATCTTGTTTAAGTTCACTGTATCCACCCACATTCTTGATCCCACGGACACCAAGATGCGTGTGTCCAAGCAGTCTGGCCAGGACTGTGTGCTACAGAGGGCGGGAGCAATGGCTGCTGAGCCCTCCTTACATTCTGCTTGCTTGGTGACAGCAAGCTGGCTTTTGGAGTCCTCTTTTATACCCTTTGGGGTTCAGCAGGACCTGTGGTCCTGTGTTTTGGCTCAGTATCCTGCTTCACCCTTCAGAAATCTTAAGTAAGGCTGCCTGTTGTCTTTTCCTGGTTTGGGGTGCCTTGGCTGATATAAAATAACGTGAAGAGGAATGGCGCACACCACACTCTCCCTCTTGTTACCGAAGTGCTGCAGGTCTGCTGCTGAGAAGGCAACTGTACCATGGCCATTTGGAGCTCAGGCTTCCTGGGCTGGGTGGAAACAACACATTTCTCAGCATCTTCCCACTTCATTGCTGTCAGTCACATCCCTCTTTATCCATACGTGCTGCTCTTTAAAGGCTTGCTCAGTTATTTCTTCTGCTGTTTTATACATGTACGTTTCTATTCATATTTCATTTGTAGCAGTTTTCACATTTCTTCTACCAATTTTTGTTCCACATATAAAAACTGCTTTGCATATTCTTATCTTGAGGCTTTTGCATATTCATCCTCTATTTTTTCCTGCTCTTCTGCCACCTTTCCCCCTCTCCTGGCATGCAAACAGTAGATGACCAAGTCTTGTATCTTTGATGGAGAGATTTGCCAAACGGTCTTTTGGAGGAAAAAAGAAGAGGGAGAGTATGAGGCATTTCGCAGTGCATCAGGTGTAGGAGCTACGAAATGGCAAGTACTGATCTTGGTCTCCATGACAGCAATGATTAAATGTTACTTTTTCATCAGTTTGTGAATATATATTTTCACAGTCTCTTTTCAGACAGCGTGAGCTCGGAGGTGGTAAGTTTTCCAGCTTGTCCTTTGCGTAGGATCCTGGAAGAAAAGCCAGACTGGGTAGTCAGCCCCGGGCAGGGTGGGACAGCTGAGCTCGGGTTAGGGATGGCGTCTGTGCAGACCACTGCGGAATGTTTTTAGTGACTTATAAAACCAGGGTGTTGATTTGAAATCAGACATGTATTTGAAGAACAATGTGTGAAACATATTTTTGTACTTGCAGCATTCTAAATGTGGAGGATGGTAAAGTGTGTTAATGAATCGGAGAAAAGATTATGTAAAAATAATGAATGTGAGGGGATAAGCAATATGTTCACTGATGTCATTCGCTGGTGTCCTATAACCAGAGATGTCTGCATTAGAGAGGTAGTGTTTGCTTTTCGCTCCCCATAAAGACAGCTCCAAGGAGCCTGCATTTTCTTGCAATGATTATAATCAGAGTCCTTTAGAATGAATGTGCAATTCAGCAGAAAGTACTCTAGAAGAAAAACAATCTGCAGTAATTGCTGGGCATCTATTTAATGCTGTTGAACTAGTCAGGCATCTCATCTGTGTATAATAAATCTTTCCATGTCAGGTTTGGTAATTCATTAAGTGGTCCAGTAGCTGAAAGCTTGGAACACAGCATGAACTCTGAAACAAAATACTTCGTGTTTTATTTTCTTTTTCTCTGTACTACTTTGTAATGTAGGCTTTAAACTCCGCTCTTTCTCTGCTGTCAGCTTTAACTGGATGGAACTGAAAATAAGGAATTTTGAGTTGGGTTTTTTTTCTAACGGGGTGGTAAATGCTCTGCGCTAGCAATGTGTGTCACTTGGAGCATGCAGAAGCCCAGGGTGCTCATCTGGGAGGCTGCGGGTGACTGCTGCTCGTGCCAACACGTGTGAGACACTTAAACCTTTCCGTGTGAGCGGCATTTCAGGCCGTTGGGTAGGTGTGCAGTAGCTGTTATTCGGGGTGTTGAAAGGTGTCATGTCCAAGACAGCAAACCCAAGAACCAGTGTGGTGGCTTCATTGCCCTGGAGCGAAGTGGGTGCTGGGGTCGGGAAGCCCTGCTCCAGGCACGGCGAGGGAGGTGCGTGTGGCTTCCCAGGGCTGCAGGAGCAGTGGCTGTGGTGAAAGGAGGATGGGCTTCAATCCTGCCTTCAAGAGCTTCAGAATCCACTTGTAAGCCTTCACCAGTGACAGAGGCCTAGCTGTGAAATATTTGAGGAGGGTGTGTGGCACTGGGAATGTCTCCCTGTGTGAGCAGCACTCCTGGTCCAGTGCCACCTTGCAAAGAGGGAGAGGACAGAAAGTTGTTTTATCCCACGGGAGGGATATGCTGTGGTAGTAATTATTTGTAATCTAGATACACCACTGCGAGTTTTTTCCTGAACAAAATGCTTCCTGAAATGCACTTAATTCATTTTTAACATTACCTAATCTCAAGAATAATCTGAAGTACTCAAAAAAAAAACAAAAACTTAAACAAATAGAAAAAAATTTTGAATTTTAGGTTCTATTACATTTATAATTTCACTGGAGTGAAAACAAGAAATGCTGTCATAATTTACCTAAAATATGCCTATGGCAACATTACAGAATCAATTTTACTTCTACTCTTGATTAATTTATGTAATTAATGCAAAATTCATTCATATGAACTTGTGAATTCACCTTGCCCTCGTTTGTTTTTTCCCCTTGTGATTTTTTGTGTCTTGAACCTTAGTCTGTTATTTGTGTCTGAGAAAACACGTGTGGGAAAACTCACATCCATTTGAAAAATTGTCTAAGGCAGAGCTGCGCTGCCCTCTGAACAGTTACTTGGGAAGGCAAGAGGCAATTTGTAAAAGGAAAACTTTGCATTTAGGGACTGTGTGTGTCTTGGGACTGATGAATGCAGGGAGCATCTCCTTCCAGCTTGTGTATAGAGACATTGCTGCCTGGCTGGAGAGTGGGAGGTACACCCAGCTGGAAGGGACAGTGGTTCTTGGATGCTGCTGTTAAATTCTGTATTGTCATATATTTCAAAGTGACTTCTATGGGGCTTTTTTCAAGAATTAAGCTTCATTCTCCCTCTATTAACAAGACGGTCAGTCTGTGGAATTGTGTGCCTCAGTGCTTTGGTCTCCACCTTCCCCCACCCTTCCAGCTGCAGCTATGCCTTACCACGTTTCACATGCCCAAGTCTCCCCATTTCTGATTTGCGATGCTTGACCCTCCTGCCCGGGAATGGGGCGTACAATGCCTGGAGGCTTGGGTGCCTGGTGTGCCTCACATCCCAAAGGCAGGCTGCAGACCTGCCCTTTGGTCCTTGTTTTGCCATTTGACTGGTCCCTCTGATTCCCACACCACCCTTTGCTCTGGGAAGTTTTGAGAACAAACTATGGAAATGCACTTTGTCATGAACTTAGTAGTTGGTTCACGTTTATGGGCTATCCTTCTTTTTACTAGAAACAGGTTAATCAGGCAAGACTAGTTCTGCTAGTTCTATGTGCTTTGGGGGCAGCTGGTGGGATGGGAGGTGGGAATCCTGCTCAGCCCTTCTTCTGGCACCACATGTGAGGGGAGGACTGCAAAACAGGGGTATGTTCCCCAGGGAAAGGGGCTGCCAAGATGGTGCAGGTAACGGAGAGCCCACAAAGCTGAGCTCCAGGCCAGCGTTTCCCACCTCACAAATGTGCTTGGGATCCAAATTCAATAATACCTGTGAAAAGACATGGGAACAGCAAATACATCTGCTTTGAGAGGCATTTTACTACTTCAGTGTTTCTGTCAGTCACTGAACATTGTAGGTCTGATACAACTCAAAAAAAGTTCCACATACACATTACTTCAGATTTGAGATAGCTGCATTGCTGTTGCCAGAAATAAATTTGCCTAAGCCTGTGTCTTCCCCACAGGGGGCTGCTATCACATGGTTCCATTCTATTTTTCTGGCCTTATCTCTTAATTAACTAATCTCTAATAATGCTCTTTCTTTTTTTTTTTTTTTTTTTAATGAGCATCTGTGATCCGTCCCCATTTTCCATTGTTTATGCTAAGAGAAGTGTTGTCTTTTTTTACAAACCAAGCAGGTCGGGTGTAAATAAGTAACTGTTCTGCTGGCATCCTTTTTTTCCTTTATATCAGCCTTTAAAATCTCCCCAGGCCATTAGCTAGGAAGTACGTGTGGTGCCTGTGAGCCCGATATAGCATTCCCATGCGCTTCGCTAAGCTGCACACATGTATTTGTGTGGTATTACAAAATGCCCAAGCTCATGTAATGCATGGAGGCTAATCTTATCAATTGTATTAAGGCTACTTAAGAACTAATAGCTTTAAGGAAGCTGTTTATATTTCCTCCTTTAAAGCACTTTAGTCAATGTTCTGTGTCCCTTCAAATAAATGTCACCAGTCAAATAGTGTACTTTTTGTCATTTCTTTAAAAAGTGATGTTTCTTAAGACTTGACACTTCAAGGCCTTGGGCTGGCTCTCAGATCTGCGTACTTGGATTTAAGCTGGTAATCCATATGGAGGTACCTAAAAAGAAGTGGCCTGGTTTGCATGAATTAAGCTCACATCCTTCTGAAGTTTATTAGTTTGAAAATCAGGGCACGGCTCTGGAAGTCGTCGGATTGCTGCAGGCAGATTTGACTGGGGGAGCTTTAGACTTAAATTTAAAATAAGAACAATGTGCTCTTTTGAATGTCCACTGCAAGTTTGATTTAAATGGGGGGGAAAAAAAAGAGGCTATAAACCCAGCTTAGCTGATTGTCAAAGATCTTGAGGATATCAGCGGTTTCACTGGTGGAGCGTGACCAGAAGACCATCTTCATGGCTGTGAAGATGTTTTAATTCCTATGTACTACAAGAGGGTGCTATTAAAATAGTGCAGCAAATTCTGTTTCTCGTAAGAGGCAGGTGATTTAGGAGTCTGTTTGCACATCCTGAGTTTAGCTGGGTACACGAAAAGAGGAAGGTTTGCTTTCTCTCAGAGCATTATACGGAGGCAGGGAAAGCCTTCCCACTCACAGGGTGAACACATAAAACAGGTCCAAAAAATGAATTCAGAAGGAAAAAGCCAGCAATAATGCAAATTAGAGAAATCTGTATTAAACTGTATATATTTAAACATTTTCTTTAAAGAGATCTTTACTTGCAATACAATTTTAATACCTAAATTTACATTTGCAGTCAGCAGAAATACCTTTATCTAGAACAGCATTTGCGGTGTCACAAGAAAGTATATGTAAGATTGGATGAGTGATATATTACATGTAATATTTTACAAAGCACTCGTATTACAGTCTTGTGGTAATCACGTTACAAAGATCTTCACCAACCAGGAGGCTTTATTTTAGACAGAATTAGCATATACATTGTTTTTTCCCTGGTTCCAGTACTGTTCTTCATAAACCTGTCTCAAATGGTCTCTTTACCTGCCTAGTACCGTTGCTCTGGGAACTGGCTTATCAATGTGGTGTTGAAAGAATAATTTGACAATTTGTTAGGTTGCTGTAGCAATAAACTGAAAAAAAATAGAGACCACGAATAACTGGGGAGTCCTGTCTAAATTAATGGCCTAAACCAGATTCCTAGGGCAGCAATAAATCTAGATCTCTTTGAAAAAATCAGATGTCTAGTCAAATAACTGGTACAGATCACAGCAAGCTGAAGTCTCACAAGGAAAAACTGTAATTAATCCTTGTAACGCAGCTCCTATCCACACGTGACTCCTCTGAAAAGCTCTTCTCTGATACATGTCGGCCACATAATGTGCCATCCACAATCCTGCTCTTCTCTAATGGGCCAGCTGAGAGGGGCAGCCGGCCATAGCAACGTCTGACTGAGAAGGAAGGAGTTGCTCTGGTTCGTGCAGTTCTGCCATGCAGAGTGTCCCTCAGCAAAGCAAGAGATGATAGGCTGTGGTGAGTAGCAAATTGGCTTTTTGTCGGTGCCCATGTTCTAGACAGTCTTATGCACAAAAGAAGAAAGTGACTTTAATTCATTATTATAACTAAGTTCATTATCGTAAGTTTAAAGCTTTGGCCAGCTTTGAAAAAGTGAAAGGACACCACAAATACCTGTCAAAATCAGACCTTGTGTGCAGATGGCCTGAAACAGCCTGGCCACTGAGATAGAAACCATGGCTTGATGTACAGACACATCCTTACCTGTCCTGCCTTAAACTGGTCTGTCCAACCTAGAAGGAGTTTGAACAAAAGCCAGAGAAGCTGAGTGCTGTTGAGGCAAGTGCACAAGGGATTAAGAATGAAAACCAATGGGCCGTGCAATGACTAGGCAGCTGCAAACATGGCTTACTTTGAAGACCAGCCACCAGTCAGCTGGAAGGGACTCACTGAGAAACCTCTCTCAGGTACACCCCGGAGCAGTAGAGGGTTTGCCCATCCAAAGTAAAAATCAGTGTGATGCCTGGCTTGCAGCAGAGGGATTGAGGTGTCTGCAATTATTTGTGCATGACTGGGGCTTGTTCTCTTGGGTTTCTTTCCCTTCAGCTGAAGTTATCCGACAGCTGAAGATAAACTTAAGATGATGCTCTGTTGCCTTACTAGAGGCTGCGCACCACAGCAAACTCTTTCCATGCTTTATTCCAACATGGTGTATGAGAACAGGATCCTCCAGCTATGAGAGTATGTTTAGAGAGATGCAGCATATGCAAAATGTGCCTTCCAATTGATTTAAAAAATATAATGAGGGGTACCCCATCACTGATAGAAAAGTAAAATTTGTAAAATTTGCACACTGAAGATTGATTTAAACTTAGTTTTCCCTGGCCTGAAAGTTTGAGGCTTGATGTACTTGTGGATCAATGGTATCCATTTTCTGGGACCCTGAAAAACATTTAAAGTGTGAGTTCCAAGGGGCTTTTTTGGTTTGGGGTTTCCTTTCTTGCATTAAAAATAGTTGGGCTTGAATATTCTGGAGCGAGCTATGAGGTTACATACTCTGTAAAATGTCCAGAGTAACAGTAACTGGCACATGCTCATAGCACGGATTTGACCCACTACAGAACGAATCTTCTAAGCTTCTGTGTAGAATTTAAATACGAGGTGCAGCATTAAGTCTACAGCACACGCATTCAAGATATACAGCCTGCAAAAACGCCTGAGAAACAAACCCCATGAATCTTACCTTAATGTTGTTTTCGTGATGCTTGGCTGCTTCATTAAATTACCATTTTTTCTTAGTATATAAATTCTCAGCATAAGTTTGCATTTTGTTCTATGTACATCTTAAGAATACAGCAGAAAATACCATTGCTTAGCACATTAACAAAAATCACATTATATGAGAGGTTTGTCAAAATACTTGTATACTAAGTTATATACAACTCTAGAAATCCTCCTTCCTTTCAATTCTAATGTGTTACTCTCCAGAAACCCAATCTGTTTCTCTTTAAAAGCTGAAATATAGAAATTGTGCTGATAAAACAACTTGAGCAAAAAATAGTAACTTTTCAAATTTCACTTTTAATTTCAAAATAAGATGGAATGGATCACTGGGTTATACCAGCAACTTTTTTTTTTTTTTTTTTTTTTTTTTTTTAATTTTTAAACTAGCTGTCCCTGATATGAGAACACGTGAGTATTGTGAGTCCTAGTTGGGGTCATATCCCCAAAAAGATATGGATATGGTGTACTCACACTGTGGATAAGAATATTATCCCAAGGTGCACTATGTTGTATGCTCCCATATACAAAAACAAACATGCACAGAAATATGTATTCTGATGGTTGATACATAACTTTTAAACTGTAGATATTCACAATTCTCAGTTTGTTTTATTTTTTCTCTGAGAAAAAGTCCACATCAATTAGCAGCTCAACTGACCGTTGTGATGGCTGGCGTCTTCCCTCCTTCCTCTCCTTCGGCCCCTTCGGCTCCTGCTTCCACCTGATTGAACTTACCAAGCTTTTTCAAATTCTCCAGTGCGGATTTGAAAGTGTCCTTCAGGCTGTTCTCCAGGACCCACCCTTCACTTTCACATTCAGGGTCTTCGGGGTTTGGAATGCTTTCCAGAGAGGTGTGTAGAAGGCGCAAGCCAATCATCACCGATATCTGTGCCATGCAACGGAAAAGACAGAGAGTGTCAGCCAAACGTGGATATTCCTACCACATCCTCACTGTCCTCTGCTATCAGCAGCCCTGGCTGGTGGTGTGAACCAAATGCCAAAGGCACCAACTGGACACAGCTTAAGGGCTGTGGGAATCCTATGCACAGGAGGAGATCCTCAGCAGCCTTCCCCCTTGAGATGCCTGGGAGGAAAATGTCCCTTCAAGAGTAGGAAAGAAGGTAGAGTTCTGAAATGGGTGAGCACCATGGGAAGCATGACATTCAGTCATGGCATCAGCTTATGAAGGAAGTACGTGCTGGTTGCTGTGGAACCCCTTTGAGGGGCCGCAATGCACAAGGGACCATTTCACATGGTCCATCACAGGGTCAGTGCCTCCTGGGAGGTTTTAGTGCAAACCCTGTTCCTCTGCACTAGATACCCATAAAGCAGTTTTTATGTGGAACAATGTCCTGTGCCACCATCTGCTTAATTTTAATTCTAAATATTTTTACTTTTCATTGACCTTAATACGTTTGGTGAGCATATTAAGCTGATTGAGGAAATATTCATGCATCAGCATCTCTGCAGAACAGAGCAGCATTAGGATTTGAGCCATCACTTTGTCTACGGCAAATTCTGGTTTTGTTTTTATATAGAGACGGGCATATAAGGAAATTAAGGCAGCAGGTGTATCTCTCACTGGTTCCATCTAAAACTCATATCTATTTCCAATTAAATATTACCGAGTCCCAGCAGCCCTGAATAAGGTTTTTTTCTACTGTATTATGCTGGTGTAACATCTCTGACACTGTAAACACCCCACACTTGTCTCCAGGGAGAAAGAGTGGTTTTAACCAGTCTCCTCTTTTCTAACGCTGTTCAGAACAATCTGACCACCGCTTTTGTGGTGCTTGTGAAGAAAAGGAATCAATCAGATTGAAGCAGAGAAAGAGAAAGAAAAGGCAGTGCCCAGAAGAGCCAGCCTGGTGACATGGTAGAGCAGGCAGTCAGAATGGGGCAGCAGCAAGATTAATTTAGTCTTTCATATGTTGACTAAAGCTAAGATTGAGAATATTTAATGTTGTCCATGACCTCATAGGATTTGTTCTTTAAGGGAAGTACAATGCCCCCATTACCCTATCCAAATTACCATGGAACTGATTACCTCTGGTCCTCCTAAACCCTAATGGCTAAAGAAGGCAGCAGGTTGGCACTTGGGATTCAGCCACATAGCATGGCCAGTGGCAGTATTCACGTCTGGCCTTTGGACTCGAGGGACTGTTCAAGCATGTGCTTCCATGGGCCATTCATTAGCCTGTCTACTGTGGTCATCCTAATTGTGTAGGATCAGTATCTCCAGACTCTTGGAAGACTAAACTACACTTGGTTACTCTCAAAATTTCCAGATGTTCATACCTCTCTGCCTTCATTCAAGATCAGAAAGGGAAAAAACATTGGTCAAACAAACAAGCTTCATCAAATACTTCCATATCCAAAGGCAAATTTTCATACTCTTTAACATAGGAATGCATGACTTGCCACACTCTGGTCCTCAAGGAGATTTCTAGCGGCCCTGACTCTGGAAAAAATCTCATTTAGCCAATACTATGATGACTTGAATCAGTTGAAGCACTATTCTATAGAAGTCATCAGAATTGACAAATCCTGTCACATTAGTCTTGAGATTTAAAGCCTTTGACATCTTCCTTCCATTCTGAGCCACAGTTTTCATGTTCTCAGTCACGGGACTGATATCTTTGGACTTAAATGCTGTTGCCAGTACAAATTAACAGGGCTGCTGGATGCAGAAGGTGGCCTCCATGTTGCTCTCTACTTGTGCTGCCTCACTGCATGTCAGCAGGAGCTTTGTTTTGTGATTGACTTGCCAAGTCCCTCTATTTGACAGCTGACGTAGGTGTTCTTGCAGGCTTCCTGGCTGGCTCTAAGTCACTAAATATGGTCCTGCTTTAAAAAAGGAATGTGCTTGTGCAGCAGCGACCAACTGACCAGCCTTCAGATGAGATTTTGTGACATTTTCTCTCAGTTTAATACATTGTTTTCTTAAAAATCTTGCTCAGAAAGATTTGGGGTCCCTGAAGTTGAGATTCCTTAATAGCAGTGAAAATGTTTGGGCTCTTGTCAGCTCCACTGACCCGAGCCTGCCTTCTCTGCCAGAGGAGAGGAGAATCCAGGAAGTTTGAGACAAGTATCTGGTAAATTTGTCTGTCTCCTGTATGATCACACAGAGTCTTGGACCACCAGTTTTGCTGAAGGGAAGGCATAACTCCATGCACCAATCTGTGCTGGGGGGTGACTGGCTGAAAGCAGCTTGGCAGCAAAGGGCCTTGGGGTCCTGGGGGACACCAAGTTGTCCACGAGCCAGCAGTGTGCCCTTGTGGCAAGTGGGCAAATGGTATCCTGGGCTGCTTTAAACAAAGAATTGCCAACAGGTTGATGAATGTTATACTTCTCCTCTACTCAGCCCTGGTGAGGTCACAATTAGACCTCCAGCCTTAACCAGCCTGTGACTCTGAGCTGTAGAGCTGAGCTTAACTGCAACCCAGCAGAGAAGGCTGGGGCATCAGGGCCTCAGTGCTGGTCCAGTCTTGCTGAGTGATGATTTCCCTGGCCAACAGACAAACTGTCACGGAAACTCTTGTCGTTTTACATCAACTTTAAAGCAGCAGGAAGAACACAGTCACAAGTGTTTCTCCAGGGCTAGGGATGGGCAGGCTGGGCTGGTGTATCCCCTGCACCACAGCAGGCTCAGCCCCTCGATCTGGGCCAACACAGCAAACTGTGTCCATCTGGAGTGTCCCTGCTGCCTGCGGGCTGGTTTTGAAGATCACCAGTTCACTCTCCGGCACGGGACATGTAATGTGCCTCCAGCTCGTGTGTCACTGCTCCTGGAGCTCAGTGCTGGGCTCCCTCTGTGGCACCACGTGTGAGGTGAATCGCAGGGTCTTGGCCTTTGCAGTAGCTGTGACCTACTGCAACCCATGTGTTTGTACAGGTGAAGGACCTATGAAGGACATATCTCAGGAACCAGCCTCACTCTATTCCTTTTGAAATGCTCTATTCAGGGCACCCTTGAACTGCTCATTTCCTCTTTGCTGGCTGAGGTGGGTCTAGAAGACATCCAGGCTTGCTCTGCTTGACCTTCTGCAGCGAAGCCCATCTGTTTGCCAGGGTTTAGCCTGAGGCGGCTTAGCTAGAGCAGGGTGTGATCTTTTTTTGTCACCCTCATGACCAGTTGTCACTCATGGGAAGCCTACAGCTTTTGTTAGTAAAAGCAGCATCTAGATAATACATCGTTGTTCTTTTCAAACAGAAGTTTTGATGTTCCACAACAGGTTCATTCTTCCTTGCCCTTAATATAGAAAGCTTAAACCTGAATGGCCTTCCCTGAGGTCCCTACATTATGTTTTCCTACAACTCAAAATAGCAGCTGTGATTAGTGTTTCCCTCCACGCTCTGTCCCCCTCCCCACACCACAATACCAACAACCCTGCTGGAAGAGTCCTCTGCAGCCCTCAGAAGAGCTTTCCTGGCTTGAATTCACAGTGGCTCCAGGTACAAAGCAAACCAGGATGCTCCTTTGCTTCTGCACTTTTCTGTAACTTCCCAGAAAGTCAGTCCAAGGGGAAATGAGAAGCACAGAGCCAGCACAGTCACTGCCCACTGGGCACACCCTGCTCAGGCCCACACTTACCTTGGCCAGGATTTGGGACCTCTGCTGCCCTCCTACTCAGTATAAAATTGTTTCCTATCCTAACTGGAATTTGAAGGAAGCGGTAATATTTCAAGGGAGACTAAATTAATGTCTGCTTTCCTGCTTGGCTTCCTCCCTCCAGTTTGCCTTGAAAGCATAGGGAGATTGAGACCCAAATCTGGACCCTTTATAGAAGCCTATCAGGCAAGTCATAAATATTTAGGAGGGCAAGTTATTATAACCCAAGATTGTGTTGTTTCTTTAAAAGTCTCATCCCCTACTTTGAAAAAGATGAAGAAGAGATCTTATTTCTCATTATGCCACAGGTTGAAAAAAATTCCCAGATGTACTTTGAGGAGTTAGACATAAAATACTGCATTTTTATTACTGCTATTAATGTTAGCATATCACTGTTGTTAACCACTTACAAGTCAGCAGAGGTATGTTACAGGTGCCTAGTCATGATTTTTTGCAGCTGGTGTAATTAACAGCTGGTATTAGTATTTTTGTGCATTTTTCCCGTGAGTTTTTTAATTTCTTCATAATTTTCATATATACCCAAAATTCTCCTCTCTTCAAGAATTCTGCCTTTGAATCTGGATTGAAATACGAGCTTCTCTTTCTTTTCTTACCAGAATAACAGCATTACAAGGAGGTAGTACAACTCTCTGCCGTTCAGAGTAGTTATTTTTAAAACAACGCAACACGGAGTAACTTTAAGATTTTTTTTCCCCCCAATTTACAGATTATCTGGGTAGGTGTTTATTTTCTAAAAAAAATCTCCATTCCTGGAAGGCTGTGGGCCAGTGCTGATATCAAAACATAGCATATCTTTTTCAATTTGCACGCATCTAAATTTTTTTTTAAAGCCAGCTGAATCATTTAAAATAGGCAAGGATTGGGAAGGGTCTGCCGCATTCCGTGTCACACAGTGAGCTGCACCCTCACCTCTGTCCTCTGGTGCTGCCTTACCTCTGCATCCAGCACCTCACGCACCAGCCCTTGTGCCGCTGCCAGCCCACGCTCCCCGAGTATAAGTGTTGATTAAACCCCAGCTAGAAAACTGGCCACCTCCCAGAGGCAGGAGGACATGTTTTCCTCACACTGAATGAATAGTATTTCAGGAGCAAAGCTGCACTTTGGGTTATGGTGCCCGCAGACATCTGCACTGGGCAGTATTGGCAGCTATTTGCATATGCACAGTGGTTTTGAGAAGCAGAATAAAATAAATTTAATCCACCTGCTCCGCCTAAACCACTTTTTCTCCCCCGAAAACCTTGGTGGACCTGATGAAAGACCCTAAACTAAATGCTGCCCTGAAACTGGACACTGTGCATGGCTTTAGGTCTTGTTTTCATCAGCAAGTAAACCCGTTGATTGCAGTTTCTGTTCCACAAATTACTGCCAACATTTTGTGTATTTCTCATTCCCCACGAGTGGTGACGTGAAATTAATGCATCTGGACAGCAGAGCCTTCACAGTCTCTTCCCTGCTCAGCACCTTGCATTTGGCAGAAAATCAGTCCCTTTTCCCCCTCTTGCTGTGGGATACTTGAGGGTCTGGCCCCTTGCTCTGCAAGGGAGGGTCTGTAATCCCACACCCACTCCATGCCTCCCAGCTTTATCTCCAGCCTGACACCTTTTGGGCCTTATGCAGATGTTCACTGTTAGAAGTTTTCTCAGCCAAAGAATGGCAGCTGGCGATTTATTTTAAATAGATTTGACCTTTAACTGAACAGCCCGCGCTGAAAAACACACCCTGCTCCGCCAGAGCTGAGAGGAGGGGGTTACCTCAAAAAGCCAGACGAGGAGGGTGACGGCGCCCATGGAGCTCATCATGCCGCTGTAGTAGCTCAGGAGGGCTTCCCGGCAGCCACGGTTCCACAGGTTGAGCTCCTCCGTTTGGTAGTCGTAGCTGTAGTGAGCTGAGTTGTTGGTGACCTGGTACTGGATGCAGGGCCTCGGGGAGCTCGGGTTGCAGCAGCTAAAGGGGACGCCATCCACTAAGTACCTTCCGTCCACGTTGCTTTTGATCCGACTATGGGCAAGGGCAGAAGGAAGCGTGAATACACACGCACAACACACAGGCCATGCAAAGATACACAGGAGTAAACTTGCACGAAGAAGGAAAGCAAAGGCAAGGAGAATTTTCCACCGTGCCTCCTGACCATGCCATTCCTTCACATCCCCTGTTCACATAGTGGTGTTTGTCCCGGGTTATTTTTCCTCTCTGAAATCCTTTTCTATGTCAAGGCTACGCTGAGTCTATAAATAACTCCTCATGATGGAAATGCGTGTTCTTGGGTCACTTCTTCAAAGAAATTAATTTTTAACAAAAGTAAATGGCAGAGAGAAATTGTAGGAGGGGCAGTTAGAAAAGGGTGATCACAGCATAATTAATGAGGAACGGAGATGCTGGAAGTGACCTGACATTCTTAGGACCCACCATATCCAGCTAAACCATTGATCCAGCAAAGCTAATAGCTTCTCTTTGATGATAATAGCTCCAGGGAGGGGTTATGCTTTTATTCTTGGCTTGGGAAGACATCCAGTATTTGAAACATGAAATGTGCTTCAGCAACAGGGTATTGCAAAATTCCCAAAGTCCTTGCAGGAGCTTCCCAACTATTGTTCATTTGACACTGTGGTTGTTCTCCATAAACAATCATTCAGTCTGATGCCTTGTAAGATGTTTAGATAAGAGATACCTCAGAAGGCAAATAGTTCCACTGGCACTACAAAAAAAGGCTATAATAAGAGAACTGCAACTCTAACATGTACCATTTTCCTTAGAAAATGACAGAATGGAAAGCCCCAGTGATCTAGAAAGGTGAAAAAAAATCTGAGTGTCACTTGTAGCTTTCTATGTGCACAATATAAAATTGTGTCAGAGAGAGAGTGGTGATTGCAACGGTCTGGTGAAGAAAAATTCCACTTTGCAGTCATGACCCAAATATATCTAAACACATGCAGCTGAAGTTTATCTCTAGATGGAAAGTGTTCTCTGAATTAGGTCTAATTCACATTCATATGTAAATTCTCCACCGGTTTCAGAGGGATTGGATCAGGTCTTCACTCTACAGCTAATATAAAGATCACATTGTGGGGGACAGACTCTCACCTTCCCTGGAATTAAGGAGCACTTTGCTATTGATTTCAAAGGGGTGGGACTGTCCCACCAGGAATGTGAGCAGAGATTGTGCACCATCACGTAGTACAAATCTTGAATTCACTGACATCCATTTGTAGATTTTTAATGTCCTACTTCCTGCCTCAGTAGTACAAAGAAATTACCTTGAGTCTCAGTCCTAAACAAGGCATCAATTATTAAGGACAGTATAACCTTGTTTTCCCTCTGTGCATTGCCCTTCCACTGCTGCTGGATTAAGTTACAGCTCTCAAATCTCCATATAATGCTGGCAAGTTTTTTTCAAGGAGTTATTTATACCCATGGGCATACCTTCGCAATGGAAATGCTCCATTATTAAATAGCCAATGTATTTGTTACGACCCTGCAGTGCAATGGGTTAAGTTTGTGACAGTTTTCACTATGAAGTCCTTGCTCAGAATTGCAAAAACAACCAGACCACCCAACAAGTCAAAACAACAAGTGAAATACCATTTACACAGTCAGGCTCGGATCCCAAGACATACATCAAGCTTTTTAAAAAATCAATTCAGGCATTTTTGATGCAGGCAGTACGTTTAAAAGGCACATTGCTTCCAGTTTACAGGACTCATTGTGCAACCACAGGGTACAAATGCTACAAATGATGTTCCCAAAGAACCCTGAGTAACCATCTCTTTCTCTGATGCTTAATTTTTTCGAAGGTTGTGGGTATTTATGCCCAATGTTAATTTTTTAATTTCAAAGGTGCATTTTGTTCTCCTGTTTATTTTCTGCTTGAGCTTACCGCACCTAACCTGATTTTGGGATTACAGCCTCTTTGGGCAGTGACATCAAAGCCATTAAGGTGTTTCTCGTCAACAATCTGCTCTGGTTTGTATAGAGGAAATAAGTGCTGGTTTCATGTGAGGTTTTAAAAAATTAGGCACAGGAGAGAACTCAAAATGCAGTTGGCTACAAGGGCCACTGTGTAAAGCTAGGAACATCAATAGGTGTTGATGCTCAGTATTATCACAATGCTGAAGCAATCCATCAAATAAATATAAAAATAAAATTCTAAATATTAAGGATTCAAAACACATAAATTATTGGTAAACTGTTACTGCTTCTATTTATTTCCTCTAGACTGATTAATTGCCAGTATCTAAATGGAGTTTTAGAAGTGGTATCAACAGTACATATCCAGGGAATTCTTTTTTTAGGAAATTAATAAATCACATTGAAATCTGCCTTAGGGCTAGTGAACTTATGATACTTCCCTGTTCATTTTTGGAGTTGGTACGTCTGGCTCAATATAATGGATTTATAATGATGCAAAAGACTGTAAAAAATATTAAGTCTGTTAACATTGCGCTGAGTAAGAATGTGCTTTATATTTTATGCTCTGAGTAACTTTAGAGGAATTTGTCAGGGGAGGAGGCAATCTAGCTGATCGCTTGGGGTGCTTATTATGCAAGAGCAGAGAAAGACCTCATTTCATACAAACCCCCCTCCAGTCAGTGCCTGCTGGGACATGCATTTCTTGAGGATAATACTGATCAAATAACGATGCTATGCAATACAACCCCCCCTAAATCACTTACTCTTTCACTTCTTTGGAGCTGAAGTCCAGATATCTGTTGCTGATCCACTGAATTTCGAACCAATCTTTGTAGCCGTTGTTCCCACAGCATTTGAACTCAATTTGGAGCATGTCGATGGTCTTCTTCATGAAGCATCTTCCAGGGGTGTCCGTGTCCCGGTAGAACTTCATGCCATTCTTGAGCCCTTGGGCCAGTGTGCTGTCCAGAGAGCCCCGCATGAGAAAGCAAATCAGAGCAACGAAGAAAACAAGGATGTTAAAGACAAAGCATAGTGCCAGGTAAGGTTTCAGCAAAGGCTTCCACTTGGCAAATTTAGCGGGATCCAGAGAATCGTAACAAATCTTTCCAGCAAAACCGTTGAAGGCGCAGGATAATATACCCATCAATATCAAAGAATTGGGCACAAGGTGGCTTTCAGAATTGTCCATCACTTCGCTTCGCTTCCGGAGTTCAATTTTGAGGAACAATCCCATGCTAAAAACAAGGATTCCAGCAAACACCGAAAACCAGTTCATGAGCCATAGTCCCTGGGCTAGTTTTACCCGTTTCTTCTGATTGAATTTGACTTTCAGCAGTGCCATCTTTGTAATGGGAGGTGTTGGAAGATTTCACAGCCTGGACCCCTCTTCTCAGCGTAAGCAACTTGAGGAAGAACCATTCAGGCATTGGAAGAGACCCCGAACGGCACATCAGGAAGCAAGCCACTGCAGAGTCCTTCCATCTTGAACTCTCCTGGTTAGGATTCAAGCAAGTAAAATATTCAAAGGTCCCAATTAACAATTTCACATTAGTGAGAATAATGGGCAATTAGCACCTACAACTATTTCTGGTGGTTTCTTCCAAGCAAAGGAGAAACGGTCTCAAGGTTTCAAATGATTTGATCTGGATCTGCAAGACGTCATTCTAATACCTTTAATCATTTGATCCAATTTGGAGAAATGTCTGTCAACAGATGAGTGGAAGTAATCCCTCATTTTACTATTTAGTAGATTTGTGCTCTCTTACGATAGGCTGGGCAGAATATGAAAACCCAAGATATAAAAAGATCTTTGTTGCCAGAAGAATATGGATCATTTGAGGAAAGAGGAAGAGGACTCTGGGTTAAAAAAGAGCCCTTAAAAAAGGCTGCTCGTATACAAACATATTCTTCTCCAACATTATCCTGATTTATTCATATCTACAGCCAAAACCACGTTTCTAGTCCTTATCCTTCAGTGTTGACTTGAGACGACATCCTGTGGCTTATGTGTTCTGAAAGCAGATAAGCGTGTAGTTTACGGTGACCTAAAAAAACTAAGCTTGGCACTTTCTTGTCCATCTTGGGTTGTACCATCTCTGGGTCTTGGCAGGAGAGGCGAAGAAAGGAAAAGTGCAGAGAAACTCAATAAATAAATCCTAGGCTGAAATCTAGACGTGCTTTTATAAAAAGTGAGCTGGCACGAGCAGATTACTGGATAATCACCAGGCCAGGGATGGGAGCAGGGCTGACCAAGGAGACCCCCCCATGAGCTTACACCAGGGAGGAATTCAAATCAGCAGCTGGAGAGAGACCCTTGGGACGTTGTATCTAGTCAGTCCAAGGGAGACCTCAGGGGTCCTTGGGGTCTGCTGAGGGACTTGAAGCCTGGTTCCACTTTCACGCTGCAGTGGGCAGAAAAGGATAGGTGCAATCCCCTTCTTTGGCAGTGGCCTTTCTCCTCGTAACACACAGCTGCTCCCGACGAGCAGAGATGCTGGGCTTTCACTCTCCCATTGCTTGAGGAGTTTTACTTGCTGTGAAATATCATCTCCCACTCCCCCCTTGCCCCACAGAGGTTCGGAGCTACTGGGAAAATCCTGCGGCTGGCTCACCTCCTGCCACTGCAAAGCAAAATTAACCTCAGGCAACCTCCAACAATGGAAAATTAACCTGCAGGTGTGTGAGGACATGGGTGTTAATGCCGCAGGGGAGAAATGAGCAGCCCAAGAAGAAGGGCTGGAAGGTTTTTCTCCAGCTTGTCAACCAGAGCTGCTGTTGCCACCACCAAATACCCTGGGGGCATCCTCTAGTGGCTGCCAGCAGTATGGCCACCAGCCTTCAAGAAGAGACAGGGGAAGGGGACCTGCCCAGGAGGAAGGCAAGTTTGGAAAATAACAGTAATAATTTAAAAGCCCAAGCACTGAAGAATAGTATTTTGATGCCTGCTGCTGTATGGTACTATGGATGCTGCTCAGTTACCACTTGAGATCCTGGGAATGCTCCAGGTCCTTTCAACAAGGACAAAAGCTAGGAAGCTGCTACTTCTTCCCACGCTAATAGAAGGTTTTTGTGGTGGACTTTTCCTGGCCCATCCTTGTGCTATTGCAGAGACCCGCAGAGCAGCTGGTAAAGGATTTTTCTAAAGCAAGCCTGGTTGTTCACGTTGCTGCTGCCCTTGCCGGTGAGTGGCGAGTGTGTAAGGGAAAGGAGGAAAGTGATTATCCACTGAGGCTATTCTCTCTACTTGCTGTGAAGTGGATGAGAAGTGCTGTTTCTTGAGAGAGCCTATTAAATGTTTTTGTGCAGTAAGCCATAGTGCTGAAATAACATCTCTCCTGAATTTTCTATCAGGTCTGTGGATCATGAGGATATACAGTGAAATATGTCCTACAGGATAAAAAGCAGTAAACCTGCCCACAGCTAACATAAGCCTGGTGCTGCTCTGGATATGGGTCTTTTGGTTTTCAGGAGCACAGATGACAGTCTGAATACTCCCTACCTTAATGATTTAACATTCAGATATCCATGATACGTACGATGCAACCAAGTCACCTAATTGTGTAACTGTGGTGTTTCCTATTAAGTCAGGAATAAAAATATCTAAATAGAACATGCAGCATATGCTTCAGGGCTCACTCTTCCCTTTACTCTTCTGCTTTAAACAAAGGTAACAGGAGGGGTCCTAATAAATCAGTCCTAAATAGTTAGTTGGTGTTATCTGGGAGATGATCAGTAATTCACCTGATGTTTAGGAAGGAAACTCAAGTCTTTAAGACTTCGGATGGTACCTTTTAAAGTCATCACAGAGCAATCTGCACAACTAAAACAACCTAGATGAGGAAAAGTGCTGTTTATTTAAGTAGTTTCAGTAGTCCAATACCAGCTGGAGACTTAGAGTAGCAAAAACTATCGCACCCATCAAGTTAACTCACTATGCTTGGAAGTTTTAAAGGGGATTGGTGGCAGTAAATTGTGCAATACTCTGACACTTCGTTCAAAAGATGAAGTTAACACTTTTTAAATTGGGAGTTAATGCTTCCCTGCTATTCCAGTCAGGGGATAAACCCATGTGCAAGCTTCAGCAAAAACCGATCAGCCGAGGGCTGTCTCTGGCAGAATAACCAACTTAAGACACAGGAAGGTTACAGGGGATCACAGAAAAGAGGTTTGGGAAATTTAAACAAGAAAACTGCTTTTGCCTTGCCTCTGCTTTTCTTACAAAAATTTATCTTGGCTGTGGTTCGCCTTTAATTTGGCACTTACTGCCGCTTTCTACTTCAAACAGAAAATACTGAAACCGATCCATAGCAGATAAAAGCTAATTGCTGTAAGAGTGTTTGAGTTAATGGTCTCCTCAGCAGTTGCCTATTAAACTCAAATGCATAATTCATGTCCAATTTTCGAGAAAAAAAAAGAGTAGAATAAGTCATTTAAATGATTATTGATCTCACCATGAATGTGTTTGAATTCAAAATATTGTTAAAAATTGTAATGTCTCTGTATAACAATACAATATTGATACCTTTCCAAAAAGCTATGCCTGCTAACCTAAATATAAACCACAAATTTATCAGTGAAGAGAGAGGAAAAAGTTAATTTTAATGCAGACAATTTAATCTGGCATTTGTTGAACAGTCTGCTGCCCACTCCTGGCCCAATCTTAATCTTTCCATCTTCAGAAACATGAGATATAAAATGCATATATGCTTACACTATGGATGTGCCCTTAGCTGATTAAATAATTTCGTGGCCTGATCTTTCTTTCACACTGCTCTGTGATAAAAACGTGTGCCTTTCTGAGGCTTTTTTTCCCTTTTCTTTCCTTAGGAGTGGTGAGGTTTCACTGCAAGAACAGCTATACCTGGTTTTACCTATGATGGAAAGCTGTTGTGTTGAGAGGTGTTCTCATACAACTTGGCTTATAGTTTTGCTTTCATTTGTAACAGTGTGGTGTGTACAGGGACACTCCTGAGGAAAAATGTGATAAAATCACTGTACCACACTGCATGATAAACAGCTGGGAAAAAAAAAAGTGATTCATGAGACGCCTCCTTACAGGTAACTTGGTAGGCTCCTATTTGTGTGGCATGTGAGGTGACTGCAGGTTCTGAGGCTGGAAATAGAGGCAAGTTGGTCAATTCACTGCTGGGACTGTTGTAAACCCTGGGAAGAGTGATTTTGCTTGCTGGACCCTGTGGCTCCTAAACTTCACTGGGGCACACTGTGGAGGTTTTGGTGTGGTTTTGGTCTGGGTAGTTCCCAGCACTTCAGCCATCAATATCCACATGGTGTGTAACATGTTCAGAAAACACAGCTGTTCTCTGACCCCTGAGATGTTAATTTTGAGTATTTATTTGATTGTGACGCTTGGGCTGTAGTTTTCACTGCTGAAAGAGTAGGAGTTACAAATCAGTTTGTACTTCCAGAAACAGGAAAGAAATATATTGAGAATTGAAAGCTTACACAAAGCTTATGCTTGTTCTTACTGTTGGAAAACATCTCAGCATAGTAGGTGGATGCCCAAGTCAGTCAGGTAAATCAGATCATGATGTGAACAGACATGCTGAAATTCCCCAATTTGCAGATTCTTTTTCTTAGTATTCCTGTCTTTCCTTGTATGTGATAAAATTGGCTGTTCAGTGAAACCTGATGCAATTCCAGGTAAGGCAACTAAGATTTGATCCTTCTCTACATACAGCTATTTCTCAAGTACGATGAAACTTAAAAAAAAAAATCCAAGCCCTCAAAAATATAATGTATAAAAGTATGTAAGAAATTGTGTTATGTATGTATATTGTACCTATCTTTTTACACAGCAATTTGGCTGGAGTCCCACCAGAATCTATTTAAATGAAAGAGCTAGATGAAGAATGAAGGCAAATAGCTCTGATTTTGTTCCTGGTATTCAGAGAAGCAGAGGTAGACAGAGGGAAATGCCTGGACTCCAGCAGGGGGTACGTGTTTAGAGCTAGAAATCACATTTAGGTATTTGCCTGACCAAAAATTTTTAGTCTTGCTGTTCTCAGATTGAATTTCCTTGTTTCCTGCTGTGCTTGAGACCAAGAGTCAGTTACCTGTTTTGTATTACAAAGGTAATGATAAATCTTTAAGGCAAAGTAATTGTCTGAACAGTCTGGAGTCACGTTCTTTACAAGTACTACCTACTAATTTTGGTTTGACAAGAGTGAAGTACTTGGAGGAGAGAAAACGTTGTGAACTGGGATGTTAATAACTTGACTTCTAAAAAACGTCACCAAGGAAGCCACTTCAGAGAGAAACTGAAGCCTTAAACTTCCTTGTTTTGACTCATGCTCTGTTTGTTCAGGCATTACCACATGCCACGGACCAACAGCTAATACAGAACCGCACTTACATGCCAGCGTGAAGTGCACTGAGAAGCCTCAGTACATCTCTGGTATCAGCCTGGCAGGATCTCTCCAGTTCCAGATCTGTCAGTGTCCATCCCCCCAGTTTGCAAGCATGCATATTTATAGCTTTGGGTGAGCAGAAGTGTTACCGTAGTTCTCACAGGCTGACCAGTTTGCAATCCCAAGAGCAGAGGATGCTATAAAGGGATTGATGTGTCACTACCAGGATCTGTGGAGAAGAATGATGGAATAGTAAATCACGTTCTGTACTAGGATGGGTGTGTTAAAACCGAGTTCCTTGAGAGCCTCAACTGATCATATCCCTTTAACAAAGGATATTAATTATGTACATTAAAGCAAGACTAATGGTGTATTCTTTACATCAGTTTATGATGTTATCAGGGCAAAGAAGGATCACTAGTAAAGGGACAACAGAAACAATTCAACACAAGTATATTTGAAATGCAAAATTCAATTCAAAAAGTATATATTAACAGAAGTAAACAAAATAAAGTTGTGAAGAATATAAAAAAAATCCCTTTCCCCCTCCCCTCTTAAATTAAATATCCTGAAAACAACTTAGATAAAACGTTTTTCTGCTCAAAACCTGTCAATTACCTAAGTGAAGTTTCCGATGCTTCTCATGGCAGCAATGCAGCTTTTGATGGTTCAGCTAGCATTTACTGTTAGAGGCACACATATGATGGCAGAGCAGCAAAAATATTTTGCAGTTTTAAGATAACGCTTTATATGGATTCTAAGGCAAGATAAACCATTATCTCTTGCAAAATGTCTCAAGGAGGGGTTTTAGAAACATAGACCTGCCGTGTATACTTTATGTATGGAGAGTGGCCACTTCACCACCACTAGCATGGCACTGTAAAGACACTGTATTCCACAATGCTGCTACCTTTTTAATATTATTTAGCAGGAGTGAAGAAATGGGACTTAAGTTACTGCACTTTGTGCAAGATAACATGCAATTTTGGAACCGGAATACAGCACCTCTACTTTAGTCAGCACTGCACTTAGGCAGTAGCAGAGTGCTGTAAATTAGGATGACAGCACACAAAGCCTTTTGTCTGGTAGACAGATGGAACAACCTGAACACCTCTGCCCTTTAGTTTCAGACTGCAGAGGAGCAGTTTACCTAAATTCTGTGATGTTAATCTGCACTTGCTGCAAATGACCCTGAAAGCATACTCAAAGACTCATTTTATCCATTTCGAGCTTTTTACATAAGAAACATCCTTCCACATAACATTTTCCAATTGTGACGGTTTAGTATTTATACAGCCTCTACAGATTTGTTGATTTCAAACAATCGTTAACATATTAGGAGAGCATTAAACGTTTATTAGAATGCTTTTTTTTTTTCTTTTGGCTTATCTCATTTGAAATAAAAACCTACAGACAACTTAGATTTAAACACATCAAGAGAAACTGGCTCATTATTATATCACAGCCTAGGATTCATCTCAATCTGATACACTGTGCAGTTACAAACTCCTCCTTTAAATTAACCTTTTGTTCCCATTACCTCGTGGAATTATTCTCTTGCACTCCCCACAAGCCATAGTGTACAGTTGTCTGCAACTTGAGAACAACAAAAATACGAAAAATCTGGTTATTTGATCTTTCCATTCCAGGACAGCTTGCACTACTTGCAGCCAATTGAGATTCTGCCTGGTAGAATGAAAGCAGCACTACAGCTCCAACAGAGGCTCACTGTTGTTTATCAGTGGCCCTTGC
This sequence comes from Pseudotriccus pelzelni, assembly GCA_035584735.1. Lineage (NCBI taxonomy): Eukaryota > Metazoa > Chordata > Aves > Passeriformes > Tyrannidae > Pseudotriccus > Pseudotriccus pelzelni. The sequence continues at coordinate 23,358,016 of JAWMRA010000113.1, forward strand.
CCCACCTTAATTAGGAAAAACTCAGCAATGAGGTACCGCAGGAGTTGGCAAATCCCACAGTGATACATAAAGATATCGCAGCAGCTTGTGTTAAGAACAGTAAACTCTGTTTGACCGGTATTCTTCAACTGAAAAAATCCAGTCATACACTGTAATTCACAACTTAAATACCAAACGGAATCATTTAATGGCATATCGGGGATTAAGTCCCCCGGTTTGTGAATCGATGCGTTTACACCAGGACCTCTCGCACAGCACAGAGCTGCCTCCGCAGTCAGTCCCAGCAAGTGATTCTTTCGTGCTCGGGGATCAGGCTCCAGTTGGGCGAAGGCTTGTCAGTCGCCAGCCAGTCAAAGTCATCCACCAGGTTCCAGTTGTTACTGTCTCTGTCCAGCCCGGACGACTCGAAATCCCCCTCGATACCCGGGTAGCTCCAGTAGAAGGGGGCGAAGGAGACCTCGGAGCAGCCCTCGATGACGGCCCGGCTGGTCATCTGCACGTAGAAGCGGCAGTCGCGGGTGCGGTGTGTGCGGAGCTGCTGGCAGGCCAGCGCCAGCAGGCAGTCGCTGCAGCCGTCCACCAGCACGGAGGTGGACACGGGCCCGCAGAGCACGGTGCAGCCGCGGCAGTCGCGGACCCGCAGCGTGTTGGGGTTGCCGCGGAGCCGCACCCGGCAGCCGCGCAGCTCCGACAGCAGCACGTCCCGCTGCCGCAGCTCCGCGGGGCCGAGCTCCAGCTCCGCGTCCTGGGCGCCGCTGAACCCGCACAGCGGCTCCCCGCCCGACTCCCCCTCGGCCAGGCCGGGCCCGGGCGCGGCGGGGGCCGGCGGGACGGGCTCGGCGGGGCGCGGGGCGCTGCCCGGGGCCGCTTCTTTCTTAAGGGCGCGGAAGGCGAATTTCTTCTTGGGCTGCAGCTGCTCCCGCCGCGCCGCCAAGTCCCCCTGCAGCCGCGCCACGGCCTCCTGCCCCTGCCGCACCTCGTAGGGCGCCAGGAACCGCACGCTGCCCGTCAGCAGCTTCTGCAGCGCCTGCAGCCGGGCGGCCGCCTCTTCCAGCGCCCCCGCCGCCAGCAGCGCCTCCACGGCCTCCCGGTCCCGGGCGAAGGCGGCCAGGAAGAACTCGCTCTGCTCCTCCTTCACCACCTGCGCCTCCTTCTTCTGCCGCTGCCGCTCCACGCCCTGCTGCCGCTCCGCTTCCCGCCGCTGCAGCCGCTCCGGCAGCACCACGGCGGCGGAGCCCGCGGCCACCTCGGACTGCGGCGAAGCCGCCGCTCCCGCCGCCTCTCCCGGCGCCGCCATCTTGCCCGCTCGCCTCCCCTGCGGTCACTAAGCCACGCGCCGATTGGCTGCCGGCAGCCCCGGCTGCGTCGCCGCCGCCGATTGGCCGGCTGGGGGGCTCGCGGCGGGAGAGGGAGGGAGGGAGGGCGGGCCGGGGGGAGGGGTCTCCCGCGGTCTTAAAGGGGCCGCCGCCTCTCCGCGGGATGGGGTGAGTGTTCGCGGCAGGTGCCGCGCGCCGCGGGTTATCCCGCTTCCCAAATTAGCACCCGGGATAGAGATAACGCCCCGCCGTGCGCGCGCGGAACTGCCCGCTTCTTCCCGCCCTTCTGCTGCCTTCCCCCTCCCCGGCCGCTTCCTTTTCCCCCCCTTCCCCCCCGCTCTCAGGCCGCGCCCGCGGTGGGGAGCGGGTCTGGCCCGGCTCGGGGCTCCCGCGGGCGGAGGGCTCGGAGCAGGGACGGGCGGGAGGCGGAGGGGCCCAGCTCAGCCCTGCGAGCGCCGCTCCGAGCAGCCCCCGTGCCCGGGAGGTGTCGGGCGGTCCCGGCCCCTGCCCGGGTGGGGTCCCTGGGCTGCCCCACGGGGCCGGCCCCTTCGGAGGGTTGGGTAAATTCGGTGTGTTAACAGACCTGCCCCGTTGTTCCCCTCTCCCGCGGGGAAGGGGTTGTGGAAAAGGCTGCTAATCCTTGCAGGTAACTGCGAAGGTGCTGCCGGGGGCGTCGTTTCCTTCTTAGCGGCTTGTTTGGTTTCTGGAGTGTTTTGTTCCATAATAGAGTTCAGTTCTTGAGGGGGAACGTGGGAGCAAGTGCCTATGGAGTACTGTGCTCCCGAGGGAGGACTGTGTGAGCAATCCACAGAGGCCTATATGGAAACTCAGGAAGGAAGCCTTTGAGTGTCTCTTACAATTGGTAGATGTATTTTAGTGAATTTGCAGCAGGAACCAGAAATTAAGTACACCTGGCTACAAAGGAAAAACAGTGACCATCATTCTGCCGTATTCATTTGAGAACTCCTATTTACTGGAACTTAATTTTTGCAAGGAATGTTAACACAAAACACTTTTTTAAGCATATGAAAACAAATTTCATTCCTGTCTATTTCTACAAATACCATCTCTCTTCCCATGTCATTTCACAGTTACTTATGACAACACAGGACCTAAAACTATCCATCTGAAACAAAAGGTGGTAAACCTAAAGTAGATAATCTGAATTTCACAGTTATTGTCCTCTGTTTGGTAACAACATGAGTTTTTTGCTTAATGTTTTTGCTTGGAAGAATAGGTTATTATGTCCTTTAAGGTTAGCATTTGAAGGTAGCCTTAGCTTGAAAACAGCCATTTTCTGTTTCCCAAGAACTGTGGTTAGACACAATATTGTTAGAATATATGCAGTACTTGAACCTTATATGTGATAGTATCAGCCCAGTTAGGATGACCGAAGAAAGGCAGTGAAATGCCTTTAACCCTCCCAATGCATGAAGGACTTGCCCTAAAATAGAGAATATTCTTTCCTTAGCGTTGTTAAAATATAAAATAAGGAAATTGCAAGGCATTGCTGTGTAACAGTAGCACTTCGGAGCAGGTTGGAGGGGCAGTGGGATGGGTATCTTTGACTGGTGCCCTACAGCTCTTACAGCATTGCACCTGTCACAACACTGCAATGTTAATGGGTCCAGAATTTTGCTTACCTTGCAGAAGGGGAGTGCTCAATCACAAAAAAGGAAGGGTATCTTGAAATATTGTTGATGGATTTTTTTTTTTTCCCTACCAGTGTGTTTACATGAAATGTTTAGTAAGTCTTAGGCATTTTTTTTCTAATAAACTCAGAGCCACTCCTGCAGTAATTGCAGCAATATTCTATTAGACAGGAATATGGTGCAATTAATCCACTGTAATAAAAAAATATTCCTTATTTCCATGGTGTTTTGTAAGAAAGATACGTAAGATTCATTTTACCTAGCAGGCTTTTTTTGCCTCTACACTCATCCATAAGTCTAGGTAATACAGGTGGTAACGGTGATGTAAGGGCTTATCCTATAGAATTAATATTATTATAATTATCCCATAGAATTAATATTATTATTTATCCCATAAATAATAATATTGACAGAAAAAGACTTTTGCTGTTTCTCACTGATTGTTCCTGGAGTATGGCTTTGGTATTGTTACACAAATGTGACCCAGTGGATGAACTGCGGTGGGTAAGGCAACTTCATGTATGGGAAGATTGCAAGCAAACACTGGTGTACACAGCACAAAATAAATGTTAAGTATTTTATGTTGTAGTATAATAACTTCTGATTTTACTTGGGCGCTTAGAAAAGCTAGGCATTCTGAATTGGTCTTTTTAGAGGTGATTGGAGGATTAATGAGGACCGGATACCCTTGTGAATAGGAGCTTCTGGGAGAGACTGGAATCTTTTCACCTTGCTAATGCACACAAATGTGTTTTTTGGTGAAAAGCAAAAAAAAGCCCAGACATAAGAAGGTGAAACATATGACCATAATGAAAAATTGAAAAGGGAGCAGTAACATTCGTCCAACTGCTTCATCTTGATTTTCCAAAATTACTTTCCACGCTTACAATTTGAGGTTTTGGTATAATTGATATTGGCATGTATATATCTATATTTTTTGTGGTCATACGAAGACTCAAATTTTCTTCCTGACTATGCTAGCAATAACTTCTGTGTTTTCAGGCTGCATAGTATGCTCCATTAAAAGTCATAGGGAATAGAAGATTTATGCTTTCCCCAAAAGTAACCACATGAATAAAATGTAAGCCTTTTAGCTCAGGCTTGGACTCATTTGAGTAAGCTGCAACAAGTAGTTTGGCTGTTTGAGGGTATTAGATAAAAGTAAAGTACAAAATTCTCTGTGTTATATTTTTTTTTCCTATTTTTGTCCTCTCTTGGATCTGCTCTTGTTCCTCTCTGGTTTGCAAGTAGGTAGTAGTCACTATTTGGACTGTAGAGTGTCATTTGTTTTATGTGAAGTTGCAGGTTGCACTTGCTTACTTTGATTTAGCGCTGTGGAACTCTGAAACGCAAGCTCCATTATGTGTGCTTCTACGTTTAAATCTGCGTCCCATGGTTATCACTCTCGACTGCTATCTACCTGAAATATTTCATACTGACTTAATATAGCTCAACAGCGTTAACTCATGGCCTCTTCAAGTGAGACGTATTGTGTAGTTCAGGTGAAGGTTCAAGATCCTGTCTTGTTCCATCATTATTTTAAGAAGAGTGGGGAGTAAAAGCAAGATTCGCAAAGGCAGCCGGGTGTCTGGCCTCATAATAATGGATTCTTACACCTGAGGTTACTGAGCTTGTAAAAGTCCAGAATTCCATAGTTGTGGCGTGATCTCGAGATGTAGATTTGCACTCTCTCAAGCAGAGGAAGTCAGTAGAGTTATTCCTTATCATCCATATGTATTCCCAGCACGGACAATTTTTATTCCGAAGCGTGCAGTGCATGTGTGTTGCACTGTCACACACGGAGAAAATGCTATTTTGTCTTTTAGGTGTCTTTTCAAGAAAAGCAGCAGGCTCTGTGCCTTGCGTGGAGCTGTTATCTGATAGATGCGATCTCTGCCTGTTAGATGGAGTTTCTGCAGAAGAGATTAGCAGGGTAACGTAATTACTTCTGGCTACAAAGTAGGTACTTCAGTGGCTTGCACAACCACGGTATTCTACTGATGGTTTTAGTAAGGGCTCTTTGAACTTCTCTGGCGCTGTGATCAGGCATTAAAGATGTAAGCCATATTATGATTCATTTAAGATACTGGACTGCACATTTTTCACGGTGGAATGGGGCTTCATTAAAAGCGAATGTTGAGTCACTGTATCTCTGTTCTTTAGGAAAACAAATAAATTCCTTCAACATTACGTTTGGCGTAGCAATTGTTTATTAAAAAGCTTTTGTTTGCACTAAAATGTTGTGCTTTATATATTGGGCCATATGGAAAGGCAAGACAATGTAAAATACATGTGTTTTTAAATCACTAATTAGAGAGTTAGAGCTAAAACTATAAAACTTATTTGGTGCAACTTAACTGCTGTGAGTAATGCAAAAGCTTTGAAGTGTAATCCTTGGAAACGCTTAAGATACTAATTATATTCCAACCAGTCAGGATGCACTTGTTTTGAAACTAGTCTGAGCTGGTCCCTTCTGAGAACCTGGTATTTCCAATGCCAAAGGTAGAGAAACAGTAATTCATACAAAAATGAGTTATCCTTCAAAACCAGAGACAGACTTGAAAGCCTAATATTTTATGACAAGAGGCACTTCCTGATTAACAAAGCAAGGTCCAAATATGTTAAACACAAAAGTTCAGGAGCAGAAAATCACTTAGGTTTGGTCCAGGCCTAGCTGCTGACTGCTATTTAGAATCCTAACTTGCTAATTGACTGTAGTTAAATTCTAAAGACCTAGTATGTAAGTTACAGATGCTGTTTTATGGACTCTCCTTCTGAGGCAATTTTATTAGTTATAAAGTTTCTAAGAGATTTTTTTCAGTGCTTTACTTCACACTTCAGATGCTTTAACAATTATTTTTTTAATGGATTTCAAAAAACTAAGATTATTGGAGTAGGCAGTACAATGGACCACCTAGGTTCAACAGCATAGCAAAATTTTCCATTTTGAAATAGTGAATCTTAATTGCAAACATATTTCATTTTTTTTTTAAATAAGTAGAATTAACTTCAAGTCATTGTATTCATGTTTTTCTATTAGTTCTTTGGTAGTATATTCCTTAATGGATAAAATTAAACTTGTATTCTTTTGCCATTTATTCATCTTATGAAAAAGTCTGTCAGCTATCATTTTGAGTGAGGGATCCCTCCTCCTATTATTAGCATTTGTTCTTCAGTCTAAATCTGAGCATAAACTCCATTCATATTGATATACACTTTCTAGTGATAATATGAAGACCTATGTTACAGCAACCTCTATTCATATTTAAACTTCAGCCACTTGGTTTCATTGTAGTGACTCAGGAACATTCAAGTAAAACTATTCTGTCTGAAAAGCTGTGACTTAGGCGGTGCTTTATTCATAACATCCCTTCTGTTCCTCCATATTGTCTTGTCCTTATACAAGTACAGCTTAGCATGTTTGTGTTTCTTTCATGAACACAAATGCTTTTTGGCTCTTCCACTATGTTTCTGTATCCCTGCAATGCCTCATATCACGTTTTAGGTATCCCTTTTTTGCTTAAGTTCCTTCTATTATTACTTATTTGATTGTTAATTTTTCTTTTCATCATCTATAACACCTCAGTTGTATCAGGAATGGTTCTTTTGGTAGTTTCATTGCCTGGGTGCTGTTTTTAATAACTACTAGTTTTACCAAAAAAAACCCCCAAACAACTAACCAACCAACCTCGTGCCCATCTATCCATTAGCATACTCTTCTGTATTTCAGTATCCTTACCTGTCTTTTTCCCCATTCATCTGGGCTAGCCAAAGTAACTATGAATATTATAGAAGGTTCTCCCAATTTCTGCCATTGTTTTTAGTTCAAATTCTCCTAAAAATTTTGGTGGTGTTAGTTGTGGAAGATTATTTCTCCAGGTAAAAATCTGTCTCTAGAGGTGGTTTTTTTTTCCTCATACATTTTCGTGGCTGAATATCTTAAGATTATTCTAACTTGGAAGTGAGAGCTATTAATCTTTCAAACTTAATTCTCCTTTTTAAGGTATTCTAAGCTGAAGAATATGAGACTATTTAAATAACCTAGAGCATGATATAGTTATTCTTGATCTGTTCCAGTAATAATTTTGAATTGCCATTTGTTTCAAATGGGAGCTCCAGTCACCATATTTTCTCTCATTTTACTTAATAGTCTTCCATATGTCAGATCCCCATTTCAAAGAAGCACAGTTCTCCAAAATCTGTTCTTTAGATTCATCACAGCCCTGTTGGCCTTCACCCAATCTCCAGTCACAGAAACCTGTCTGTCTTCTGGTGTTGGTGTATATCTCTTGTTCTGAGGTTCATTCTTTGTTACTTCCTCTCACTACCTGTGTCCTAAATGATCACCCCTTAAGATACCTGTTGGTTACATCTGTCTTTAGTAGCATGATTGATACTAGAGTCATACAGCTTGACAAGTTACATAATGAAATTATGACCCAGGTTTTGTAAGTACTGTTTTGTGTTCATAAGCCATGGTATCAAGCTGAACATTTTCATGCTTAGATAATTTTTACTGGTGAGTCATCAAAATATTGGTGGCAATTATTCAAAATTTTATACAGATGTTGAACTTAATTTTTCATGTGGATTGTTACATTTATATTCCAAGTTAAAATCCTTCGTGCCACTGTATTTGGGTGCCTAACTTTTCAAGTGTTGTGACCTCTGCATCTCTGTTGCTTGTACCCTTTAATGATGACCTATTTGTTCCTGTGCCTTCAAGCTTAGAGTTATTTATTCTTATCTAAGTTACTAATTAATAAAGCAGTATGTAGATAGGTAAATGGTGTGACTGGTGATGAGCTGATACAAGAAACATGTTAAGGGATGGAGAGATAAAGAAGCATGGAAGGAACAAGTGCCATCAACAGAGCTGAAGCACTCAGTCTGAGGAAGCGAGGCTGCAGTGAAGGAAATGGTGTTCTTTTCTGTCCAATATACTTCAGAAAGGGTGCAGCAAGTATTCTGCAAGAATCTTTGGGATAACTATGGAATTAATTCCTCTAATGTACTAGCTTAGTTCTTAAATTCTTCATTATGAATCTACTGCTGCTTAATCTTTTTTTGGGGTACTAATTTATGATTGCGCAAGAATTGGAATGCATGTGATGCAGACCTGGAAAATGGGCTGAATAACAATAAAGTGACTTGATCTAGGAGAAACCTGGAGACAAAACGAATAAGGGTGTTCTGTACCCCCTTATTTTTTCCCTCTCAATATCTAAATGTAGTTTTCACTTCTTCAGTCTGCCATTTCAGAGCGATTTATCTCAGATCACTCCAAATGTCATTTGGTGTCTTTATACACCTATGAGAGTGGTATTTGTTAAACAGCATGGTCACAGTTTGACAGCTGATGTCAAAATACAGCCAAATAGGAAGTTGTGTGATGGGTGCACAGACGTTCCTGGAAGCTGCTATTAGACCAATGTCTGTCTTCTAAAGATTTCTCTTATTCCTTTCGACACTGGTCTTGCCTTTCTTCTCATGCTTATTTCCCCTTACTCCTTATGAAGCTGCTACAGGAAAACGAATTCATGTGATTGTGGAAGTTAAAGAGAGACAGCAACTGATTGTGCATTGTGTGTAATTTGGGGAATAGGACTCTGGTTGAAGATGACAGTTCTGAGCAGGTAACCTTGGGGCAGAAGAATTTTGATGTATAAGGGTCTTTTCTATTAATGCAGTAAGGCAGGGAGAAGAGCGGCAATCTCTTGGGGCGATGACATCGAGTTCAGAAACACCAAATGATCCTCTTAAAAAAGTGTGGTATCTCACACCAAAAAGAGTATTTCTTTACAAACATGGTCTGGAAAAATCTGTAGTACATCAGAAAGGGGTAATATTACAGGTGATGACTGTATTCAGACCTTTTAGTATTAAAGGTGACATTAAGTGCATATTTCAATGTGACTGAAAAAGTTACATCCAATTGTTTCTACCTAAGCCAATTTTGTTTCTGAACAGATATAGCAAATATAGAAACACATGCAAATTTACTTTACCGATTGTACAGTGTGTTCTGGTTTGGTTTTGTCCACTCAGGGCCAATGTAAAGGGTTTCCATTCTTTCCATTCACTGACTTGTGTGGATCTGGAGAAATCTGGTTGGTGCAGGGTGCTTTATTGTACAGATGATATTAGCTCTCCTTCCCTTTTTGTACTGTATCTGCTTAGTAACATTATTGTCAATGCTGCTTTGAAGCATTCTTCAGGGAAAATAAGTGTAAACTGTGGTACCATCATGGAAAACTTATGTAAGATTCTTTGTTTCTTATGATAAGAGAATCTATTCAAAATCATTTGTCCTCCTTTCTCCAGTTCCTTCTTTGTATCGTATTGCCTACTTCCTGTTGTGGTTTCTGTAGGACTGGGAGAATAATAATAATAACATACTGATCAGATGTTCTGCCAAAGTCCCTTCCTGTAAATCAGATCAGAAGAATGCTTGTGGTGTCCCTCTAGCTCACAAGCTCTCACTTGAGCGATATTTCTAAAGCCAGTGATGCTGAGTAGGCTTGAATTCAGGGCAGAGTTTGGCCCCTTGAAACACATTTGCTGAAGTTAGGAATCTTGAAGTTTGGCTTTTTTGATTTTCTAATGCTGGTGTCAGGAGTACGGGCTTACAGCTCTTACAGAGCTCTGTGGCATGGGCTGTTTACATCCATATTGTTGGCTATCTGTGTCCTTGCTGTATTCGTGAAAAGGGAAGTTAATACACTGGCGGATGGACTGGGCACTGCCACATACGTGTTCCGTACGTCTGGGATGCATAAAGGATCTGTTGGACTCATGTTAACACTTCTTTGCTTGGGCCCAACCCTTCCATTCAGGGAGTGATTTGTAACTTCACTGCAGTTTGTTACTGTGGGCAAGCACATAAACAAGATTTGTAGGTGAGTCTTGATTTTGGAAAAAGTTTGGAATCAGCGGATTACTTAAAATTATAATATAACCAGATTCTAATTGAAAAACAATGGTGAGATGCTGAGTTTTGGTTGTTTTTTGTTTGGTTGGTTTTTTTTTGTTTTTTTTTTTTGTTTTTTTTTTTTTTAATATAAGAAGTCTGGCCAACTTCTTAAGAAGGTCCACTTAGTACCCTGCCCATAACCATTTTCATATAGTTGTATTTAAAAACTAAAAACTGTGGTTTTTTGAGCTGTAAAGCTAATAAAGAAGGATGTGCTACTAAATAAAGTCTTCAAATCCTTGTCTCTAAGGAGTTTTAACAAATTTACTTTATTCCTAAGTAGAAAAGTCCTTGGGAATTATACCTACTAGCTGAAAAATGGTCTTAAAGAGATTTTTTTTGTTGTTGTTTTAAAAGCATTACCATACATATCTCTGCACACTTTTCAGTCAGGATTTTTTTAATAAACCAGGCTTCTCTGAATTATCTGAACAAAGAATTATTTTTAGAATTATTTAAATGCTTTTTAATGAATGAACAGTTTCAATTGAATTAAGTTTTCTATAACCAAAAAGCTTTGAAAAAAGTTATTAATGCTTTTGGATGAAGTACACTGTTCAACAGCATCAATGAACTCTCAGTGCTATAAACTCTGACTTCAAATTAACATTATTAGGTTACCTAAAACTTTTTTTTTTTTTTAGGAGTTGAAATGAATGTGATTTGTTTCCAGCAAGGCTGGTGAGAACGTAGCTAAAAATATTCAAAATATTGCAGCCTGTAAGGGGATCAAATCTTATCTTTTTCAAGGTGACCTTGCATTTATTTTTCTGGGGATCCCCCACCCTTGCATTTATTTGTCTGGGGATCTACCTGAACACCAGCGTGTCGAGGTTTACAGCTTTAATATGAAGCAAGTTAACCAAGTTGTTTAAATTAATCTTCATTTTAATAGGAGAAAAACTTTTTTCCACTTCCCTGTAACCCCAAACACACCCCAACTTTTAGCCCAAAGCCCGCAGCTCCGGCTAGGTCGCCAGACCCACGGCTTTCTCAAAAACGAAACAAAAGCGAGAAAAAGAGGAGCTGAACTTTTTTTAAAAGGGCCTGTGCGTAAAAAACGCGGAGCGAGGATCGCGCTGGAGCCGGGGACTCATCATGCCAGGGCGGCGGTGCGTGTGCCCGGGCGCCGGTCTGCGGCAGTGTCCCGGCGGAGCTGCGCCGTGCCGGGGCCGGTGGCGGTGCGGGTGCGGAGCGGAGCGGAGCGGAGCCGAGCGGCGCCGCGCTCTCCTCCCGCTCGCTTTCTCTTTCCCCCTCTCTCGCTCGCTCCCTCTCCCGCTCGCTCTCCCCCCTCCCTCCCTCGCTCTCTCGCTCTCCCTCTCTCTCTCCTACACTGCCAGCCCCTGATGTGATGGCGAAGAAACCCCGTTGACAAGGCACTGCTTTTTCATGACGGTGAGTTTCCCTTTGAGTGTATTATAATTTTGTGATAAAAATTTCAAGGAAAAAAAAAACACACAACCTCCTTCCTCCCTTCCTTCGGGGAGGGAAAAGAGAGGGGGGAAATCTATCTCCAGACAGACAGAAAAGAAAGAGGAGCAAATTAACAACCAGGAGTTGCCAAAACCAGGATATTAGGTTTCAGCCCAGAGAGCTATTGGCTCTGGGGCTATGTATATAAATATATATCTAGAGAGAGAGCGAGCGAGAGGGGAGACGAGGAGGAAGAAGAGGGATATTTTGTGGGTGGCTGTTGTTTGGGCAGATGTGGATTCACATGGAAATGAACTATATATATATTAATTTTTTTTTTCCGCGAGGCTGGTGGTGGTGGCTGCTGAGGGCACTTAAAAAAAAAGTTGTTTCTTAAAATATAGGCGGGGTGGGGTGGGGTGGGGGGTTGAAGGGAGAGATAAGGTTTCAGGTCCAGGCTGATAGCTGCAGAGAGGGGAGAGGTTTGGGGTGGGTTTTTTTTTTTTTTCTTGCTGATGCCATGCAAATTCAGGAGAGGAGGGAACAAAAATATCTTTTAATGACTCATTGATTGTGCCGGTTTAAAATTAGTTGTTGTTGTTGTATTTTTTTTTTTTTTTTATTTTCCGCCCCCTTGATGGCCATCAAGAGAGGAATGGAAAGAGGAGAGGAGGGAGAGTGTGTGTGTGTGTGTGTGTATGTGTGAGAGTGAGAGAGAGAGTGAGAGGGAGAGAGGGGGATAGAGAGAGTGTGTGAGGGAGAAAGAAAAATAATCTTTTCAAATCTCCTCCCTCTTTTTTTTCCCCCCTCGTTTCTTTGCTTTTCTCTAAAGCTCTGTGGTCTGTGAAACACTCTTTTCTTCCTCCTCGTCAGGAAAATGGAGACACTTCGTCTCTCTCCTGGCTGTGCAGCTGGGAAGGATTTTTCTTTTCTTTTTTCCTTTTTCACTCACGGCTCGATTTTTTCCCTTTACCCCGGCCACTCGCCACCACCCTAATCTTGTCTTTTCTTTGAGCTCGTGTCTCAGATTTGTACCTTCTGGGGATTTATTTTTCAGTCGTTTCCTCGTTTTCGGTGTCGCCATTAGATTTGATTTGATTTGTTTGGTTCTTTATTTGCAATTTCCTCCGAATCGCTCCGTGCCTCCTGCTTTTAACCGAGGAATGGAAACGGTGCCGCTTTTTGTGGGTGCGCGAAATGCTCGGGCGGTAGGTTTGGGCTAATGCGCTTTTTTCGCCTTTTCGGGACCAAGTTTTCCGACGTGCCTTGTGTTTTTATTTTTTTTATTTTTTTTTAATTACTATTTTCCTTTTGGAGAGACAATATTTAACTGTAATGCCTCTTTAAAACAACAATAAAGCGTCTCTTTCTGGAGTGACCCGTTTGGCTTCGTTGTAGAGGGGATGTGAATCCGGTCCTTTGTGCTGCTGTGGTTATTTTCCGTAAAAGAAACAATGTTTTATAAATAATTTTTTATTTGTGCCTTAAACCAGTAGTCGGTCTTGGAGGCGGTTTTCTGAAATGCTGTTTATTGAGTTATGGGCGGGATTCAGTATGTAAATTGTATTTTGCTTTTAGTATTAATTGAAAAATTCAGTTACAGATGGCAGAAAGCAGATGTAGAGATATTACAAAAACCGGGCAAAATCGAGCGACGTATAGAGGGCACGTTTATATTTGCTCAGAGCTGTTCCTAATCACTGTGGGGAGGAAGGAGACATGGAGGCCCTTGCTTTTCCCCATTCTCTGCTCCTCGCTCCTCTCCTCCTCGGGGCTCGGCAGCGCGGGATGGGACAAGGGCTGAAGGAGAAGAGGGGAGGGAGAGCGGCTCCGGAGGCGGCCCGGGCTCGCCGGGCAGCGCTGGCGGCTCCTTCCCGGCTGCGGGTGGGAGCGTGGGGAAGATGGCGCTGCCTGGCTCCCTGCCAGCGTTTGTTGCGCAGTTTCACCCGCTCTCCTCCCCCACGGGCGCCATTTTAAGGTCCTTGCTGCTGCCGCCGCCGTGCTGCGGGGCGGTGCCGTCGCGCCCCGATCGGGCCGTGTTTCTGTGTCTGTCTCGGAAGCGTTTCGTGTCGTGGGCTTTGGGAGCCTCTCCCCCAGATCCTAAAAGCATTTCTCCCCTCCCCGCACCCACCCCCTCGTTTCTTAGCCCTGTGTCACTGTCCTGGGCGGGGGGGTAAGGAAGCTTGGTTCACAGGGGCCCTTGCTCCCAGCCGAAAGCCCGTCAACATCCCTTAGAAGCTGTTTTTCTTCCTTCTGAAATACGTGTTTCGTGACATTGAAAGTATGGGAAGGAAAGAAAGATTTCAAAGAACGTCTTTTGAACGATGACCAGAAAAATAAAACATGACATTAAAAAAAAATAAATGCACCTTTTAATGAAATGGACTAGGACATTATGTCGAGGTAATCTTCGTTGAAGAGCCTTCGGTTCCTTTAAAAGTGCTTGCAAAAATACCAGAGCAGGGAACTTACTGTTGGGTGGGTAGGTAACTCATTTTGTTGCGGTTACTCTCTTGGTAATTTTTTTTTTTTGTGTGTGTGGAGACACACTAGCATTTTTTCAAATTTTTATCACTCCCATATATCTCACAGGAAGCAATGCTTTTTCCAAATTACTCCATTTAGCAACTCTACCTTAATATACTTTTAAAGTTTTGGGTTGGTGCTGTTTTTAGGGAGAGTGTTGAAAATAGCTTTTTTAAAATCAAAACCACCTTTTGTTTGTTTTTACATTTCTGTATAATCTGTGCAGTGTTCATGAGGCTTGAGTTTAATCCGAACAACATGTGTACTCAGGAAGAGCAAGTATGCTGCCAGACCAACTCATGCTGTGCCCACTAAGGAGTGTGGAGTGCTTGTTTAGTTCTTCAGTTTATGTTTTTTGACACATCAGAGGAAGGCTTCCCTATGCTCCTTGTTCATTCTGGAAGGAAATGGGAGATGTCTTAAAATTTTGGGTTAATTTTACGGGTGTTTAAATTCTTGACCTGTTGGCTTTGAAGGGTCTTAATCATTTCTGTGAAATACATGCACTCGTTGCTTGGAATATACTAAAAAAAGTGTCTGTTTATAAATTGTGTTTTCACAACCTTGTTTACATTTGAGCTTGAAAAAATACAGTAGCTATAAAACTTTGTTTACAAATCTTTTGAGTGTGGAGTAAAGTATTTGTTCACATATTTCAGAAATCTTATTTCATGGAAGTCACTTTCTTGAAGTGATTATCTTACTTTTTTTGTTTACAGTAATTCTTGGGATCAAGATAGATAGTGAATTCTTTTTTTAATGGTAGTGTATTTTTATGTAATAAAATGTCTCTATTATGCCCTAATGTCTGGCAGACTGTGTGTGGTTTTTTCCATTAATTCGTGAAAATAATGAAGATGTGGCAGGAACAGTGTGACACTCATGTATTTAGCTGTATTCTTATTTCGTTCATACTTCAAGCTCTTACTTTCTGTATTATACCTGTATTCTTGAGTTTGTAATGTGCTTAGTATGTGTGTGGACTTAGTTGAGGTCACTGTACTACTGTAGCCGAGTATTTACATCACCTTAGAGATGTGCAGTTTTCCTGCCTCAACCCCTTCGTGTGTCCTTTTCCAGTAGAGTTCATATATTTCGTTTAATTTTACTGAGGGGAACCCCCAAAGTTCTGCTAGCATAAGCTGTGTTTTCACTTTCTGCCAAGGACCCTTTTTGTATCTGTGAAGTTTTACTGCAGAGCTAAGCCCACAGTCTAGAGCTGGAAGAGCTTTGGAGGCATGGATGTGTAGGTCTGCTGCTTGCTGCATTTCCGGAGTTTTGCTGGTATACGTCCACGTGGGTTCCAGAAAAGTTGTATCTGTATAACTGCAGTTAGGTTTTACAGTGTGACTTTAATGATCAACGATTGTGCCTTTTCAAGCTGCATCAATCTTGTGGTAAATCTAATGGGAGGTGCTTTTTAGCATAAATGTAACAGTCAGAGTGTGAAAGTGTGTCATTCCTGTCTGAGTAGTAGCTACAGTCCAGGCATAAGAGCCTCTTTGATGATGTAGTTCATGTTATTCAGAGTAGTTTCTTAGAGTAGTTCTGCTGGAAAAAGCTGCATCTGTGCTTGAAAGGTTTTTTATGGTGACATACCCAGTCCAGCATAAGACATGGGGTTTGTCTATAAAAACAAGTGTGTTTTGTTTTCTTAGGGTAGAGGAAAAGGTAGCAAGATTAATAAACTGTTCTAACATTCATTGTGGCCTGCCAGAGCTTAAATCTGGAAGTTAGAGCAGTTTCGGTAAGGCCCTTGTTGCACCAACATAAATGCATAAACATCAACCTGAACTGATGTTTTTTCAAAGACATCATATAGTTAAATTCATATGTATATCTTTGTTTTCAAATGTTCATTTGCTCCTGCTTTCCATGTCGAAAAGAAACTAATACTGTGTCTATATTCTTTTGCTTTATATGAGAATTGTTGAGGTTTTAGACAGAATAAAAACATGATTATCTAGCACAAATAGACCATCAAGCTTTTTTAATTGCTTTATTTTCTTGCACTAGTTTTAAAATACTCTAGAGCTACTTCCACTGTTACACTGACTTAAGGGAAACCTTACCAAAAGGAATAGGAAGAAGTGGGCAAATCATTATCAAAACGTAATGCCGTATATTCTGTTTAATTGAAGGTGTAAAGAAAGGGAGGTGAAGTGAAGAGGGAAGAGGTCCGGGGAGAAAGTCTTAACTTCATTGAAAGAGACTGATCATTTTTGCAAGGTTTGATCTTATGCTTCCACTTGATTAGGTGGAACTTGGCAGTAGTTTTACTGTGAACTTGATACAAGTTTGGAATTTCAGTATCTGGTGTTGAAGCTTGATTTTATTATGATAAGTCAACACCAGAAAATATCTTGGCCTCACTGAGGTCACCCTCAGATGACAAAATCTCCTTCAGTGTGGACAGGATTGGTAGGGTGGAGGATTTTCGTCCTGGTTTTGGGGGTCTTGATATGGACCACACTGCTGAATTAGTTACATGTCTGTCGACTCATCATATTCAAATTTCAGTTGATAGCTAGAACATAATAACTAAGAGTAGTATAAATCACTGTTCAGCTTTAATTATTGGTCATTGTTAGCAGACACTAGCTTGTGTGAACCATACTTGCGGCAAGGTAATCAGTTTTGTGGTTTTTTTTTTCTTTTTTTTCTTTTTTTAAACTAGTATGGACTACAGTGGCAATGAAAAAGTATTAATTTGGCATTGCTTTATAAATCAATTGAGAAATAATAAGGAAATTACATTCTGGGATTGCAAAATTGCCTTTTCAGAATCTTTAAAAACTGCATGCACAGAATGAGAAATATGATACTTGGTATTCTCTAGTAGAAACAAGGGAGAAACATCTGACATTCCCTGACTTGACATTCCCTGAAGTATCATGTTGCACAAATAACATATGCTAATAGTCTGCATTATTGCATAAAGTAGTTTCTAGAAATGCTTAAGAGCCTCTAATATCCTTTGGGCAAGCGAATGTTTCTTTCCTAAGGAACTGATGAGATTACACCTCCTTCTTTGTCTCTTTTGGGATGAAACCCTGACCTTTCAAAATGTTTTCTGAATATTGAAATTCCTGAGGAATTGTGTATGCAGTGAAGCATCTGGGAAGACAGAGCCCAAACTAGGACATAGCATAGTGCTGAGGATAGTCACTGCTAGGGAAATGGGCTCAGCCTGGGGAATCCCGTGGACTAGCTAAGCATCCTGACCTCCAGGCTGAGGTTCCTCTGGTTTTTCTCAGTGTGATTTAAAAAATCTGTTTCCTGATGAAAGTCTTGTCAAGATTTTGGTGTTGCCAAGAACAGCTGTGGATGCAGTAGGAAAAGATTGTGTTGAATAAATTAGAAATTCCATGCTGAACTGCATGTCTGAGGGAAACCAGGTTGTAGACAGCCACACTGAGGGTTCACACATCTACTTGGTCTGTTGGCTGTAGCTGGGTCGGCCTTTACTGTCATACGCACTGTTAATTGAAATGCACAGTTTTGTTTTTTTCTTAACATACTAAAATATCACTGTAGTTTTTTGAAGTTTGTTAAGTTACTGCATTTGCCAAACTCAAATCAATAATTTTTTAAATGGTGTATTAAGGTGAAATAAAATATAAGAGTTGGATAAACAGCCTATTTCAGGTTCTCTGTGTGTGGTTTTTACTTGCCCTTCTATGTATGGAGCTGGTACTTCACAACTGTATGAAGACCCTGTCTGCCCTTTTTAACATGTTCATGTCCTGCCAGGTCTTAGAGACCATGACGATGCATAGCATTGTACCTAGCACTTTTATATTCTTTTTCTTGTTGCTGTTTATCTGACTCCTAAATTTTTTGACTCCTATTTTTTTTACTCATTTTCCCTAGGAAGATTTTGCATCATTCTTCTGAATATTTAAAATTACCAGTTTCTTGTCATACTCTGTTGCATACATCAGATGTCTTTGAAATGTTTCAAACACGCTAAGTTCATCTTGAAAGTACTACTCAGACTTACAATGCTGGAATTAAAACATGTATTTGTATATTTACTAAGTTAATGCTTGCATATTGCACTATGTTACAAAGTTAGAATCCCAAATTTCTTACTTTATTAGCTCTTCTGTAGAGCACAAAAGAGCTGGGAGATTTTGCAACAGTGCAGTAGTTGCTTTTTCTTGAGTACTCTGGAAGAGAAAACACTCAAAAGGAATAATTCTGTATGGTAGAATATGAGCACAGCATGGTTTACAAGTGAGTAGTTAAATCCTTGTGTTTTACAAAGTACTTTTTAAAATTAATTTTGTGTCCTTACTCCTGTTGTCCTGAAATGACAACTGTTTGATAATTATGCCTTTAGTTTTTTTAAATGAGTAAAATTGAAAGATTTTAATTTGCAGTGAAGCTTTTCAATATTTGCCTGTTTTCCATCAAATAATGTGTCATTATCCCTCAGCACATAATTTCTTACAGTAATGAGACGGGGGGAGTAGAAATACCTCTTAATATTAACTTTTTGCCTTCTGTCCATGTAAAAATCAATTTCTTGAGAATAGAGGCCTTGACTTGGTGAGCAGCTCTTAAGTTATTCGTTCATAAGACACAAGCTTGGTTATTTACAAGAATCTGAAATTGTTCAGTTTGTGAGATAATAGGTTGTTTAAAAAGTAGTATGGACTTGAAATTTAAGAATAAACTATATGGTAGTAAGGCTTTGAGTTTATACTCGTTTCTTACAGTCCTGTATTGCAGAGAATGCAAATAAGATATGGTTGTTCCTATATAGAAAAGTTTCCTTCAATGAATCCAAGGCTGGCTGTTCCATAGGAACCTGAGAGAGAGCTGGCAGTGTAAGGCAGGCAGTAGTTACAGCACCTTAGCAACCTGAAGGGCATCCTGCTAAAGTGATACATGTTACCTTATGTGAGATAAAATGGCTTTTTTTTCCCCCTGGTTCAGAAGCACATTGAGCAAAATACTAGCATTGTGAAAATAAATGAGAGCTGTGGTGGAAATTTGTGTGAGAGAAGGACTTCAATTCTGGGCATTTGACCTCTGCAGTCAGTGTAGAATCACTTAATGCTGCTGCAATCCTTGGATGTTATTTTAACGAGGGATGAATGCTTGTGTTGGGTTAATAGAGTTGTGTTACATCTGTGTTCAGAAAGGTTGTGAGGGATGAAAATGCCACAAATTTGATGTAACGTACTCAGTTCACTACTATACTGTTCTCTGAAGTGACTTAAAGTTACTGATCTCTTCTGGTTTTGTTGTTTTGGTGATTATTATTGCAGTGACAAGTATTTCTTCAGCTATTCCATAGTGACGTTGCTATTAATGTTGGAATTGTAGATTAAAATTCTGGATGGAAAATGGTAGAGCAACAGAACAATATAGAAGATTTGATAGGTCAGGCTCGTTATGAAACACGAGAGAGATCTTGTCAGAATTCCTGCTGACAGGATGTGTACAAAGTCTTACTGAACTTGTGAGGATTAGTGGGCGTATATCATAATCAAACTTCTGTACAGTAACATATGCAGCACCTGAAGCAACTACTGTTTATCTCCCACTATAAAGGTTCAACTGCAGCAGTTAAACCTTGCTCCAAAGTGCTCATTTCCAAAGGTCAGTGTTCGTTCTCAGAAGTCACGTGCCAGCATGCTGCCAGTCAGGAATTGAGGCCATGTATTTGCACAAAAATTACAAGTCTGTAGATTTTCCCAACAGTTTTGCAGATCAATATATTTACTTGTAGCTTACCAAGTTTTAATGTTAATCGTATCACACTTTTGGAAGTTACTGTTCTAAATGTTGCTTTTCTAAGCTAGCGACTATCTTGGGCTTTTTGCAGAGTGTGAAAATACTATTTTATTGCTTTGTATCTGAAGTGATGTATTACGGTTGTAGGAAATTCTAAATGATTTTGAGAAAGGAAAATAGTTCTTTTGTGACAAGCTTGAATGTAATTTGAGAGAATTTAAAATCCAGTGTTTACAGCAGTTTAAATACTCACATTTTTGAAGTTACAAAAATCACGTACGGTATATGAAGCATGTGTGAATAGTTGAACCATTTCTGGACATATCTAGTTTTAATGGCACTGCAGATTGTAGACCCTGCATGAGTTTCATGATACTGTGGATTGTGTAGCATGGTGATTAAAAATTTAGTCTGGTAAGGACCACTGGAGCTTACCTGGCCCTGCCCCCTGCTGTAAGCAGAAAAAGCTTCGCTCTTAGGACAGACTGGTCAGGGCTATTTGAGTTTTGAAGATTTCTGAAGATGGTGATTCCACCCTCTTGCTTGAACATTCTTATTTGTGAACTTCTTTTTTCCTTCCATTGAGCTGGGATTTTCTCTGCTGCATGTTTTGGCTGTTGCCTCATGTCTTGCTGCGTGTTGATGAGCTGAGGCTGTTTGGGCTCATCTGAGTGCCCCTTTTAGCTCGTGGCAGGCTGCAGGTAGCACCTGGATTTGCCTTCTGTTGTCCAGGCTGAATAAAGGTAGTTTCCTCATGTGCTTGCAGGATTTTATTTGCCCTCTGTTGTACTCCTTCAAGTTGTTTTGTGTTTATTTTAAGACGAGTGTGTGCAGCAAAACTGAACACAAATTTCAGCTGGGAGCTTACAAAGGCTGAGTTGAAGGGAATTATCGCTTCCATGGAACTGCTGCCTGCGCTGTGGCTGCTGTGAGGTTGGTGGTTGTATGAACATGTGTGGCTGCAGCCCCACAGGTGCTTTAAGCTGACTGAAGCACTTCTACCTTCCTCCCCTATTGAACTACCTGGCTCCCTCGTTCCTATTCGTGTTCTCTTGTGCTGGCACTAGCACTGTTGTAGCCCTGTGGCAAGCCAGAACCGAATTAAGAAGCTAATCTAAGTTGAAACAGATTGATGTATTTTATCAGATCAATTTTCTGTTCTGGGTAACAGTTCAAAGGCTTGAGCTGGAAAGTGGGTGAGTGGAGGGCAGAACTGCTCTATTCGTCTTTTGTTGGTCTTTTTGCTCTGTAGTAGGTCAGTGTTGAAATGAAGGCAGAGGCTTTAAGGCCAAGTAGTAACAGTCTCTCAGAGGACTGGCTTTCATAGTTGGGATTTTCTTATATTCTGTTTGGGAGTGTGCAATAAAGGGCACTCTGGTTATTTCCCAAAATGGATAGGCAGTGCTGCTTGCACAAGTACATGTGACACAAGTTGAAGTATATACTGGATTCACTAGTGCAGTAGCAAAGATAGGAAATAAAACAGTAGAGGCCTTGCTAGTAAGCTACAGGGAATATCTGTGCTGGGTTATGACTAATTAGTGAGTATTGCCCCTTGTAAATTATTTGGATGCATCAGCAGGGCTGAGTTTGGCTTATTTCTTATAAACAGGAAACAGGCCTTTTTTTGTTGTTGTTGTAATAAAAAGACTGTAGACCAGTATTGATAACTAGATATTTGTTAGGCTACATTGCAGCAGTGCCCCAGCTAGGTTTGTGTGAATCTTCCCAATGTATATTTTCCCCCAGCTGTCTCTGCCACGGTCTCTGGTCAGGGTCCTGAATGTACTGATGGGCCCCAGTGGCTCAGACAAGCCTCACCTCAAGCCTGCACCCACACCCCTTGCCCGCTGGCTGAAACCTCCATCAGCTGATCCAAGTACAGAAGTGAGTCAATGTTTAAAAGTTTAGGCCAGTGGTCTTCAAATGTTTTTGATTGCACACCCCTATTGTCAAGTTTTTTGAGCCTGCACCCCCACTATATGTATATTATTTAGAGATTATGAGCATGTACTACTGAAGTTTTAGTATTTCCTTTCTGTACCCCATTGGATTGTCCTGCACACACCCCAGTTTGAAGACCGCTGGTCACGGGTACATATCCCTTAATTCCTCAAATTGTGTTAAGTTTTATTTTCAAACTCTCCTGGCTTAATATGGTTTATACCCATTTCATACATCAATCATTGCTTTTGCCTGCTGTATGTTAACAAATAGTGAGGAGAACAGAAAACCCGAAAAGGTAGTTAGCAAGAAAAGTGGCAAACTTTTCTTGTGCTGTAGAAAATGTGTTTGGAAAATTCCATAGGACAAGCTTGCTTTTATTAACACACTTTTAAATGATCATCTGTGTCAAGGTCATGTGCTGCTCAAATTTCTCTTTTCTAAGTAGACTGAATAACTGGTTGCTTTTGGGTGTGCAGGTATTCTGTCTGATTGTTCACTTCCACTGTTGCTCTCCTGAAATTAATAGGACACTAATCGTTTGCTAATCGTTGTTGAAAATAGGCATCAGTTAAAAAGATTTAAACCTGCAGTGTCCTGGTTTCGGCTGGGATAAAGTTGATTTTCTTCCTAGTGACTGGTACAGTGCTGTGTTTTGGATTTACGATGAGAATAATGTTGATAACACATGATGTTTGAGTTGTTCCTGAGCAGTGGTTGCACTAAGCCAAGGGACTTTTCAGCTTCTCATACTGTCCCGCCAGCAAGGGGGCTGATTTGTATTTGCAAGAAGTAACAAATACCATGACCAGGACTAGAAGGGGGTGGAAGGGGGACTACCTGGTTTACTGGACTGTATGGGTTTGGTGGTCTGACACATCAAAGCCACAGGAGATAACACTCTGGTGGTCAGCGGTGCACAGTGAAGCCTTAATACCATAAAGTTATAAAGGGGCAGAACCTATCTGTCTTCATCTGGAGTGACACTGAAGAACATCAGCCAGCAGGTACAACAGGCTGCTAAGATTGAAGTGGCTCAGGTGGATCTGGACTGGCAGTGTAAGGGTGAATTATTTATAGCTTGGTGAGCCCATGACACCTTAGGCCAGCAAGTCAGAGATGCAACATACAGGTGAGCTTGTGATCGTGGGGTGAACCTGACCACGGATACTGTTGCACAGGTTATCCATGAATGTGACACCTGGACTGCAGTCAAGCAAGCCAAGTGTCTAAAGCCTCTCTGGCGTGGAGGACAGTGGCTGAAATAGGCAAAGAGCATGGCACCGAGTTGGGTGTATCACCTTCCCTGACCTGCATCAGCCTCTGGGTAAATCAGACAATACAATGGAGTGTTAAAGGTCACATTGAGAGCAACGGGTACTGGGACATTCAGACATCTTGATACACATTTAGCAAAAGCCATCTGATTAGTTTACACACTAGGGGATTTGCTAATTGGGCTGGCCCTGCCCTATCAAAACTTTTACATACTGTAGAAGGGGATAAGGTTCCTATAGTGCACATAGAAAAATATGCTGGGGACGCCAGTCTGGGTTATTCCTTCCTCAGGCAAAGGCAGAGCCATCCATGGGATTGCATTTGCTGAAGGTCCTGGGTACACTTGATGGTTAATGCAGAAGGATGGGGAAGGCCTATATGAACCTCAAGGGGATTTGATTTTTTTGTGAGAACAACCAGTGATTCAAATTGTATGATTTAGGATGACAATGATGTTGATAACGCCCCGTTTTAGTTATTGCCGGGCAGTGCTTTCCCCTGAGCCAAGAACAGCTTCTCATATCACCCCACCAGTGATGAGACTGGGAGTGGGCAAGAAGCTGGGAGGGGACACAGCCAACAGAGCTGACCCAGCTGACCAAAGGGGTATCCCATTCCATGTGGCATCATGCAGAACAATAAAACTGGAGGGAATTGGCTGGTGGGTGATGGCCTGCTGCTTAGATTGAGCTGGGCATCACTCAGAAGGTGGTAAGCATTATGCATTCCTTGTTTTGCATATTCTTTTATCATTGCTATTATTTTCCTTTTTTTTTTTCTGTCATATTAAGCTGTCTTTATCTCAACCCCTGAGTCTGACCTTTTTTTTTCCTGATTCCCTCCCTCGTTTTTGGGGAGAGAGCAAGTGGCTGTGTGGTGCTTAGCTGCCTGCCAGGTTAAACCACAATATGCAGTTCCATGCTTATGTCAGTTTTGGGTATGTGCGGTGAAATAGGATCAGAATTTAGTCTAAGTAGGCAGGTTTCTGACTTGGGTGTGATCATGATTGTTCTTTCACAGGCTGCATACCCCTGGGAGTGCTGTTCAAATTGCATGTTGGTCCTGTGGTACTTCACAAAAGCACTGCCATGCAGCACCTTGTTAGTGCCATGATTTGTGGGGATAGCAAGATGGTAGCGATCTATATGTGCTTTATTTGCAGTTTTCAAGGTGTGGGAGCATGTAGCCCCTCATGCCATGAATGCTGATTGGGATGACTCTGAATGTAGCAAGAGCTGTGTATGATAAGTGGCTCTGTGATGGTACAGTGATCAGCTATATGAAAACTTGGAGCTGGTTTTATACAGGTTAGCTCATTGGTAAGCTAGCCTTAAAAAATGAAGAGGTGACCTATTTCTTTGTCATGTGTGACAGAATCCTGCTAGTGATGACAAGACTGTTGTTAAAGCTTTTTAGGAAGTTGCATTTTAGGAGGGAACTGGTTGTGATTCTTGGTGTTTATAAAAAATGCAGCTGTTTTCTTTGGGGCGTATTGTTCATCATAAACTGGTAGGTGTTAAGAGTATGTTGGGTAAATCTCTCTTGTATCATGTTTATCTGATAAGCACAACTGTATGTTCAGCTAAAGGGCGTAATAGTGAAGAATATGTATTACCATTAAGATTTCTCTCATCAGTGCTTTCATGCATTTTTTTTTTCCTTCTGATCATTATATGCGAGCTTTGAAGAATTCAGTGAAATTACCGAATTTGTCTTAGTTTGCGTTAGTTGTTTTAATACCCACAGGAGCGTTGACCGAACAAAGTTCGGCGTTGTCACTTTTTGCTAGTGGTGAACCCTTATTTATAATATAATCACAGAGAATATTTAGTTAGGTAAAGCAGAGACATTTTATTGTATTTAAATAATGCTGTCAGTACTACCAGGGACACGTGGGATGGGATGGGGTGGGATATTCAAAAGCAGTGTGAAAACAAAGATAATTTTGACTTTCGATAGATTTTTACTTTTGGTTAGCTGGGAGTCTTTGGAACCTTGCTCTTCAGAGATATGGGTATGCCTTCAACTGTTAGAGGAAATAACAACTTTCCGTAAGTAGTACTAGCAGTACAGTTAAAGCAGAATGCTACTCACTTAATGCTAATTGCTTACTAATTTGTTCTTAGTAATGCATATTTACATTAAATTTTGTGACATTGTACAATGTCATGCTGTTTGCTGAGAATTAAATTGCAAGATCGGTGCTCAAGCTGGTAGCTCTATGCAGCCAGTAAGCAGATGTAATACTGAATTGTGGGACAAATCATGTTTCTTAAGATGCATAATCACCTAATGGATGATGATTTTTGTCAGCATTTGAGGTAGTTCTCCATAGCCATGCTTTGTTTTCCTGTTCTCCCAGAGAGGTGATACTGAATGATCCTTATAGTGACATGTGCTCTGTTTCTGCTTCACCCTCACAGCTAAAGAAAAAACCCAAATAAGGCTATGCAGTATAGAGGACACAGTACCCTCTGCCAGTCTACAGCATAAACTATTTTCAGAATCAGTGGAGTTGAGAAAAATTTCAGGAAAGAGGTTACAGAATCACAGGACAGTTGAGGTGGGAAGGGATGTCTGCAGATAACCTCATCCTCTGTCCTGCTCACAGCAGACTCAGCCAGAACAGGCAGGTCACGGCTGTGATCCAGCTGGGTTCTGGATATCCCTAAGGATGGAGACTCCACAACCTTGCTGGAAAACCTGTGCCCAGTATTTGACTACCCTCAGAGTTTTTAAAAAAAGTACGTTTTTTCTTATGTTTAAATAGATTTTTTGGTTTATGTTTTTTTGATTTGTGCCCCTTGCCTCTTGTTTGTTAACTGGATACCAGTGAGAAGAGTTTGGCTCAATATTCTTAATATCTTCCCGCCAGGTATTTATACACATGGCTAAGATCTTCCCATAGCCTTCTGTGTCTCAGGCAGAGCAATCCTGGTGCTCTCAGCCTCTTGTATAATGGGTTCTCCAGTCCCTTCATTGTCTGAATCACTATGGAGATCTGTATGAGAGGTGGCCTGAAGAACGATTTACGTGAATCTCTGGTCAGGGAGAGTAAGTTTCTGTTTGGCAAGAAGTAAGAGAGAGCAAAATGAATTAAAGCCAAAAACTGTATTTAGGTGATCAGTATGATAGCAGAATTTTTAAGGGAAGTTTAGAAAAAAACAGGCGTGGAACACACTGATCAACTTGAAGTGATTAAAAAGTACTGTAAAGATGAGATAGGAGAGCTTAGGTGGAAGCCAGGTTACCAAGAGGTTTTGGAAATGCTAGCATCAGTTGATAATTGGACTGGTGAATTAGATGGGATGGTCTTGAGAGTTACTGACAAGAACAAAGCAGAAGATACAGTCTCAGATCATATTCTGAGAGTTGCAGTGAACAGGAAAGTCCAGGATAATCAAACAGAAACTTGAAGGAAGAGCGATTGTAGAAGAGAGAGATGGAATATGTTTGGTACAGGCAGCACCTGACGGAGTTGGCAGTGCATAAGAGGGTTGGTGGTCCTGATACGGTGAGGCTAAAAATGCTCTGCCCTCAATAAGTGGATAGTTGCCCTCAGGTTGGCTAGTGCCAGTGAATTCCCTCCCCACCGGTTCTTAAAATGACCGTCAGAACACTGTGCTGTTAGTCACAAGTTCATTGAAGTACACTTCTGAATATTGCTGAGGAGAGACTGGAACTGGCCACATTGTCACTTAGCTATTGCTAAGAAGGGTCTGTTAGAAAATAGTGTTCTTTTTAATGTTTTGTTGTGTCTTGACTGTAGTTTTGGTTCTAGACTATAGCAGCCCCCTCAAGATACTGGCCTAAATTTGTTTACCTTTTTGGCTGCTCACTATTATAGCCACTAATTTGTGACAGCCTTTGTAGGTTCTGTAGTGTTTGGTTATTCCCTCACTGCAAGTCCTATAGAAGCATTTTAACTGGAGTCTTAGGTTGCATTCAGTGTTGATATTATTACTACCTTAAGTCACAGAAGTTCTGTTTAATCAGTTTGGTGAATTGTTTGTTTTTCTCTGATTAAAAATTCTAAAAAAACCTCTGGAGGGTAAAACATTGCACAGGATTTTGTAAATCTTTGCATGTGACTGAATTTGATTTTGAGATAAAACAGCAGATGTCTGTAGAAAGTGCAGATTTAAAGACCTTTGCCAGTAGTAAACAGCTGTCAACTTCATATATTGTTTTATAAAAAATACTGAGATATTCTAAATTGGTTTTGTTGTTGAATGCAAACTTTTGTGTGATACATATCAAATATCCTTCCTCTCCTTCTTCGTTCTAGTTGTCATGGATGATGATGATGATGAATCCTGTCTCCTTGATC
The DNA here is from genome assembly GCA_035584735.1 of Pseudotriccus pelzelni. Taxonomy (NCBI): domain Eukaryota; kingdom Metazoa; phylum Chordata; class Aves; order Passeriformes; family Tyrannidae; genus Pseudotriccus; species Pseudotriccus pelzelni. Next base: position 23,385,196 of record JAWMRA010000113.1, read on the forward strand.
TTATTGGGTAAGTTTTCCATAAGCAATTATTGCAGAAAAGTTGGGAATAAGAATTTTGCAAAATCATCTCCTAGAAGGTGGTTCTGTCTCAGTATTGTCTAAAGGCAAGGTGACTGGCAAATGAAATGAGCAGATATAGTTCACTTCTTCCATGTGGACATGTGTGTATCACAAAGCCTTCAGTCCCAGTGTATACTAAAGCTAACACTTCACTTGCTGATACTCTCCTCAGGAGGGACTACGGAATGTGTCATGTTCATGGAGTTTGGATTCTCTTCTCAGCTACTAGTAATATCAGATCACTGTTGCAGCACATTACTAGGGATGTTGTTAAAAACTTCATTGCAAACTATTTTTTAAAATAAAAATCTAAAGATCTCAGGGTTTTTTGAGCAGTGGAACTAGGTATTTTATTAATACTATGCTTGTATTTTAAAGGGAAAGGTGAAATGATTTTTTTCATATTTATAAATACACATTTGCATCTGAATGTTAGAAAAATACTGTACTCCCTGTACTTTAAAGTATTCACAACAAACAAAAATTTGTCAGCATTTTGCTCAAAGATACTTGATTTTAGCAAAATTGATGATTTTAAATGGTCCTCTGGGTTTTTTCCCCTGTGTGTGGTCTTCCCCTGATCCCCCATTATATCCATAACAGATTTATTTGGAGTTTTATAATTCTATAAGGGAGTCTGAAAAGATAATTAAGATAACTGAATCTTGAGCAAGTTTTTGGTGGATTTTATATGTGACAGATTACCTCCCTTGAACTACCGTGCACATCAGTAATCAAAACCAAATAATATGCTATAATACATAGAAGAGAATTGAGCTTTTCATACATGATATTTTGTTGAAACTCTGCCAGAAGTTAGTCTGACATCAGTCTTGTAGCAGTTGCTAAATGGTCATTTACAGTTCATACAAGAATTTTTTTAGAGTTTTAAGTGTAGTAACTTAATAGGCTTTTTACCTTTCTTACACATGGAAAACTTCTAGTGAAACCAGTGAGAGCTTTAACTTCAGAGAAAACAAAATGCCACCGCAGTGGCTGCTTGTACTGTGAGGTTTGCTCTCTGGATGCTGTAGCAAAAGCACTGCTGTGCAGTGTGCTGTGTCACAAGGTTCCTGGTTGTGGCAATAGGAAAACACTTCCTGCTTGAAACATAAAGATGATCCTGGGATAATTAAGTGCTCTGGCGTGAGGATGAATCGCGAGGATCCTGGTACAAGATCACAGGTGGTCCAGAAAGTGAAGTGCTCTCTATACGGATGAGTGTTTGTGTGAAAAATTACAGTGTTCTTCCTGCTGCTGGCAGAAATAATTGTCTTAAGCACCTAGAAGAATGGAAAACACGTTCTTTTTTCCCGTCTGATCTATGATTTGGTAAGTGCCTTTTAAAATTCCTTCCGTACTGAAGACAATATTTAAGGTGATGAAGTGTTTTTAATTTTTAATTGCATTTTTTGTGATTGAAAGACAGTGAGGGTAATTAGTACTAAATGGCCTGGTTATTTTACTGATAAAACATGTAATCATGATAGAGCCCCATATGAGATCATGAGTTCTGTGCTGTTTAATTTTTGAAATTCAGTGTAATCTACTGTGAAAATGACATTTTCATTATACACACCACTTCAATGTTGTAAGCATAATAAGGTCCCTGCCAAGTGCTATCTAATATGTCTTTTGTAAGCAACTTCTGTAAGAAAAAAGAGAAATAACTTATGTTTGTGCTTTTAGAAGAGTAGTTGTAAACCTGAAAGATCTTTAACTTGTTCCCTCTTTATTTTCTAGGATGAGCAGTCAAGAAGGAGATGCTTTCAGTGCTTCTAAAAAATGTTGTATTATTACGTGTTAATCAATAAACATGTTTTACAATAAAAATTTGTCAATTTAGTCTTTATGCTAATGGACATGTTAGGAAATGCTGTATAATTGTTGCATTAGAATAATCCCATGTAACACAGCCTTTTACTGTTTTTACTTGGTCTATATGCGTCTATTAATGTATTTTTTATTTGTTTGAATTCCCAGCACTTATTCTGTCAGACTGCATTTTTAATCTGAGTTTTAATCGGCGGTAGTGCTAAGTTAATGAAATATACTGAAAGTCATAATATTTAGACAGTATTTTATTTCTGTGGTTGATTTCGCTTGGAAAAGGTTCCATGTTTTCTCCATGAGGGGACTGTTACTCTGGCAATCATAAGTTTTTATTACTGTGTGTTAAGGGTGGCAAAAAACATGCCAAAGATTCAGGCTTGTAAATACCCCATTATTAGATGCAAGCTAAACAAGACATTATAGTTTAGCTGTAGAAGAGGTGGTACCTGTTCTAGTTCTCATGTTATTTGGTATATTCCTTGGGTTTTGTACTGTGTGTGGTCATAAAATATCACGTGTTTTAAGAGCATATGAGTAATAGCCTCATAAAGGGAAGTTGAGTGCAACTAAGATTTTGTGATCAGCATAGCCTATTGCTTGAAATGCCTTGTTACAAAGGCAGCAAATGCAATTAACATCTGAAAATTGTGCTGATACAGAAACACAGACCTCAGATGAGATGAAGTTTCAACTTTGCATTGTATTCAGTGGCAGAAGTGTGTTTTTACTATAAACCTGATTTATATGAACACAGCATGTGCCTTTGTTAAATTAGCCTCATTAGTAGAAAGAACTTTCAAAAAGTGTTAACTTCTTTATTTTTTCCCTCCCTTAAGGGACCCACAGGCGCTGAATTATTTTCTACATGGACCTAGTAGTAAATCTGTAAGTAGTGTTCCCTTGTATTAGATATAGAAAGCTTCACGGAGTATATTATTTCTAAAATTATTTCTGTCTTTTACCAGAGCAATGAAGACTTGACTAATGCAGAATATTCTGTAGCCAACTCAAATTCAATTTTCGCCAACTCCAATGTAAGTGGTCAGAAGAGAAATTATATTTATTGAGATTGCATGCTTCTGTGTGGCATTACTTGGCCTTCATAAAACTGAATGAAGTAGATGTGGGTTTTGACCCTTTTCCTGTGAAAATTCTGAATGCTAATGTAGAACCGCCCCCCCATGCTGTTAGTATTTTAAGTATTTTGGTGGGGAATTAATTAAAAATGCTGCACTTTTGGGACATGTTTTGTAAATATGTAATCCAGTTTGCTGAGCAGTGAAAATGCTCTCTGGTGTAGCTCCCTCCTGTAAACTGAACTTGCAACTTTCATGATTGTAGATTTAGTAGTTTTCAAATACAGACCTTAAAAGTTAGTCATGCATACATTTCCTGCGTATGTTAGCATGGGTTTTTTTCTTATTTTAAGTAGAATCTGAGCTGGCAATTTCTTGAATTTAATGATTATATTTTCCCTTTTTTTATTTTGGACTGAGTAGCTAGCTTGGGTTGTTTCCTTCCTGTAACTTCTGTGTTAGGGAAGTCACTTTAAATTCATTAGGTATTGCAAGGAGTCTTCAGTGTTCTTTCTTGCCAGGAATGTATTGCAGCCCTGGACCAAGTGTCACACAGTGAGGTATATCACCAGTCCTTGGTGATAAAGCCAAGGCTGATTTGCTCTAGTGTTGAAAGAGTCCTGCTTTGAGTAGAAGTTTGGACTGGATAACTTAGGGAGATCCCTTCTGACCCACATTTCTTTGATTTCATTGCTGTACCTTAAGAAAAAACAGCTGAGTTCTTAATCCCACAATTAAGTTAATTGGCATAAGTAAATTTTAAAAACTGTGTATCTGTGTGTGGAGAACTAGTAACTTTTCCTGTAGGTGCAGTATTGGAATGCGAAGTGTTTGCTCTGTCCTTCCCCTTTCAACATTGCTATTAAATATTGTGGAAGAAATATACGTTGAGTGACAGTTCTTTCTCCAGACAAGGTGGTTGAGATAATTCTGAGGGAGTAGAGTACCAGCTGTAATAGGGTGTGCCCAATTTTCAGTTCACCAGGAGCTGTGGTTTCAACCTGCTGCCAGGCTTGCCATTAGCAGACAGCAGCTCCCTGTAGGCAGCATTGGCAGAGGTGGGTTTTGAGGACTCATTCTAAGAAAAACAAGGTTTGGGGAGAAGAGGGTGACATATGACATGCATTTGTCATAGCCTAGACTTCCTAGTTCTTTGTAGGTATTCTTCTGATAAGCATGTGTGGGTGTGCAGGAGTCAGGTGTTTCTGGTGTATTTTTCAGAAAGTGAGTCTTTGGAGTAATTTTGAGGGGAAGTAGGAGATTCTGGATACGGTGGATTCATTGTATAGGGAATAGCAGTGAAGAGCTTTCTGGTATATGAAATTAGAAGGGTAGGTAATTAAAAAGGAGGTAGTCAGAGAAGCAGGGATTCCTAGTGTATGTTCCTAGGATGACACTACATTTTCATTCTTGGCAGTTGCTCCTCTCCTGCTCTGTCCTCATCCTTTTATATCTTTGTGATGAATACCAATGCCATCTTCTCTTCCCTCCTTCCTGTGAGAGCCCTGGGCTGACCTAAGTGATGAATGACTTGATTACAAATAGAGATTCTTACAAATTGCAAATAGAGAATGCCTTGTGGAGGAACAAGTGTTATCTAAAATATAAAAATAAACAGATTTCACGGTCCTTGTTTATCATATGGGATACCCAAAAAGTTAAAGGCTTCTGAATTTTTTTGTCATTAAAGTTTTTGCAGATGCTGAAAGTTCTGTCTTTGTATGTATTCAGAATTGCAACCATGAAGTAGGATTGACTGTCTTGATGCCCGTCTCATGCCTTTCAGTGGCAGAGTTTACAAATTCAGTGTCAAGGGTTCAGTGCCTCAGCGGGTAAGCATGCTCAGCCAACACCTAACACAAGCAAGATGAAGTTCCTCCTGCCTGAAGGACAAGAAAGCACTGTCCACTCTTCCCACACCCTTACACTACCCCCACTTCCCATCCCCTCCTTCCCCAAGTTGATTGATTCCATACCAGCTCTGCTGATTCCAGGTTGGTTTCTGTGGCGGTTGGCCCTGCCTTTTACAGCCCTCCTGAGAGGGTTCCTTAACCCTGTTACCTGGGCTGTACTGGGTGACTGCCTCCATTATCCCATTACAGTATAGTAGGACAGCGTAAGAGAGCAGAATATTCATGGAGAGAGTGACAATAAGACTCTAGTTGGTAAGCAGAGGTGTTAATTTCTTGCTGAAATTAGCCTGGTATTCTGCATGGCTTTTCTGAGTCTGGACAGCAGTAATTCAGATTTTAACTCTGAAGGGGTCTTGTTCCAGTTCATGCACATAAAATTGATTTTGGATTTTAAACAGTTGTGGGTGCAGGAAGTGAAACTTAGGAGTCTCTATTCCAGTGGGAGAGTTTCAAGCTATTAATCTTGATTGCATGTAATATTATTTATTATTATTATTGGTAGTAGTAATTGTTGTATTGTTAGTACAACTAACTGGAACTTTTTAAGTTACTCAGTCATTAAAGATTTCAGATCGGTCATTGTACCTGCAGACAAATTAAGATGCAATAGGGAATTCTCCTCAAGAACCTGACAGCTGAGAGTCCTAATAATGCCCTAGTTAGTGATTCCTTTTTTTTGCTTTGCCCAGTGGTAGCTAGGTACAGTTGAAGATCTGAGCTTTAAGCGTTCTTGAGATGCAGGCATCGAGACGTTTAAGCACTAGTTTAATTCCTCTGGTAGTTTTATAGTTGTAACCTGAAAATATTTAATCTTAAGAACAATCCCTTAATATTTCAAAACATGACTGAAATGTCAAAAAATAGGCTGTTTCAGAAACAGATTGGGGTAAAATTCTGAATAAATATGCTTGGGGAACTGAAGTTAGGGTGGGGATGTTATTGCATGTGATAATTATGGCTTGCAGCATCTTCACACTGTTTACATGAGGTGAAAACAAGCGTCTATGACCTTCTGGGAGTGAAGGCTTAGAGTATGAATGTGACTGATAATTGCACACCCACAGCTTGCATTTATCCTGACCTAAAAAGCCACTGGATGTTGTTTTTGAATAGCTGAGATATAATTATGGAATGTAGAAAGATGTACTCTGCCTAAGTTGAAACTGTTGCAAGTATTATTATGAATTTGAATTATCGTTGCACCTACAGAAACCTGACATTTGTGTTGTGTAGAGTTTCTGGACAGAATTTTGTTTTAGGAAAATCTTAGACACAATAGACAATAGTAAATAGGTTCTGATTTTCTTTAACATGGTGTTTATGGATGTAGATTTGAAGGATTTTTTTCATTAAAGAAGCGACTTAATATTTGTGGTAGTTTCAATGCTTATAGTTCTCAGTAATCTTTTTAGTCTCGTAAAACACAAAGCCTGTAGCATTGCTTTTCTTACTGCTTTGTTTCTAAAATTTGTCTTAAATAAAGAATTAGAATAATTCCTTCTTAATTTTATGAAATGGTCACTAGTTTACGCTGAGTGATTATAGAAATGCTGGTAGGATTTTGGAGAGGGATGTCTTTTTTCTATAAGTCAGTGAAAGAAAAGTTTTCTCCTTCCTTTTCCCTGCTGCTACTGAAGCCTTGCCTGAAATTGAATTACACGAGAGGTGTTTCACTCCTTCTTTCTTTTATCCTTTTGTCAGTACAGTGCTCAGATTGAGCAGGGGAAAATGGTACTTAAAGAGCATTTCAAATCCTCTTGAAACAGTGCAGCTGCAGAGCTAGGTGCGATGGAATTGGGAGATTTGAGATGGGAAATGAGAGTAGTGCTCCAGCAGTTTTTGAGGGCACTAGCGAGATGTCAGTGATGCACATGTTTGTGCTGACCCGCTGAGGTGAATATCACCTTATATGTGCAATGTGTAGAGTGGAATTCTGTGTAGAAAGCTTGCTTGCATGAAAAAAAAAGAGAAAACAAGGTAGATACTGAAGTTTATGGAAACTATTTATTTCTTTTTTTGCCTTTCAGAGCACTGATCCTAAGTCGTCTGTAAAAGGTGTGAGCAGTCAGCTTGGAGAGGGGCCTAGTGATGGACTGCAGCTGTCCAGTAGCCTTCAGTTTCTTGAAGATGAACTTGTATCGTCTCCTTTGCCTGATCTTACTGAGGATCAGCCTTTTGATATTCTTCAGAAGTCCTTGCAGGAGGCCAATATTACTGAACAGACTTTGGCAGAAGAGGCATATTTGGATGCCAGTGTAGGTTCTAGCCAACAGTTTGCACAAGCTCAGCTTCATCCTTCTTCATCAGCATCCTTTACTCAGGCTTCTAATGTTTCTAATTACTCAGGTCAGACGTTGCAGCCTATAGGAGTTACTCAAGTGGTACAGCAACCTGTTGGAGCATCTTTTGCAAGCAATACGGTCGGTGTGCAACATGGCTTTATGCAACATGTCGGAATTAGTGTTCCCAGCCAGCATTTGTCTAATAGCAGCCAGATCAGTGGTTCTGGGCAGATACAGCTAATTGGTTCATTTAGTAATCAACCTTCCATGATGACCATTAATAACCTAGATGGATCTCAGATAATATTGAAAGGCAATGGTCAGCAAACGCCTGCAAACATGAGTAGTGGCCTCTTGGTTCACAGACAAACTCCAAATGGGAACTCGCTGTTCAGTAACTCAAATTCAAGTCCAGTAGCACAACCCGTAACTGTTCCATTTAACAGCACAAATTTTCAGACTTCATTGCCTGTCCATAATATCATCATTCAAAGGGGTTTGGCACCAAACTCTAACAAAGTTCCTATTAATATCCAACCAAAGCCGATTCAGATGGGTCAGCAGACTGCTTACAATGTGAATAACTTGGGAATACAGCAACATCATGTACAGCAAGGGATTCCGTTTGCTTCTGCGAACTCACCTCAAAGTTCAGTAGTTGGTCCTCATATGTCTGTTAATATTGTTAATCAACAAAACACAAGAAAATCCGTTACACCTCAGACAGTGAGCAGTGCTGGAGGTAGTATTGTTATCCATTCTCCTATGGGACAGCCTCATGCATCTCAAAACCAGTTTCTCATACCTACAAGTTTATCTGTTAATTCTAATTCAGTTCATCATGTCCAGGCCATAAATGGACAACTTCTTCAGACTCAGCCTTCCCAGCTGGTTCCCGGCCAAGTGTCTGCTGAGCATGTAATGCTCAACAGGAACTCTACAAGCATGCTAAGAGCCAACCAGTCGTATTCAGGACAGATGCTGAATAATCAGAACACAGCTGTTCAGCTTGTTTCTGGCCAGACATTCACAGCTCCTGGAAACCAAGTTATAGTAAATCATGGAACTTCACAAATTGTTGGTGGGCAGGTGCCACTGCAGCAGGCGTCGCCAACGGTGTTGCATTTGTCACCCAGTCAAGCTAATGTTTCTCAAGGTAGATCAAGTTTCACTGCCATGTCACCTGGGCAGTCCGCAGTCTCCAATATGTCAGCTTCTAACAGATTTGCTGTTGCAAGTTCTTCTGGTTCAGTACATCCTAGCTTGGGACCATCAGTTCAGTCTGTCGCATCAGGAGGAAACTTTACAGGAGATCAGCTCATACAGAACAGAACTCAAGTTTCTGTCAGTGCATCGCATCGTCTTCCAGCATCCTCTTCCAAATCCGTCAGCACCTTCAGTCACACATCTGGTGGAGTAACACAACAGCAGTTTGCCTTTGGTCAGGTATGAAAGCTGCTTGAGAGTGTAGCCAAAGAAATGCTTCTAAGCTGTGCTAAAAGCTGGTTAGCAAAGTTTCATGTTGTTGTTAATACAGAGAACATTAATTTTGCTGGTTTGTATTGTTCCAAATATTGTGGAACTGCTGAAAACTACTGTAACCCAGAGACATCATTTCACTTGGTATTTTCTGAGTGAATGACTCTGTCACTTTGATTAATTCAAAAGATTTTTTTCTGTGATTTGTAGTAATATTTTCAGAAGTGCTTAGCATTGATCTATTTCTGCTCCTGTTTAAAGAATTGGGCACTGTAAGGTTATACAACTGTGAGCTCTCCTAAAACCTTACCATAGGCTACATGTAGAGGCTCAGGTACATTCTTAGCGCTTCAAAGTGTTTTGACCCCACTAAAACCTATGTGTTTTTCAAGGTTTGGCCTCTTCAAATTAAAGATGAAAAGGTGTCTTGCCTTTTTCGTTTTTTTTTTTTTTTTTTTTTTTTTTTTTAAATTTAATTTAATTTTATTTAATTGGCATTTTTCCCACTGTGTCGTGTGTCTGGAGCAGTTACAAGCTTTCAAATTTGAAGCAAAGACAGGAAGTATTTCTGAGAGTCCTAAAAATGACAATGTCTTTTAAAGCGGTTTGTAAAAGCATAACATTTAAAGAAATTCGCTTTAAGAAGTCTACTTACTAATAATTAAAAAAAAAATCTGAATTTACTTTTAGGGTGAGAAGTGGTCTTTTTTTTCCAGTAGATACAGCTGCAGTATATATTAACTAAAATTTGTATGTTTTCATAAAAGAGCTTCCAAACTGTCAAAAGTTTAAAAAAAAAAAACAACAAAAGGTTCTAAAGTCAACTGCCAGTATTTAACTCAGTGACTGCTCACATGATTAGCAATGAGCTATTCCACCTGTCCTTTTTTTTGATTTTCTTTGTTTTTTCTTGGTCATTTTAAAATGCTGATAACTGTCTCAGAATGCACTTGCACTAATTACTTTACTTCTTTTTCTTTTTCTGAAGGTCTGATAGTTTGTTTTTTTTAAATGAACCCAACATTTGCAATGAAATCATGTCTTAGAAAATAATGTGTATTTAAAAAACAAGGACAAACACGTTGTAGAATCACATTTGTAGTCTTTGCCAAAACTGCTAGTGCAGGTTGTTATATTTTGTAATTTGAGGCCTGTCTGACTTTCTCTTCATGTGTCTACATCTTCCTGTTTGTAGGTTACGTGCTGGGTCAGTGAGTTTCAGCAGTTACAAAAGCATAGTATTTCTTACTGCTAAAAAGTTCATTTTGTTTTCGTGCTGAAATTTCGGAGCTGAAAATGGGAACCACAGAGAACAAATGCCACTATTTGCCAGAATCTTTTTAGTTTGTTTGTGCTTCCATTTTAAACATTGTACTGTATGATAAACCATGTATCATTTTAGTTGCTGAACAGTGGACTGTTTGTTCCGTTGTGTGTTTTTTTTGTTGTGAAAGCAACTTTGTCATCTTGCAGTTTTGGGACTCTTGTAGTGGTAAATCAGAGGTCTTGTGGAAAGTAACTGGTATATATTTGCACTGTTAGTGCAGTTTCTATTCCTTTTTGATTTACTTTATAAAATTCTTGATCTTGGAGAAATTGAGGTGTCTGAAATTTCACCACTGATGAGTTTGAGGTTAAAAAAGTATACACAGAGGTGAATTTTAGGTGCCTTTTCCTTCTGTTTCTTAAAACTTCCAGTAAATATTTCATTGGGATTTTTCTAATATTTTAAAATTTATTTTATGTATGTGGCGCAGAAAAAGGCTGTGAACCAGACATCACCAGTTTCTGCATCGAAGACGCAGGATAATTTGAGACAGCCTCAGCTAACAAGTCTTCTGAGCAACACACTATCAGGTCAACTAAGGTCTTTTTAACATAATTTTCTTAATTTTCTCCAGCAAGAGGGATTTGTTCTTCAGTGTGTCAGACTTACACTGATGGATCATGCTGATAGGGTCCTAAAGGTTGTTGGAATTTAATTTTTAGAAGAATGCAAGCTGTTTTCTTCAGCATTGAATGTGTGCTTTGATTTTTTTTCCTAACCATGGTACTTCATTTTCTAGAGTGGAAAGTCAAATCTCCACAATTAGCAATTATTTCTCCCTTCTATAAAATCCAAAATTGTACCTTCTTTCATTTTTCTTTTTTTTTTTTTTCAGCTTAGGAAAGTAGAAGTAAGTAATTTTCCAAATACAGACATCTGCTAAAATTCTGTGAAACTTCTAGGTTCTCTATTGTGATGGCTGCTTCAGATACAGAGGGAAGAAAAATAGTAATTAGAAGGTTTTGTGCAGGCTGTCATCACTCACATTTTGTTTTTCAATGTGCCGCTTTCAGATGGAATAGTTAATGCATTATCCATGGCAAAATACTGGGCTTTTCAAGCAGCACCATGCTAGTAACAGAACAATACCAGTATATTCCAGTCAAATAGAAAAATTCAGTAACCTTCCTGTTCTCTTTGTACATACTTAACTCTTTTGAATAAGGTCCTATACTCTACCTTGCTTTTTTTCTTTTCCTTGTATACTGTTATAAGCTGCCCAGCAGTTCTTTATAGTTAGCACAGTCTGTTGGGTGTTTTTTTGGGGGAAAACCCCCAATAAATTCTTATTTGTTTTTATTGTAATATAAGATGCTATTTGAATTAATTGAGCAAGGCAGTTGGAGGAAGTCTGCCTATCTAAAAAATGTAGGGGGGAAAATATGCTTGCTATTTAAATACTTTCAGGAGCTCTAGAAAAATTTGGTTTATGTGCTTGAAGGGGGGTTAGTGTTGAAAATATTGATAAAATTTACTGTATAATTTTCAGTAAATTGTTGGAACACTAAACTTAGGATACTTGAATTTCTTCTTACCTTGCAGTATTATGGTAGGAGATGATTTGTATCTAAGGATTTTTATAGTTTGCAGCACAAAATATCTGTCCTGTTTCACTTGTGTGAGCTGGTTTCTCTACAGGTTAGTTGCACTAATGCTTTTAATCATGTAAGACATATTCTTCCTAAAAACTCAAGTAGAATTTTCAGGATAGGTACATGAAATCATTCTCTTCTTGCTTAGGATAACAGCGTCTTTTTAACATTTTATTTATAGGACAGGACTCTGGAGGAAAAATCATACCGCAGTCTCTAGGAACAGCGCAGCCACAAGAAAAAGTGATAGGATCAGCATCAGTTCAACAGAGTATACAGGTAGAGAATGCTTTTATTTATATGTTTCCCTGTCTGTCCTGGTCTCTGTTAGGATAGAGTTAATTTTCTTCTTAGTAGTGGGTACAGTGCTGTGTTTTGGATTTAGGATGAGAATAATGTTGATAACACACCATGTTTTAGTTGTTGAGCAGTGCTTATTCAATAAGTCAGGGACTTTTCGGTGTCGCATGTATTGACTCAAACTGGCCAAATGGATATTCCATGCTATGGAACATCATGTTCAGTATAAAAATGGGGGAATTGGATGTGATCACTGCTTGGGAGCAGGATGGACATTGATCAGAGTGCTGAGCAATTGTATTGTGCATCACTTGTTCCTCCTGGGTTTAATTCCCCTCTCTTTTTCATTACAGTTTTGTAGTAATTATTATTTTACTTTGTTTCCATTATTAAACTGTTCTTCTCAACCCACAAGATTTACTTTTTTCTAACTGTCCTCCTCACTGGGGTGGAGGGAGGGAATGAGCAAACAAGCTAGGAATCCTTGCAAGGATTTTTTTGGAGTATATGAATATTGTCTCCTGAGAAATGCAGAGACAGTTTGTGAGAGCAAATTTATTTGGAAACGTTTTTAGTTGTACCTTTCCTCCTTTTCACCTGCTAAATTTGGTAATCACTTTCTTAGTGAAGCATGTATATGCAATACAGTGGAATTTGACTACAAAGTGTATTTCAGACCTTTGATTTATGTGACTTCCCTATTTTGTTGATACAGTATCCTATTAGAAGGTAGTTGAAAGTGTTTATAGTTATGTGGTGTTTATAGTTAGTAAGGTGATAAATGGCAGAAATAAATACTGATAGACTTTGCAAAGGAGGGGATATATATTATAATTTGTCTTTTATTTTGAACTTAGGTGGATGGTCATTTAGTTGGACAGAAAAGGCCTGCTGCTAAACAGTTAACTAAAGGAGCTTTGTAAGTCATTCTTCCTTTGTAATTTTATTGAAGAAACCTAGATTTTTTAGTTTTTGTCAATGTAAAAACTTCTGTACAGTACTTGTTAATTATATATTATTTATTTTTGTTGCAGTATTCTACAGCAGTTACAGAAGGATCAGGTACATGCTGTGACACCAGATAAAACCCGGTTCAGATCATTAAATGATGCAGTGCAAAGGCTCCTTTCATACCATGTGTGCCAGGGATCACTGCCAACAGAGGAAGACTTAAGAAAAGGTAATTTTCTTTTTAAAAATTGGCAGTAAATTTGTAATCAGTGTATTGAGAGGATTCTTAATGTAAGTCAGACCAAAAAGAAAAGGAATATTTTAAAATTTGTACGGGTTACTGAAGAACAGTGTTTGAAAGTATACTTTGTCTTTCTAGTGGACAGTGAATTTGAATCCGTAGCCACACAGCTTCTGAAGAGGACACAGGCTATGCTGAACAAATACAGATGTTTGCTTATAGAAGATGCAATGGTAAGGTGCATTTTTCAGTATATGCACATATCTTAAAGTCAGTGCAATGAGTTGAGTTTGTATTTCACATACTGCCTAAGCAAGGGTGCTGTTAACTGGTAAGTTCCGTAGGCATTGAAGGCACATGAGCTTCTGCTCTCTGCTTCTACTTTGCTCTTGCACTGCACAGACAGTGATGGTCAGGAAAGTGATTTCTGTGTATTTCTGTTGCTGTTGGAGTGTGAAATAATGTTGAAAATGCCCATTTAGAGGACTCCAGCCATGTTATAATTGGAACCAAATCATATTCCAGTTTAGGAAACCATTGGTTGTCCTTAGAAGCTAGATGGAATCTCATATTTTCATCAGAAGTGCTTCTGATTTTAAGTGCTTTCACAGTCCCAGGTATGAGGTAAAATAAAACAGATAAAGTTACTGTAAGAATGTATTTTACAAGGATCTGGAAATGTCATTGTGGCCTCAGAGATGCTAGTTTTAGAGCCTGGAAAAGTTTTGAGTATAATAGGCATTTATATCACTCCGCTTTAGAGTCAGGAATACAGACTATAAGTTTTAGAATAAATACGGTTTTGGAATCTATCAGTTCTGTTAAAAAAGATCCTAATCATCAAATACTTGTAAGTATTTGCAGGTGCAAAGAGGGGAAGGAGTTTGAAATTTGTTCTTTTAGCATCTGGTATGTTGTATGGCAAATACCATTCAATAATTTTGAAGGGGTTATTTCACATATAATTCAGATTTGAAACAAGTTGCCTGTGTTGTGAACTTGGTGCAGTGAGCTTTCTTCCGTGATGGATGGATCCAACTGGCTTGAAGGCACTGCCAGAAAAATGAAACCCAACACCAACTAGTTCTAAGGATGGAAGAGAAGTGTAGGAAAGGTGATAGGGTGGTCCCGTTGTAAGATTTGCTGGTTATCTCTCTAAAAGAGAAGGATACTGTATGATGTAAAAATATTGTGATATACAGTAGTAAATGTACTCAGTCCTGAAAAACTACAATTTTTATGATTGGAATAGTAATTTCCTGTTTTAAAATCTTTACCAAATAAAATTTACTGTAAAATGTGAGTAATACTTTATGATTAAGTTTCAGTAGTGTTTGGGTCAGAGTCAAGATTGTTGAACTGTGAATATTCATCACAAGTATCTAATGAAAGAAATTTCTTTTTCTCTGAAGAGTAACTAAGCTATAAGTCTTTTGATTTGGTAGCAACATGTGAGTCACTAGAGAGATTTATTTTTTTTCCTTTTCCTGCAGCGGATAAATCCCTCTGCGGAAATGGTTATGATTGATAGGATGTTTAACCAGGAAGAAAGGGCATCTCTGACCCGGGATAAGCGTCTTGCACTTGTGGATCCTGGTAAGTAATGCTAAACTTCTAAATTAAGTGTGGAGTGTTTAAAAATAGTTATGGCCACAGTGGGACACTGATTGCTGTGGAGTCCAGTAATCAAAATACTGAATAAGCAGTTGCAAGGTAACTTTTCATAATTCCAAAATTCAGCTATCTGGAGATGGTGTAAGGTTGAAGCAGCTATTTTTGGAAAAAAAATATATTTGATCTGTTTGGCAGAGAAATATTTCTGAGTTTCTTTTGACAGTAGTCATGACTTCTGCATGATGTCAGTTCTAGCAGGGAAGAATCTGAGTTTCTTGCTGCCAGAAAGGACACCACTATATGAAGCATGGCTGCTCTTGCTCATCTTAATGAAGTGTTGTTTTGGAGTGTCCTGGCCACTTAAAGTGGCAACCTTTTTTAACCAGAATGTTGTCAAACATAGCACCTAGAAACACATTATTTGTGTGAGGTAGCAGCTACTATTTGTTTAAAGGTTCTGCATACTTTAAAAGATATTCACAGGATGTGTTGTAGAAAGTATTAGTCTTCCAGAGACTATATTTGCATATTGAGAATGCTGGGAAGAGCCCTTAATCTGGTTTTACAGTGCACATACGTGCGTAGTGTGCTGATCACTTTAGTGATAATCTCTTGCACTGTATGCAGCAGAACACTTAAGCATATGAACATCTCCTGAAGACCCAAATCTGTAGGCTGTGGAAATTACTTGAATTTTAATACTTAGAAGCTATATTGGAGTGTCTGTTATTTTTATGTGTAGGCAATTTTAGTAAAACATTGCTGCTTAATTTTCAGATGGTTATCAGGCCGATTTTTGTTGTTCTGCCAAACAACTTGAGAAAACAGCTGAAGAAGCACAGTCCAGCAAAAGCGACCATCAGTCTAGCAAAACATTACCTTCTCGAAGTCAAAGTACCAAAACCCAAGCGAGAGACCGACCAAAATGCAGCTCAGCAGAGTCCACAAATCACAGTAAACTTCCTCTAGTGCCTAACAACATTCTGACACCACAAGAAGGAAAAGCTTCTACTAAAAAATCAGAGAGCCTCACTAAAGCTTTAAAGTTTGAAAAAGCTAATTGTTCTTCTGAGAGCCAATACGTGGCCCTTTCTGAAGAAAGGATGACTGGGAAAGATCATACCAAGTCCACTGAGAATTCTTCGAGTTCTGAAGACTTGTCAAAAGCTGTGTCAAGAGGCAGTCACGGGACACAGAATAAGATATCAAGGAACGCAGTTCAATCTTTCTCAAAGGTAACGTGTAATAATTCTCTTCAAGACAAAACTCTGAGGAGCTCTCCAAAGAATGAGGTTTTGCATCCTGATAACAGGAAAGGCTCTGGTGAACCCCAGCAAGACTTACTGCTCAGTAAGAGTTTAGAAACTACATTTAAAAACATCTTGGAACTGAAAAAAGCTGGGAGACAGCCACAAAATGAGGCGGCAAGTAGCGGCTCCGTTGAATTAGAATTTCCCAATTTTTCACCTATTGCTTCACAAGAGAACTGCCTGGAAAAATTTATTCCAGACCACAGTGAAAGTGTTGTAGAATCTGACTCTATTTTAGAAGCAGCTGTAAATAGTATCTTAGAGTGTTAATAGTTACAGTACCATGGACAAGTTATGTTTCTCTTAGCAGAAGCAAATGTGAATGACACCACAAGTACAGCCTGACATGCATTTAAGGTTAACCTTTCTAAACTAGATTCTGTTCTGTGTTTGAGAGCAATACTCATTGTGGTTACAGTGAGATATCCAAGTAAAGTTAATCCTTGTTAGAATGCAGTCTGTTAGGGCCTTACTGTTTCAAGTATTATTGTGATAGTGCTTTTAATTGAGCAGTGCCGCAGCATAACAAGGTTGCAGGTTGTTAGGCCCTATATAATACGGTAATATACTGACAATCACAGTCATTTGAAAGGATATATTTATTAAGAAAATGTTTTTAAAGAGTGATGGAAGCAACAATTCTCCCCTACCCTCTCTTCCACAAATCATCAAATTTTTAGTTTTTCTGGAAAGCCCACTGTACCTCTATTCAGAAGTGATTATTTGCTTTGTTAATGAATCTGTATGCTAGGATTCTTGAGTTGGAAGGAAATCATCAGTGTGTTTACAAGGCTTCATAATTTAAACTTTTAAGTGCTTTTCTATTACTTTCTGAGCAGAAACTAGTACTTGATGATATATTTGTAGTGGGTAACTTTAGTCTGTGGGATGATATTATATGATCTTAGTCACAGTGGCATGATATGAAGTTATAAATGCTTGACTAAGGAAGGTAGAATGGAAGCCAGTAAATGGCAGAGTGTACAGGATGAGGCCATGATAGAGCCATGAATCTATATATATAATACATATATATGTTAACTCTTGAGGAAAAGATTTTGCATTTTATAATTGGATGTAGTCAGCCTTGAGTCTTTCTGAAGTGGTATAAATTTTTTTTTTGTTTTTTTTTTTTTTTATTATTATTTTTATTTGTTGTTTGTTTTTTTAGACCAAGTGTCAAAAGCACTTTTATTTGAAAACTGTATTTGTAGCTTATATTTTAAGAGGACGTTAGCCTTACTCTGATTAAATTTAAAGGCCAGTGTTTATTTTTGATTTTTTTTGCTGTTTTGCTGTCAGAGAATGTTAAATCATCCACCGTAGCAGTCATAATTATCAAGATATGTACAGACCAAAGTTGATCAGCAATCCCATTGTTTAAACATATCAAAAAATGTGTAATTATTAATTCATATTGTAGAGCCAAGTGAAACCATTGCATGGTTTGTATCTGGCTTACTGTCATGTTATTAAGATAGAATCTTAATATTTTATTTATTTATTTTAATCTATGACTTTTTTTTCTTTGCTGCCCATGCTGCTTTGTCCTAGTTTACTTTGGTCACGAGTGCTTTTATGCACATCAGCACGCTGACGTTCGTCACATGCGTGTAGTACATATGTCTGCTCAGGAGGATATAGCTTTTGTGGTTTTTAAGGTATGCTCATGTTCTCCCCCAGAACTTCTCCACAATTTCTTAGAAAAATTACCAACCGTTTTTCAGACTTGCTGATTATGATTTTCATGAGATACGGGCTCGTTGTGACAAGCTGTGGTTGTCAGTCAGATTGCCAGGAGAGGAAACAAAAGGTTTTGCTATCGTGTAGTTCAGTCCATCTGAATAGCACAGAAGAAAGCAGAATTAGAATCTTGTGACAGTAGAAGATTACAGTGCAACTCAGTATTGAGCTACAGTCCACTGTCTGACCACTAAAGGAAACCAAATCTAGAAAGCAATGTGAGAAAGATGAACTTCCTTAAAATTAATTTCCCCTTCAACATGAATGGAAATACTCGTTTTTGTATGTTACTAATTGCCATTTAAAAAAATTGTGCCAATTTTAAAGTACATGTTTGTAAAAACCCAACATTCCCAAGTGTTGTATAACATATTCAATATAGTAGGAAGTATTGCCAGTTTTAAAATTTTAGTTGGGTGTCCATAGAATAGACAGACTCTCAGGCAGTTAGTTGTTTTCTTATTGGCAAAACTGACAGTATAGTCTTCACCTGTTGCCTTTTTAGGTTTAATAATATGCTCATGACTGTGTATCCTGAAGCATATTTTATTTTATCATTTTGGAAATTTAACCATTCTAAACTATCTTGGAAGGAGAGCAGTAAAGTTTCACAGCTGTGTGTTAACCAGTTAAATTTTTCTTTTATAGAGAAGAAAAAGAAATGAAGTTGCACATTCATTAATCCCCTTACTTTTTGTACCACCTCAAAATGGATATAGGGTTTCCAGCCTCTCTACAGCAAATACATAATTGATGTATCAGGCTATGTGTCTTCTATTGGATCTCATTTGGGGAGGCGGGAGAAATGGCATATAAAACGTGACAAATTACACAAAGTAATCGTGGTTGATTTGGTCAGACACATTTCTCTGAACTGCTTATGAGAGGAACCCATTGAACAATCCTAGCAAGATTGATCTTAGTTTGTTAATGTCCTGTTGTTCACTCCTTTGAATTCAATTCTAAAGGAATTCTGGTACGTGGTGAAGCAGTAAATGAAAGAATTGTATTTTTGTGGTGCTTAAAAAAAGTTTATTAATCATATGGGCTCAAGTCCAGCAAAGTATTGTGAATGTGCATGACTTTAAACATGTTTTCATTATTTTGCTGGATCAGCATTGTGATTTCAATGTTATTTAATACTGCCTAATATTAAAACAAATTTTAAACTGGCAATTAAGAAAACTATGTTCATTTTGAAGATTTTAGTATAATTTATCTGTTAGAGTAGGGAGGCCTTACAGACTGACTTCACTTAAAGAGGATGTGTCACTTATTGTCAGTGTGGTATGGACTTTATTTGCTTAAATACCTTCATTTGTAAAGTATGTCTCACTTGAAATTGCTTTGTATACATTTTGTAAAAATATTTATAAAATGTTTTGTAAAAAAAAAAAAAGTATAACAAATTGCAGTTTATTTTGTTATGTTGGATAAATACTGTTAAAAGACACAAGTCAGTAAATATATTGTTAATCCATGGATAGGAAATGTTTAGTTGGAGATTACAAATTGAAACAACCATTGCAATACAGCCAAAGATTTGGGAAAAAATGTCTACCTGTGATTGTCTTGATTTAACCAAGTTGAGTATTTACATTACCAAAAGAGAATTGTTCTCAGTTTTAAGTAACGTGATTGCAAAATATTCTTGTTCCTCTGCTTTTTATAATGCAAATTATAAAATATTTAATAGGCCAACTTTCCATACTCCTTATGCATCTTTCTGAACATACACTGTTAGGATTTTTTTCTTGTAGCATTATGACTACCTACAGTAATGTTAATCTTCAAATTTCAAGAGAGCCAATGGTCCTGCCTTGTTAGAACTCTTGCCGTGGTGAGGTTATTGAGACACGCTCTCCTTCTCCAGTGTGTTTCCACAAGCAGACGCATCATTTTCCTGATACCTCTGGGAGACAGAAGAAAAGAGTGGGCTTTTGTTAGTCAGCCACTGCTGATTCGCGCTGCAGGGTTCAGAGTCGAGTACATTGTATTTCATTGTAGATACTTGTGTTGCAGTATTTCCAGTTCCTTCCTTTTGGCTGTGAGAAGCTACAACAATTGCAGGTGATACAATGAATCTTCCTCCTTTTTTTTTTTTTTTTTTAGAGGAGTGATGACCCTTTCTTACTGTGGTTGAATTTTTCAGAAAGCATGCTGAGATTCTGATCTAGTAAAGCTGTTATGCCTGGAACTTCAGCACTTTATTTTTGGATGCTATGGAAACAAAACATTGGTGAAGTGCATTGCCTCTCAACTTGGAGTAGGGCCTGCAGCGTTGAAAGGTAGAAATCTTCATGGTTAGTATTTGTTATTTTGTCAATGAGACAAAATAAATGTGCCTTTTGAATACTTCCCACATGGATTCAGACAGTAACAAAATTAATAAAATCACTTATATATTATTTTAATTCCTACTTGGGTTAGGCTGGCTAAGCATCGTAGGGTTTTTTTTTCTTTTTGTCATATCCCTGTAGAATTACCAGGCAAACTTTTTGTGTTGGTAAACATTTTAAGTACAGTTTAGTGTGCAGCTGTGTTCACTTTAGAACAGTTTTTTTGTTACAGGAACATGGTGTATTGTTCTTAATTGCCTTTCAATAGCGTTTTTATGGTGGGGCTTGTTATGTTTATTCCAACTTTCATGGCAAAAATTCTGAAGATTTGGGTACGTGTGTTAATGTGCAGCTTATTTGAGAAAGTCAGAACACCTTTCATTTTGAGGATCTGAACAAAGAAAAAAAAATTGCCAGATTAGGTTGGCAAATAAGTAATTTTAAACCTTAGAGAAATCCCTTTCTTCTTCGGGAAGTGTTTCCTATATAACAATTTTGAAATTTTCCTTTAAAATTATACACTCTTTTTCTTGGCATTTTCACTACAATGCATTTGTTAGACAGCTTTAAGAAATGCAAGAAGACTTCATGGCAACCTGGGACATCAGCCGTGACTGTGGTTAAAAAAAGCCATTGCCGAAAATAAGTTCTGGTGAAGACCTGATCAGCAGCAGAGCTGCTGCACAGATGCATTGCACTGTGTTTATTTGTCTGTGTGTGATACTGGCCTTGCAACTGGTCATTGGACTGGAAATGGAAAAAAATTTATACATAATAACAAGTTGCAATAGGTAAACACCAAGCAAGCTTGAGGGAGCTTCCTGTATTAGGGAAGAAAACCATCGAAGGACACAAAGTGTTCAGCTGAACCAATATTTTTGTTGTAAAAGCAAAAACCTCTTAAGTTGCCCTGCTGTTTGCTGAGTGTAAAATTCTATTTTCTTTTTTTCTAGACTTTATGTCATATTGTTTCATGGGAAAAATGTTTTACAAATGGAGGAACAGGCTAAATCAGAATTTAAGACTCTTCTGTATTATTTATATATAAGGTTGGGTGTCTGCCTCTTCTCCCAGGCAGCTAGTGACAGGAGAAGAGGACATGGCCTCAAGCTCCACCAGGAAAGGTTCAAGCTGGACAGCAAGAGGAAGTTTTTCACAGAAAGGGTTATTAAACACCGGAGTAGACTGTCCAGGAAGTGGAGTCACTGTCACTGGAAACCTGCTGTGGTTCATTTCACAGTGTGATATGGCTGGGTGTATCCGAGGCTGACAAATGGCCCACGGGATAAAAATGCATGTGGTTGATATTAGTGAGGTCGGACAATTCAATTTCACCTTACCTGCTTGGGAAAATTAACCGGGGGTTTTGGAGGCCCCTGTGAACAAGGGCAAGTAGCAGACTATAGCCTGCTGTGTCTGTGGAAGGCTGGATGCCGAGTGCTCAGGAATAGGGGCTTGGAAGGCTTCGTGTATGGAGAAGGAAATTCAGATGAGGCTCCAGGGTTTGGAAGAGATGAGCAGGAAGGTCGGTAGGGGTGCGGGGGGTGGATTTTGTGGGGACCTTTGAGATTTAAATGACTGAAACTTGATTTTAGAAACACAGAATGTATTGCACACACAGGAGGTTGTATACTAGTGTATCCATTTATGTATTAGATAACTAACATACTTAAAAATATGAAACATACTGCCTTTTTTTACCCCCTTGCACCTCTGTGAAAATACTTGGATGTCACTGGGTAAAGAATTAATTTAGTGAATATTATATCCCAATGGGAATTTGTATGTCTTAATAGTTACAAGGATGGGCTCAGCACACAGTTTGAAAGCTGTTTGTGAAGGAACACACTGAATATGCATGGTCTGATTTTAAATTAAGCAAGAACATTACTAAAAACTTTGAGTCAATTCCAAAATATTGTGGAATTGGGGAGGTGTTTTCATGATGCTGAATGAGCATCATTGACAACATAGTCTTTGGGTGGTATGGAATCTATTTGCTACTAAACTCTTTTTTCCTGAGGTTGAATTTCCCTCATTGATTAGAGTATATTTTGAGTTTTTAGTGAAAACATGTACAACTTTGACACCTCTAGTGATTAGTATTCCCTTTATGAAAATGGATTATGTTGCTCTCATCTGTTAAGGAGAGCAGTTTTAATTCTGTGACAGCCAGTCTGAGAGTTAAAACTTACCTTCCAGAGAGCTGAAGACTTGCTTTTTTTAAAAGTTGAATTATACCACACTTGATTTTTTTGAAGCCAACAGGGAGATACCACCCCACTCTGATTTTTTGTTTTATTTCATTTTGGCAATAAAATTTGAAGCTCCTAAGTAATAAAGCATTCACAGATACTTGTAGCCTTAAGTTACTTTGACCTGTTTCTGCAGCACTATTCTATCGGAGGCTGCCTGGTTTGTTTCAGAGCCATTGTGATCAAGCAGGATGGATCCTGGAAATAATCATCACTTTTTAACTGTGCTCCCATTTTCCCTAAGGGAGATGTATTAACTTTCGGGCATTTCAGGTTTATATCTTCAATTTGTAAACTCTCTAGCTAAGACCCCCTCTGCTATTTGCATGCAGATGTTTTTAGCGTCTACCCCAAAAGAAGTGAAAGTGTTTTCTTCCTTATGTGGCTGGCTTAGTGGAAATAAATACTAGTCTAGATATCAAGGTGAAATGATGGGTGACAAAGAAAACTGGATTTATTTCCTTTTTTTTTCCCCATCTGCCATGCTCTTTCAGACCAAAAAGTTAGTTAATAGTGGTTTATGGCTCTGATACCATGGTCCAGGCATTGAAAGAATTTGAGACTGAAGGTTGGAGTAAACCATGCCATGGATGGTGTGACTGTGTTAAAGAAGCCTCAAAACCTTGTGCTCAGATACAGAGCTATCTGTTTGTGCCGCAATCCAAAGGCAATATTTGACTCAAAATCCAGTTTTGTTGTATGTATGGAAGAGGAGAAGCAGCAGATGTAATTTTTTAAAGGTCCATTATTTTTTAGAACAGCCAGAAAAAAGAGGATTTTCACTTGCTTCTCCCTCCCCTTCATTTGTTTAACAAGGCTGCAGAAGTTTTGGCATTGGTGAGTTGACAGTCTTCTGTAAAAGATTTATAAAAGGTAAAGTAGGGCGGAAAGCAGAATATGCAGCTCTATTTGCCTGTTCCAGAGGTAGCTCAGTAACATCAGGTTCCGTGCAAATAAACAGTAGGTTTCAATTGTCTGCTGCTAATTATCACCCAAATTTGATTTGCACGCTCTTCAAAGGGACTCATATCTTTCCATTTAGTTATTTGTTTCAGTGTGATGAATCTTTAATTCAAACCAAACGTGGGTCAATTTCCAACTGGAAAAAAAAATGCAAGGAATGTGTTTATCCATGGTCATATCAGTTTAATTTTAGTTTTGTGTATGTGGTGATTCACGGCCTCACTGGGGAGGTGAATTTGTGTCAATCCGTGAATTCGTTTTGCCTGTTTGGCGAATTTGTAAAGGGTTTCGTCAGTTGTAGAAGGTCTTAAATAATTTTGCCAAATGGGATGGTTTTGGTGGGCTTTGAGTAATGAGGGGCAGTGTTAACGTTATACAGATGTAACCAAATCTCATTATGAAGAATTTTTTTCCTCCAGATATTGTTTCCCTTACACAATATTCAGTTCAGTCCTTCACACAGATGTTTGTTCTACTCCAGTATTTATCCTTTTAATCCTATATGCAGACTGTATTGGCTGTCTGTGGTGATTCAGCCTACAGTCTCTGAAGGCCTTGAAATAATGATCTTGTGCATTTCGTCCTCCAGAAGCATTACTACGAAAAGCTATAGGCCTATAATGAAGAAATAAGACAATTTAAGACATGTCTGATGGAGTGATGGACTAAGTAGATGTCAAGCACTGCCCTAGAAATCCGGCAGTACTGTGTTATGTGGACAGTGTCCTGGGAAACCTTCTCTAGATGACTCTGCTTGAGCAGGGTCTGGATGACCTTCAGTGGTCTCTTCTGTTCTTAATAATTCTGTGCTAATAATATTCAGTAGACGTTGTGTAGAAAGCTTATTTAAGTGTGCAGTCCTAAGTGACTTTGGTTTCACTGACTGCAGTTTTGAATTGAACTTTTTGGGGTCACACAGGTGATGGGGTGTATTGAAAAATACATGGATTTCAGTTCTTTATGACCTAGAAAAAGAATATTGTCAGAAACATGCGAAGAGATTGTTAGCAGTCAAGTGGTTAGTATTTTAGAGAAAAACAGAATTGCAGGTGCAATAGCAATTTGGACTATTTATCCTGCTTAAAGGGAGCATATTTTTAATTTTTATGCTCTCACAGATTAAGTGTTGAGAACATATTAACACTGCTATGTACACATCGTCATATGGTGCATTCACATGCTTACACACATTCACCACATTCTGACCTTTTGGACCTGTGATTATCCTTGACTATCAGACAGCTTTTTAATTACATGACTCCCTCCTCTTCTTCCATGGATGCCTTTCTCCATATACAGGTATCTTGTACTTTAGTCAGATATATCTGAAGGCTTGTCTGTGTGCTGTGTAAAGTTTAACCAAGCCTAATGAGGCCAAAGCCCCATCTGAACAGCATCTCCATTTCTTACGTAAGTCTGTCCCCTGGGAAAAAGCTTAGCATCAATTCCCACTTCCTCAACCTCTTCCAAAAGCCAGATTTCCTCCTCTGACTCTGGTGGGAAGAGAGCACCCACCTCCCAGATTCCTGGGCACTTCCAGTACCAATCTTTGTGAAGCCAAAATAACAACAGTTGGTAAAGTAGGTGTCATCTTTAGCAGAGCCATCTCTTGAATATTTACCAAGTGCCAACAGCTACTGATCCTCTCTTGGTGAGTCTCCTAAATTCTGTAGCTTGTAACTCCAGGCAGTTATTCATAAGGTGCTCAGTGGATGCAGAGAATGCTCTCCTGTTTTAGCAGGCCTTGTCCCTTTTCACCATTAGAAATACCCTATGTCCGTCCTCATCCACAGTCTCTGTTAATTTGTCTGTTATCCACTGCAGTAGCTGGCAGCCCCCCCCCTTGAGAACAGTCTTGATCTCTTCCTTCAGCTCATGGTGAAAGCAGTGCTGGCAACTGCTCTCTGAGCACAGATGGCAAACTTAGATGGGCCTTTTAGACATTTGAGCCTCTGCTTTTTCACTACCTTGAAATCAGTCTTTGTGATAAAAACGTTATTTGTTTAGTGCCTTTGTGCTGTAATGGAACCAGCCAAGGAGCCATCTGCCATCCGGCTGGCCAGGCATTTAACAGCCACAGCAGGGAAAAGGGTAAATCCGATCGGGGAACTGCTGCCTGCAGAGGTGGCAGTGAAGTTGTTAGCTAGCCCTGCTAATTGGTTACAGCTATTTGCAGTGACATCTAGTTTTGGTACAGATTACTGCAAAGAATTGTGTTCAGGGTTGTGCGGTCCTGTTTTGCTCCTAGGAACGTATAGAACCTCCAGGGTCAGGATCCTCCAAACCAGGGGCGTGCAGTGCCAGCTGGCTGAGGATGTCATGCATCCCAACAGGCTGTGCAGGGATCTGGGTTCCTTTGTCCTCAGCCAGGTGAGTGTGTTTAGGCTGAAACACCTTGTACCTCTGGCTCATGAGTTTTTAGGACTGTGGGGTTTTTTTTGTTTGGTTGGGTTCTTTTAAATTTTTAATTTTCCTGAGAGACGGAAGCAGGAACTGGGGGCATGTAAACACTAGATCTGGGAAAAGCTGAAATTTTCTCTGCAGACCATTTTTATCCTGCATTTTGGTGACTTTTCAGAAGGAAATAGCATCTATAGATTCTCTAGTCAGACAGACACAATGGTACTGCAAAGTGTGAATTTCTTCCAACTGTCTTAATGGAGTGTTGATTTTAAAACCTAATTTTAGTGCTGCTTTCTATGCAATTAGCACACAGTTAATATATTTGGTTAGTTCAGCTGTAGGGTACAATCCTTTGTGTTGGGGTGGGTGTCAATATGGACACTTCAACAAAACATCCGTGTAAGGTAAGTGAGCAGTCAAAATAGCAAATAAAATCTGAGGCTATGGAAGCAAGAATAAGCCAGGAAAAGCTGTTAATATTGTGCTTCTATTAAAATTACTTTGAATGGAGTGTTAATTTCTGCTATGCAAAAAAACCCCCAACAAACAAAGCCCCCAAA
The DNA here is from genome assembly GCA_035584735.1 of Pseudotriccus pelzelni. Lineage (NCBI taxonomy): Eukaryota > Metazoa > Chordata > Aves > Passeriformes > Tyrannidae > Pseudotriccus > Pseudotriccus pelzelni. The sequence continues at coordinate 23,411,437 of JAWMRA010000113.1, forward strand.
AAACAACAAAATCCTCCCCAAACCACCAAAGAAAACAAAACCAAAAAACAATATTACAAAAAGAGAGTTGAGAGACAGGAAATTCTAAACCCACAGGAACATTTTTTAAAGGTACCAGGTAAAGTGGAACCTGACAAAACAGTAGGTGATGAAGAGAAGATAAATCTGATACTGCCATGTAAACTTGAAAACAAGACAGCTGATGAAAAAGATAAGCATCAAGTGAGGTAAACCCACTTTTATTAAGAATATAACTGTTGTAGAATGGTAACAGAGTTACTGCCTTGTGTAATAACAATGGTGTTTACTGGTACAAAGTTTTGAAACCTAGAGCACAGTGAGGTAAAAAAAATCCACTTTTTTTGGGTGATTGATTGAGGAGACTGTCCCTACTTTTTAATGATAAAACAATTTATAAATGTTATAACTTCCAAGGTAGTTTAAGATCTGATCCTTCCTTCTCTATAGTGATTTAAGTTGCTTCTCTGAATCTCTTATTTATTTAATGACATTCTATACCAATAAAACAGAAGGAAGTTTTTTAAGCACTTATGATAGACCAGATGGAACGGTAAATTATTTTTGAAAATTCTGGAGCTTTCTGAGCTGGGGAAGGGACATATTTCTGGATTTAAATGTTCTGTGTTTTATCAGTTCTTGGTGGCTATGGTTTGCAGATCAGTTTCCTGATTCTCCACGAGGTGGAGGAAGCAGCTTATGCTTTGGGCTGCGGTGTGGGGAAGGGGCTGCTAGGCAGCTTGTGGGGTTCCTGCTGCCCTCCTTTCCCCCGCCAGCTCCTGAACCCTCGGAATGCATGGAGGGAGGCCGCAAAAACAGGCGTTTCTTGCTGGTTTGCTCCTTTTAAGAACAATAGTGGAGATTTCAGTATTACAATTCATAAGAAGGTCTTTAAGGGCTGCATAAAATAATAGGATGAGATGAATTGGAAGGGACCCGCTAGGATCTTTGAGTCCAACTCCTGGCCCTGCACAAGACAGCCCCAAGAATCACACCATGTGCCTGAGAGCACTGTCCAAGCATGCTGACATGATCGTGCCTGCTTCTCCGTTGGAGGAGCTTAGTCCCTCAGCTGTGTGCTGCCTGGGCTGTGGTCATACCACAAGGGGCTGGCAGATAAACCTGGTTCTCTGAGATTCAGTGTGCTGCAGTGTATTCAGTCCTAGAGGTCTATTTCACTATAAAACTGGTGTTCTTTATAGAACAGCTAGTGTCTGTAATTAAAAATACTGTAACTTGTATTAGATTTCTGCTAAGGATTCAGATTTGTGAGCAGTGTTTCAGGTTTTCTGTTGACTGTGGTGGAATTTGGAAGGACTTACATTGCAAAATTATCCCCAAGCTTATCTGTCTCAGAGTCCTCTGTTTTCAGTCTTTGCAGCTCCTAAAAATGAAACCCCATTTAATTTGCAATTTCCTTTCCTTGTCTTAAACTCTATCACCTGATTGATTTTTATTTTTGCCTGTGCTGAAACAGGCCAGCCCAAAATAGAAAATACTGGTTAGCTTTAAAGTTCAATTCAGTGCATTTCTGTTAAAAAAATAAAATCTCTGTTAATACTCGTGTGAATGGCACAATGCTGCTTCTGTTTTAGATCATCATCTTAACTCAGATCATGTGAGTTACTTTTCAAGGCGTTAAAGTGTGTTTGCGGGGCTGCTAAGGTGGTTTCAGCATTGCACAGCATTGCTCAATTGTGTCAAGATAAAAGCCATTGGAATGGGATGTCAGTAAGGTGATTTGCAATAAGCGAACACAGGATTGGAACTGAAGACTAAAATAGTGAATTGCTTGGAAAGAAGGCTGGACAGATATCTTGAGGAGCCATTTCATCCTCAATACATGATCCTCTGTGCCTATGCTGGTCTTGGCAGAAGTCTGTCCTAGTTTGCTATTGTGAGCTTACACAAAAGGTTGTTTTGCTTCCCTTTAGCCCAGATATTTTCTGTGAACTGCTTATTTCTGTTCCCACAAGCGTTGTGTTGCAATAAATAAAGCATCTATGAGCTGCAGTGTGAGGTTAAAAAGAAGTGGGAGGTGAGGAAGGCACAGACTTCATTAGTGGTGTTGCATCAGGGAAAATATCCATGAATATGTTCTTAAATGCAGAAAGGAATGTATTTTACTGTGTCCCCAAACCTTTTATTTACTTTTATTTTCTGGGGGCAGGGGCAGATGTTTGGTTAGTTTATTTGATGCTTGCCTTTTTTGTTTGCTTGCTTGTTTGTTTGTTTTCTCTCTTTATTGGTATTATTTGTGCTAGTTCCTTGTCCCTGCCCATGGCAGGGGAGGTTGGAACTATGTAATCTTGCAGGTCCCTTCCAACCTTTAACATTCTATGATAACAATATTTTTTTGGCCAAAATACATGAGGGCTGCTTCCAGCATAGCTTCATCAGTTAAAGCCATAATTTCTTCTTGCTTCTGAGAGGTATACCATCTAGCTCATAGCCAGGACTTTGAAATTTCTAACAGCTTGGATATGTGATCTGTACTTCAGGTGAGGTTTGGTATCTCCTCCTTTACATATGTTAGCTTGGGACAAGCTAAATAACATTAACATAAACTTTTCTGAAAGAGTTTCACAGGAATCAAGCTTCGCCAACTTCTGTGACAGCTAAAAGAGTATATTTTGTTACTGAAGATTCAGTTGATTAGTGGCAATCTGTTAGTGTGGTAAATTGATCAGATGATCAAGCCCCAATTCCTCTTGAGAGGCTTAAAATTCAGGTGGTCAAAGGTATGATTAATAGAATCTTAGCTTTAACAGAAGTGTTTCTGCTTTGGTAATATGGAAATTTAATGGTAATGTGCTTTCTCTGGGTGGACGGTTAAGTATATGGGAACGCTCTCCAAGCTTGAAGAAAAACACATTTATTCTGAAGTATGTAAACTTGGCCAGAGATAGTTTACCTGTGGAGCTGTGCTAAACTATGTGAGTTATCTCTCCTCAAAGGGGCAAAACTTACCTCCAGAGTCCTGAACGCATATGTTGGCTTTGCTATTTTATTATTGATACAGGACTCAAGAATACCAGACAGGTCACATTTAGCAAGGTGAGACAGCAGTCTCCTTAAAGCTTCACTTTGTTTTCTGTCTGGGTGAGAAGGAGAAGAGCTGCCTCTAATTCTCTGGCAATAGCAGGTTCAGAGCAAAACCCAATGGAGAGCTGCAAAGACAGCTGGGTGGCTTCCCTGGTCAGACTAGAGCAAGGACCAGAGCAATGCGCTCTCGTTGGAGGGGGATGGCCCCTTGCTGATCCATGCCTAGGGCTGGGAAGACCAGCAGTCTCTCTCAGTAGGTGCCCTTGATGCTTCGTAAAACTGCCCAGCCACCTCCAGTATGAATGACCCAGGCTGCTGCTCTCTCTCCCCAGACCTGCGTGGGAGAGGTGTTACCTTCCCTGCAGCACCAATGACCATCCCTGTCGTCAGGGAAGATTGCTATACAATGAGGTAATAATAATCTGTAGGAATCAAATTTTACTGTCATAGTTCATAACTCCAGCAGATAATAGTGAGTGTGAAATGAACACTGTCCCCTCCTTTTGGAGTAATGGCTTTAGCAGCTCAAACTTGGACCTTGTCTCCTGATACAGAGAGATCTGCGTCTTAAAGTTTGTGACAGCATTTTTCCCCTGAGGAATTCATTAACCTGATTTCTAGTTCCTTTCACCACAAATTTTCTGTAATTTGTAATCTTTTAAAATCTTTATCAGCCTCTTTCTATTTGCCAGTGGCTCAGGCTGACTGAAAAATATCTATAAAACATGTGGTGAAGTGAAAAATACACCAAAATTTCACTTCAATGCTCTGGCCAAATCTGTCTTATGGGAGTAGCTACTCTAGCCTGCTCTGTGCTGAAGAGACATTTTTCTCATCTTCACTTGTGCTGCAAAATTGTGCTTCCTCTTATGCTGAGGCCAAACACATCCTGAGAAAAAACTACTTGGTTTGCCAAACATGCAGCTGATGACACGTGTATTTATGCTTCCTGGCAAACTAAGTTAAACAAACAGGGACTAAGTTGGGCAGATGTTATAGGAGGTAATACTTCATTATAACTTGACTGTGAGCTGCTTATTCTTCTTTCCAATTATGGCATCCCTATGCATCACTTTCCCAAGAGAGGAGTATTTTGGGGAAAAACAAATTACGACGTATAAAGCCTTGAAAGCACAGTAACTGCACAGAAAGGGACAGTAGCTGGAGTGAGGGGTCCGAGCACATGTCGATTTGTCTCGTTTTGTTAAAAGCATGGTTGTTTCTACCTCAGATATTAAACTGTTAAATTAATTCCTGAAAACTCAGTCACTTGGTTCACAGTGGTGCCTGAATTCAAGCCATGTTTCAGTAACATCAGGTTCCGTGCAAATAAACAGTAGGTTTCAATTGTCTGCTGCTAATTATCACCCAAATTTGATTTGCACGCTCTTCAAAGGGACTCATATCTTTCCATTTAGTTATTTGTTTCAGTGTGATGAATCTTTAATTCAAACCAAACGTGGGTCAATTTCCAACTGGAAAAAAAAATGCAAGGAATGTGTTTATCCATGGTCATATCAGTGTCTCTCTTTAGTTTAATGTATGTGGTGATTCACGGCCTCACTGGGGAGGTGAATTTGTGTCAATCCGTGAATTGGCTTTGCCTGTTTGGAAAGTTTGTAAAGTCGGTTGTAGAAAATCTTAAATAATTTTGCCTAATGGAATGGTTCTGGTGGGCTTTAGAATAAGGAGTGCAAGCCCAAAGTTATACAGGCACAGAAAAATCTTGTTAGACTTCAATTCCCATCCTACCTATAAAAAGATATCTCTGTAAGGATGAAATGGAGAGGTGGGATAATGCAGTCTAGACCCTTTTCTGCTGCTTAACATGTATGTTATATTTTACACAGGCTTCCTGGTTGTCACCTTGATCCTCTGCCATGTGCGCAGCCATAAAATTTCAGTCACAGAACTGAAAAATTCTGGACATTTCTCTTTTCAGAATAAACAGAAAGCACCAAATGCAAGCAAGAGGGCTACAGCCACAAGAAAATTTCATCGTAATAAATACCACATGTGATCACGATTTACGAAGCAGACAATAAAGACTAATTTAAAAAGAGAAATCCTTCTATTCTCTTTCATGTGGCTAAAGGCAGCATAATTTCTGGCTGTCTTTACTGGAGATTTATTCAGAGATTTAACACCCCCTTCTGTTTTTCTTCTCCTGGAAGCTCAGAGGAGGATACTTTATTAACTTGCTATTCTTGAGATTCACATCTGACCTCTATTTTCTTTTAAAATGGAGATAGTTGGTAGGAGTTTTGAATTTTTTTCTTTAAAGAGTACACTCAAGATATTTCTGTAATATTTTGTAGCATTTCCTGTATTTTAAAATTTTTTTTCTAGTGACTGCAGTAAATAGCCATATTTTAGATAAGTTCATGTATAGTGAAAAAACCCTTCTCAAATTCTGTATGTTGTCTTTTGTTACTTTAAAGATAGGCTATATAACGTCTCGGCAAAAGAAGAACGTATTTTGATTTGGTGCTCAAATAGTTGGCCAAGTCTGAACTGGTGACAGTGTAAAAATGTTTGCTGCCTGCAGTGGAGGAAGGAGTTTGACTTTATGGCAAGTATTTCTTACACCTCCCTGTCAGTCACAATTAAAATCAGGGTCCTTCTAAAGTGGAGCTGTAATTACAAAATGAGTATCATGTGCTCTTTTACTGTAGCTGTATCTATAAGGTGCACCTCAACAAGGTTGGATACAGGGAATTATTCTTCATCAAGTGGAAACTTTTCTGGTTGGATCAGTGTTTCTGGATTTCAGTGTTATGTGACTGGTTAATCTCTGTAGTATTTTTATAGTTTATTTTCAGTCCCGCCAAATCCAATCCAAACAGTTGTATGTTTTCTTCCTACAGTAGAGGTAGAATTGGTACAGCATGCAAGACACATTAGGATTTATAGGACAGATGTTTTATGTTTGGGTTGTCTCAACATTTGTTGACAAAGGTGGGGGATCTTACTTATTTAACGAAACCAAAAGTAACAGTAGACTTGGAAACAAGTACTTGCCTGTCACAACAGAAGTAGGATAAATCTTCAGGTAGGGACATTTAGACTCATAGAGGTATTTAATGTAAATTCAGTGTGTCTTTTGTGAGGTTTGGTTGTGATGTATGTAGGCACCTCTTGTTTCCTAATTTCTGTGGCTATTCTGCCTCAGTGATGATCAGCAACATGAGAAAGACTTTGCCTTTCCATATTTTTGGGGCTTTCAGATAATATATTAAAATTATTTGTCTCTTTTAAAGTAAAACCCTGAAGAGATTGCCACCTCTGTGCAGAGATTTTGTGAATGGATGGTGGTGGGCTCTGTTAAGTTCTTCAATGGTTTAACCATCATTTTTGTAGAATTGGAGCTCACTTCAGTAGAATCTGACCATTCACCTTTCTAAGGAGCTTCTGTCTGTAGACTTGCTGCCTGGATCAGTGTTTACACCATATGAAGCATGAGACCATTGCTAAAATATCTTGGAATCATGCCGTTTTGTGGGAGGTTCTCTGTTCCCATTCTCATTCCTCCAAAGGCTCCGCGCTGAGACTCTGGGAACTTGTGAATATGATTGATACTGTTTGACATCATCAGTTTTGAATGAACACATTTGTTTTCTCTTGAGCCATTGCATAGTAATAACTCATATCCTTCAGGATTTGCCTTACACACTCTTGTTTCATGGTTCTCTGTGTCTAGAATTTCCTTCTGAATTGGAAATTTTGAGATAAAGAGGACTTGAAAATGGGCTCCAAGTCATATTCCTTTCAAGGCAGGGGAAAAAACAAGGGAGAAACCCCTAATCACAATTTTCTGACTTTCAGATCATCCCTTTGTTGTGTATCTGGCTCTATGTGCAACCATTTCTGTGGGAACAATTCAGAACCTTGGTTCTTCGTTTTTCTTCCAAGAGGAGGAAAGTGACCTGAAGTTCTCTTCTAGCCAAGCAGTGTAGAGTAAATGCTTTTAAAAGTAAAGATACATTTTTGCAGATATAATTACTTTACAAATCTCCTGCTTCAGGAACAAGTTGGGTTTTTTGTTTGTTTGTTTGTTTGTTTGTTTTTCAAGGTACCAAACTGCTTGAATTTTCCTTATGGTTGCTGTTTGTAATATCACTCCTTAATCTTTCACTCACCCTTTCTGTCAGTCTATCTCTCTTTTTTTGCTTAAGAATAATTTGCATCCCAACTGCATGTTATTTCTCATAAATTGGTAACAGAAAGAGTTCGTGAGTGCCAGAGCTTCTGTCCCCAGCTTTGTTCTGCACCTTTGTACCTAGACTGTCAGAGACTCAAATTACCCTTATGTGTGTAGTAATTTATTCAGCAGTATTTGTTTATTTCTGCTTTTGATCCAGCAAGCCCATTAGGACCAAAGGAAGTATTTAGATTCTTCTCCAGCCTTAAAGCAGTTTGAATTGTTTGCGTAATTACAGTCAGAAAATAAGTAACAAAATAAGCTCAACCATATAGGACTTTAAATAGGTTTTAAAAGAAGTACTAGTTGATAGAGCTCAGTCCTGAATTGAGAATGTGGAGAAATTAACTGACTAAACCTTCACTGGGGCACAGCAGAAATGTGTTCCATAGAAAACAAAGACAGACATTTTAGCCAGTAAAACGTCTCCAATATATCCTAGCTAATCTTCATACCTGAGGATTTTTGAGGCTGACATGGCCCCCCACTCTGCTTTCACACCTAGGTAACTTTAGTAATTTCATCGGGGGAGGTCAGGAAATGCCCAAAGCACGGACCAGGTCCATAATCAAGGTCAGGAAATGCCCGAAGCACAGACCAGGTCCATAATCAATCTTTTATAAGGGCTCCAAGATTAGTGGTGTCAAGGGCATAAAAACACTTTGAGAAAAGTCTTTGACAAAATATCCATGTCTTTTCCCCCTTATGTTACTACAAAGTAAAATGGGTCTTTTATGTCCAGTGGAGGAACCTTGTCACAGTTATCCATGCCTTTGACACCTTGACGCTGGATTACGTTTATCACCACACACTGCATATGGAGTTGTGTGCTGAGACCCTTGGAAACTGGAGCTGGTGCACAATGTGGAGCTCCATGCCAAGAACACTTTGGATCAGCTCTGCTGGCTGTTTATATGTTCCTGGGCAGAATTCAAGGTGTTAGTTTGAATCTATAAAGCCCCAAATGGTTACCCAGGAGGCTGCTTCTCTTCCTGCAGCACAGCACTTGTAACTGGGATCAGCCAGAGACACTCGACCTCGGCTTTGGAATTCACTTCCCAAATCCATCCACCTGGGCTGGGGTCTGTCAGAAGTTAATGTGTGCTGCAAGCTCAGCTTGTCATGCCTTATTACCTGGTAGGGGATGGTGTGACATACTGGGGGTTTGCTTTATACTGGGGTGGTATGTAATTTTGCCTCTTGGTGAGTGTTTTTTTGTTTGGTTTTTTTTTTTTTCCCCCCTTTATACTAGAAAGAACAGTACATTGTTTTGTGAAATGAAACTATAGCTACAGTTTATACCAGCAATCATGTGGCTGGAACCAAGGCATTGCCAAGTGCTTTTTAATTAATTACATTTCTGGTTCCACTGAAAGCAGTGGGCGTATGCAACTCATTCCGTGACTAGGATTTATTTCCCCGAGCAAAACATTTGAGATCTGATAAGAATCTGTAAAGGAGTTCTGTATAAAGATGGATGAGATCAGGAAACCCTGACTGATAACAGGGCTTCTCTTCAAAACTGAGATTGGTGATGGTCCATTATAGAGCAGAAATGTCAGCTGGAGAAAGCAAAGCAAAGACAAGCAGCAGTATAAGGGGAGGCAAAATTTGTGTTGGCGTTTGTCATGCAATCTACTTTATTCTTAGCTCATTAAATGAGGTGCAGAAGAGGGGAAGCTGCAAGAGGATGGGATGTGCTTGACCTTGACTTCTGGTGAAGAGAGGTAGGATGTACAGTTACAGTTCTGCAGTGCAGAAAACACAATGTGCAAGCTTAGCTGACTCTTGTTCAGTGCAGATTGCATGAGGTGCCACGACGTGGTCTCACAGGGTGCCATTAGGGAAATTAAATGGGAAACCAAACCTGGGATACTTGGGTCTTTAAGTAATTTTGCATGGCTGTGCTGTGTCCTTTTGAGAAAGTGCCTGTAACAACATTTTGGGATCTGTAATAGCGTAGTTCATGCAGAGGAAGAAATGATGACAAATTAATTTGGTGTGTTTAGCAACAGAAATAATAATACAAATAATAATATATAGCTTTTTTAAACAGAGAAGTCCAATAACTTGATGAGAGAAAGATCTGTTGCTTTTCTATTTCACCTGGAACTGTCAGGAGAAGGAGGATAAAGCGTTAGAAAGCTGAGAGTATATATAAATCCAAAGGCTGAAGTGTTTTATTCACCAGTGGCTCATCCCTAATATTGTTTGGCTATAGACCAAAGTTCCTATCTGACAAGACAGGATGTAAAACTGTGAGTAATCCATCAACCAAACAGCACAAGCCAGATTTTTCTGGTTTTGTGTGTATAAACAGTTTGTCCCAGCATTTTTATTCCCATTTGTTGAGACAGATCCCAAATTTAGGTGTTTCGCTATGTGGTTATCCACAGGTGAGAGGCACTGTATCCCCAGTGAACTCTGTGGGCCTCCCACACACAGACCCCCAAAAGCACCAGGTCCCAGTGCAGCACATTCCTTCATAGAAAAAATATGTCAGCTGCTTGATCAGCCCAAAGTTAATCCTTTTCTGCTTTCAGCCTCACAACTGTGGGGATATAGCTGTTTTAGACAACCTTGAAACCTGCCTCTCCTTCTTAAAACTGCTAAATATTCACAGAGTGAAACGAACCCCACACATCTGTCATGACAAAATGCTTTTCTTCAGAGGTTGAGCCATCCCTGTGTAATTACAATTTTTCTAAATTGTGCATTCATTGCTAATTAAGAATATTTTTTTCCTAGGAAAAGACCATGTCCCAGCTCTAGTAAGTTTATTTGTAAGTCTGATTGACATATGATGGGACAAAGTTAGACTGACAGTGAGTGTTTCATTGATGTGAAATTTTACACCATATCTGGACATAGTATATACTCGGTTTATGATCCAGCTGGGCATGCTTGTTAGTTATTGTTGAGGTCAATCAAAGTGTAATTGTAACATAGGGAAAGACGGTCCCAGGGCTACAAAGATTTGCTTCCAACAGCTGGTATTCATTATTCATTAAACTCTACCTTCTGTTTTTGAAATTAATAACCCTTGGCCTTCTAACAAGGCATCAGACTTGAAGAATATAGATTTGAAAATCAAAGATGCACTGGTTTCATCCCCAAACAAGTAAGAGCACAAAGCACTTTAGCTAGCAATAGTAGCTGGAAGCAGAACTTAGTATTTCTGTTTGTGGAAAACCAGATGTGAGTTAATTAACCTGATATTTTTGGGCATTGTATGCTGGATGTGAGAGACTGGTGTACAATAAACCCTAAACTTATGGAAGTCAGGGGAAACACTTGAAACTTCAGTTAAATAAAATTTCATAAAAATTAAGGCAAAGTACAGTATCACAAGTCTACAACGGGGGAATATCAGATGAAACAGGATTTGTTCAAATTGGCACTTGCACCTCCATTAAAGCAGCTATTTTCCAACATCCATTCACCAGTTTGTTTGATGTGTAGCCCAGGCTTTGGCTCAGGACAGTGGCTGAAGGAGGCATGTGATGTTTCTGTCCCATGAATCCCATTCCTGTGTCCCTGTGAATGTTGCCTGACTTAGATGGCACATGGAAAAGGTCCCAGGAGAACTTTGGAGCATGACTGGGGGTAGAAACTGCTTCACTGCTGAGTGCATCAACTGCTCTGCAGCACTGCCTAGCTCCCATGCTGCTTCGTGTGTTGCTGCTGAAGAGCAGCTGCAGGAGAACCTGGAAATTGTGAACGCAGTCCTACTGAGCTTATTTGACAAACAGTGTTACTTTCATCTAGCTGGGTGAGGGTTGTGTTTTTTGGTTCCGTGAACCACAGAAAGAAAACAATGGTATCTATGAGTGATTTGTTTGAATGAAAGCTGTAATTTTTGATTTGCAATATTAATTGTCTTGTTCACAGCAAATGTCTAAACTCTGCAACAGTTGGTAACTACTGCTTCCACTGGTCTCAGAACAAAGCAGTCAAAGGTATAGCTACCAGTGGCATTATGGGATTTAAAAAAAATGTTGTGTAATTAGCCACAAGGAAATTTTGTGACAGGCCTATACCCACATATTTGCAAAGAATTTACCAAAAAAAAAAAAAAAGCCACTTTCAGTAGAAACATTTCAGCCTTTCTGTGGTGTGAGTGCCAGTGTGGGATCCAGCACCACAAAAACAAGTAAAAGAGGGGAAAATGTTCTCTTTGAATTCTATTGTACCAAACCTTCACTGGAACAGACGTTTTCTAGAGTCCACTACTAGACCCCAACGTCTCTGTCGAGAAATCTGCTGATGTGAGATACACACTTGCTTGAAGAATGGTGCTCTTCCACTGTCACATCCCTCTTGTGGACTGGTGGTGGTGACTGTGGTAGGACTCGTTATGCTCTCTGAGGCATCCAGCCTTCCAGATGTGTTGCACGCCCACTGCATGGTGGAGTTTTAAACCTGTGTGTAGGAATGGGCCCTTTGTCTCTTTCCCCAAAAGTTTGGACTATTCTGTATCAGCATGAAACAAACTTGAGACACTTAAAATTCCTCTCCAACAAGTTATTACAGGTTTTAACAAATTCTGAAAGTGAGCACCTCAAATTGTGGCTGTGTTTCTTCTAAAGTTTTATGTCAAATTAAAGTCAAAATTGACTTCAGAGGACATTGGGTCTATCCCAGGCAGGTCCAGGCACATTTTTCCCATTTCATAGTTTTGTCATCACAAAGGGTTAATACACTGTGGTGAAAATATGTACAAGATATTGTTCTGAGGCTGAATGTCTCAGTGCGGGCCATCTATGGCAAATATGATTCACTGTAATGCATGATCATAAGGCCAGTAACTATGGTATCATGAAGTTAATTAAAACTGGTCTAAGAGTGTAAACACAGCTATCTTCTCTACTCTCTGAATCAGTCTTTGGTATCCTTTTCTGTCCTGTGTAAATTCCACTACTTATTCACATGGGGTGCTTTAAACCATCACTAAACCTTACATTTAAGACATGTGTCTAAGCAAACAGTGGAATATCCACTGCCCATGAGCATGTTTCCTCAGCTCTGCTGGCCTTGTTGGGCAGCTTATCGACTGTTCTCCCTTTGTCTGACCTTTCATGTTTAGTTACTTTAAAGACACTAGAAAACCAACTATCTACTCAATTTCCTTGTAGCTTGGGGGTAAGGTTAAAATATCATGTAGCTACTGTATGTTTGACATTATACAGCCACAAGTGATAAGCAAATATTTTCTTTTTAAATGCACAGTACATTTTGCAAGACTACGTAACAAGCATTCTCATTCTTACTCTTTGTCCTGGAGAAGGCCTAAAGTTGTCAAATATAAAAAGTTGCCACTGGTGTTTATCTTGCTAAATCTGCTCACATCAATTGGTTCTGCCTACCCCATATTTCAAAGCAAAATGATGGGGAAAGGTCATATAGATTGCCCTTCTCTTCACTTCTCAGCTTAAGGGTGTCCTGTTTGTAATTAAGGAACAATTTCTTTTGTGTAGTCAAGAAATCTTTCTTTCTTTTCCCTCTTTCTCATTTTTTCACAAAATATTTGGAAAGGTATGTGAAAGCCAGAGAACAGCTAATGCAGTTGGAAGATTTGTCGTCACAGAGGTAATTTGCTTTACTTTTTTTTCTGAAAAACATCTGAAACAGCTTCTATATTGTGTATTCAAATTCAAATCCAAAGAGTATCAGCAGTCAGTCTGGAGGTGACAGGCTGAATGGGAAGGTTTTGATTGCAAGGCCATCTGGCATTGTTATGAGAAACGTTCTTGAATGCTTAAAAGAAACCTAAAGCACGTTGCTCAGTAGGTGCTGACTCCAATGAAATTGAACCATCTTAATGCAGATTTGCTGTCTGAGTGTTGGAGAGACTGTGGGAAAATCAGCTATTTCTATACTGATGAAGTGGCTGTGGCTGAGAATCATGAGGGAAAAAATCTGAAATGGAATGTCTGGCATGTTGTAGCAAAAAGTTTTAAAATTGTAACTATTTTTTCTTTAACTTCCTGCAGGATTCATGCAAGATGTACCTTTTTAGAAGGCCAAAAGAGATAATGAATGTATTGTTGCTTCAGTCTGGTCTTAGAGAGAGACTGAAGAAAGATAAAATCTATTTGCTGTCACAAAATGGTCTGAAAGTGTTGGACCAATACAGAGAAATATGCTTCTTGAGAATATGGAGACTATTACTTGGGTTGATTTCCTGAAGTCTGCTTTTTTCCAATTTCTGTGAAACTTGATTTGCTTGCCTGCTTTTCTTAAAAGTTCGTGTGCTGTGTTTTCTTACAGGCTTCACTGCTTGGATGGAACCAAAGGGATTAGAGATGGGATGTAAGGGCTTTTCAATCTAGGTCAGATTGGATTTAGCACTGACTGAAAATGACACTGGTTGTTCAGTATTCTGGATCAAATGTACAGTGGCCAGATTCATAGCAGGCTGGGTCATCTGAGGTCATAGTGCAGCTAAAGTTGAGAAAACAGCCAAAGCTGAAGAAGCATTTTAAGACCGCTAAGCAGGGCAAAACAGCACCAACTATTCCCACACAACATTTCCTTAGTATGTATTTCCTCTTCCTTTTTGAGGCTGAACACTTTATTCCTAGATGCCACATGCAATGCATTTATGAGCTAGGAAAGCCTGCATCAGGCTGGGCATGAATCTGGTACATTATTTTTAGTTTGAATTCCTGAGTCTGAAATACTTTGTCACTACTATGAATCAAAAATCTGTTTCTGAGCCTGTCAGCAGGTTCAAAAAGTGCTTCTTTAGGATTTGAGAGGGGAGAAAATATTCTTTTTTTTTTTTCCTTTGTACAAGATTTTTTTCAAAATAAAACAGGAATGAAAAGTCTAACTATCCCATTCAAAATGTGGATATAGAGAACCTTGATCTCTTCAGACTGGTTTATTTCACCTTTAACTCAATGAATTAAATTCCACAGACAGTATCAGTTTTAGTGGCAAGCAGGTTCCCTGGACTTCACACAATCTGATGCTGAAGCTCCTGCCACAGACTTGTCCACCTGAGGGGCTGTGGTGCCAGCAAACAACCAGTGAGGAAAAGATAGGGAAGATGGAGTCAGTGTCATGGTAATCTTCTTTGTGAGTGTTTCTGCCCTTTCCTTTGCTCAGTGGGGAAAGGAATGGGAAAGTAAAAGGAACTGGTTTCTGCTCTGGCACTGAAGACCTGCCTGCACAGCAACCAGTGGCTTGTGAAAGGCAAATGCTGTTTGCCCAGGCCTCCTTATGGCCAAGCTGGGTTACTTCTGTTACTGCCTGTGGGAGGATGTTCAAGATGGAATGCACTGGGTGACAGTAAATGGCCAAAAATCAACAGAATGAGGGTTTAAATTCTGTTACCTGCCTTCTGCATACCAAGCCCAGGGTATCTGCTGTGCTTGTTGCTGTGGCACCTAAGAAATACAATTCATTTATTGTTTGCAATAATGGAGCCCTGGTTCAAGGCCTTAGTTTTGGATTGGTGAAGCAGTTCAGCCATGTAAAAATTAGACTGCTAAGATTTATAAATTTGCCACAGTATGGGGCCCTCTCTGTAACTGAGATCTTTCTCATGTCAGTGGGCTGTGAGCTCCAGTAACTTTGCAGTTGCAAACATGCTGAGCTCTGTTGGTAGAATATTTCATGTTTTAGGCAGACAAGATGTTGTAAATCTTCATTCTCTCTGTGATAAATTGTGTGTTAATGAAGATAGACCTTGCTTTGATAGGAAACCAGGTTAGAAGGAGAATTCTTCTGATGAGACAAATCCAGAGACAGTGAAAATAGCAAATTAGGATACAGAAGATATGATGGATCCTGAAGAGGAATTTTTGTGTGCCCAATGAAAAGTTCTCTACAGCTATACTTGAATATTTTTAACATTTGGGTTGAGATCTAAAGAGTGCATTTACAAACTACTAGCACAGATAATTACTGAAAAATTTGGTGCTGGGTTTTGGGCACAAGATGTATTTCACTGTGAGCACATCTCCTCTGTTCCCATAAAACACAGCCCGCCTCAGTATGTATAGTTCATCTTGCCTTATTCCACAAAAGGAGTCTGTGAATGAGTGACTAAGTGGTAGAAGAGATAATTTGCCCAAAATGCTGTCTGAAGGGTTTGCTTTGTTGCTTTCACATGTCTCTCGTGTAGCATGTCAGGAAATGAGCCCTCATATTGGTTGATTGGTATGTTTGATTCACCACTGCATTATTCCAGTTTTATATTGATGTATCACCCTGGGAGTGACCTCTGAGCTTTTTATCTCTGTGTCTCATCAAGGCATTTATTAAGCATACTTAACTGAGTGTCTTTCAGTCCTGTGCATAAGGCTGGCAACTCTAACAAGGGCAGAGTGTGTATTGCTACTGTATATCCACTATGTCTTCAGGACAAAATCACTCAGAGCTGGATGGTATACAGAAAATCTCTTGACACCTGCAGATGTTCTAGCACAAAGCATGCTGAAATCACTAGGGACTGTACTGCAGACTAAAAAGTCACATTCAATAACAATTATTTCCTTTTTACAGCTCACCTTCAGCCAGAATCAGGCTGCACATTTTTGTGTTGCTTTCCTTTCTCCCACTGATATTGAACGTTTTAAAGAGGCAAACTCTGGTCTCGTCTATCATTCTGTCAAATACTGAACATCAGACCTGTACTTGAATTATCAGTTGTGTGCGGATTGTGTTACCTGACTCTGTTCTGATCTGTTTCTGTTTTCCATATGATACAGCTGGTGTAGAGGTTTTTATCATATAAAAGCTATAACCTGGAAGAACCAACATTAATTTCCTCTGGAGCCTTGTGTAAAGTATCAAGGGTGCGCCTGACTTGTGGTGACAGAGCTTTTCAGCATACTCCGAGAAAGAACTGCTTCTGGGCACACATGGCAGCCAGATATAACTTACACGCGCAACAACGTACACTAACTACTAGTTCATTAACTTTCCGTCCATGACTTTGCTAACCAGAGACTTTATTACCACTTTTAATGTACCATCACATGTCTAGGATCAGGTACTGGTAACATCCAGCTGCAGATCAAGTTGAGTTTCCATAAGACCACAAACAGTAGTGATAAGGTGAAAGCTTAATACCTTTAGAGTCTTATGAGCCCTCTGTCTCATATATTACATCAGGCATTCATGAAAGGACAGACAGAATAAATTAGTCAATGTAAAATGTATCTGAGAGCCGGAGATAATCCTGTAATTCCCAGTATTATCCCTAATAACGTGACCGTAGAGCCAGTGATGAAATGGAACAACAAGGTCATTACATGTCAGGGTTCAGATAAGATCTTCTTTGGATTCTTTCCTGTAAGATCTAACCAAAGAAGTTGAAAGTAATTTGAAAAGAGCTCTTTAAAGTAGTTTTTACTCTGAAGGGATTAGGAGCCCACAGATCAATATGATGTTCCTCAATCTCCCTGGAAAAAAAAAAAAAAGCTTCGCTGGGACAGCCCCAAATCACTACAAAGAAATCATTAGAATTGAGAACTCAGTTCCCAGACACAATGCAGCATATCTTTGGTATGATTAAGGAATGGTACAAGGGTACTTTAAATGGATCCTACACGGGCAGCTGATTGAAAAAGCTTCTGGAAGAGTCATGTTTCTGGGAGTGGAAGAGCAGCTTTTGGAGTTACCCGTCTTCTGCTCAGAGTTGCAGCAGAGGCAATAAACGTGTATGGTGGTTCTCAGGGAAGGGATCACAGCCGTGCAGTGGTCCTTGGCTGGAGCACCCTGGCCTGAGGAGTCACCTGCTTGTGGCCTCTGGCCCATCTGGTGTCAGCTCTGCAGCCCTGACTTCTTGATGCACTGCACTGCACTGTCTTTTTGGTTTTGTGTTGGGCAGGTACCCACCAGCAGGAGCTGATGGATGAAAAGGGATCGGGGGAAGTGGTTGATGTGAAGGCTCAGCTGACATTTGACCAGTCCTGTGCCCACAGCTGCGGATTGAGACTATGGATGCCTGTGGCCCTCTGGTTGTTGGAATGGCAGTAACAGAGGTGCCATCAGCTGGGACAAGAGCATCGGATGGGCAGGTCACCAAAAGTGCAGTGGTGCATACCCTGAGCTGAGAGGGGAGTCTGAAACAAAGCAAAAACTTGTTTTCTTTTCGTTTTGCAGAGAAAAGGTAGCAGAATGTAACTGATTCCAAGGCATCTGGTTATAAGTTAGTGGTGCTGTTGGTGTCTGTGGAGCTTAGTACCACATAGCTCCTTAAAACCACTCCCTGTTCATTCTTCCCATAGGATCCTAGGAGAAAGGGTAAGCAAGAATTTCTTGTTCCCACTGGAGTAGACTATGAATGCAGGATGACTTTCCATGATTTTCTCTGGAAAGGAATTGTGGTTGGGACATATGGTCTTCTAATTTGGAAAAATCTTATATTTTCCAGGGTGCTTGCCATAAGTCAGAGGGAGCTTGGGCTCACGGCAAAGACGGGTGGGTGGAAAAGCTTTTTTTTTTTTTTTTTTAAATTTCTCCGGTTTGGGCTCTGCAACACAGTATTTCACTCTGTTGTTTGAGATTTTGCCACTAAAACCTTGGGAAGAAAGGAACCTTCTTCCCCATCGCAAGGCTGGTATTGTTTGGGATACCCCGCTGGGCTTCTGAAGAGAAGTGATGACAGACACCCTGCAACAGACATAAAAACCAGCTCTGGAATCTGAACAGCAAATCAAGCATGTGAGCAAAAACTACTCTGACTTGTGTGTGTCTTCATCATTGCTTGCCGGTTTCAAAACAGGCTGTATCAGTGTAGCACTTTAAATGCTTCTTGGGAGAATGGCTGCTTTTAATAACCAAAAAGAAATGTGAAAGTTAACTTACAACTATGAAATGTAAAATGCAGTTTCTGGAGAAACAACACAATGTAGGGATATGGAGATCTGAGCTGTAGAAGCCTGTAAGTCAGATAAACCACCAGGGATTCACTTGTACAAGACTGAGAAGATTCCTAGTCCTCAGTACAGATGTGAGACATCTATGCTAAATGAGAAAGAGCTGAGCCCCTCAGACAATTATAATTAGGTCATTAAATTGAAATGCCAGACTGTATTTTTATATTGCAACAATAAAAGGGTAGTGAGAACCTCCAGTAAAAGAGTCAGATGATGTGCTATTCCCAACCCGTGATTCCTATGGATCACGGGCAAAGGCGCAGCCAGCACACAGCATAGTTCCCATGTGAACGGATCTGAAACAGACACAGGAGTTTCAGTGAGGTGAACTCTAGTCCAGTTCAGATTGACAGCAGAAAGTGATTCCTGCGCATAAACATTTCCGCTGCTGCGGGGTCCGAGGGGATGTCGTGCGCTGACCTTACCTCACCCGAAAGAAAAGGGATGAAGAAGAATGAGTAGCTACATTCATGGTGACAGAAGACTGGGAGCAGAGAAACAGTGTAAGCTGACGTGGTTAACCCAGGCTTGGCTAGTCGAGGGCTGCCTGGGGTGCAGAGACAGCCTCCAGTCAGGGAGGGTGGCAATAGCAGCTTTCACTCCCCATAGCAAATGTAGCTGTGTCTGCTAAATCTGTCTGTACTGAAGGAAGAGGAACCTTAGGCTAGTATACCTCTTCAATTCAAACAGCAAAATCAGTGACTTGGCACACCTTAAATTGCTCGCTGAAATCTCTTTTTTCCTATTTTTCTGCTTCTATCTTGATAACCTGCTATATACTTGCAGACTTTTAAATTTTACGGGGGTTAATTCATTGGGACTACCTTGGGGATAGAAATATTTGGAAACACTGGAATTCCTGTTTCTCCAAGTGTGAGTGGATGTTATCTGTTCATGTCTGACTGTGTCTTTGATATCTTCAGATGGAAGGTGATGGTGACGCCCCAAGCCATTTCATGCCAGCCATATATCACCGTTCTGGCACCAGTCCTCCTTTGACATCTGACCTGAGTACTATCAGTTGCAGAACATTCAGTTGCCTACAAAAGCCAGCTTTTGCTGTAGGGAATAGCATTTCCTGTAGCTCCTGGCAGACCTGAGAGGCCAGAGAAATCACTGTGCAGGGCTCTTTCTTCAAGACTGTCCAAAATGCCTGTTTCCACTGTAGAAGAGGCCCTCTCTACCCATACGTAGCTTGCACCTTAGAGGATTGCTTAGCCTTGGACAGAGGACAGGATGGATAGCACTCACTGCATGAATGAACAATTATTCAGCATCTCACTTCATTATTCCATGTTTTCTGCCCACTCTTTTGGGTCTTACGTGTTCCCAAAGTATTCCTTTTTAATAAAACTCCCTCTTTTTGTGGACATTTCTACAATGCTGATAGAGAAGTTACCTGAGACTTTGATACCAATGCATTAATTTTTGCTCTGCCCCTGTGAGGTGTGGAAATGGCCCGAAACAGTGGTAGAGGGGGTCAACAGGGATGTGGGGAGTCTCCAATAATTTCAGCTGGTTTTATGAGAGTTTAGCACTGCAGAAAAATGTGGTTCAGACTCTCACCCCAAGGTGAGACACCCAGAACTGGTGACCTGTTTGGGGAGATGGCAGTACTCAAGCTGCCTAGAGCCACCTGAAAGCCTTGCCCACTGCAAGAGTAAACTTGAATTGCTGAGACCAGCATTCGAGTGCAGGAGCCATGAAAGTGGCTCTCCCTACACTTACTTTACACCTTCCAGTAGTGCCAGAAAAAAGGCAGAATGAGGAAAAAAGCAATAGAGGTGTAAAAATGGTAAACAGAATGCTAAACAGATAGTTAATCTCTGTTGTATTTATTTATTTATTTATTGTTTGTTTGTTTGTTTGTTTGTTTGTTTTTGAATCTTCCCCAGCAGTGTTGATGTTCAGTAGAATCCCTGTATCAAACCTACTGGCCAAATCCAGGTAATTTTGCACACCAACCCACTGAGTGCTCCAGTTGAGAGCCTTAATGCTCTGCCTTTTCTTTTTTTTTTACATATACTGTTTTTCGTGTGATTCCCGGGAAGCTTTGCACAAAATCCTTCTCCGTAAGCATGTATAAGAATCCCATGTGATCAGCTAGTAGGTCTGAACTGTTGAAGCCAAGCAGAAGCCTGACTCGTGGCAGAATATGCTGTCAGACTAACCATAGTCTTTCTGAAAACTTGGGGGAGATTCCCTGAGAGCACCAAACTGGGAGAAACGTCAGTACAGGAATCATAGAATCATAGAATTAACTGGGTTGGAAGAGACTTCCGAGATCATCAAGTCCAACCCTTGATCCAACCCCACTGTGAT
>JAWMRA010000113.1:23432017-23596951 GCA_035584735.1 Pseudotriccus pelzelni
TCTGTAAAGAACTTCTTTCTAATATCCAGCCTAAACCTCCCCTGGCAGAGCTTGAGTCTGTGCCCTCTTGTCCTACTGCTGATTGCCTGGGAGAAGCCATCAATAGCTGTAGCTGAAAATTTCTATTTGTCATTTGGCTTCCCAGTTAAATGGAAAGAGAGGAGGGCTTGTAAGTCCTGACTGAGATTTAGTGGCATAGGACAAAGGGATATTTCTTTCAGTATGATTCTGACAATAACATCTACTAAGTCCTACTTGGCAAGATTCACAAAATAGCCCCTGCCCGTTCATATCACCTGGACCACTGAGTTTTCCCCCCTACATTTTAAAATTAAGTATTCACTGTATTTTTTTTTTCTTTTTGAAATTTGTGCAATCGTTCTAGGTTTGTTCATGCTAAGGATTATAAAGCCATAAGGACAAATTTGCTTTTTTTTTTCCCCCCAGCAATTTAATCTTTCCAGTTATTTAATGCAAACAATTTTGACTATCTGAGAATAGCACTTCCACCAAAGTCTAGTAACTGAGTTCTGACTTTGCTTTTAAGCTGTGTTTCGTCTGATGTTGGGAGGGAATGTACTTCTTTCCTCCTCTGTAGTTAGAGCGCATAAAGAAGAAAGACCAAGCTTTTCTTGCTGACAGAATACTTTGGAAATTTAGGTTTGGAGGTTTATATTTTTAACATTACCATACCTTAAAAGTATATAGATGATTATGACTTTTCTTTTTCTTTTTTTTTTTTTTTTTTTTACAGGGGAAAAAATGGAAGGGGAAGATGAGAGAGAGGTCCGGATCTTTGCCTGACAACATCAGTCTCTTGAAACCAGCACTGTGGTGGGCAGTTTCAGTATGGTGATTTGTTTGATGTATTATAAAATCCTCTCTACCAGAGTGTAGCTACCACCCACTTATATTTATTATGCAGCTTTATTTTTGCTTGGTAATATTTTTCTTGTGTTTATTTTAAAAGGTCTACATTTTGTGGTGACAGTCTCCCATTTTCCAAATTAACTGCTAGCAGATGTTGCTGTGTGGTGTGAAGCACACACAGCAGCTGAAACCACCAGGGTCTGGATACTGGCTTAGGAAAAAAAAAATCTCTGTGTTATTCAAGCAAGTTTCAGGAGTGTCTATAAAGTGCTTATGTAGAATCTTATTCAGAAAATAAATTACTGTTGTTTTTATAGCTTTAGCTGGTTTTAGTGCTTGGAATTACTGCTGAAACCTCACATGTCTGTACCATGTTTTACGAAATGAAATATCATTTGGGCAGTGTTATTTAGGAAAGGATTAGCTGCTGATACATTATATACAGGCAAATGCAGGTAAGTCCTACTTAGAGCTACAGCTGCCTGGTTTTGTCCTTTGTAAAATCCCTGCCACTGTTGCACATGTGTGCTAAACCTTGGCTTGTGGACCTAAAATCTTCAGTATGAGCAGAGCACTTTGAGTAGGCTATTTTTGAAACTGTTGCTGAAAATGAGATTGAGAATTGGAGGTTGTGCTTTTCCTTATGGAATAAGGTCTTGCAATTTTGCTGGGTCATTACATATACCTTTTTTTGTTTGGTTGGTTTGTTTTTTGGTTTTGATTTGTTTGTTTTTTTCTGTTTTGTTTTGGATTTTATTTGTTTTGGTTTGGGTTTTTTTGTTTCATCTATGAAATTTCACCCAGTTTTGAACAAACCATACATTCCTGAGAAGGTGAGGGAGGATGCATGTGTTGCAGAGTTGACTAGCTAGGCAGTAACTAGCCTGCCTGCACCATTTATATATTTTGCTACTACAATTGCTCATCCAGCTTATAACCGGGTAATTATAAGCACTCACTGTTCCCCATGTCTGTTGCAAGTAGGACAAGGGGTGAAAGAAGGAGTGTCATAGTGCATCCAGGAATTCACTGCCAGCTTGTTGCTGGAGTGCTCAGTAGGAAGCATAGTTAGTGTGGCTGCCGCTCCATTATGAAAAGGCTTCAAGATGTGTTTCTGTGAGTGCTTTTTAGGGACAAAGCAGATATTGAAGAATTATGGAATGGCCTGGCTTGGGAGGGACCTTGAAGACCGTTTAGTTTCAACCGTCTGCCATGAGCAGGGGCACCTTCCACTAGACCAGGTTGCTCAAAGCCCCATCCAGACTAGCCTTGAGTGCTTCTGGGGATGAGGCATCCACAGTTTTTCTAGGCAAACTTTCTACCCTCACAGTGGTGAGCTTCTTCCTAAAGTTTAATTTAAACCTACCCTCTTTCAGTTTAAAGTCATTACCCTTTACGTATCACTGTCACATGCCCTAGTTGGTTCCACATTAGAGCAGGGAGTGGACTAGGAAAACCTTTAAAGTTTCCTTTTAAATCTGCCATTCTCTGTCTGAGCCTTGCTCTGTAGACTCCCTCAAAGAAGTTGGAAAGTTAACCAGATTTACCCCATTAGATACACGACTGTAGAAGGGCTGCCCACTAGATGTCACTGGCACTTCACTGAAATCAGATTTAAAAAGCCTTTTCTGGTAGGTAGTTAAAAAGAGATGATGTACAGGTGAGCATCACCCCTGTTCCCGCACCCGTCTTGGTGCCTCTCCTGTGCCAAGGGTTGTGATGTTTCTCACTCTGCGGGACATCCTGTGTTGATCCAAGGAACTGAGCCATCCCGGGCTTGTGTGTGCTCACATAAGTTTAGGATCAGAAAATTGGACTGTGCTAAATGTTAAGGTTTTGAAGAGCCTGTGGATGGGTATAGTAACGCTTTTGGGGTTAGCACTGTGCAAGCACGTTTGGGCAAATGCCTCTGTTATTACGAAAGTATTTCAACTGTGCTCTATTTGCTAGGCATGCTATTTATTTTCTTAGCTTTCAAATGCAACAGCTAATTCTGTATTTGACAAAACTCCGTGCTGATATGGAATGTGCAGACTTTTGTCTGTAAAAATGGACCTGAATGTCCAATAATCTTGTTTTATCACAAATACGGCCGATACACAGAAGCTGGTCTTCAACAGTGTTTATAATGCAGAAGTTGGACAAATTATATCTGCTTTATTTCACTTGACCTGCTAGAGGTCCCTCCAATTAAATCACCTGTAGTTGGCCTACAGTTCACCCTTTTTTGACTTTAGTCATCTGCCTAATTTTCACAACAAGTTATGAGCATTCAGACTTAAATCAGTCCTCGAAAAGGTCCTGTCACTGAACAGTGAGGCTCATACCTGATAATCTGCCCGTCACATAATATGAGCACAGATGACAATCACTTACCTCTTTTATGTCATGATATAAGGCTGAAATTGTCTAAAATGAGGAAGAAAGCCATTATTTAATCAATGGAATTGCGTCAATTGAGTAAAATTTGTCTCTAGTGTAAACAAATGGAATGTCTTTGCGCTCTGTGAAAACAGGACTAAATTACTTGCAGATCTTGCAGATAGAAAAACATAGGAAGTGGACTTGTAGGCTGACACATTCAGGGTTTTGGAGTACGCATTTAAAATAATTATCCAGATTACACTGGATTACTTAATATATTTTTTGCATCATGTGTATGCACGTTTAGTTTTAAAACAATGAAAGCAAGATCAGTCTTTTTTTCAATCACGTTTGATTATTTGACAAATTTCTTAGAACAATGTGGGACTGTTACCAATAAATGTACTAATTAAATAAGAAAATGTCAAAAACCAGTTTTAGCTTTTGCAGGTGGGTTGAAGTGTATTCCTTAGTGGGTCCCAGCACAGAGGAAATTTTGGTACATGATATGAGAAAATGACCTTTTTATAAAAGGAAAAAACCAAACCCCTAAGTTTCCCTCTTGTAGCCCCATACCTATAAAAGTATTAGAACACAGTAAAGAATTTAACAATATCTAGATCCATGCTTTTAACCAATTACCCACTTTTTAGTACTATGAACACTCAGTATTTAGTGACTACATCCTGAAGATCAATCTGAATGTGGAAAATCCAGAAGCCGCGTGGGCTATTGGGATATGGGGCTGCAGGAATTTTACATATATTTAAGTTTTTCACAGGTTCAATGGAATAAAATGTGACTGTGTTAAAAATGTATGTTTCTAATCTGTAGAAGTTCTTACTTGCTAAAGTAAATTTTGTTTGTGCTTTTGTAACAGGCCTAAAGTGATCAGCTGGAGTATGATCAATTGTGTGCTTGAACTGATGCCTCTAGAATGCAAGATATGCCTATGCAAGTCTTCCTTACTGATTCATAAATTGGGATTGTTCTGCAGAGAAATTTGTAGGAGGCCACTAGTCTGGGAACCAGGTATTTAATATTTTCTCTTTTTTTAAAGGTTCCGTTGTGGCCTTTTGAAGACAATGCTGAATGATTGAAAGAAACACTGTGGGAAAGGTGATAAACTGTGTGTTTAGATCTCGATTCAAGAGGCTTCCAGCACAGTCCCTGTACTCAATGAATGCCTGAACCAAGCTGAAAGATATTTAATAATCTTAGCACTTGGTAGAATTGGTCCTTAACTGGAACAGGTGGTGGCTGAGAGGCAAAAAGCAGAGGGGTGGGCAAAATTTCAGCACCAGAGATCACAGAAATGGTGTAGTAAATACGCAAGGTTTTAGTTCTTCCCTCCTTGAGTTGTCTGGAATTGTGAAACGCAATGATTTTGAAGGGGAAGGAAGGATTTATTAACCGAACAGGTCTGCACCTCACTATTATGTCGTTCTTCTCTGTCATGGTCTGTCCAGGCTCTGGTTGAGGAAGCTGACTGCCTGCTGCTACATTAGCTGTGTGCAGAAGGTCCTGTCAGCCAGATTCATCCATGCTATGATGGGACGTCTGCCTACTACCTTCATCATTTGTCAAGGTACACAGCATGGAAGAGAGCATTTGAAAGATGCTACGTTGCATCTTTCCCCGAGTTGTGGTTAGGTAATAGCAGTTTTGGTCGTGTTTTATTTATTTTCAGGAAGATAAAAGGAGACAGAAATGGTACATTGGCAAAGCTGGGGATTTGGAGTCAGAGCTCTTGGTTCTGTCCTTGATTCTGCCAGTATAGGAGTACAAATTATGGACTAAAGTTACAGAAGAAACCACAGTTCCTTGCAGCCCCAAAGTGGTTGGTCTGGATTTCCAGCAACACTCGGTGAGGGAGCTTGGCACTGTGCAATACCTTGAGATTTCCTCTTCTTGGGTGCTCGTAGCTCCCATGTATTCTCCCTGTGCCGTGGAGGTTAACCCTCTGTAGAGAGATGTGAAATTGAAGCTCCTTTGTTTATTTGAACATGTGACATCTACAGCTCTCTCTTCATGACCAGCCCTAAAGTCACAATGTCAGTAAACACCAGTCAGCAAGTTCGTTGCCCGTGGAGTTCCTGTACAGCATTTCCGTGGTGTCGGCTCTGACTGGACCAGACCTCAGACTCCACTGGTGGCCTCTTACAATGTGGTGTGTTTCTCATTTTATGGTGCTGGTCCTTCCTGCAGGCAAATTCTATGGGGAAAAGTGTGAGTGGGAAGGATTTGGATAGGAGGGTCTGTAAATCCTGTGGGTTCATATTATTCTGGATTTTGAGAAATTAGTAGGAAGGCAACTGCCAGCTCCAGTTTCATCAGGGTGATGCTCCCTGAAACACCCTTGGCAGCTGGCTTTGTTTATAGGTCAGTATAATGACAAAGTTCACTTCCTTCCATTGCAGGTGTTGCTTTCGATATCTGAATATATTTATTCAGAAATGCCTGACATAGTAGCTGATAAAGAAAACACCATGCTAGATCTTAGTGAAATAAATAAATCTAATAGCCAATAAGCAGAGTGACATCTCTCTATTTGTCTGAGAATCTGATTCCTACCACTTCTAATTTCATAGTTTGGGGTCTTGTTTCTCTTCTTTTGTCATTTAAGATAATTTGTTACCTTTTAACTGAATTTAAAAAAAGCTCTTTATTGTTATGCTCTGCATAGTAAAGCATTCTTAAGCAGCAAGGTAGAGAAATCCGTACCTTGAGAGAGTATCATGTTGTGCTGAGACTTCTGAGAGATTAGCTTTTGAAGAACCTCTTTGTTTTTATTCTGAATTTGATCCAGTCCTGGGAATTTAATTTGCTTCTTCAGATCATTATGTTTGCATGTTTTCTTATCAAAGGAGGCATAAGTTTAGGGCATGAGCCTGTAAATCTGTTTTCACATAATTTATTAAAAGTCATATGGTACTGGTGCTGTTGAAGTGAAAGATGCTGTTTATCTTTTAATTCTACAATGACATCTAGTCCTTTCAACATGGTTTTCATCTTTAGAGGTTAGTGCATATTCTGTCTTCCTACACTATGATTTTCTGGCATTGGCAAGTTTGTGAACAAAACTCAATTAATTTTGTTTTCTTTCTGCATAGTCTCTCTCCCCCTTCTGTATCTCCTTACAGGGCCCATCATCCAGTGAAGTCAAGTTGCCTTTAGTAATGCAGGATTGACTTTTTGCTGGATAGTCTTGTCTGGATGGAGGAGCAGAAGTTTAGAAAGATCTTTTAAGTTGTTTGGTTTTCTTTCAAGTTTGCCAGCCTCCTGTGTTCAGAGGCCAGATTATTATGCTTTTGTTCAAAAGACTGTTCTCTTCCATTTCCCACAAAATTCTGAAGAGTTAATTGTTTCTGTGTTGTGATCCCTTAACAGTTACTGAGGTTTGTGAGTGACTTTTTCTATAATTTGTGAAAATGCTATGGAATACTTTGTGGGATTTGCAGAAAAAAGTTTCTGATTTCCTCCTCCTTTTTTCCATTAACACTTTGAATATCCCAGGAAGCGAGTAAGAAATGACAGTGTGCTGGTATGTTGTGTCAGCCAGGCAGTGTGACCGTGGGGAATCACCCCACATGTGCCATGTATGAAGCAGACTACTCATGGCTAGGGCTGGTCCTCTCTTTGTGGGGATACACAAACAGCCTAATTCTGCTTTTACAAGCTGAAGCCACTTTTTACTCTAAAATGGGTGGAGGGAACAGGACCAGTTAGTTTTGAAAGTGAATTTGAAAGCCACGTCTAGTTAATTTAGATGTCCTTCTGTTTAGGGCCTTGAGCCTTAGGGGATGGGATCTGGAATGATCCCCTAAGGTCTTCAGCTTCCACATCCATCTCCTGTTAATATTAATGGGGAATGAGCTCACAAGACAAAGACAGTAAATGTGGCCTCCAATGGTAAATACAGTTGTGGTTTCCCAAGCATTTGTATCCTACTGGGAAACTTTCAGTCAAAAAGACAAAAAAGCTTCCCATTGCCAAACGCTCAAATACTGTATTTAAAAGGGGCTTCCTCCAGGTTTCTAAAGGCATCTGATCAAAGTGTGGCTTTGTGCAGAGAGCACAATACACTTCACATGTACCCAAATTAAACTGCTGCCCTGTGGCAGCAGCAGCACGGCTGAGTGCTAGCCTGTGCTTCCCTGTGAGCCCGCTCACCATGTCACTCCTCTTCTCCAAACATGCAGCTCTCAGCAGGCAGCTGCCCTCTAGGCGGGTTGCTTTTAGGTAAGCTTAGTATAAAGAGTGGGATTACATTATAACTGTGCAGAATTAAGTGCCAAGGTTTTTTTGAGTGCTTGTAATGCTAAGTTGCAAATTTAGTTGTAGCAGGCTCCAAAGGCTGTGAAACTGTGACCCATCAGTCCAGAGGCTGGGACTCCTGTTTGACGTTGTCTACTCAGCCAGCTCCAACCTAAGCGTGCAAATATCTTGCTTGGAGCAAGAGGGGCTGTGCTCCAAAGGCAGCTTCTGGTCTGGGTCTGAAACCCTGATATTCTTAGATCTGAAGCAGTCACGGTTCCTGCTAGAATTGACAGGAGATGCAAATGCCAATATTGCTGAATAACAAGACTTGAATAACAAGATGGCAATTGAAAATGCTGCTTCTATTGTCTATGAATGTCTTTTGAGGGTGTGGCATGCTGTCAGGCTTGGCTGGCTGGCTGATATTTGCCAGTGTTAAGACCCTCCTAAGTTTAAACAACTGTACATTACTGTTGTTATGAACAATCATGAGGTATTTATTTTATTATGACTTGGGCAGTATTTCATTCAGAGCAGCTCATCTTCTAATGTCTGTGAATTATGATTTGGTTCTTTGCCAATCGAGTCTCCAAAAACTTGTTGCTCTTGATTTTACTTTGCTTTTCTGGCTTTGGGAGCAGCGGATGTAAATATGTGACATTCCATCTCACAAATGGCATCATGTTTACGGGGTCTAGTTCACCTCTGTGTTGCAGATTTTGCTGCCTTAACCCCAGTTATTTCAACATAACTAATCTGCAATTGTGCAGGCGAAAGAAAAGTTAACAAAAATGCCTCTGGGCCACTACAAATAGCTAAAAGTAACACAGCAATCTGACTCTGCCTCTTGGATGGCAAAAATTCCTCAGCTGCATTAAAGTTAGGTGACCAGGATACTGCGATCCATCTTCATTATTTTATTATTTATTGTGTTTAAAATGGTGATTAAGGGAAAGTTTGAGAGGAAGGTAGAAAATACAGAATGCTAGAATCATTAAGAAACGGAGGAGATTCATTAAAATGTGCTTTGTAACCCCAGAACAGTTCCTTACCCATTCTGTAGAAACACAAGCTGCAGGTTTTTTTAAATCCACTGCCAAGAAAACAAAATGTTGCTTTCTTTCACTTTTCCCCCCCATACTTTCACTCTTTGATTAGTCCTGTTATTTCTATATGAATAAACCTGACTGCATGTCCATCCTCCAACAATTTTGTGCCTCATCCACCAAATGGATGCTACTTAATATCTTTGATTTCTTTTCCTGGTGAACCTCTTCATTGCCTGTATTGTTGCAGACACTATTCAGTTCAAGCTTATTTTCTGGTTTCTTTTCAAAATGGAATCAGGATGATATTTTCTTACTTGTATGATGTTAGGCTTGAAAGTCCTTTCCTAGGCTCTTACTCAGCTGTTTCAAGAGCTGTATAAAACCAGAACAAAGGAAATGTGCATGCTATTGCATACTTTAAAACTGATTATTCTAGAAAGGCTAGACTTTTCCTTAACTGTGAGACAAATTCTTTTCTGCTCAACTCAATTAGCTGTATGCCAGGACTGAAAAATCTGACCACTATCTTTTAACAGTAGGTGCTCTTCATGCTGTCCTTGAAAACTTCAGTGGTGAGAATAAATAGCCTGTTGCAAGAGGCTGCATTTCAGCAGATAACTTGATATTTAGTTTTTCTTGAAAAGGACCTTATGTCTTAATTTTTTCCCTTGTAGGAAATTCTGGTTCCTCAAAGCCTGATATGCTGCTTAGGTAAGTTCACATTTCACAACAGTATGAAAGACTAGGATGCCACAAGAAGATTTTTCAGGGGCTTAATGTAACATAAGCCAATTTATCAAATATCATTTATATTTATTTTTCTCACCTAGCTTTCTAACGCATAATTAATTTTCAGTCTAACCTGATTCTGTCAGTTCTTACTTGTATAGAACTTCCCAGTTATTTGAAAGCTTTTTCTACTGATAATCTTTATGTCAATATCTAAAAACAAATACTAGAAGACGGCAGAGCTCCTAGAGAGCCATCTTGCTTATATAGCTGTTCCTTCCCTGGGTATCTGGCGCTGCCTCTAGGGAGCAGGATGCAATGAAACTGTAGACACTCCTTTGAGGGATTCTCACTGAGCTGTTGACAAGTTCTTCATGGGCTGTGGACAATATACCACTATGCACTCGTGTCACACCACAGGGCCTCCCATTGACGCTTATCCTTTTCATTTGGCCTCTGACCTCCACTGCTTGCCACTTAGTGAAGCAGCAGTTCCGAAAAGAAAGCAGAAGTCAGACCAAAGTAGCTTTCATCTACTTTCCATAGCCTAGCTTGTGCTTCTTGCTGCTTTTTAAATTGCTAATAATTAGTACAGATC
Source organism: Pseudotriccus pelzelni (assembly GCA_035584735.1). Taxonomy (NCBI): domain Eukaryota; kingdom Metazoa; phylum Chordata; class Aves; order Passeriformes; family Tyrannidae; genus Pseudotriccus; species Pseudotriccus pelzelni. The sequence continues at coordinate 23,441,888 of JAWMRA010000113.1, forward strand.
CTTTATATTTTTCTCAATTTTGAAGTAAAATCCATTCTGGAGTATAAATGGTCAAAATAGCACTGTTCCACTGCTACCCAGATGTGTGAATTTTTACCCTGACACCATTATTTTCTTTTTTTCTTTTATTTTTTTTTCTCAATACATATCAGAGGTAATCCAGAACTAACCCCAGAGAGTTTAAAAATGTACAAATGCAAATTTACACATTTGGTGCCTCTGCAGTTTCTGACTTTCACACATGTTAGTGATCTGTGCTTGGGCTTACTGAACTGAAGTCAAAATGTTGTGTTTAAGTACAGTTTAGACAATCCATGCAACAACGATTTTGAATGTGAGCATCTCATTCATCTGGGTAATTAAAACACTCCATTACAATTGTTCACTATATCAGTGCCATCACTGGAAGTCTGAAATGAAAGTAGTTGTATTACTCTGGATCTGTGACTGTAGAGCCACAGCAACCCAGCTCTTCACACGGTGACACCAAAGAATAACTTCTGTGTCCTCCAAGTCTGTTAATTGAATTACAGGAATGCTGAAAACCCTCTGTCTTTAACCAGGCTTCTGTGGTGTTGAGGAGCTGTACAAAATCAGAATGAAAAATCACCTCCCATGACACATGGGTTGGAAAATAATCCAAGAAGCCTTCTCCATTCCTCTGCCTGATCACCAGTAGTGGTTGAACACTGCCTCCCCCCCTTCCACTGGTTTTGGAAGTGGTCATCAAATGAAACAGTAGAACTAGAGGGAGGGAAGATGGTGATTTAATTAGACATCCAAGGGGTCATTTTTTCCCCTCCCAGCATGTAGTATTGTTGTAAGTCAGCACTTATTGATGTGTCATGATTACAGACAGCCAAGAAACTGGCCTGCACGTACACTCTTACAGTGGCAGACACAGGACCCTTTGATTTTAAGAATGAGCAGTTAACCCTCTTTGTTTACAGTTAAACTGATCTAGAGGAAAGATTCAGTGAAAATAAAATTAGATGATATATATAGGAACGACAACTTGAAGAGCAAAGCAAATGTGAAAAATTGAGAGTGGTCATTTACAACACAGGCAAAGCTTTGTTGAAAATATACTCAAGAGATTTAGGAGAGGAGCAGAGCTTTTGTTGAAAGTCAGCAGGATTTATATTCTAAACTCCATGTAGAATTTGAAATATTTTCTCTGGTATTTGTGCTTTAGTTTAGCAAAGATAAAATTAATTTAAAATGCTTAGTATTGAATTTTAAGATGTTGAACTTTGGGAAATGACTCATTTAGTTTTAAAGATGTTTACTCACTAATTCTTCAGTTTTGATCAGAGATTTCACAGTTTTACCTAGTGCTGTGGACTTCAGAGTATTACTTGCAAAACTATGTTTTCTTTCATTCATTCAAAAGAGAAGATTCTAACCTTTAACAGGCTGGAAGAACTCATGATTTAAAAAAGCTATCTCATATATGAGGGTGGAGAGATATCTGACCTATGAATTTGCTTTTGAATGCTTTTGGTAGAAGCATTGAAAATGGGACAATCAAAACAAAAATTTCTTAGTGATGATTAAAAATCAAGACACTAGGGTTGAAAGGAAGCTGCTGAATAACCTAACAATTTAAGTTAATGCTGTAATCAAGTTACTTTCATTTGCTCCTGCATTTCATGAGGATAGAAGAGTGGATCACAGCGGACTGTTTAATCCTTTTCCATGCCTCACAATGAACTAAGGAGGTGGTCCTTGCTTGAAATAGGTAGACAATCATCAGACCACTTAGGAAGCTGACTGTAGCTTCATTCACACTGGTTCTCCATGGATGCCAGGAGTTTGCAGGATCGAGGCCAGTATTTATAACTCCAATCTACCGCATAGCTCTTTTTCAGTTCTTGATTCTTAACAGGTGCTCTCCCCCTGCCCAGTGTTCTGCAGAGTGTGAAAGCAATTGAAGGTATTATGGTTAGACACTAAATACATCATGAAGCTTAACTTGATAAATGATCAATTCTGGCCTCATGCTTGAAATTTAAGTCAATTGTCTGGATGAAATGTGTAAATCCCTGTATAACAGACATTTATCTCTCTCCAGACTTTTCAGTGCTCTGCACAAGATGAAAGCCGGCAAGTACACAATCTTTTCTGGAGGTGATGTTGTATTTTTTTTTCTTCCACTAGGAATAATTTCCTGGGATGTGGTGTCCAGCTGTGTGCTTGCAATGTATACTGAAAATAAGGGACACAGGTACTTTGGAGAGTGTTTCCACTGGTGATGCTCTGAGTAGCCTAAGGTCTGATAGACATCCTAGGTAGAAAATGGGATCTTGCCTTCCAAGCATTATCCCCAGTGTCCAGCATGTCACACCCCTGTTCTTGGGGCTTCCCCCTGACAAGAGTGATGGGAGTATTTATTCTCCCTAATAGCCTTCAGGCATTGTGCTCATATACTTCAGTGGGAATATTTTCTGTTTCCCTTACATCTTTCCCTTCCTCTCGCTCCTGATCCTAGCTTCTCCCCTTCTTTTACCTTTTCTGGATGGATTGTACATTTTCAAAGTTTAATGCTTTCTTATTTTCTTGTTTTTCTCTAAGTGGCACAGCTGAAGTGTTATAGGCAGGTCATCAAACACCTTTAAAAAGGGAATTGTCAGGAACTCACGAATGTTTGACCTATATGTCTTTGCATAGTCATTTTTGAGGGTTAAAAGGGAATTGTCAGGAACTCAGATATGTTTGAACTATATATCTTTGCACGGTAATTTTCAAGGGTTATCAGAGGAAAATATGAGTTGCTTTGACAGTGGTCCCATCACGAGCTCTTACCTTCAGGAATTTAACCTCCTACTTTTACAGCCTATTCATAGTCCCTTTGGAAATTTTAAACACAGCATGTTAGGATGTTGGTTAACAGCAAATAAACCTGAGTGCTGACCTGCCCATGTGCTAATAATAAGTCATGAGTCTGTTTTTTAAGAAACTCTGTCACGAATGGTGGTTGAAAAAATAAATGAATGACTGAATTCTTACAGATAAGACCATCCAGATGGAACTGCTGGGGGATAGGTTAATGAGTTGGCTCTGTAGCCTTGACAGTCTTCTTTCAAAAAAAGGGACATGTGTAGTTCAGACAAGCCCACGGCCTCTGTTTTCCGTAGGTGAAATTTACCATGGAGTGAAGGGCCAGCAAAAGGTCTCTGCCTTGATCTCTCACAGGATTGGAAGGACAGATAAGGTTTGTGCTAGCGAACCTCATTTTTAGAGAGTAAACTATCCCTTTCAGTGAGTTTCTGAAGAGTAATCAAGCATAGGCGTGAACATTTTGTATACTCCTGATCATTAAGGATTTGCAAAGAGGTATGCATTTATAGGTTAGATGAGGAAATACATTATTATCTTGCTTATACCCTTCTATGAGTTGCATAAAGACTGCCCATGAGGGAAACATGCTATCATTTTTTGCAAGAATTGGATGGCTTTAATTTTTGACTTTGTTTTTTGTTATATTACTAGAGTAATTAGTTCCACTTTTCCATAATACTAATCAGTTCAGCATATTCTGAAAGGACTTTTTGTATTGCAGAAATTGCTTCCACTTGCATGGAATGTTGGATTTGCTTAATATAAGAAATTATGGTTTTGGCTGGTAGACATCCTAGATATTGGGTATCTTTTTTGGAGGGGGGTGGGAGGTGGCTAAAGGGTAACATCAGTATTAAAAACAACAATATTACAGCTATTATCTCTGTTGCAACAGCATTTTAGTTTCTGGGTGTACGTGGTGACTCTGTTCCTTTATTTCTTGGGCAAAAACATAGCATTGATATCAACAACTAAACTCCTTGGTCTGGTGAGTTACTTCCTCTTCTGGCTGATGGACAATTTGCAGAGTTAGTTCCATGATTTCTAGTGTCTCAAGAGTGCATTAGAGTTTCACAGCAGGAGATTTGTAAAAGGGAAAGGAATGGTGTACAGGGAATTAAAAGGTCTGTAAAACTAGAGGCTCGCTCTCCTGTGAGGAGTGATCTTGTCTAAATCAATAAACGTCCATGGTCTGTGTTTTTCAGCTGTGATTGTTAGGATTGTGTGTTCAGTCAGTGCATGCTGAGCAGAGCCAATATTGGCTTAATAACACCAAAAAATGTATTTACAGCTATTTGTCCAAATTCTGAATAACTGCTCCTTTTGTTCTCTGTCCTTTGCTATTCCCAAACCATAATGCAAACAGATTTTGGCTCTGAGTCCAGTGAAATATTTCTAAGCATGCTTAACTCCAGGCACATGACTACTCCAGTTAACATTTGTAAGACTTTCTACAGGCTTAAAGGTAAGCAAACACTTAAATGGTTTGCTAACTTTGAGCCTCATTTTTCCTGCTTAGAAGAACAATATTTTTAATGATTGTGCCATGCACAACAAAAGATGTTCTTGAGTAAAAATCATTACTACCTGTCATTCATTTTCCATTATTCTGTATCTGTATATGTTTCTGCTGAGCTGTTTGTTTTGAATCAAAAACTGTAGTAAAGGGGCATCCATGAAAAGCTGCACTTTGATATAACAAGTAGTCAAAACCAATGACTGGGCAAACAAGTCTTCGAAGTCCAAGGTTTCTTTTGCAGAAATGCTATGTAAACACATGGGGAGAAAAAAAGAGAAGTATTACTAAAGAGTAAGAAAGCAGGAAGGAGGTGTATATGTATATATTTTTACTGCAAAAGGGTATCTTTTTTAGTGCAGCTTAACTGGTGCTTGCGAAGTCTTACCCTGTAAGGTCCTACAGACATTACAGATTTCTACCACATGGCAGCTAAGCAGGCTTAACTCTCACACTCAGCAGTGACTGACTTTGCCTACTCCAATCTCTTAGAAAAACTGTAGTGCTTAGCTTCTGCTAAGGGGGATAGCTAACATTTCATTTGTAAAATTGTGCAATTACCACAGCAACTACCAGAGTAGTACTGACAGTGAAGGAGAAACCTATTTTAATTTATAATAGTTATTACATAGGTTCTAGTTCCAGGGTAACAGTTAGTGAAATGAAATTCAGTGGCATTAGGCAAAGATACAGTCACTGTTGAATTCTTTAAAGTTAGAATGTGAAAATGAAAACCAACTAGCTGGTTATGAGGAGATCATGTTGTTTATGAGCTGTTCGCTTACATTTTCTGATGTTCCATCTGCCTGTGGAAATCCTTTGCCATCCCTTACAGACTAAAATATCATTCTGAAGATAGAGGCAGGATTCAAGCAGTAACATTCTCCCCAGATATCTTCTGATGAGGTGTCAGCTTCCTTTTGGCAGAGTCTGAAGGATAGATAAGGGACTGTGGTTACAGGCACAAAGGGCTTTTATGACAAGGTGAGAAAGAGAAAGTTTCAGATTAGCAGGAATTTGTATCTTTATTGTGCTTTTAACTTCAGTTTCAAATCTTAAAACAGATTTTTGCTGGTACATGAACTCAGTGAACTAATGTCCTCTTGCATTTTAATTTCTTCACTCTGACTCTCTCACTTCAAAGCCTGCTCCAAGTCTAGAGAAAAGTTTGCAATCCACTTGATTTGGCTACAGAAATGTGGGTTTCTTGTATGTTGTCACAAAACAGAGAGAGCTCTTGAAATACATGAGCAAAGAACAAAAAAGGCTACTGTATATTTTGAAAGATCCATTGTATTTGTAAATGGGTAAAGAATAATCTTAACTAGCTCCTTACTGTTAAAGTAAGGACTACCAGTTTTTAAGGAAAGAAATAGAAGAAGCCTCAGAGGTAAACTAACTGAAAATAAAATGAAGTACATCAGTAAAGCAAATATAAAAATATAGGCAGGATGTATTCCCTTATTTTCCCTAACTGTGTCCTATAGTTGTCTTATCCTTTGTTTTTGTTCATGTCTTTGGATTTGCAAATCTCTTTCACAAATTCATGTTTTGGAGCTTTAAAATTGTGACTTGTCAAAGTTCACTTTAAGCCTGAGGGATATATCACATTCCATAAAATTGTTAATACTGTCCATCAGATCAGATGGAATTCTAATAAGTGCAGTAGTATCTCACCACTTAGGTGAGATTACATTAGGAAAATGCTCAGCATTTTGTGTGGCCATCCTTTGAGATAAGTCAGTGGTGTGTGAATTCAATTATTTCACATACATAAAACTTTCCAAATCACTCCCGAGTTCACATGTTTTACGTATACCCGTATCTGTTATGTTACTTCAGGGAGTGTCAACAGTACTCTCTGACTTTGTGGGAAATCGGATCAAAAAGAAGCAAGATTTGGTTCATTGGAAAAGGACAGTTAGAGGGAATGTAGCTGGTGAAAATTCAGGAGGGCAGGTTTTAAGTTCTCTTTCTCTACATTGTTGAAATAATCCATGTAGACTGAGAAAATGGTGTTATTTCTACCACTACAGTATATAGAAACTGCAGAGCAGAAATCAGCAAAGCCTGAACATTTCCCAGAAGTGATAAGAAACTCAGGTCACTGTTATCTTTACTAGGAACTGGATATGTCCAAATGTAGCACCCGATTCAAGTTATAAGCCAGATGCAAATATCATTCTTGTGATGGTCCATCAGATTTATCAGTCTGTTCTCATTTACAGGGGGACTTTCTGACCAGTAACAATAATTTGGCCTCTGGTGCTTTGGGACAACTTCCACAACAAGGCAAGTAGTGGCCAGTACTGAACATACCTGAACTTGGGTTCTGGATGTTTGTGTCAGTCAACAGACCCATCTTCGTCAGAATCTGCAAAGATAGATCACTGATCTAATGATGAAAATTGCCACTTCTCTTTGTGGTGCAGGGGAACTGCTAGGTACTCAAATGTTTTTCAAAGTGGAACATTTAAAAGCATAAAAATAGATGCAGTGCCTAACTGTAGGGGCTTACTTCAAAAGTCCTGATAGTCCATATCTGGGCAAAGCAAATGTCAACGTCTTTGCAGTTTTTATGATGTGAAGGCTTCTGGATAGGCATTTGACTATTTTCCATTTACTCAAAAGCAATTTGTTTATGTCTGTTATATCTTACTGTGTAATATCATTTGATGGCAGATGAGTATATAAACGATCCTAGGCTGGTCTAAAACAGCAACATCTATCAAGAGTCTGGTTCTGTCTGCTCACTGGTACTATCTGAATTTCTTTTCCTTTTCTGTGTACTGCATGAAGTCTTTCCTCATATCTGTACAAGGAGATTTATTTGGCAGTAAAAATGTCCACTTAAATTGAAAGTTCACTTATTTACTATATAGAAGTGAATAGCCTTCAATAAATCAGTCTTTCTTTCTCTTTCTTATTATTATTTATTGTTTACATTACTGTAACAGACATATATCTGCTGTAAAGCCTTTCCTCTTTAATCCGCCAAAGCAAGGAAAACATGATGTTGAAGTATAACTAATGCAAAGGAGCAGCCAGCCCTCTGAATTTTATTTCCCACTGATGGACGAGGGGCTGCTCTATGTGATGTCATGTTGGAAAAAAAGCAATTTTCACTTGCTTTTTGAGGCAGGAATTATTGTCTCTTTTGATGAATTCTGAGGGCCTAGAAGAGAAGGACAAGGGTCTTTGAGAGGGATGTGTGGCTGCTGCCAGAGGGAATGGCAGGAAGTAGGTGGTGTGCTGCAGTAAAAATGCTGTATAAGCCAGGTAGACAGTTAGGAATAGCTTGTGTAAAAACCCAGATGCCTATCTCTAACCCTAGACACCTATGTGTTTTAAAAACATGAAGTGTCTTCTGGGAGAAAGATTTAGGTCCTTGGTCACAGCTGATGACAGAGGATCCCTAGTACAGGGATGATGAATTCCATGAACTCAGTAAGGATTTGTTTCTCCCAGGTAGAACACAGATCACATTCATTTTGTATGATTTCTGATTTGTACACTGGAGGTGGCAACTGTGCACCAATATAGACATTTATGATACGATTAAAGGGTGTTCTTATTTAGCCGTGTTGATGCTTTGTGTCACTTCATCCCTTCAGTAGATATTTCACCTCTTTGTCTACACTTACTTACTGCATGTACTGCTGAACACCATTCAAGTGCACCAGTGACTGAAAGAGCCTGACTAAATGCTTTCTAAAGAAAAGCAGGACAAGCCTGTAAAATTGTTTGCAAAATGTACTTATCAGTGCATGCTGTGGCATGGTATGTACTCTGTGTCACATGTGGCAAGAATCCCTGGTCTGTCCCTGCAGCTCTTCCTTATGTTGAAATTGTTTTCAACCCTGATGTTATTTGTGCCTTTATTTTTGGCAGCAGGATTAGCAAGTTTAAATTTTGAAAGTCAGGGAATGAGAGAGATACAGAATTGCTTAGTGAAGGGGTCAGAAAGGACAGGCTAGCTGGAAGCAGTGGGGACTGCTTGTGGGACAGAGGAAGGTAAAATCCTACGTGGAGCCCAGATGTCCCTCCCCAACACTTTCATCTCACCCACCCTACAAGCTTCGTGTCAAAGCCGACCTCTTCCTGTTGGAGATGACTGAATGCGATTCCTTTCAGAGCCTGTCAGCGCTTCTCCTGTAACTGCCCTGTGGAGATGCTGTTGAGTGACATGAAACACTTTTTCTCCTGACAGGATTAGCGAGCCATCTCTCCACACTGCCCAGCTTCCCCCTCTGCCTCCACCAGCTCTCTCTATGTGGCCAAAAAGGTATGCTTGTGCCTTGGATAACAAAATAGCATTGCGTCACTTCTCTCGTGTTTGCTACTGGCAGAGGAACTCTGTTGTTAAGGGAAAACTTCCACTCCTCACATGGCTCCATTTTTGGAACATGAACTGGAATCGTTAGTCTATGTCCATTTCTTTTATGCCTCTCCATTTATATCTTGTGGAAGCATAAGGATTGTCCAGTGTTATGCCTAGTCTGTGGTCCTTCCAGATGCGTTCCTGCTCTGTTCTAAGCCTTCTCATCAGGTATTCTGTAGGAGGGAAAAGATGACAGTGGTGTTTAGCCTGTCCCAGCAGAAATGCCATGACTAATCTCTGATAATTGAAAACTTCCCTCTTTCTGGGAAGATATATGATAAAACCTTGCTAATGGAACTTCCAGAATGACGATTTTTATCCTGGGTATTCATTTTGACACCCCGAATAACAATGTAAGATAGGGAGCTGTTTTATAGGCACTCTAGTGGGTGATCACTCTAGCAAGTTTCTGGGGGGAATCAAGAAATTGGTACTAACTTGCCTCTCCCAACTTGATGCCTGGTTATCCTATCTGTTTCATCATTGTCCCCCTGGTGAGTTTGTCTATATTGGGATACTCAAGCAGATCTTATCTTTTATTTAACTGCTTTCCCTTCATCAAAAAGCTGCTGTACCTTTTTTTGAATAACTGTGCTTCTGTTAACTCACGCTAACTATAGCATGCCAGCTTCAAAGATCAGCTAGTCTTGCCTTGCATTTAGATGTATATTTTCTTATTGCCAAAATATAGATGCAAATGAGTATGAAGAAATACATTTGTTACATGATTACATATAATAAAGGGGAAAAACAAGCACAATTTTTGTTTTTCATTCCATATGTTAGTGTATCATCTAAGTAGGTATTCAAATTATTCATTCAGATTGCAGAAAGCATGTGTATTGAATTCAATGTTGGGTTTGCCTATGGGCTGAATCTGGCTCTGCAAATTTACAATATTATGTTACTACATTACAATATGCTGTCATGTTCAAACCTTTGAATTTATTAAGCAGGATGTAATGTGCCAGATCTTTACAAATTTCTCAGTGTCTTAATACTGGATGTTGGCAGTCTTATCATTAACACAGCAAGCCAAATGACCCTTGCACTAGATTTTCCAAGCAGATGTCAATGCAAGCAACTAATCTCCGTTTATCTCAAATTATTGTACTTTCAGATGGTTATTCAATCTGTGAAGTATGGGACCATCCATATTCACATTATCCCAAGGGAAGCTCTTAGAAAGAACTGTGACCTCTTTGCACTTGAAAGTTAGAGGAAAGCATTTTCTTCCAACTCTTTACAATTCCATTTCCATATGTTGCCAACTGTACTAATCTTTTTGCCAAGGAAAAACAGCTCTTTCCTTTCTGTCCTATTCCACCTTTAATTTGTCTTGTTTGTGTTTATTTCTGGAGAAGAGGACTTGTTCTCTAAAGCACTCTTTTCTTGCAACAGCCACTCAAGTATTATGATCTTACCGTGACCTGGCCTTTTTGGAAACACTGTAATTTGGAAAAGGACACTTGGATGCTGTGGTGATGAGCAGGCTTAAAAACACTTAGGTAGGTTAAAAAGACTGAGTTGCTGAGTTTTGTGGCTTCTATTTAGATTTTTTGTTTCATTTAACCTGTAGCGTCAACAGAATCAAAACTCTGAAAGGCATATCAGAAGGAAAAAGCCAGTTGGGAAATGACCTGAAACTGTTGTGGGCACCACACTTTGAAAACGAGTCTTTTTATTGTCTGCAAAGCAGTGGTTGCAGACAACTGTAGTTGTGTTATTATTAGCTGGTGAAATGCTGAGGACACCTACTGAATAGTGGCATTTCGTGCACAACTAGAAAATGCAAGAAAACTCATTGCAGACTTGAAGTTTTCATTTTCCAATGGCAGGAATTTTTCTTCGCCTGATTTTGAAGCCAAGGAAAAACTGTGTCACAGGGCCTGACTTTTGATCAGACACTTGAAATCAATTATGAGGCATGCTGAAGAGACTTCATGTGCTTCAGAGAATCCTGACTATTTTCCTGACACAAGCTTCCTGTATTGCCTAACCAGCATCACTAAGAAAGACGAAATGTTTGTCTGCTATGCAACAATTAGGCCATAAAAAGAAAAGAAAAAAAAGAATGAGAAAGGCAAAGGCGTTATAAAACTACAAAGAAAACCTCATATATAGTGACCTCTCTTAATCTTTACTATCAAGGCACCAAGTATGTGTTTCTTAATGTCCAAATCTAGCTAAATTTAATCTATACACTGTCTACCATGTTCCCTCTAGGGAATGCAATGCCAAATGAGCACACACTGTGTTCTCACATGAAAATCTCCCATCAGCACTGCTGTGGGTTGTGGGGGATATGAAGTCAGGCAGTCTCCTTGCTGCTCTAGCCTGAAAAAGAGGCCAAAGTTCAACAGTTTCATTAATTCATTCAGGAAGAGAGGAAAGTAAAAACAAACGAAGTATTTTCATTGGTCGTCCACGTTTCACTGATTGTCCAGACATCCAACTCACTTGGTTGTCTCTTTCTTTTTCCTCTTTCTCCCTTTTCCCCTTCTAGAAATGAAGGGGTTATAGAATTTCAATTCTTCAGCAGTGAAGATACTTAAAAAAATCATTCCATCATAGTCAAGTTTTTTGCTTCAAACTTCTTTTGCTTCATTAGTTTATCGGTCTGATAGTAATTTTTAAACATAAGCTCTTTGTTTGATTATAGTTTTTTATCCAATGAAATGTTACTTATTTTCTTTTCCTACTAGTTACTGAACAAAGACTGTGTTTCAAGAATGCTGGCTGAGTTGCAGAGCCCTGACTGTATGAGGTAGCTCCTTCTCCCTCTAAAAATGCAACCTCACATTGCACAGAGCCATTAAACTGTTGGGAAATCTGAGAAACCCTGTGGTCACAGGAGATGCAATCCTACATTGACTGCAAAACTCCCTGCCGGATGAAATAAAAATAGCTATTAATTTCACCACATTACGAGCTAAGAGCGCATACAGGAGCCAAGCTCAAAAGCCATCCCTTTGTACAGGCTTTCCCCCAAATGTAAATGCAGTCATGCTGTCAAATAAAAACAGAGGCAACAATATTTATACAAGACACTGCTGTTGCACTTGTAAAATCTGAAAAAAAAAAAAGCTTCATATGCGACTGATGTGTACCAGTCTGAGAATCCCACTGGAAACTCAGAGATCATATTCACTGTCCTAGTACATAGTTCACCCTTACAAATGTACCAAAGCTACAGCACCAAGGCCAAAGAAATGAAAGAAGGTCCAGAATTTTGGAGGAAAGCAATAGATTACCTTGGTTAACTTGGTAGTTCAGGAGTTCATGAGAAGTTTGTGACTGCTGTTCTTTGTTTTTCTTCTGCAGAGCAATTTCCCGTGTCCTCTTCCGCCTCTTTCATGTTATTTATTTTCTAGTAACGCTGACCTTCTGCATTGAAAAATAAAAAGAGTTTTCTCCTCAAAGAAGGACTCTTCTATGTGAAAAGATTTTTCTTGAATGTGAGTTCACATTTTGTAAATATATTTTCTTGCTGGTTTTTCTGGCTTGTGTATAAAACTTTGTTTTAGATTTTAGGCAAATTCATTAAAAGTGCATTACTTGGAAACCTATATTCCCTGGTTTTCATTAAGATCTGAATTAGTCTTTTAAGTCAGATTCAAAAATGAAGCTGAGGCTCTTAGGTACTCTTCAGACTTTCAGGGTAAATCCTGATAGCAATTTTTTCCCTGTGTATTGTTTACAGTGATAGTCTAATGTTTAGCCAATGCTTGGCTGTGGAACAAGAGAGAGTTGTAAGATGACCAAACTCATTTCCTGAGTTGCATCTTTTTGTTTTCATAAGAAAACTTTATTTAACATTTCATTTAACAAGCCTTGTGGACTATCTCTTGATTAGATTCTGCGTCTTTCTTGCCACTTGCATGAACTGAGAAATGTAACCTTAAAGCCAGAGCCAACATAAATATTTTTGCATAGAGTGATGTAACAACCAGCTTTCTGTTTCATGAAATTCAGACTTACAGAAACTCTAATACTTTCCTCCATTTTTGGTCTGTCCTGAAAAATCATTTCAGTTGGTCACTTATATAAGTGAAGAAGCTGGGGATTTAGCATTGTAGGAAACTACTGCAGAGTCACTAAGATTAAATTTTCAGAAGGAAGATTGTGGTATCAGTGTTCTTAGCAGTAAGTTAAAAAGTGGCATAGGATAATCTGTCTGCACTGCGTTTACCTGTGTGTAAAGTGGGAGTCCCCTTGTATTATTTGTTCATTCTTTTGTATGTTCAGTGCTAGGCAGACAAGCTGTAAAAATCTTCATCTAATTTGCCTTGCAGTCAAAATCAGCTAAACCTTTTCCTCCCTGAATAATTCCTGGATTTAATCGCTTATTTGCGGGACTAACTTTGTAGGCCCATAGCCTGCTCTTAGGTTTCATAGTGGAAACCTGGTTTGACTTCAGCTGAGTGAGGCTACTCTGCAAAAGTATTGTGTGGAGACCAGCAGCTAGTCCAAAAGAAAAGTGTCACGGTAGGTATTTCTGGAGAGTATAAGAAATTGTGGATGATGGTAGCATCTAGGCCAAGAGGAAATGGAAATTTGTGCTATAGGTGTAGTTTTAGGGAAGAGACCAGCTGAGATAGTCAAGACTAACGATTGTCACCATGGGATATGCCCCTGAGAGGTTCAGCCAAAGGACTTGAATGTTGGAAGTTTTTCAGATCTTTTTTTTCTTTTTTCTTTCCTCCTTTTTCCCCCCTTCCCCCCTCCATTGTAAGATTAATTTATAGTGGGCAGGGGTAAAGTTGGGGGATGGGGTCAAACTGATGGCAAGCTGCCAAAATCTGCTTAACTTCTTTATCAAAAGAAAAATAAACTTTAATCTGCTTTTCTGATGTCTTTGAGTGTGAAAATGGGTGTGTTGCAAAACGAACGCATAAGCTGCTCTGCAGCAATGAATTTCAAATTCTTAAAGTTTGTGGGACATTATTAAACCTGTAGTTATGGTGGTATGTTAACCATTGCCAAGTTTGACTAGATTTACTTGAGTTCACTTTAAAAAAAAGAAAGCATCTCAGAGAATTGCTGCTGCTTGTAGTTTCCAATGGTCAGTGTTCAATTGCTGCTTGGATTTCTCTGCTGATTGTTTTGATTTGCTGCTCAAAGGCCAACATGTAATTCACTCAGTCTGATTCCTGGGTCTGATTATGATTTTTATAGTGCCATCTCCCAGTCTCAATCTTTATAGGATTTTTGTTTGGTGTAGAGCCATTGCAGCTTGGTTTTCTATTGTGAACTTTCAGCGAGATGTGCCAGGTCTGCAAGATGGTGCTATTTTTTCCCCTTCTGTCTGATTGTCGTGAGACTACATTTATTCAAGAATGACAAAGCTCCCCAAATATTCTAATTTACTCTTTGGTATCCCAATGAATACGGTCCTAATAAGTGCTCCAGTTATTGAATTTACCTGGCTCTTCTGTCCATTGTCATAAAAACTATTCTTATAAGACTCTGTTAAATAAGACTCTATTTTTAGTCATTTTAGCTTTGCCAGACTTTAACTGTTAGGTTTAAATTTTGTCAGGTGCCTGCATCAAGAAGAGTGTGTTTCCTTGGAAGAAAAATACAGCACCATATTCTAGCATTTTTCAGAGTAATGCAATGGAAAAAAATGCTCCATTGCATTTATATTTTAACTTTTAAGTGTTGAAAAGACAAAAATATTTGTAGCCGCATGCTTTGAATCAGATACCTGACAAAGCCAGAGGTTTGAGTATTTGGGCCAGAAATATGTCATTTGGTGTATCTACCCTAAAGAATCTTACCTTATTTGATGAAACATAAAATGCTTTCAGATATCATATTTTGTAGCTAAGTGCTGTTGAAAACGCTAAGAAGTCAACTCTCAGTTCTGATATGTGGGAAATTTTAAGTGAGGGTGGTAAAAAGGAAAAAAAAAGTCATTTGTCATATGAAGACACTTTCTCTTCACTCATGGTTAAATTATTCATGGTGGTTGTGGTACATTTTGGTGGTGAAGGATGCCTACAGCCACGCAGCTGAACGTCCTGTCATGTAACAAGTATACTGGAAAAGGCTGAATTAAAACACTGGAAAGGGACAGATTATTTAGGATTTTCCTAAATGTTAAGTTTGTCATGGGTAAAGGAGCTTTGACCTGGGGAATTTTACTTATATTAATTTATTGCCAATTAACATAAACTTTTAATTACTGATCTAATTATTGAGGTCCACCAGTGGGTTTTAGTTTTGAGGTGCTCATAGTGGTGTTGGAGTCAGCAGCATCTTGTGGTGACAGGCCCTGGACCTCCTCCACACAGAGTCCCTGCATTCCCTGGATACCCACACCCTGCCATTTAGGTCCAGTAGAAATTTAGGAACCTTTCCCAACTTACAGTGTAGGCAAGCATACCCTGAAACCTGAGTCTTGGTGAAGGCATTCAGATTTGGTACACTGGGTATAGAGCTGAATCTTGTGTTTTGGTACTCCATGGAACTTTGCTTTACTGGATTTTCAATGCTTTTCTGCAAAAGTTACAATTAAAGTTTTGAGGAGAAAAAGAAATATCAAATAGATTTTCCAATATTTTCTGGTTCTGGAACTAAAAAGCCACTGCAGCTAATTTATTCCTCTAAACATTAGCCACTGCTATTGAAAACATGCGGAGAGAAGTAGGATAGAAGTGTCCAATAAAAGCATGAGTTTAGTGGAAGATTTAAGGATACTGGACTGGCAGAAACAAGGCTGAATATTATAATATTTTCATCCTACAACATTGTTATGTTGATTTTTAAATACAGTTCTAATGAAAATAATATCCCGGTTTATAGTTGAACTGCAATCAGCTCCCTTTGTGCAAAACACCAGTGGAAATGAATGAGTTATGCCAGCAAGAAATAAAGATAGAATATGTTATTTAAAAGCCATGCTTGTCAGATAAATGGGGGAATAATTTATTATGTACCTTTGGAAAAAAATACATAAAAAATACAAACAGTGAAGAGAAAAGCATTGGGTGAAGAAATATAGTTAAAAGAGCACATCTGTTTCAAATCTTATTTGGGGAAAAGATCCTCACATATGTTTTTATTTTAAATTTGCATGTGTGTTGTTATCCTTGTGTAAACTATTAGGTAAATAGATGTATTGAGAACCCATTTCTCAGTGAAGTTCAGTTAGGAATACTTGTACACACTGTGCAAGAGATAATTTGAAAGGTAATTGAAGCTTTGTGAGGAACCAATTACCTGCAGGTCCCTTAATTTAAAATACCTGCCTTTTGTGTACTAATATTGACCAAAGGCATTCATTTATTTTGGAAATGAAGTAATTTTCCCCTTTAGTTTGCATTTTTGACGTGACTTAGTAGAGTACAGCATAACACAGAACCTTGTCACAGTTACAGCTGTAGCAAGAACTGAACTGTAGAGGAAAACTCGTTTAGTTTTGGTTAATGAGAAACATGTATTCAGCCATGATTGGTTTAGATAGTGATTTTAGATACACTCTTGTAAAGTTAATAAGTTTTCTACTGAATAGATAGGGGGATCTCATGCTAATAAGCCTAGCAGTTTGGACATAAGTAGGAGAAATTTCAGTGCCATTGAAATATTTGGTAAAAACTCTTATCAGTTTGCTTCAGTGGAACTTGTGTTTTGTCTCAGAGCTCTGGTCCAAGTCTCCCAGTCTCAGTCTGCACTTCTGCAAAGACTTGTGGTGGAAAGGTATTCACTTTATGTTGCGAGGTCCCTGACATTGAAAAAACAGTTGCAGGAGCAGAAGATCCTGTTCTGCTTTTGTCATCAAATTAAAGTGCCTAAATTAGGAGCCTTGACCCTTTCCAAGGTCAGTGAAGAGAGAGGGCGTGGTGATCCTAGTGGGATCTGATTCATCCTCTAGATGTGATTCAGGAGGGAGCCGCCTTGCACTGTGCTTGGGTGGGAGAAGCCCGGCTGTGGAGCTGCCCATTCCCTGTACGCTTCCCTGGAGAGCATGAGATCCTTGGGTGGTCCAGGGAGCATTGATAGGCTCTGTCACAGGCACTATGAGGAACAGTTGCTGGAATATCACAAAATAGAACTCCATGTGGAACTTTTGGAGTTACTCCCCAGGTATCTGGGCAATAAGAGCTCACCTTCTGATGTTGACTGGGAGAGCACCCAAGCGAGAAATAATTTTTACTGTGTTTTGCACGAGCTAGAAACACATTGGGTGCTGGTCTTTGAATGAAAATAACCTTAAGGACTCATTATGCTCTCTTCTTCACTGCAGAAAAGTTAATAATTCAATATTGTTACCTCTGCCACTTTATTGGTCATAAAAAGTAGCAATAGAGTCATTAGAGAACTCTATTAAAGCCATCACTGTGCCTCTAACTGCTGCAAGTAAAGAAAAAGACTTCTGGGCCAAAGTTTTCTGTCCAAGATTTTTGCCCTCTGCAGAGACGAAGGAGACTAAAAAAGAAATCCCTGTCTGTAGTTCTTGCCAAATAGGCATGGCTTCAGTGTTTGGAGAATCCCTCTTGGGAGATCAGGAATGGTTCAATGTAGAGAGATTTACAGAGACTTAAAACTTATAATGAAACAATTATCTTTGCTCTCTCTCCTCTTTCTAAATCATATAAAGTCAGGTGGTATGTTCTTACAGTAGTATTAGAAACTGTCAAGTCGGACATAAAGCAAAAAAATATTCCTGACATGGGGAACAGTTAGAGCTGAGGATGAAAAATGTCAGTGGAGAAGTGATTTTTGTGTTGTCTCCATAGTAAGTAAGGTGTTGCTCTTGCAAATCATTCTCTATAAGATGATCTGGTGCCAAGTCTCATTAATTTCAGCAGGAGCTTCGTGAGAGTCTGGGGATCCTGCTTTTCAGAGCAATTTATATGACTGAGGCTGAGATGGAGAAAGAGCTTTGTGTGTTGGAGGGCAAGGTAGGGAGCTGCTGGCAGGGGGAACTAAGGAGGGAGGAAGTGAGGGGAACTAGAAAGGTAGTAATGCCATTACAATCAGAAGAGTTTTCTTGAGTTAAAATCCAGCTGAAATACATTCTCTGTTCTACTTAAAAAAATACAAGCCTAATAATCCTGGATTGCCAGGGATCAATCCAGTCTCCACTGAGAGCACTGAAGTCTGTTGGTTGGTTTTACAAGCCTGGGGTTTCAGTCCCTGTCAGATCATTCACATACATTTATTTCTGACTTGCACAAGGTTGCCAGAGCACTGCAGGTTTGGTTTATACCCTCCCTTATTTTAATGCTAAAATGGAAACATTTTGAAACCCAACTTGGGAAAAGTGAAATTTTGAAAGAAAACACAGAAGTCTCTCTTAAATACTCTGGAGCTCATGTTGCGTTATAAAATTCTCTAAAGCTGGCTTGATAAATGTGGGAGATTGAGAATACATCACCCTATCTGTTTTTAGACTTTCCTCCCCTTCAGCCATCAAAAAATTGCTGCTGTGATAATCACTGCAACCGATGCTAGTAGGAGTAGAAACTCAGTTTGTCGTACTGAGGTATCCAGAGGAAAAAGGTGAGAATATACACACACTTTCCCTTTTCTCCATGTATTTTCTTGTACAGGACAATTTTTTCTTGGGTTTTTATTTGCTTGATTGGTTTTCTTTTTTTTTCTTGCCCTGTTTAAGATCCTCAATTAAAAGGTTGCTATGCTTACTTTTGGGACTGGTTTGCTAACCTTCTCCCTAGCCCAGTCCTGTGTTCTCTTTCGCAGAGGTCAGCACCACCCATGAACCAGAGACAGTTTCATGAGTCGCTGAGATATGTGTTACTGAAAAACCTGTCTTTAGGGTAAGTTTCTCCTTTCCTCTAACCCTCTTTTAATAAAAGTTTTGCTGATGTGATGAAGTCTGAGCACTTGTCATTAATAATAATTAAAAAATAGTATCTACAAGTTCCTGAAAAAGGAGTATATCTGATTTTTGTGCATTCAGTGTTAATACCTAATCTACTTGTGCTGTACTGAGAATAATATACATTTGTTTCAAATAATTTTGTTACCTTCAGAGACTTCCATCCTTTTCCCCAGTCCCCAGTCTCCAAACACTCTTAACGTCCCTTTTCTAAATTTTATTCTATGCTCCATATCTACGAAATCTCACTTTGAACACTTACTGTTAATTTTTATGAGTGGTGTAAAAGAGAAGTATGGAATCTGGGTCAGTTGGACTGAATCCATGGGAAAATGCCTCTAAAAATTAATTTATGATGGATGAGATTGATGCTGAAAAGGCTGACTTAATTTGTTTCATTACATTTGAAAAATGAAGCTGAAGGCTTGACAGCACCAAACTGAGGTGGGTACAGTAAAACCAATTTCTTGGCAGTCTTCACTCATAGCTTTGTCCAAGCATCTCTTTAATGATAAGTAATATGCTGATCTTTGGCAGCTTATGAACAATCTTGAATTAATTTTGCACCCAGGGGAGAGTACAAATCATCAGAGTGATGCTGTTAATGGTGTTTATTTTCCAGAAACTTCAGTGGTGCAAAGAGACTGTTCTGAAACATAGACTGGTGAAGGGAGGAATGGGAGAAATAGTCAGAGTAAGAAGAGAGGATATTTCTTACTGCTGTGTTCAAGTAGTAACAGAGATGCAGTGTTGAAGAATGGGTACTGCTTAACCTATGGAAAACACAAGTCCTTAGCAGGGATTTGTACTTCTGCATACACCATAACTGTTTAGTGCTTACTGAGCAGTGGTCTGCTGGTAACAAAAAGATGTCAGCAAATTAACTTCTCTTTGGAAACAGAATCATCTTAAAGCTTCTGAGATGACATAACTTCTCTTGTTTGCCTCCATTGAATCAGATTAAATACAGAGCATTTTTTTTTTAACTTTAATGTCAGAATAGCTCTCAAATATGTTATTGTCAGAAGTTCTGTCATGAACAGAAATATTAAGTGCTGTCCCTTCTCATTTGACTAATGAAGGGAATGATTAATGAAGCGAGAGTGCAAGAGTTCAGACATAATTTCATTCTATTTAAATTTAAAAATGCTGGGTTACAAAAATGTTGAGAATTTCCATTTGCGGAAGAAAGATAACTATTAGAACAGAGCTCCTACCTCAAGCTTACTACAGTGTTTTTCTTTAGTATTGCTTCTTTTGTTGTAGGAAAATGTAGAGATTCAGAAAATATTTTTCAGTTTTAAACAAAGGGAGCTGTGTTCCTGGGTTAGTCAATGCTGGTGCTGTCTGTGCCTTCATATGTGATATTGACACTCTGGATCTCTCGCAAGAAAAGCTGAGGGTTTTGCATTTCATTAATAATGATAGGAATCTACCTCTGACACTACAAATCTATCACTAGGAAGGTTGAGGGCTTGGCATCTGATTAATAATGGTGGGAATCTACCTTCTTTGTCATCAAAATTCATTTTGGAGAAAATCTGATTCTCTTTTAAAAGAATATATTTAAGCCCATTTAATAGATCAAGCCAAATTTGAGAAGTAAAGGCAGGAGTAACTGCTAGCACTTTGTGGTACATCTAACAGCAGTGCTGTTACCTGTGCAAATGGTGTTTCCATGTGCAAAAATGGAGAAGCTTGTGGCCACTTATGTGTTTACAAGCACACAATGTGTGCACGTTTATGGCTGTGCAAAGGCACACGGACTTTGGCTGTAGAAATGTTGTCAATAAAGTGCAAAACCATAGATGTATACATAAGCACATTCCCTGCTTATTAGCAACCTGCTATAAACCCCTGTTGACACAGCTATTGGCTGTGCGTAATCATCGTGCGCATTTTTAACTATCACATTAAGATTCCCAGTTTCTTGTAAAATCAGTCACTACAGTATTTTCTTTTTTTTATTAATACCTGTGTGTATGAGGTGTCTGACAGAGTTATTATCCACTTTGGTGATGAAAAACTCCTGCTGAGGTCCAGGAGAACAGGATTGCAAAGACCAGCACGATGTCTGTCTTACAAAGCGCTCATTCTTCTGACTGACCATCTGTGTGTGAAAAAGGACTGCTCTTACGCAGCAGTAGTTTTGTTGAGTTTGGCCTTGATTTCTTTTTTCCAGATTCTGCCTAGCAAAAAGGGAGGGAGAGAAAGAAAAAAGCAAATTTCATTGGGGAATGGAGGAGGTGGGGGTGGAGGGAAGGAGGGTTGAAAGCCTAAAAAATGAGTGACTAGTAGAAGAGTACAGTAAAGTCAGTGAATAATTTTACTGTCCTGGTCTAGCAGCTTGGGAATGTGCCATGTAAAACAATAACATCTTCCAAGTTAGAAAGGCAGAGAAGGAGGGGAAGGTTGGGGTGAAGTGAAGGGAGGGGAATGGAGGTAAGAGAGGGACTGAATCCTTGAATACAGTCACTGCCAGTCCTTGGATCTGCTACCTTTTCTTTTTTTTTTTTTTCATTAAATATTTGACACTGAGTCAATTCCCCAGATATAAAAATCTGTACTAGTCTGTTGCCATTGCTTGACAAATAACATTACAGATATGCGGCTGTCTTTAGGTTTTATCGAAACAAATTAAATTGTTATTGCTTCTTTGGAGCCTTATGGCCCTCACTTCCCTAAAATCATTGTATTGCACTGCAGGCAATTGAGAGGCATGGCTCCAGCAAAGATGTAGGGCTGCCACGCAACTTGGCCTAGGTCTTTTTTCATTTCTTTCCATTTGCCTACTGCAAATGTCATCCAGAGGCTTTTGAAGGCTGCATACTGCTGCCAGTTTGCTCTTAGCCAGGACTGCAGCGCACCTCTGGGATTTTGGCACAGAGGGTATCTTGGTCAGCATGCTGAGCTGCTAGGAAAAATTAAGGTACCTCTGCATGTACTGCACAGTTACTGGGTGCCTTGGAAAGAAATGTGCTGCTTCGGAAAGCTTTGGGTAAGCCCAACAGAGCATTTCCTGCTCTGTTCCAGGCTGTTTTCTATACCTGGTTAGCAGCAGCGCTGTGCTGCAGGAGTGTTGATTTCAGGTGTGCCACGCAGAATAGAGAGGGCTTTCAGGGCATGGTGGCCCAGAACAAAGGGGCTGTCAGTTTGCTGAGGGAGAAGACTTCTTGTCCTGACAGAGGTGGTATATGAGCTTGCACAGTGGCCACCCTCAGCCTGGGCTGGGCTCGCATGAATGCAATTTTTGTGGTGTCTTGCAGACATTTGGGTTGGAGAAAACTGATGCTGTGACTGTGACCCTTAGATTAATTAAAAGTTAAACATCAACAGATCTGATGCACCGTCTGGTGAGATGTCCTGTGTGCGCCTGGCTATTCATGTGTGGCGTGCCCCTCCTCTTCCCCCAGCATCAACACATCGGGACAGCGACCCCGAGCTGCTGCCAGAGCTGCGGTGGATTTCATGCTTAAGGCTTTCATCAATGGCTGAACAGATCCCATGAGACACATTTCTCTGAACACGAGGTTCAACTGTGTGATTGACTGGTAGGTTTTTCAGGAGGGTGTGAAATTGCAGCAGGCTCTAAGTCTGTTATGCAGGAGGAGAGGCGGGATGAAAAACCTGAGAACATCTCTGGGATATTGGATAATTTCAGGCATTTAAGCCAATGGTGGTAGGAGGCAAGCCTCTGATAAACACTGAACTGGTCTGAAAAAAGCCCCCAAAAACCAAAATGCAAATCAAAAAGCCAACCAAGAAAACCAAAAAATAAATAGGACGCTGAGCTTCTTATATCAGATCCTTTCTTAAAGAGCTAATATTTATCATAGCATTGATGGATACCTAGCCAGGAGGTAAGAAGAGAAATGTGTTGCCTTACTAACTCAGAAGCCATGTCAATAAAGAGGTATTTCATGCTTTTGGGAGGATGGATGTGTCAAGCCTCCAAGAAATGGGTAAAAACCATGTAGAAAACACTTTCCCAGTTAACCAGAACATCACAATGATGTAGAGAAAGGAATGGCAGTCACAGGAGGGTAGAGGTTACTGACAAAAATCTGTTCCATGTTATTCAAATTAAAATGTGGATAAGCAGTAAGAGGACAAGATTTGTGAATGGCATAAAACTATCCAGGAAAATCTAAAATCAGCTCTGGAGAATTGCAGATGCTACTAGGATGTTGAATGACTGAATCTTTTCTTAGGTTATTTCCTTAAATCAGGTTATATCTTAATAAATGAAGAGTGGCAAAACTAGTATAAATTATGTATATGCCATGACTAGGAGGAAATAGCTATTTCCCTCTGGGGGGAAACACCTCAGGTGTCATTATGGCTATTTCTGAGAATATCACCTCAAAATGATGGCAGAGTCATCTAAAATGCTAGGAGTTGAGAGGAAGGGAATGGAAATCATGCAGATCGAGAGCATCCTGCCACAGAGCATTCACACCTGGTCTTCTGCGTGAAACTCTGGAAACATTGTATTTTAAAAATTCCAAGGATTTAAAAAAACCCCAAAGAGATGGATCATAAGAATGATGTGGAATGACTTCTACATGACAAAGAGCTTGATGGACTTCTCAGGCTGGGAAAGAATGTCTGTGGGGAAAGATGATTGTTGTCTTTAAAAGCCATTAGAGTGAATGGAAAAGGACAGAGAAAGTAAATAAAGGACTAAACAAGGACTATGAACACTCAAATTCTCAAATAGCTGATTTTAAACAAGCAAAAGGAATTGCAATGAAGTTGTGGACCTCACTGGTGCACATTGTTGTCCTGGACAAAATCTGAAGCAAGTTCTGAAAGTGGTTAGGCAAATTAGAGGCAGATAAGTTTATGAGTACCTAGGAGACATGATAGTGCAGGTGCAAACTCTCAGTTCAGGAAGTCACTAAGCTGGTACCTTCCTGGGAGCTGGATGGATACAGCAAGGAAAGAATTAGCCTGTATACCTATACCCTTTTCTTATAGCTGTTGTTACACTGGACTATGCAGACCTTTGGCTCTGTCTGATAGTGTTAGATTATGAATTATGTTTTTTCCCCACTTGGTAGCACGAGAAATGACTTCTCGTAGGTCTGGTACAAATGGCACAACACATCACAGAGTGACTGGGGAAGGTGTTTTGTGATGAGGTGGGCTCTGCATAGCACGTGAGGAGAACCATGCTTGTGGTGAGGGTACCCACATTCCTCTCTGGCTTTACAAGTGGAGGGGATGATGGAAAGTACTACAAAGCAATGTGCCCTTCATTTTATACAGATCATATGTCCTGAGAGATTGAAAACACATTTTTACAACAGAGAAAATGAATGGCCGGCCACAGTTAATTTGGTAGATGGGAATCTACTCTGGGAAAGTGAACAACGGCTGATCAGAGGGTCATGTTCTTGCTGATAGTGTGGCTGCTGATGTTTTTCCCATATCAGTGTTAAAGAGGGAAACCAGGAGCTCGTATGCCAATGGGAGGGCTATCTGTTACGAGTGTCAGCACTTTGTAAACTACTTCACTATACTCCCTGTCTCTTCTCTTTACCTCTTAGTCCCTGCTTTAATAAATATTTTAGATGGAGAGATATTCTCCACAAGACCTAAATGTACTGTGTAGATGTACTGTAAATGTGTAGAAGAACAGAGCCTCCTTTAAACATCTGCTCTTGGTTCCACTCACAAAAATCTGAAGGTAGAATGAACAGAACAGACAGAGAGAAGTAATGTGAAATGGTAAATGTGCTCCAATTCAGTCATAAAAGCTGATATTAAAAAAAAAAATTAGTCAAAACACTTGATAAATCTATGTGGGTAGATGCTGATTTTTACAATGCAACTTAAATGAGTTGTACTGCAGTTCTGCAATATTTAGTTCATGCTGTGGTATTTTTTTTCCTTTTTCTTTTTTCCATTTCTGATTTTTGTCCAAAACTAGAAGTGCAGGAAATCCCTCAAGAAAGGCAGTTCTGGAGACTTCCAGCTTATTTTGGGGCTCTAGAGATTCAGATAGTTTGGGTAAACCTGTGAACTTTTGGATGTTTATCTGAACTGAACCTGAACTCTAAATCTTCTAGGGTTCACCCAGCTAAGTCACAGGGAGGAAGGCCTACAATGATAATTTTAATGTTATTTTCTCATTCATCCATGGATATGACCTTCCCCAGCCTCCTGAGAATTTCTTTGTGCTGCGTGAAACAAAGAGAAAGCTAAATAGTGTGTATCACATATGCACAATTAAACATTGTACGCACCATTACAGTTTCAGCTGCTATACATCCTAGTTGCTGGTCTTTGTAGGAGGATTTAGTTAGAAAACAGATGACTGTTTCCAGTCTGGCATTTCTCTAATGGTGTCTTTCATGCTACACGAAGATAACTTAGAGAAAACACACCAGAGACAAAATTACTTAATTGTAGTAAGAAAAGCAATAAAAAGAAAAAAAAAGCTCTTAAAAAACACATAGGTGAATGTGTAGTGTTCATTCTGTCAAACTTTAAGAAGCGACTATAATCACTTTTTCCTTGTCTGACTGTATAATCACAGCATCTGAGTTCTTGATGTTTATCTATGAAGACCTCTGGGAAACAGGGGAGCAGTTTGTAATCTCTATTCTGTAGAAAAGAATTTTCTATAATACCAAAGATAACATTGTACCTTTCCTGATGTCAAAGGCAAGGAACTAGCTTATTTTTCTTGCTGTGAGATTTTCCTAGTAGAAGTTAATGTAAGAAATCCACAGCAGAGTGAGGAATGGAGTCATGATTTCCTTCTACTTTGTCAAACTATCAACACGTACCCCATCACCCACAACAATTATCACTAGGTCAAATTTATACTCCTGTATTACATGTAAGGAAGCCATGATATGTTCCCTGAGAGTTCTCTGGTTTGAAAACACACAGAAGTGCTACACTGGCTTGGCTCTCCTGTCTTCTCTTTTTTTGAGACTCTCAGGAATGAGTGCTCTTGCACACACAGGTGTGGTGAAAACACAGTGTATATATTATTACAGTGTCCTTCCAGATGCAAGAAAATGACTTGCTAGAAAAGAACGTGACTAAATTTCCTAAGATGTACCAGCAGATGAGAGTTCTGGTCGCGAGTCTGGAGAGGCAGCACTCTTTGTTCTAAAGCTTACTTCCCAAAGGCCTTCCCAAGTTGTACTTCTAATGTTTATGAAATCACTGTGACTGTATAACCACATCAGCAATCATTTATGGCTTTGGAGCTGCCTGTCACTCTAGGGGATATTCGGAAGAGCTCATTTTATTTTCAAAGGAATTTGGAAACCATCAGCGCTCTGTGTGAGCTCCTGGGTTTTCCACAGAACTTGGCATTCAGCAGGGCTGTGCTGCTCTCATCAGCTTTTCTCCATGGGAGCAGCTGCATGTTGAGACCTCTTCAAAACTTTAAGGACTGCTGTTAGACCCTTTAGGCACATGAAGTGTCTGCTGCAAGGTTCAGGCTAGGCTTGATTTTTGACAGGACTCTCAAACAAATTACAGTCACTTTATACTTTTGAACAGGAACTGTGTGGGATTCAGTAATTTTGTGAGATTTCCAGATTTTTGAAATTTGGCTAGCTTTCTGTTTTCTTCGGAATGTGGATCCATGCAGGCATGAATTTCAGAGATATAAAGCTCTGAAAGCTGTAGCTTAAGGAATGATTTTCACCAGTCTTTGTGAATAGAGTTTCCCAGCCTTCTCATGCTTATATTGCACACTGTACTTCACATTGCACTCAGTCTTCCTAAAATATCACTTCCTGGAGAGTAGGCTTTAATAAAAACACTCTCTAAACTTATTCAGCTTCTAGAAATATCCTACTGGAAAGGTTTGTGTTTTTTTTTCCTATTGAAGCCAATGCATTGGGACACTGAGGGGGAGAAAAGTATTAAGGAAAAAATTCTCTTGAGGCAGTGGCTTAGAAATGTCCATGCCAGTAGGATGCAGGAATACCTCCTAGATGTACTTAACTTCGTATGTGCAACTATGTTTGCAGAGCAGATCAAAGATTAGCTTCTATACACAAGGTCCCAGGAGATCTGAACCAGGGGAATTATACTTACTTGAAGGATACAACACAGTGAATTTTTTTGTGATCAAAGGCTGCTTTGGGGCTTTTCCCACAGATCAAACTCTTAGCTTTAGCTTGAGATGTAGATATAAAATTTATTCAGATGTTCATTGTCTGAAGCCTTTCTAGTTTATCTAAATATGCATTGTTCCTCTACTTTTGTCTTAGTATTGATATTTAGTCATCCAAAGAATGGTTATGACTTTCTTTTGAAACCAAAGTATTGGATGAAAGTTTACAAAGTTGAGCCCTTGCAAAAAAATACTTAGCATGTGAGTCTTGCAGTGTTTTTTACTCTGAAAATGTTTTACAGAGAAGTCCCACTGAAAGCAGGTCACCATCAGCAGTAAGATTCTACTGCTGATGTAGATTCATCTTGGAGAGAGAGAAAAGCCAGGCAATAGAAGGGATTATCGCTGGAAATGAAAACATTAAAAGGACTGAAGTATAAGAATAAATAGTCTATTTCACATGCTCTCAAAAGAGGATCTTTCAACTGGGGCTTCAAATAAAGAAATGTTTCCACTAGAGGTGCAATTAGGAGAAATAATTGGGTTGGTTGAACTCTGGGTGAGTTGACCCCCAGCCTCACTCTGGCTCGGGTCTGATTCTGCTCTGAGCAGAATACATACTCTTTGCAGAGACCAGATTCATCCCTCTCTGAGTCCCAGTGCCACAGGTTGAAGCACTGATTCTTAGTAATGTCAAACAGTGAGGCAGATAAGATCCCAGTCCTGATGGGGATCTATGCAATACGATTTGGATCCCCTTAATCTCTAGGGCAGCGTAGAGTGCTATGAC
Organism: Pseudotriccus pelzelni; assembly: GCA_035584735.1. Lineage (NCBI taxonomy): Eukaryota > Metazoa > Chordata > Aves > Passeriformes > Tyrannidae > Pseudotriccus > Pseudotriccus pelzelni. The sequence goes on from JAWMRA010000113.1 coordinate 23,469,355, forward strand.
ACTTTGATTTCCCTTGTTGCACTTATTTATTTGTGAGTCATACAATTCTGTCAGCCCAGAGTCCAGTTGCTTCTCTCCTGATGAAGTCTGAGAATGCCGATTAATGTCTTATGTTTTGTTGTGCCATGAGTTGCCACGGAAATGAGTTGAAGATTGCAAATCTAATAAGTATCCTATATTTTGGAACGAAGAGCAGGAAGTGATGACACTGTGGGCAAGAAGCTTTATGTGGAAGTCTCTTGTCTGAGATCAGTATGGGTCAGCCTGACTGTCCTGGTACTGCCTGTCTTGTGTTTTAGCACATCAGGGGATCGTACTGCAACTTCCTCTGATGAGGAGTAAGTCGTTACATAAGTATGGATTTTAGAGCCTCATTTCCTATATGCTTTTTAAAATAATGGCTATGAAATTCTTGTTGCTTACTGGATGAAAGTTTTTTAGCTGCAGAAAAAGCAAGAAAAAATGACCAAAAGCAGAAAAAAAAGTGCGGCAAAAATTCAAGAATGGCTGAGAAAAATGCCAAGGCCCTCTATTCTAGCCCAGGATGCAGTGCTCTGTATGAATGTGTGATACGTAGTATCAGAGCAATGTTAGATGATGCCTTCATTGTTAAACTGTCAAAACAGCTGTTAATCTGCAGCGTAGGGACTTCCTGGGGCAGGCGTTGTGTCTTGACCTTTGTGTTTTATAGTCAGTGGCCCTCGTTTCCTTCACCTCTAATATGCTTCAAAATTATGCAGGATTTTGCAGACCGAAAGAAACATGAAGTTGTTAGAAGAGGTGGTGCAATCTCTGAACAGCTAGTATTATTGTTTCCTAGTCAGTGATACTGCCAAGTGTGTAGGAAGCTGAATTCTTCCGGTATAAGTATTTCTCATAATTTGTACCTTAATTTTTATTATGCTGAGTAAAATCACTTCCTTTCCTGGGGTGGGCTTTTTCTCTTTGGGCATGTGAAAAGGCTGGAAAACTATATGGATAATGCAGTTGCTCAGTGCTATCCTTTTCCAGAACTAGGTACGTGCAGCATGCAGAATTGTGCTGGGAATTTCTCCCCTTGCGCTTGAGCCCTGCCTACGATTTATAGGAGAAGGATGGAAGTCCTGACATTTGGAACACAGCAATGCCTATTGCTTATTTCCCAGTAGAACTTTTAACTTAAAAGATTTAGATGCTTTTCTTTATTAAATGGAGTGAATACTTCAGTGTTTTCAACTCAAAGCCCATCAGCATATCTCCATATTTTGTCAAGGGGCCCAGCTGTCAATTCTCAGTGGAAGTGCTGTTAGCAGTGGTGGTAATCCAGCATGGTGGTCTAAGAAAAGGATAGGAGCCAGACATTTGTGCTCAGGCTCCAGTTTTCTCTCTTGTATTTGGCTACAGTCACTGAAACTAAAGCTTTAAAAAAAGTCTCTGGTTTGTGATAAACAAGGTGGTCACACCAGAGTCAGGACCTGCCCGCCCCTTGTTTTTGAAAACGTTATCTCATGCCTTTGTACCTCTGCTTCTTGATCTGTCAGCTCTTAATGATGCTATACTTCTTAAAACAGACTGGGCTCTTTGTAGTGTGGTGGTTAAATCTAAAAAAATGAATGTGCTGATGGCAGACTAGGTTGTTAATTTTGGTCTGTAATTGCAAACTGAGAATAGAGTAGGAGAAGTCATGCAAAACAGGATTGTATATTTGAAACTTTAATCTTTGCTATTAAATCTCTATCTCTCTGTGTCTCTTTCTCTCCCTCTATTATGTACACATGTCCCCAGGCCTCATACTCTGGCTCCCAGCTCATCCCCGCTGTCACCACAGTGGCATTTGGCAGCCTCTGAGGTGAGAGAGGGAGCTGAAAGCTTGCTGTATGGTGTCCTGCAGCTCTGCCCTGATACAAAACACATTTCCCACATCTAGGACACCTTTTCATGTCTCCCCTTTCTGAGCGTTCCCTCTTCCCCTACCCCCACAGGACAACACTCCCTTTCCTTTAAGCAAAGTTTTATATGTAGATTACTAATTTTAACCTGATTATTGTTTGTGAAACCAATAATTGGAAGAAGTCAGTTATTGCTTAACAGCTTTAGTGGTAAATCAGTTCCAGCAGCTTGCTGGGTTGCTGCTAGCATGAATCCACGTGCTTCTCAGCTAGATGCTCTCGTCCCCCTCTGCCTCCCTCTCTCTTTCTCTGAGATCCTTTGCTGGGTCCGTATGGGATTGAGGATGTAAGCACTTCAGAGGAGTGTTTCAATATATGGTTATGATTCTAATTTTTGGCATCAGCTTTTTATTACAAGTTGTTGCCTGGCTGGAGGCGTGAGAGAGTGGGAGCAGGCAGGGTTCTTGGCCATGTGAGAAGCAAGGAGACAGCAGTAGCAGAAATAGTACAATAGCTTTTCTCTGGAGCATGAAAATGGGGTCTGGAGCGATCCCCTTGGCCCCTAATCTCTTGCTAATCGATATCTTTTGCTAGCTCTGGGGTTTATAGCATGGACCGTGACAGTTTTGCTGCAAGGAAGGGTCAGAATTTCAACCACAATAAAAGTTGTAGCTCAAGTTAGTAGCATGTAAAGTATTTTGGTCTGGCAAAAAAAGGGCACTTGATGTATGAAATCCAAACCTCTGGTTTAAAATAATATGTATTCTAGTTATTGGTGTTCATTTTCAGTACTGTTTTAAGTTGTGAGTCTAAAAATGTAATAAAAATGCAGTTGTGTCTCTAGGATAATACAGAATAAGCTCCTGAGATGCAGCACTTTGTTTTTTTTTTCTATATTAGGCAGAAGTTGATTTTTTATAAATAAGAACAGTAAACACAACCTCATTTCCAAACAAAACCAGTAATAATTGTGAGAGACAGTACAAAATCATTAGTAAATGGCAAATACACAGAGTAATATCTTCTGATTAGTAATTACAAAACCTGGAGATGAAAAACTAAAACTAAACTCAACAAGAAATGAAAATATGTCAGGGGCAGATATACCCACATTCAGGCTCTGTCCTGTGAAGTAATCTTGTGTAGTAGACTCATGACATCAGACATTGTTACTGTGTGTGCAGTACCACAAACAGCTCTCCCTAACGGAGCACTGATGTACCATGGCTGATGGGAAAACCAGAATAACACAGATTCCCTAGGGCACAAAGGGAGCAAAAGTAGTGGACTGACCTATCATGGAGTCAGGTCTGATCCAGCTAAAAGTCTTGACTGTTGTCTGACAGGAGCTCTGCTAAGCATGACCTTGTCACTTTGTGATTATGAGGTTCCCTGTATACCGTGTTTCCTTGTGCTGTGGGTTGTGCTGGTTTTGTAAAATAATAATAACCAGAGCAGCCTTTTGGAGCCACCTGAGGGCTGTATTTGCTGGACTGTAGCATGCTGAAGCAGCTGGATGAAGGGTTCAGAGGGGTAACACTGAAGATCAGAGGTTTCTGGCGTGGAGTGTTTTGTGCCTTAATCTCAGGTGCTTTTACCTCCTCACAAACTACACAGGTAACTGAGGTACCTAAACGAGAGCCAAAGATTCCACTTAAGAGTCAAAAGTGAGGTGGACTGCATGATCTCTACTGTGCTTGCCTGTAAGAGAAAGTTTTGTGGTCTGTTGTATTTTGGATGAGTTTTGGGCCTTCCAGAAAGTACTTAGGGAACAAATGAATGCACAGAGTCTGTCTGAAAGAGAAAAGGAAGAGAGTATTCCATTGAGACATATTAAAGTCAGTCCAAAGCAAACTGATGACTTTACAACCCTCAGGCAAATTACCCCAGATCATTTTTTTAGCGCAACAGGATTGTGTATGAAATATGAAAATGGGTACATGATCTTCTTTTAAATGGCTGTGATTTATTGCTACCATAACCACGAGGGAATCAAAATGTGTTTATGAAGAAGTCAGTGTTATGTGGGATTGCAAAATGATGCTGGGTCTGATGAATCCATTCTGAAACCCTTTAACCACAAGAAATCTGCTCTTTTACTCAGATGTTGCAGAATGGATATCTCATTCACTCTGATTCCAAAAAACTTCAGGTCTCCAAATGATTTTCAGGATGGTGATGATTGGGTTTTTTTTTGTTGTTGCTGTTCCATGCAATTTTCTGCATGCATTTATGTTTTGTTGTCATTGTGTTTTTAACTTGAATGATGTTGTTTTCATTTTCTTTGGCTGCATAAAACAACCACATTTACCTTTTTCAGATTATTCAGCAACTTTTTTTTCCCTCACTCTGCTAAACATGCTTTAATTTAAAAGCTACTATATTCTTTCATGTTTATAATTTGGTGTATGATTTTCACATTTTCCCCATGCTTCTCAATGCCTTCATTCTGTAGCTGCTGTCTTCAGATGATAGTTCTGAAGCAGGCAGCAGAATAACAGGGAGAACAAAAAAGTTTTATTTGTTTTCTTCAGAAGATGCTCTTACTTCTCTGAAGAAGTAAAATTCTTTGAGCTGAAAAAATGGGACAGCACAGCCTTCAAATCATAAAACAATTACTTGTGTTTGGGAAGGTACTGTGGCATGACTTCTGATTTTCATTGCCTCTTGATATTTTCTACAGTATAGGAGTAAATATACTTCATATTTAAAGCTAGATTTTTATTCTTTTCTCTGTGTGCTTTTGTGAACAACTAGTGCAACATCAGGTAGCATGCCTGAAACTTTGGGATACATCAAGCAGGTGTTGTTTTCCAAAAATATGGAGGTCTCAAGCTTGAGCCTGCTGGATGATTCAAAGCAGAAGCTCAGCATTGCAGATTATTTTCAAATATCTTTAATGGGTTTTGACCTCTGTGGAGTTTTGACCTATCCAAGAACATGCCTATAAAGGTACTGCAGTACACAAGCCATCAAATGTGTCTGACTTCTTGGTATGGGAATAAAGTGTTCTGCCTTGTGCTGCGCAGAGCTAACCTTTGTGGAAGTTACCTATACAGCAGCTTTGGGAATGCTAGAAGGTAGTCAGGCATCATTAGATAGGTGTGATGGAAAGTGCCCATCAGACCGCTGCAACACACATGGTGGGGGTCTCATGGAGTGCCGTGGCATGGCACATACGCAGCCAGGGGATGTGCTACAGCTGCAGTGCCACAGTGTGCTGCTGAAAGGCTGACTGGGACAGGATCTCCTTCCAGCCTGTCAAGCCACAGTTATGCTCCACTACTGAGTCTCAACCATCTTCAAAACCTGCTGGCATTTGGTGTGAGTTGGCGGCAGCAATGGACATGACTTTGTGTCAAACTCAGCTCTCCTCAACTCAGTTCTCCTCACTGGGGCCATCGAAATGCAATGAGACTTTATTAGACCTGACTTGGGAGTTTCAGTGGCTTCTTCTCAGCTGTCCTCCATCTGTCATGGCAGACTTGTCAGTGGCTACAGAGCCTCCACTACAGGGGTGTGAGAGCAGGAGAGCGCTCCTGCACAGCCCAGATGATGTCTGCTTATGGTAATCTTCCTACCAGACATGCTGACTGAGAGCCTTTGCTAATGAAATCATCTTCGATAGCGTGTTTCCCCTCTTACCAGAAGAGGAGGAGGATGACGTTGCTTTCCCTGAAGCTTCTGGGAATAGGGCCTAGAATAGGCAGAATTTCCACTGCTTCTGGTAGAAAATAGTCAAGAGTAGTATGTATGACAGGGCTGTGTGCTGTATGGATTATGTTAATTCTGTATGCATCCCACCTTGAGGTAAGTCTGGCCTCACTCAGCATTACTTTGTGGTTGTGTATGAAAGAATGGGATTTCTTTTTCTCAACCCCCCCCAACTTTTTCATTAGAAAAACTGTGCTCAGACAAGATTAGCCATTTTAGTCAAGGTTTTCCATGTTTTGATCAAGAATCATATCCTGTAATATTTATTTTATTATTATTGCCGTGTGTTGTTGTTAGTACCAGTGTTTTCAGTCAAAGATGTGAATTTGTTTCAGTTTTATTTTCAGAAGCACTTTTTTTTTGGGAGGGGGGTATCTGTTTTGGTAATATACTGTCCTTCAACAGGGGTGAAATCAGCTCAAGAAGGGCTTGGTTCAAGTGTCAAGGACACAGATTTTGGGACTGACCTTAGATTAGAGGATTAACTTGACAGGCTGCTTTGTTTCTTCTCTCTCTGCTCCCACATTCAGCTTGTGCGAACAGAGCAATTGGTGCTGAGGAACTGGTGTCTGCATGAAGTGTGTTTCAGATGTCCTGTCTTGAACTGTTTTTAACTGCAGACTCATATCCATAACTTGTGGAAGTGCAGAAAGTGTGCAGCTGCAGTGGATCTTCCAGTTTAGTTTCATAATCCAGTTTGTGACCCCTAACGCTGTTTGAAGTGCAAACTAAAGTACAGTAAGTAGGATGATGAAGACACTTCAAAACCTTGCTCTGATTTGAAACAGATAGTGGAATCAAGGGCTAGCTTGATTTCTTGTGCTCAGTGACTCCTGACATGGTGCCCTCTATGTGAACATCCCTTGCATGGTTAAATCTTCAGAAATGCAGCTGTGATCTCATACTAACTTAAGCATTTTGGACCTTTACATGGTTAAACCAACCAACCAACCAACCAAGTCCCACAAATCAAAACCCAAATACTGCAAGAAGTCCTCTGCAATGTGTATTAAAACTGTCTGAATGAAACACTAAGTGTTTCAGATCACTTATAAGTCATCTGGAGCATACCTTGCATGCAATTTTCATCAGCTCAAAATGTGGACTAATTTTTCCATATCAAATAGCCTTCATCAATTAGTTTTTCAAAGCCCCATGCTATCTACAGTGTCAGCTACTCTTTTTCACTTGCATTGCACCTTCATTTCTACATACATTCTACTTTTGCCCTGTTTTGTCTTACCATCTGTAAAATATCCACTTACCATCTGAGAGAAAAGCACAGTTGATAACAGTGCTGTGCCTATTCACCTCAGCCCAGCTTAAATTTGGGAGCATAAGGTGCCCTATTAAATTCAGGGTTGCCTTCATCTGTCACCCACTGGTGTAAGGAGACCTACAAATCCAAGGAAAGTAGTTCTATATTAGCCATATTTTTCTACATCTGTATGTTTATAAGAAAACTATAGTCTAATGTGCTTGGATGTTTTTAGTATGTTAAATATATACAACAACAAATAACGAGTTTTAAAACTGTGATGCTTATTCAGTGCACTCAGTGCTCTTGAATGTGAGCCAAAATTAATTCAAGCTCAGTTGATCCTAATAAGTAACTAAGACCCCATTTCATAAACATGCAATTCTAGCTTGTTATTTCTGGCACTGCCATTAAGCAAAAGTCTCTACCCTCAGAACGATAGAATTAAGGGATTAGGTATAAACTGAAAATCGTGAATAATTCACAATTTCTTCCCTACTCTCCTTCACACCAAAGGCAACTCTAGAGGGGCTCAATAATTGCTCCCAGTTATGCACCTTTTCTTCTGGGAGTTATACACAGGAGTGTGATCTGCCAGTGCAATGGGACTTGCTCATATGAGTGGAGTCTGTAGGATTGGATGTAGTATCTGATACTTTCTATTGTCATCATGGGTTCACTAGAACAAAGAATCAATGCCTACACTAAAAAGTACTATTTACACTTATCCATACTGAACAGGGATCCTCAGTGTCTCCTTAATGTGTGTTGCCCCAACAATATGTATGATTTTTCAAAAGAAATCTATGACATTTTTTACTAAGATTCAATCAGGTTAATTTCTTACACTGGTCCTTCAGATGAAGTGGAGCATGTGGTATACTTGTTCCTGAAACAGATTTTCTCTTCAACTTTACTGATTTTGGAGATCTTGTCAAATAGGAGAAGCTTTGCAGCAAATTCTCAGGAGATGTGTTTTATTACAGAAAATCCAGTAATATAGGATTTCACGTTAAAGCAACATAGATTGAACAACAATATAATTCTCAATACAGACATTTCTTACTCAACTTTTATCTCTGCCATGCCACTGGGTTTCATGCAGCTGTTGAAGTCCTAGAGCTGTAGCATGCAGGTTTAGAACTGTCCTTTTTTGTGTTTGTGTAGTGCCCAGTCACTGGCGTCTTTGGCTCTCTGAACCTGTAGGGGTTACAGTGATACAGAAGAGAGTAAGAGGTAAGGGCATACTTTGTCTCTCTGCTACAGCAAGAATTACTTGCATTCATGAGGTCTGTGTGTTGCTAACATACTCTTTTGCTCAAAGGCTGAGATTTCTTGCAGATGCTGCAGTGTTTGTGTCGTGCTGGTGTATTGTTGCAGCATTGTGCCAAAATAATAATCATAATAAAAATAAGTTAAATTTAAAATTGGGATACTAATGGCCTTATAGACTTGCTGTCTTCTTTATTCAGTGTCAGTGAATGGCTCTGCAGTACAGCAGCACTCATTAGTTTTTCCCAAGTGCTTGCTGTTGTCGTTATTATTCTGGGCTTTCTTTTTTCGTCATGTGCAATTGTTACTTTTATCAAAGCATGTGGGGAGAATGGTGTGCACACAGCTGTGTGAGGAATGAATTCAGAAAAGGCCAAATCAGTTTGTAAGAGAAATCAGGTGTATTGCCATCAAGTTTTGGGTCAGTAGCAGGGCATCAAGTGACTTGGCTTTCTTAAAAAACAGACTAAGGCTTTTAATTTCTGAACAGAACAGGGGAATGCATGCAACCCACAGAGACTGGAGTCTCTCCAGGCCTATCTAATGTAATGAGAGAATTCTTTGTGAAATGCATAGAACGATGACATTTTAGTGGTGAGTGAAATATTTGATTACTTTTTCCATAACCTAAAATAGTTGGAATGTTCTTTTGCAATCCCATTCCCGGTGAGGACTAGGGATGTGTAACCTCACCATATATATTCCTGAGAGACATCTCCAGGGCAGTGTGTGGTGATATGGAAAAATGGGTTGAAAAATATTTTTTAAGCCCCAAGGAAAAGTTACAGGCATGTTCATCTGAGGAAATATCCAGAAGATGAATTCAGTCGGGGTTACAAGTCTGAGGAGAGAAAAGCTGGTCTAGCTGAAGTTTGGTGAATGCCATGGTGGGCAGTGAGATAAGGATTAGTGCCTGATTTGGTCTGGCTTGTCTATGTGGCAGTTTGCAGAAGGGGAGGAGGGACACACTTCTGTCTGGCACCCTGGGACAGGGCAACACAACCGTGGTCCAAGGGAGCAGTGCTATTCTAGAGGGACCGACTGCCAAAAAGACAGCTGGGCCCTGAGTGCCTCTTTGTCCCCTTTCAGTGCACGCTGCTCTCTGCCACCATCCTGAGGGGTGTACACATCCATGCCGACCTCTCCTGGGGCCGGTGTAATTTCTTCTCAAGTTTGTACATGGTGGTCTCGGCCCTGTGGGTGACAGCCAAAGTCTGGCTGTGCCAGCTCAAAACTGGGGCTCTGTCTGGTTTGCCCTTGTGGCCTTAGTGCGTTCATGCGAAAAGGATGGTTTATTTCCAAGGAGTTTTACACTGAAGGATGGACAAACAGAAAGGAATAAAGTTGCGTTCACTCCTGACTGAGGGCTGAAATGGCTACAAAACACTGAGGTCCATCTTAGTTCCAACAATCTTTAGTATTTATGGGTGTGTGAGGATTAGGTGAATCATCCTGAGGAGATTTTGGCACTTCGCAACATTTTTAACCTTGTGTAATATCTCTGACTAACATGGCTGGTGGGTTAGTGTGATCTTTCACAGAATAGCTTATCTGGTACGCTGAGAATCAGGATTTAGCATTTCAGCAGCAGTAAAGAAAAATTACAATCTATTAAATTGGCCCTTGGCATTGAGGACGTGTACTTCTAGGTACTGTGTTAGGGGCTTGTTTTTGATGCATGGACAGTGAACAGCTCTGTCACAGTTTGGCATCATGCTGACGTAAGCCATAGCCCACCACAGAAGAAAAGGATGGTCTCTGCCCGATGGAAATGACAACCAGACATTCAGGAGGAATCTCATGGATTGAGATTCCTGGTACACAGAGAACTGCGTTGGCATATGAAATAGGAATAGACAGGCATTTGGTGGCATCTCTTTGAACAGCTTGGTGTTGCTTTAAAAGTAGACCCAATCTTTCTCTTCCCATTAACCTCATATTCCTGCTAGCAGAGGATTAGGTGTATTTAGTCACTGAGGATGGACTATACATTGCTCAGCATGGCTGTTTTATGAGGCTCAATGGATAGTTTTTCATATTTTATGTTGTCTGAATACAGACAGTTTATCAAAGGTTAGTTTGCAGCTGGACTATGTTGACACAGCATTTTGTGGGGACACAGAACACCCAGAATGGCTGTTTCTAATGTAAAAAACATGAAACCATTTTGAACTGGACCAGCTTCATTAAGGAGTTAGACCATGAATAGTCTGGTGCAAAGGAGCTAATTTCTATAAGAGATTGAAAAACTGGAAAGGGCTGGCAAAAGTTATATATTGATAGAAGATGAGCCAGGTTACATCATGCCTGTTCTCCAAATTAATTATTTGTTTCAATATTTATAAAAGTGAATAGGAAACAGATGGTAGAACTGAAGATGCTTGTTAGGTTTCTGTAATGGAGAAAGGAGAAAGAGTGAGAGGAAATCAGAATCCCACCGTAAGAGAGGAACAGGAAATTAAAATGTCAGACAACTGACAAAACTGCAGGACCACACACAAATATAAAGAGGTTTCTCATAGGATCTCCAAAGCATTTTAAATTTAAGTCTTCTCTCTTTTGCCACCCAGAAATCAGAATAAAGGGTTTTTTTCAAAGAAAAGAAGAGGAAAGTCAAAATGCACACCCTCAACCCAGTTGTTAGAATAAAGTCAAAATTTATCTGGAAACATGTATGACTAGTTTGGAAAAGTCCTACTGTGATATCTAGTGAGAAGACACAAAGGAGCAGAGGCAGGTGTTCCTGAGTCGCATATCAAGTATCCATATCCTTGTCCTTGGGCCTAAGAATCCATGGCCTTTATTCTGCAAACACTAGTGATGTGGCAGGCAAAGGTCTTGCAGATTACAATTATCAGGAAACTTGTTGTGTTTGTCCTCTGCAGTCATTCTGCGCACTCAGGGCTTGTGGTTTGTCCTTGCATTTGTCTGCGTTTATGTTAATTGCCCCTGAGATGCAGATGTGAGAGATGTGGGCAAGGGTTAGGGTCTGTGGGTAGAGAGGTAGCCTTATGGTATATATTACACCTAGAATGCCAGAGTGGGGGTGTGTGTGTGAAAATAAGAAGGTAAAAGGATAGGAAGCCTTCACGTTGAATAGATTCTGTGGAATTGTGCCAGTTGCATTAACTGAGGGTCAGGGATCTTCAATTCATTTGGGATTCTGAGAGTCCACTTGCAGCCAGCACACAGCAATGTATTCTCCACATATGTCAGTAGAAGACAGAACTGGAAAAGCCACATTGAACTTAACAGAAATCTCTTTGAGCTGCATCATTATCTGAACCAGCTGGGTATGGAAAGAGGTTGAGAATCCAGATCGGGTTACTGGTATCTTCCAGGCTCTCACAATTGCTTTTACTTTTGAAGGCACAGGGAAGTGCAGTGCATATGTGCATATGTGCACTGTCCAGTACCCATTCCAGCTGGGAAGGGTTTGCAGTCGCTCTAATAATCTCTACTTTAGTTGCCCCTTGCTTATGTCTATTCATATTCAGCAGTCATCACTGAGTAAAGGCTGTCTGCTGACCTTTCCTTCAACAGTAAATTCTGAGCCAATTCTGCTGCTCTTCTGAGATATGAATGTTTTTCTTTCTTTCTATCTTTTCTTTCTTTTCTGTCTTGTGGTAGGGTTTTGTATGTCTCACTTTGACTTTGGCCAAGTGCCTTACAGGCTATGGACTCTGAATGTCTGCCTTATTTGGAGAAAAAGTAGGCTTTTCAGTTGGCTTGACCTCCCAGTAAGTTTCCTACTCTCCTTTGACCTGCTTCTGCCTTGTCACTCTTTATATTAAGTTTTTTTTCTCTCTTTCACATATAAGAGTTCACTGATCCTTCTTCCTTCCCTCCAAAGGACAAGAAAAAATTTAGTAGCTGCAGCTAATTGTTCCGCAGTCCTTCTGCTGGTGTTTGATGTTCACCCCAGGAATAAGGCATTTGCAAGTTCACAGTCACACCACGTCAGCAGATGCTGCTGCTAAGGATTATACTGTAACTTGTAAACCAGCTTACATGAATCACAAATATGGACAGGTTTGTCTCATAGAGCTATTGCCCACTGCATTTTAGCATAGACTGGCAAATTCAGCCCTTAGCGAGCAGGCTCTACAGTCAGCCACTGAGAAACAGTCTGTTCTATCTTCATATTTCAAGAGTAGGCTGTTTAAGTCAGTATTGCTGAAGATAACTCTAAGTTTGGAGGTGAATTCTAGTCCCTCAGTTGGACCAATGAGATAAGGGTTAAGCCTTTAAGACTTTTAGATCAACTGCAGACCACAGTCTACCAGAAAAATGACTTTGTCTGCAGCCAGCTCTTCCTCCAGTTAACAACTGGTGAACCAAACAAAGTGAGTAGCAGAACCTTGTATGGCGAAGTCTTTCGTCAGTGACAATAAGATGCTTGGAAAAAAGATGAATCTTGTGATTTCCATTGTATTTGCTTTCAAAGGAACGCATTGGAAGGTGAGGAGAAATAATGCAAATCAATGGTGCAGCAATCCAGGATCAAGCAGAGAATCAGATGGATTCATTCTTTATTTGTCTAATTGTCTATAATGGGAGTTTTTCATAAATTCATGATTTTATATGGCACTTGCTGTACACAGATACTGTGGGAGCAGCAAGTAGATTTGGTTTTAGCTGGGTGCCAAAAGGAAGAGTTAGTGCTTTTGCCTTTTGCATTTCTGCCTTCCTCCAAACACAAGCTTCCTTTGGCAGATATGTATTTCAGGAACCTGGTGTTTCCAAAAGATCTGAACTGAGGTTGTCTGAACTTGTCAACTTGTCTGAATTTACCATTTACTGACCATACGGAGAAATCAGGGATGTTCAGGTGAGGGACACGAGGAAGCAGCATCTTTGCTGATCACTGGGTAAGATGAGACTCACCTGTGAAGCAGGGTACAAAGGAGTTTTTTGTACAATTTTCATCCACTTTTCTTCTGACGCTGTTTCTGATAAAGCAGATCTAAATTCATCCCAGTGGCTACTCCAAAGATGAGTTGTATTTAGTCCATTGAATTTGTGACTTAAAGGCTAAAAGAAGACATACATGTTACAGAAGTGCTGCCTGTGACTGATTGAAGAGAAAAAAGAATTCAACCCCTTATCCCAGCCTGTTCATCTCTGTGGGCTTTTCTTCCTTGTGAGAGAATCACAGAATGGGTAAGGTTGTAAAGCACCACAGTGGGTCATCTGGTCCAATCTCCCTTCTCAAGCAGCATCATCCTCATGCACAGTGCGCAAAGCTCCATCCAAATTTATTTTTTCAAGGATCTACCTAAAGGAAATGGACAGCCTGGAATAAATCTTAAAGGGTTTTTTTTCCTTTCCTCTCCACTTAACTGAATCCTGAAATGTGTTTTCCTGGCATTCATCCTGCCTTTCCCCCACCTTGTGCTCTCACAGGGCTGTTGTTACACACAGAAAGTTTTCACTGTGATGGACAGGAGTGACTTGCACAGGAGTGACTTTGTAAGGCTCAGTCCGGTGTGGAGAAATGTACTGGTAGACACGGAAGGAAAGAGATCAGCATCAGCACAATATCCAAGGAACTGATGTCTTTTTCAGAGTTATGCTTATCCGTACTCTCAAAGCATGCCTTTCACAGTGCTTCCTTCACCTGCAAGCCTTAGAAACCCCAGTCTCTGGTGGGCTGCCTCCCTTTGCATCAGTCCCCGTTTTACCACACAGCCGCTGCTGTCTGTGTGGTCTTTGAAATCTGCACGGCTTGGTGGCAACCAGTAGGGAGGGAAAATAACGTGTTTTATTTATTTAGAGTCAAGCACAGTTTAAACTCCATTCTAAATAAATAAAAACTCTTAGCCAGATTTATACAAATAAAAAAGCAGATTTTCCCCTCTCTTTTGGCTGCTGTTGAACAGCGTCAGTTTCAAGACCACACAAGGAGCTGTGTCGACAGCTCAGAAATGTGTGGTGGAAGCAAAGGTAGGAGGGGTAGGAAGGACCTTGATAACTTGCTTTGGGCTTCTAATCCATTGAGGTTTCCTGTGGACAGAAAGGAGTAGTCCTGACACTATGGTGGGTTAAAAAGTTAGTAGAAAATCCTGAGCATCTTAGGTCTGTAACACAGGAATATTTCTATAAAAGACCAGTTTTATTTCAGATAGTTCATCCACTCAACTAAGTCATCTGTGCAAATTGTAGGATTAGTTGGCATAGGTGAACACTATTATTTTGGTCTATTAGTATGGCCTAGAGGTGATGGAGCACCCATAAAAAGCATTTGAGGAAGAAACACTTTATTCTTAGGAGGCTAGTCACATTTGGCTTTTGGGGCTTGAGTCTGCGTTACACAAAGGTTCCCAGTTTCCATCGAATGGTGCTCCCACACAGGCGCTGACAGTGCCGTGTCTCCTGTTACAACCGTCACTTAGGGAAACTCCGAGCATGGTTTCATTTTCTTGGGAGTGAAATGTGCTGTGTCTGCAACAAGGCTTCAGATCTCTCCTCACTTGCAGACCCGCCAAACTATCAGGAAGGGTGACAAGCAGCTGCTATGTGGAGCACCTGGGTTTTGTTACTCCAGATGAGAGATCGTAACAGGCCTCAAATAGATATCTGCTTTAAGTGGGTTCTCCTCACGGCAGCATTTGCTGCACTACTTGTGGATGAGGATGGGCTGAAGAATGTGATTCTGCTGGTTGCAAGGTTAGGCCGAGAACAAAAATAGCTCAGTTAATGATTGTTATTTTGTGACTGATCAGAGACCACTACAATTCTGATTAAAAAAAAAAAAAAGAAAATCAAGGAAACGCTCTTGCAAAGCAAAGCTTTTCTCACAGTTCATTACCTCTTTCATATTCTGAACTTCCCTGGGCTGGCGGACAAAATGATCAACAGATGTTAGTCCCATTGAGGAAAAATTTCAAAGAATAATTTTTAAAACATGTCCTTTTATGGCTTGCTTTTCCCATTTTATGTATTATATTTAAAGTTATGTATGGTCGTATATCCCACAATACTTTGGATGTTAGTAAAACATCAACTCACTTTTCTCTTCCTGGTTGATGACACAGCTAGGGTCACAGTTTGACATAGGAAATGGTGTTGGAACTCCTAAACATCTTCCCTAAACCCTTATCCTGAAGGCCGTACATCTCAAGGCTATATTGCTCTATGGTCCAGTTAGCAGTAAAATGCCATTTTTCTTTGCACAGATGAAGTAATTACCTACTTCTGCTTGTGCCAGGCCAACCTGCAGATGATTGCTTCAGCTACCAGAAACTTTAGATATTGCAAATGGTCTTTGTCTGAGGCCACTCAACCCAGAGGCATGAAGAGTTTCCCTCCTGGTTGTAGCTAATGGTGGCTCAGTGAGTCCTTTTCCTTGAGAACACTCCTTGCCTAATTAGAAAGAGCATACACTTTGAAAGTGTTACTTAAGAGTAACTATTCTTTTTAGTTCTTATTATTTATATCAGTTAGGCAAAAACTCTTACTAGTTCTTAGTAACTTTGAAGGTATCCTAGGCGGGCACTTGGTGGTGGACTTGGCAGTGGTGGTTTAATGGTGGACTCGATGACCTTAGAGGTCTTTTCCAGCCTAAATGACTCTGTGGTTCCATGATGCATGAACACAGGTAGTGTGTGCATAGGCTCACACTGCCTGCCTGCATGAATTTCAGGGCCTCCTCAGGTTGTTCCATGCGTAGGGAGTGGATTCCATTTTTATGTGTGCCTATCATTATTTCAAAAAGAGCTGCTGCATTTTTGAAAACCTTAATGTGGGGAGCTAGGACAGATAGTGCAAAATACGTTCAAACCTGAATTACATAAATTTTTTTTTTTAAAATTTTCCTTCTTTAAAAAAGAGTTATTTAATGCTTTCTGCTATGAATAATGTCAATGGCAATGGACTGTATGTGCAATAACCAGCTTTTTGTGGTTATTAACCACCCACAAGGTCATTTATTGCATTGTATGCTGAGTTGCCATGAAGGGTATCACTTACTTATCACAGTGGTCTAAGTAACTACACCAGAGACTATTCATTTTCACAACACAGAACAAAAATTATTTACCTGATTTTAGCTCTCAATAGTAATGTGAGATGTTTAAGGCTTTAAAGATAATTTAATGTGTGAGTTTTAATTAATTTCTAAAAAATGATTGCTATTAGAACTTAACCAGAAAGCAGGTGGTTTTATACCTCTTTTGTTGATGACTATGACACTGTCTGGCAAGAATGGGCTCCTGGAGAAATTTTGTGCAAGTTTACACAAAACAACCAACAGATCCAGGTCTTGAGATTCTCAGGGAGATGGAGCTGCTCTTCTGTTTTAATTATTTTACTGTAATTTAGTGTAAATGTTGGTTCTGAAACATCAAAAGGCTTCTAAGGAATAAAAAATGAAATCTTACAGGAAGCTACGTTTAAAGAGAATAAGCATAATAAGCTGTGTAACTACAGGCAGGCTAATATGGTACTGATTCAGAACCAAAAAAAAAAAAATCATTAAAATCTTCTTAAGACATACAATTAGCTAAAGATTGTAAAGTAATTGCTTTCAATGAAGATACTTCTATTTAAATCTGCTCTTGCCAAATAACTAGATTAGATTTCAAATATTGTGGGCAAAGTTAAATGTGATGACAAGCTGCTCACTTAATAAATTAGATTAAGATAATTAGCAGGAGATAAAAGCACTCCATACTGCAAGGCTTAGAAATATTTTGTAAGAAGTATCTATAAAAAGGTTAACATCATCATAAGGGTAGAAAAGGGTTTTTGTTCAGGAAATCAGGCAGGCTTATTGCTAGTCTAGTGCTATTCAATTGACTTTTTTCTTCCAGTTATTTGTAAACAATTATGAAGCTATTGCTAAAATAACCCATTTTGATGGAATCACATTTTGTACTTGCAGGACCTTTTTGCTAACCAGGGGGGACTGTTTGATAAGGGTATGTTTGGAAGAACAGAAATTCCATCACAGATAAATGTGAGCCCAAAGGTATTTAAGAGAAAGAAGGCCTTCCGTGTAAGATTTCTGCATGCTAGAAATTGGTGATCCTGGAAGTTTTAGAGTACATGGTAGTCACCTATGCTAACATGAGCTTTTGGGCTGCTTTCAGGAGCATGACTACAGTGTTGAGTGAGCAGGTGGCAGAATAGTGTGTAGGACTGGAGAGCTGATTATTTTTGTAGATAGGACTGATGAGCTCTTTATTAGACAAGCAGATTAATTTCTGGTGTCTCTCAGCAAAGGGGATGATAAACCAAGAAAATATGGGAGGAAAAAATTGCAGGAATGTTGTAAGGGTCTACTGATACTACAGATGTTTAAGACTCTCAAAGACAGTTTATAACTTTCTCGTATAGCACACAATAGACACCAATATATTTGGTGTTATAATTTTATCTATAAATATATAAGCATTTGTATAAAGAAGGATGTATGTATATGTACCTGTATTCTTGGAGGTTTGTGGTAACACATCTTATTCTCAATTACAATAGCATCCATGTAAAAATCTTAGCCACTTAAAAGAACAAACTAATTTTGTTATTAAGTTGTTGTAATTCAACTTGCTTTACTTCATATAATATTTTTGTGCTTAAAATGCAGCGGTATCTGGTCTGACCAGTATTATGTATACAATCGTAGCTCCAGACAAGCTTCATTGATCTCAGTTGCATAGAGGACAGTAGGACTTGGCCCTCTAAAAATTTAATATGCCAATCTTAAAATAATTTAAAAAGGAATTTCTGTATCTCCTGCTCCTCCATGCTGTTTGTAACCTGAGAGCATTCATGTGGCTAAAATAGAGACTCCTCTAAGTTGAAGACGTTCTGCTCATATCAGTGGAGAAACAAACTACAAAATAAGGCAACCAGATGTTTAAAAATGTTTAAAGTTCCCTTTTTGGAAAGGTAGCTTCGTTAAATAAACATTAAAATGCTATTTTTTTCTATATAACTATTCATTTTAATGGCACCCCAAGAGTTCATCCAAGGGTCTCTGGGTCACTAGGGAGAAAGTACAGTATATTTTGGCTTCACAGCCTTAGACTTGCTACAAAGAGCTAATTCTTCCAATTAATGAAATAAATGTTGCTGATGTAGATGGATTGACAAATTAGTTTAAATGCTAGCTTATTGAAGCGGATAGCAAGTCTGATATAGCTAGAATGCTGCAAGAGGCCTCCCCGGCAGGAAACACTATTAATGGCTATTCACCCCCAGTCACCTGGTGGTGTTTACTCCTTTGGACATTTTCTGTCCGCAGTAGAACTGTGACAAAACTAGGAAGTGTGAAGACTTTGTAAGTCTTCGTGTAAGGTTTTCAATAGGCTTTCTGTTTAGGGCAAAAGAAGCCCATTGGGACAAGATACTCAGACAAGCTGAGGTGGCTGTAGGTCTGGTATTCCCTGCTGGGCATACTAAAGTTTGATGGACTGTTTAATAGAAAAGCAGGTTAATTTATGGTGCCTTTTAGGAAAGGTGATCATAAACCAAGAAAACATGAGAAAAGAATTCCAGGGAAGTTTATTGATACTTGCTCTACGATCAGATGCCAAAAAGCTAAATAGAGCAAGGAAGCTAAAGGGAGAATTTCGAGGCTACAAGTCTTTTTATGTGGGTAAAAGACCCTTGGAAACAGTATGCTTTTCTTTCAAATGCATATTCCTCTCCTTGGAACAGCATCCTGAAATAGCTACATTTTAATTCAGTTTGCAACAGTTTATGAGAGCGGATGTGTTGAGTGTTGGTATTCCAGGAGTGGATCAGCTCCATGGATTAGTGCATTTACATGCTTCTGTAACGGTGGAGGTGGGTTACTGCACACCTGAGACCCTCTGTAGGGCATATTTGATGTCTGGCTGCAATTTTTGGGGTTTACAACTTTAGCTAACTAATGTGATAGCCTCTCTGTTTCCAGACAGGAAATAACACTCGCTGTCAGCTGTACTGTATGTAGTGATGGAAGGTGTGTTCTGCCTTGATACCTAAAGACATAAAAGGGGTTACAGAGAAAAGTCTGAGGCTTTCAGCTGGTGCCCATCAGTGTAACGTCAGAGGGCTGTAAGGTGATACAGGATGTTGCACACTGCAGTAATCTGGATATACCAGAACTGGCTTTAAATCTGCTACTTGATGGACCACAGTCAGACCTCCTACAGCACAGTGCTCAGCCAGGTCTTTGCCAGAGCACAAAGGTGTATACAGCAAATGCAGGGATCCGTGTTGCTGTAGCCAAACTGCTTTTTATCCCCATGTGTTCGCTTGTTTGGAGCCTGGTCAGCTATGTGCTGTGCTGTGCTAGATACCAAAGAAATGTCACAACTGGGCAGCAAGCGGTAGTGGAATTATCATTCATGATTTCTGAGTCCAGCTCAGTAAGAATAACAACTTCAAGACGTGGAATTAGATTGCTTTGCTACTGTATGAGCTTTAGTGTTAATTAGCTGTGTGAGCAGAAGCCTGTGCAGAACTAGCTAAACCTCCAAATCCTGACTGGACATTACTCTGTGGGGAAATATTGGGCCTCAGTCTATGTAGATAGGTGGGGTTTTTCTTTCTTCCTGTTTATGCAAGGGAGCTTTTGGAGGCTGTTTTGTTTTCAGTCACTTGGAGCTCAAATATGAGCTGTCAACCAGCACAGCAGTGTAATATTACAGATAGCTGGATATTCGCTGAGCTCCAAAGGCTAAATCACCTCCGGTTAAAATATCAGTTGCTTATCATTTATGTTCTGGTAGTAGCTTAGTCATAAAAACAGTTATATTTGTGGTACATGTGGATAACCTTTTATTGTTTAGAGAGCCCAGGAGAGAAATCTATGCAACATGCCAATGCAGGAATTTTGTTATCCCTTCTCTTGGGAGAAAAGTATGCAAAGAAAATAATTAATTTGTTGTTTTTAGAGGAATATATTTACCTTCCAAGAATTACATAGCGCAGACTGGTTTGGTTGCTATCATTAGCCTATCTGCTGCTGCAGTGTTTGCTTTGTTTCTTAAAGAGAAATAAAAAAAGTAGTATATCTCAAACACCTGGGATATGAATAGTATGGATTCATATTAAAAAGGCAGTTTTGTTGTTGTTTTTTAATTTTAAAGATTGAATAAAACACAATCTTCAAATTATCCAGCTGTGCTCTGTCTACAGATTGCTCCAGAATTTCTGTGCCTTCAACCTCATCTCTCTCTTTCTAATTTTTCTCCCTCCAAACACTTCCAAGAGTCAAGAGGATAGTTGCTGTTATGCGATGAAGGTTCTGAAAGGAAAAGAATAAGTTAACATCAAATGGGCTTCTCCTCCTCCCACTCTGCTTACAGAATGCCTTAAGGAGACCATAGCACAGTATCAGTACTGCCTCCCTACACATTCTGTATCCCAAGAACCACTCCTATTCCTTTGTAACCTCCAATAACTTCACTCAAAATAAAATTCCTAGTTTTGTCTTTCTTCTGGTGTCTTCTGGAATGTGCAGATTGATGAATTCCCTCAGTTCCTCTTAGTGTCTGAAAGAACTGAAATTGTCAAGTGCTTTTCAGGGGCTATATAAGGACAGCCTGCTTTAATTAATATCCAATTGGATTTAGATAATGCCATCTTGTGTTTCACACTGTTAAAAAAACTGGTATATGCCTGATGTCACTTGTCTTTGTCAAGGGTACCCCACTGATGTTGTTTCTATCTAGCCTACACATTAAAGAAAGTGTAAGTAAAATGTCAACACTTACTGCATTGTTTCAGTTAATAGTCTTTAGCAAACCAAAGGCTTATGGTTACCTTACATTTCTTGGTTCAGGGATCAGAGGTGAGGACTGACTTGTGGAAGAACACTTTCCTGGGCATTGCAGCACGCCCTGGTTGTAGCTGTCTATTGGGTTCTTCCTCAGCTTTATCAGAGACTGATGAGGTACAAAAAGCTGACAGAAAGGTGAATGTCAAGTTCATTGCACAAAGATAGGATTTATTTCTGACTTTCGAAGTGACAGCTTGTTTTGCTGTGATTAACAAGGGAAAAAACCCTCTGATGCTCGTGGTGAGAGAATACAGCTGAGAGAATAGAGGAATGGCACTTGAGCTGTATTGTGCTAATGTTTGTAGCTCTTCTTTGTCTTGTATGAGAGAAAATAACCATAGAGCTCACTGAAAGCAGCCAAAAAACTCTTGTCATTACATTGTATTAGCTTTGATCTGGTGTACTTGATTATGTATCTTTTGTTTATTACAGGCTCTCATTTTTCCTTCTTTGCTCTAAAAACTACACTCAGAGTATTGAATCACTTTTCTCCATATCAGTGAATCTGCTTATTGACATCCTGTTAGAGGCCTTTGCAAACAGTCTTCAAAAAGGAATAAATGAAAGACACCGGTGAAAAGTGAAGTTTGACCAGAGGGCAAAGTTCTGTCAAAAACACTTTATCTTTCTTTGTTACTGAGACATGACCAGATGTTTGTTTATAACTAAATGCCTGCATCAGGGCTTTTGAAGGCCCAGATGAAGAAAACTATCTAATTGCTTCTAAGAGTGCAGTCATATGCTAGCTGCAACCTAGATTGATGTGCCTTAAAATACTATATCTGGAGATTCTGCGAGTGGAATAAAAGTGTGTATGTTTTTGCTGAAAGGAGATAGGGCTGTTAGTTCATACACACACTGAACATCTGCTCAGCCTGAGCTTTGTGGTTTGACTAAATTAAAATGCCACATTAAAATGATCATCAGTCAATCAGAATGTTTCCTCACTCTGAGAGACATAACATCACGCTTAGTGCTGCAGTTTCCAAAGAAGCCAATGTGTTATGCTGAGAAAAAAAAATCAGAACAGTGAAATGTTTCACAACTGTGGTTTGTTTGGCTCGTGTGACATCACAGAATAATGTTTAACTCAGGATCAAACAACTTGGATTTTGTTGTCCTAAATGATTTAAAATCTATCTAATTGTTTTGATTATGAATTTTGATTATTTTAATCTTGGGTATTAACTCTAGTTAGCAAAATGAAATGTAATTAATATTCTAACTTTTGGAGAGTTTCCAATCAATAAAGCTGTAGCACAGACCACAAATTTGTGTTATTTCAATGGGACAGAGATAATTTTCCTTTCATTTAAACCCCTGGATAGCTATTTAAGACTATCGGACTACAGGTCTTATAAATTATAGAAGCAGGAATTGCCAGAGAAACTCTGTTTTATTAATAAAAAGAAAGGCATTACTAAAAGAAAACCCAATCCTGTCAGAAAAATTAAGATAACCCTCTTCACTTAGCATTTTTCTGCAAGTAAGTTGTCTATGGCAAAGGATTATTTCTATAAGCACGATACAATTTGCTAAAAAGTAAATGTTTGTCTAAAATACCTTATGCAATGACTTGCAAGGCCTTTTGCTGTATAAATTTTGAATTGCTTAGAACTAAAAGCCTTCTTGTATCTATTAAAGCATTTAATAAGTCCAGTTTTGGTTTTTTAATGAAGTAGAGAAGGTGTATTTTCTTTTGCACAGTGCATGTAACAATGTAATTTCTCAAGTCTATTTAATGTAGACTAGCCATAAAATGTGTTCAGCATTGTTGAAGTACGGTGTTAATGAAAAAAATTCCATAAATCCACATACAGCAAACTGATGTCCCCTTCCAGAAATGCCCAGTGCATGTTGAGGAAGCATCTGGTGCAATTTGGATGTTTTTTTGTCTATTAATACAATAGCCAAATGTGAATAAGAGCTTACTGCAAATATTTCAAAATTCTTGCTGATGGAAGTTGACATATGAATTGAGAGACTGGAATCAAGGGAAAGATTATGCTTATTTAGAGCCTGAAGTACGTTATAGCATATGGATCTTGTGTGCTTCTCCTGCCTCCCTTCTCATTCCTTCCCTCACACACTCCTGGAACTGCAATGGGAGGAAATCTTCCTTCTGTGGAAGCATCAGTGATCCTTTTCCTTTGCCGACAGGGGATTTCTTGGAAGACAAGACAGCTGTGCTTTGGAGACTTGGCCTGCCTGCTGCACCTTTCTCTGGGTAATATTTGACCACTCCTTTATTAGGGGGATGCTGAAAGGGAGAGACCTTGCAGTGATACATCTCACTGAGATGAAAGAATGTGTTCATATTGCTGACCTTAAAAAGACCACACTACATTGGATAAATGCCACGTTGTCAACCTTTTAAAAAAAAAATAAAATTATGTGCTGGAATAATTTGAAAAATTAAAAAATTATCTAAGAATACAATATTATCAGATGATCCCATGATCAGGTTTGGTAAGGCATAGCATTTAGGTGTCTGCATGTTAAACTCTCCTACCTGAAGGTGATCCAAAAAGTCACATTTAAAGGTAACAATGTAGTTCTGTGTAAAGTTTTGAGGAAGAAAGCTCTGTTCCTTAAAGGGAAGATGACAGTGGCAGAACAAAACAGTGATACCTCAAAATGAGGTAGTAATTGCTTTCTCATCTTGGATATTTTCTTTTGATTGATAACAGACCATGTCAGATTGCTGATGTCATGTCCACATATCCCAGCTCCTTTCTAATTTTAACTTTTACCGTCTTCCAAAGGAAAAAATACTGTAGGGGTAATGAGCGACTTCTTGATAAAACAAGTAAGGTTCTTGTTGCTGATGGAAGCATTTTCTGTCATTTAGGCTGAGATCACCATGTGTCCCAGGATGAGTGCACCTGGTCAAGGGTCTTCTCTAGCTGCCCCATCACATGCCCCCAGCCCCCACTTTTCTGCTGAAGGGCAAATCTGGCACAGCTATGCATGATGCCCACTGTACAGTCAGTTATTATGAGAGCAGTTAATGCACTGTAAAGCACTCCTGAGCTTGCCTTGTGGTATCTTCTTTATGCTGTCATGCCCTGTTCGGTGTTTTACTGACACTTGAGAATTTCAGAAAAGCATGCAGAAATCACAGTGTATTATTGTCATCTGCATTTCTGATACATAGCTTATCATAAAATATTTCTTATACAATTTCTCAGTTTTTTTTTCTTCTAAGTGTTGCTGCAAATGACATCATTTGTGTGTGAGCTTCAATTGGATACGGTAACACCTTGTAAAGTACTTTAACAGTGATAGAAATGCTTAAATAAAATTTGGGTTTGGTTTCAAAGATCTTCCCTTTAGGACACTGCAGTAAATTCAGTCCCAAGATTGACACCCTTTTCTCTGTATAACTTTAGTTTTTGAGGGCCAAGATTTATTCATGGTGCAACTTAATTGTTTTAAAATGAAAAGCTACAGTTGTGCTATATATCCACATTGGCTGTCCCTAGCCTTTGGAACGAACATGGATTTACAATTAAGCATCAGGGATGCTCTATTTGGGTTTGTTAAATCCATTAACAAGCAATGAAATCTCTGGTATTCAATCTTTCTCACTATTCGTATCTTATTTTCATCCCACCCTTTCACCCTTGGCTTTGATTTTCTTTCACTTTTTCCAGTTTATTTACAATCACTAAATAGAAGTGATGCCACTCCTGTTTCACAGCTCAGCTGACAGGGAGCACTGTCTTGGGCCATGTCTATTAAGCCCCTGACGTTTGTGTGGTTTGTTATAACTGAGCTTTGTTCATTACACCTCTAAAGCCCCTCTAAATGAAATCTATCTAGTAAGGCCAGGCTCTTAAAATGGATGTGAGTACTACAGGTTCCTTACAGTTGTCTGTATTCAGCCGTTAAGGCACAACTGTTTTTCATAATATTCTTTTTTAACCCCATATACTCCTGCACTCTCCAGCCTATGTAATCCTTCAAGTACTCGGCAGGGCTTAGGATTCCAAGAGATTCACTGAAATGTCAGTGTATTTTCAAGCCCCAAAAGGAGGCTTTGTTTTTATAAAATTAAAATAATTAAACAAAAAAAAAAAAAAAAGAAGAAAGAAATAAGAAAACGCTAGAACAGAATAGATTCTGTGAACACAGTTCGGGAGCATGTGTATGGAACACAACACTCCTAACTAAAAGTCTTCATCATTTCTTCTCCCCAGTTTCTGAGTAGCCCTGGATGGAATAACATACATAACACTGGGGTGAATCATGAGAGCAGGGCACATTTATCCTCAATAGGCAAGAAAGGAAAAGGACCTCACCCTATTAGTCACTGTGATGATTAGAACATTTGCTGGTTATGGGGAATGATGGCCTTTGCCACAGCCCATCTGTAATGGGTAAAGTTGGTTTGCAGTCAGTTAGAAACTGCTCTCTGGAATGAAGCCGAGCTCTAACAGTATCTTCTTTGCCCTGAGCAATTGCGGGTGACATCCACATTGATACTGAGGAGAAAGAGCTAAGAGAAGAATAGCAGTCTGAAAGAGGTCTAAGGGAAGCATTCCCAAGTTTGCTGGGCAGAATTCAGAAGGAAATTTCGAGAGGGAAAAAAAGGATGCCTGTGTGGGTATTTTGGTGAATCTAAAATCTTACAAAGAAAAGGCAGAAAATCCCAAGAGAGGTGAAGCCCAAAACGTGTCATTTGTGGTTTTTTTTGACAGTCTTGAGTCCTGATGATGCCTGGCATTTAGAAGAAGGGGTAGGAACTGGTGAAACTAACCATCACCTGGAGGGAATTTGGAAGTGTTCATGGAGAGTGCACAGCATGCAGGACAGGGAGTGATAAAAGTGCCACTAAACACAGGGAGTTCCTCAGGGGAGCACTGAACACTAACACAGCAGATAAATAATTCTGGAAATACTTTGCTAGCTGTTGGCTGGGGGTATAGCCAAGGCAAGGA
Source organism: Pseudotriccus pelzelni (assembly GCA_035584735.1). Lineage (NCBI taxonomy): Eukaryota > Metazoa > Chordata > Aves > Passeriformes > Tyrannidae > Pseudotriccus > Pseudotriccus pelzelni. The sequence continues at coordinate 23,495,182 of JAWMRA010000113.1, forward strand.
CTGAATACAGAGGCAAGAGCTGTTATTCAGCCAAACTGTGTAGCTGCAAAAGGTATGATGCAGGAGCCTCCTCTAAGTCTGAAGCAGGTACAAAACTTCTATACAAAGCAGACCACAGGTTGAAAAATACCACACTGTGTTTAACTTACTCTTTTCTGCATGACAGTTTTGGAGCTGTTCCACAGCTTTAGTTTAGATGTAGACAGTGTGTTGATGGGATCAATATACTGGGGTTTCAGGAAAAGCTGGAGGCAGCAACAGGTGAAATGTAAACATAAATGTTTACAAATAAGGGTTTCTCAGCTTAGATAGGTACAAAAGTGGCTGCTGATAAAGTTTGCAAATGTATTTGGGGGAAAAATATCTTTCACTGGACCAAAATCTTGTCAACCACATCAAGAGGGTATTCTTACTGGAAATACAGGGGACTTACCCCACTAAAGCCTTTGAACTCATCTTCCAGGTAACAGGGATGTTTACAGCAGGCTAAGAAGTGATCTGAGGAATGGGTTTGTCTGCAGAAGACTGCTTCTGCTAGTAGGTGTGGTGCTTGAAGACCAAGTAGCTAAACTGTGGTGTCATGATGACAAATTTGGGTTCCACTGGCTAGGGAAATGGAATACTCAGGCTTAACTTGCCAGCATGGGATGAAAGTTTCTGAGGTCCAGCCTTTTCCTCAGAGTACTGCTCCTGAGAGCTGAGCAGGTCTTTTAGGCCTTTCCATGAGCTGGGCTTCACCTGCTGAACTTCTGCTGGCACCTCAGCGCACCCACAAAGAAACATTGCCTGACACCCCTTCCATTGCTGGTTTGGTGGGACCTGCAGCCTGGTCCATGCGGGAGCAATGTGGCATGTCTGACCACAGTGGAGCAGCTGCCCTAGCTGGCCTCCCTTCTTCCCTCCTGCAGTGCAGGGCGTGCAACACGTGCCGTTCTTGGCTCCCCTGCGGAGCAACCTCAGCCTTCGGGACTGTGACTTTTCAGGTTACAGTAAGTTCAAATAGAGTTAAGGTTCACTCCAAGCTGCTGATGAACTGGCAACCGCTGTCTTGATGATCTGTTTGTAATTATCCCACTGAGAATTTAATTTTGTTTTATTTTTGCCTGTTGGTATTTGCTGTTCGAGGGACCAGGCATTCCATTGCATACTCTTTATGCAACATTATGATTGCTTTTTAAATATGTAAATAGAGACAAGTTATTTCTCTCAAATCTCTAACTATTAGGACTCATTTTTAGTGCTACACACATTTACTGCAAATCCCTTGGTTTTGGAAGCCCCTATTTCTATTCTCAAATCTCAATCTCTATTTAAAAGTAATATTAGAGTTGATTAAGTGTAAGAAAAATAAATACTTGCTGACTAAAGCAATGCCCCTAACCACAATAGATAGATTATTTTCAATGATGGATTCAAACACCTTCAGAGACTGCTTGGTCTTTCTGTTTACTATTATCAATGCTGTCATTTTGTTATCAAGACTGGCAGTTTCTTCTCACAGAAAAACTTTATTGCAACGCTGACCTGTCTAATACCTCCCTATTAGTAACAGAAACAAATAGGAGTTGATTGTTCAGCTGCTGTCATTTAAAAAGACTAAATCAACCTGCCACAAAAGAATAATTCCCTCTGGTAACTTTATCCATTTGCCCTTGGTGGTGACATGGTGGATACCACCCTGGTTGAACTATATATTAGTTCCTAGGGAAGCACTTTGAAATATATAGCTCTGCACAATGTTGTAATTGAAAAAAATTCTGTAGCCATGCATGGTTCAGTAATCTGAAAAGAATGCAAAGGTTCAGTTCTAATTGCTTTGCACAATTTAGTACCATTTTTTTCTGTGCTTTCCAAATGGGTTTATTCTGTTCTGTGTATATCTACTATATGATTTGGCCGCACTGCCTGTATACAGGCAGCTCTGTTTTTTAAAAGGATGTGTCAGTATTTTCATTTTTATGTTTTGACCACATTTTAAAAAGACTTACCTAACCAAATGACCCATTCTGGGTGTTTGCTCTTGCATCAAGAAGGGTGTCTGCTCCTCTAGAGTTCTGTGAAGGATTTGGTAACCTGTCAAATGAGTTAAGAGCCTGATTTTAAGATTATCCATTAAGGCAGTCTTTCTTTAATCACATCTTGGAATTGAGTCTCTACATTCTCTTTGGATTGGGGAAACTTTAAAAGCTGCCATGAAATATGTACTTTATATTATCCACTCAGATTGACTTTTATTTATTTGGCATATGTTTCTTCTGTGTTTCTAGATATTAAACCCTGTTACCTGCCTATCTGTGGAGAGCAGTTATTCTGAAATCTAAGGAAGAATGACTGGATAGACAGTCATCAGACTAGAACTTCAGTTTTATCTTAAAATTGTTCTTTTATTTTAAACAATTGATATTATTTTATTGTCACATTCTGCTCTTAGTGCATTCCTCACATAAATCCTATGTGTAGTATGATCGTACTTAAGATCAATTCTTTTTTGAAAGAAGATTATCTAAAGAATTGTTAATGTTATTAATATCTATAAATGCCCCCGAGACTAAATCACTTTGCTTCATGTCAAGGCAAATTATCATACTGCTGATAGGGATGGTAGTAAAAGTTAGTTAAGATGTAATTCAGAATATCTATATCTATCTATATCTATCTATGTCTCAAACCTTTTCTTCCAACTAACTAGAGGAATCTTTTGGTTGGTGGGGGTTTACATCTGGTTATTTTAAGATTTCTGCACTGTTTTTATAATGATATGGATGAAAAAAGAGTCATACTGGGAGTTGAAGCAGGCAACACCGATAGGGTCAAATTGTTAAAAAGCTTAGGAAAAACTCTTGCAATATTTTTTAAGGTCTGCATAGATATTTATATACAAAAGGCATGAATATAAATACAATCACACATATCATGTGTGCCAAAATGTATGCTAGTAAATGTTACAGTGCTTTTGGGAGGCTTATTGGAAACACAATCCCAGATGAGGGAAGTGTATGGGAATAAGTATATTGTCAGACTATCAGGATGTGAATGGTATAACAGCAGAGAGAAACAACTTTCTTTTGAAAAGTAAATTTAAAAGAAAATTCATCTTCTCTACTTCTGGTGAGAAAACCAAAGACAAATGGAGACTAAGAAAAGCTAAGATAAAGAGAAATAAATTAAGATAAACTGAAGTAAAAACAATAGATGGTTGAGAGGAAGTGGAGATTGAAATGCTTTTAGATATCACCCGGTACTGCACAATGTTCTTTGTTGTAGGGAAAGCAGGCTTTAGAAAGTCTGCAGGAGACACGAGGAGTTTCTAGAAGTTGGAGTCTTTTATATATATGTCAGTCTCTGGGTAGTTCTAGATGTAAATTCTTGAAGCATCCTAACTTTCAGCGTATTGGTACCCAAATGCTATTGTCCTATTATTCAAGAATTAAAGAGCCTTTTATGCAAAGTAATTTCAATTACCTACTGGTATGTTAGTTATAGGGTATAATTCTGTTTTTAAGATGGGTATTTCTTAAAATTAAGATAGTCAATAGCAATTTTCTTTCTCTAGCCTTTTTTGATAAATCCTGCAAACAGTTTGGAAATGATTACACAAACCTTGGCTAAGTAATGGTCAGATTTTAAATGCTTTCTGTGGAGGTAAGTATGGGGTCCACTGGAGGTTATTTTACTATAGCTGAAAAAGGAAGCATTGAATTTGGAATTAATAATAAGATATAGAATGAAAGAGTTAACTTCTACAGTTTCACTGCCATTCTTCTGTTGCAGGGTCATTATTAACAAAGGCTTGATTGTTGTTTTGGTCACAAGTATCAAGTACAAAGAACTTTATGAAGGTCCCAGACACAGACTGGCATTTAGACTGACTGTCCTTTTCCAAAGCAGCTTTTCTCTTAAATAAGTCCATTATTAAAACATGGTAGCTTTCATTAAATCTCTATAATCTTCCATCAGGAAAATGGCATTAGTCTGCTAGCCAGGAAAATATGGTAAGTCCAAGCAGTATCCCTGTTATTAGTACTTGATTGTCTGTTGGAGTGTTTGATCAAAGGCATGGAGATTTTGATGATGTTGTAGAGTAAGGCTGGCTAGCCCAGTGTACTCAAGACTCTGTGTATGTGCTGGGGTTTATAACAATTATAACTCTTTCTAAATACTCCACCTAAAATCCTAAAGGCTGCACAAGATACTGCTCTTGCACTGGTCTAGGTCCTTCCTGAGTGGTGTGATTGTGTCACTAATGGAAATGCTCAAACTAGCATAATTTATTAGTATAAGAAAACAAATAAGTGCGTAAGATGTATTTAACTAACATAACTGTGCCTTCCTCTAAAGGTTGTAGTACTGGGAACTGAAGTTATATACAAAATAAAATTATTATTTTTGCATTTAAGTTTTTGTTAGATTGTACTAAATAACTTGATTTAAAATCACACCTTTAAATACAGATTCAGATGTGAGATCAGAAGCATCTCTAAGGGATTTAATCCATCTCTCTGGATAAATGCACTAGAGATAAAGAACTGGCTAATAACAGTTACTGATGTGTTTTTTTAATGAGTGGATTTGCGTGTTTCTGTCCAACTTGTCTTTAAGATTTATAGTTAGTTCTTGTCTACTCACCACTTTTGAGTAAGTGACATAGTCCCACTGAATTGAGGTGGGGAGTGGTGCACAGGAGATCTGTGTGCATAGTGTCTGAGTACACACTACCATGCAGAAGTATTCAGGTTTTCTGTGTCATCAGATAGACTAATTCTTTCTTCTAGGGAAAGGCAATAATAGGAAAGATAATGGAGCTGTTTGTGTTGGAAGTCCACTTGTCCCTTGCCCATCATCACTGCCCTTTCTGCTTCCACTGAAATCACTGTCAGCTGCTGTTGACTCTAGGGGAATGAGCATGAAGTCCCATGTGACAAATATGAAAATGATGGTAGTCCTAGACTTCTGAGTTTTATAGGAATGCAATTATCTTAAATATGGGCTGTTACTACCACCACAAAAAAGGGAGGGAGATGCAATTACCCAGAGAGCAAGTGGCGTGCTTTTCATTGATTAGACTGTCCTGTTTGATTAAATTCCTCAGAATTTTTAATTTTCTAACCCTAATTGCTGCCTTACATTTTTCTTGTGTCCCTTTGTTCTAATTCATTGGCTTTCAGATCCAGATTTATTTTTTCAATACATTCAGATTCTCCACAAACTTATCCTGTCATTATGTGTTTTGTCTCTCTCTGCAGATGGTTATTTGACAGAAAGTTTCCATCGACTCCAGAGAATGGGTCCTGTAAATACCCTTTGTGGTTCTCAGATGGAGTATTTGCAAAATGGAATTGATTAAAAGGTCAAAAAACATTACTGTTGCAATGTCTGAATTGCTCCATCAGAGTGGTAGTGTGACAAACGTGTGTAAATCTTTTCATGGGACTGGTATGGATTTTAAAAAAAAAATTATTCTATCTTTTAGATCAATTTTCTGATGTTTCCCAGCAAGAGAGACATTTTCAAACTAGTCTTTCCTCTTACACTAGTGTCAATTAGTAGTAACTATGGAGGTAATGAGGTTCTCCTAGTCTGAGCTACAGTAGGAATTAGATTCATAGTATTTAATCTATTTTCCAAACTCTAGAAATTCTAAGTTGTTCAAAGCAGCTGTTTTGAAAACAATAGCTTCATTAGTATGTCTTGCTAAGGTGAGACTTTTTGCGGAAAGTACAAATAAACAGAGCATACCTGAGTCTTTCAACATCAGCATCACTGATGGGGAACCAGTAAGTGTAAGTAATTCCAGACTTGTTTCTCTTATAGTATATGCCACAGGAGAAGAGATAGGTGTATGATCTCCCTTGCTCAGAAAGACATGGAAGGCAAAAAAACTCTTAAAGGTAATGATACTAATTTAAAAGGATGTTATGGCCTGGGCTTGGTAAAAGGTTCATTCTCAGCTTATTTTCACAGCAGCCTTTACTGTCTTGTTATTTAGGCCTCCTACAACAGGATATAAATTTGCCCCACACCATTTAAAAAACACCCCAGGAATAATTATTGGCCACTGCAATCGTAGTTATCTGCACAGAATCTGAATGGAGACAACATAATTGTAATTTTTATTGCCAGCTAGGTAAGCCCCGTACGGCACCTCCTCCTTGTGATTTTTCTAGCAGCAAAATGTCACTGAGCTGATGGGTACACTCCACGATAAAACACAAACCTTTGCTCCACCATGAAAGCAAAGCCTCAGCGTGAATAACCTCTGTGGCTCTCCACTCACCTGAGAGCAGAGAGAGGTAGTTTATATCTGTCTGCAACATCATGAGTGAATTGGGCACTTGAACTAAGACTCAGGAGCTTTAATAGGGAGTTGTTTCTGCCTTTTCTTATGTGCTCCTGTAAAAGCAGAACTTATTTTGGGATGTAGTAAGTCAGTTTGTCTCACTCTTGTTTTACCTAGGCAATCACTGGGCAGCCTGGCACCACGATTGTGCACATATTCTTTGTAAAGTTTATACGTATGTATATACGTACATATATATATTTATATGTGCTTATAACTTAAAGGTTCCTTCAAATTTTGATTGCAGATTCACAGAAAGGTTGAGGTTGCAAAGGACCTGTTGAAGTCATCTGGTTCAGTTTCCCTACTTAAGCAGATCCACCCAGAGCCGGTTGCCCAGGGCCACGTCCAGAAGGCTTCGGATTATTTCCAGTGAGGGAGACTCCACAACCTCTCTTGGCAACCTGTGCCAGTGCCTTGTCATGCTCATAGTACAAAAGTGTTTTCTGATGTTCAAATCGAACAAACTGTGTCTCAGTTTGTGTCCACAGCCTCCTGTCCTTAACTGGGCACCACTGGAAAGAGCCTGATTTCATCTCATTTGTGTCCTCCCTACAGATATTTATACATACTGAGGTCCTTGATCCTATCAAAACAACAATTTCAAAGGAAACAGGATTTGTCAGGGAAAATCAGTTTGCCTATGGATTTGAACAAAGCTGGTTTTGCACGAATTCTGGGAATACCTATATCTGTAGGATGTGTCACAGGTGCCTAACATCCACTCTGTAATCTGCAGGCCATTTGCAGACCTTCCTTTTGATCAGAAAGGAGCATTTTCGCTGCATGGACGACAGGGCTGACTGGCCCACGCGTGGTTTGGGGCACAAATTTGAGGTACATTGTCACATGCAGGGTGAAGGGAAAGATGGTAACAGGGAGCAGCCACCAAACACTGAATTAGCTTGCACAACTAGTAAGTGGTGATATGGCAGACGAACTGTTGTGTTGGGCAGATGGCAACCAATAAACCTGGGTTGGAGGATGATAAGGAATCTCTAATTGAATAAGACAAGTGACCTTGTTTCTTGAACAGTGAGAAGTATTCAACATGTGGGACCGTCGTCTGGAAACATTTAGGGATTGCTGGTGTTATTGCAGTTTATCTAAATTATTTGGATAACAAAAAGCATTTCCAGAAAAATATGATTTTGCATAATCTAAAGCATTATATAGAGACAGTAGAAATACTGCAGTTCAGTAAAACAGGAAAACTAAATTGTAAGTGACAGGACAGTGCAGTTCTGTATTTTGCAGCGTCTAATGAAATGATAGATGGCAAATGTCAAAGATAGAATGTGCTACTATATAATCCTCTCAAATGCTTTTAATTTCTCAAAATTAATTCGCTGTTCCTCCCCAGACTATTATTTCTTAGCAACATTTGCAATTTCTCATATAATAATATTACTTCAACAAAAGCTCCTTTGGACAAGTGTAGGCTGTAAAGTAGCACATTGCCAAGTTAGGAAATAGATCTTTTTCAAAATAAAGTCCTATAACAGGAGAAAATAAACACACAGTATTAAGGAGAAACTTCTGGAGAGGTTCCCCAAATTCTGTCACCACTGGAGAGGAAGGCAAATCCTTGTCTTTTGTAGTTTTTCTTGGCTAGCAAGAGGAGTTGTACGCAAAAGCTTCGCCTGGTCCCTTTGGTCTGCTCTTAGTGCTATGCACTGGTATCAGGTCTGCCCTTAGCTGTTGGCCCACGCTGGGTCCTTGCTTGGTGCCTGGCTGGTCTTGCAAAAAGCTCACGGTCTGCCAGATCAGTGGGCACTGTCCCTGCGTGTGTCTTAAGGTGCAGGTCTTTACCTTCGTTTAACTCTGTTTCATGCTCCTGCTCAAATTTAGAGCTGCTCCCTTGGTTTTACAGTGCGAGAAACTGAGCATGGGAATGAAAAATAGAAGCATGTAAACAGGCAGTGCACTGTAATCTAAGTGCTAAAGCATGGCTCTCATCCCTTCAGTTCACCTGCTAAAACAGCTCTGGTGGCTCTCAGATACCACACATGGCTGTCATGGCTTTGCTAGCAGTGTTGGCCTGCACTCGTAATACTCATGTTCTGTTGTTGTTTTGGCAGGCTACTCACGTTTTCCTGAGGAAGGAACATATACAAGGGAAGAAAAACAATTCAAAAGCATGGGGCTACTGAAAAACAAGGTTCGCTGCCACCTCCCCTATGATAGCATTGCTGTGAGTAAAGCTTCATCACCAGTGTTATGTACAGCTTTGGCAGTGCAGGGCTGTCAGGTCTTGTTATTTAGGAACTGAGCGAATGGATTGCATTACTTCTTCAAACAGTCTTCTGAAATCAGGCTGTTGAGCAGAACAGGCACCAGTGCGGCTATAGACTCTCACATGGTTTGAATTGAAGCAGTCATCTTTCCTCCACTCCCCCTGCAGCCTGAAGGAGTTCCAGTGTTGGTGCACTACCAGGGAATCACAGACCTGAAATGCAAAATAACTGTGCTTTACTTATTTTTTGTTGTTGTTATGAAAGTGTAGAACTCTTCAGTTGGTCCAGGGCTGAATTAAAATATTCACTGAAGAATAAGCCTCACAAATACAAAAATATAAAGGAGACCATAACATGCAGTGGAAATTTTAGCCTTTTTTTGAGGATTCCACAGTATTGTGGTAGTCTGTGAAAAGTTTTAAATTTGTGAAAGTTCCAGTAGTATCATGGAATCTTTTTTAAAAAAATTCCTGTCAGTTTGTGGAGCATTTGTAGTAAATTGCCAGACTAGGGGTACCCACACATTGGAAAATTTAATTCTTATGATGCTTTACTACCATTACAGGCCCTTAAATATTTTAGTAATGAATTACCACTTTGAAAGTAAAGTAGCAGTAGGGTAGAATTCCTTTTGGCCATAAGGGTGCAATGGGTACAGAAATCCATCATTCTGCATACAAAACTAACATACAAATGATGGAAGCATAATGATTTCTGTTTGCATAACCTATTTTTTTGTTTTATGTGTGCTAAACATAACTAGAATCAGAGTTCCTGAAATATGCTCTGTGTGACCCAAGTGCAAGGGTGATTATAGTTTTTAAAATCTGTGGATATTTTGCTTCTTTGGGACTTCTGTGGTCAGTAGTACTTATTTCTACTGTTTGCTTTTGGTCTTCTGCATAGAGATTGTGCAGAGCCTAAAACATTTAAAAATAAAGTTTAACAGACAGAATCTATTAACTGAAAATCCCACCCTCTTGCAGTTATAATTTATGACTACAAATGTGAGAAAAAAATCCCTGCATATAAAATCCTTTAGTATCACATTGATGTCGGTGCTATCATCATGTTACCACTATCAGCTTCTTTTCCAGTTTACAGGCTAGCAGAGATAGTTTGTCTTTTCCAGTGCAGTGACAAGAGGTGGCAAGTATGAAATATGATCACGTTTGTGTTTGGAAAAACTCCGGTGTTTCTTAGTAAGAAAATGTTTGTGTATTAAGTGAAAGTGAGAAAAAGTGAGATGAGAATAATAGAAATAACTCTTTTGTTTTAAAAGTACAAAGACCACCTTATTAAACCTGATTAAAACCCCTCCTTCTGAATTGCAGAGCAAAACCTAAATATACGTCCTCTTTTTTTGCTCTGATGATGCGTAATGTGGCAATTTCTTTCCCTAATGATATGCTTTTGTACCTAAGTAGTCTTATGTTGCTCTGAGCATCCATGACGCTATGATTTCTTTCCCCAATGTTACATTTCTGTGTTTACTAATGTATCTGGCAGATTACGATGTAGAATACAGTTTTATATTTATGACTAAAAGCCAATTTTTTGTTCTTCACATGCTGCCTTCTCTGAGGTGTCACGTTCAATCAATAATGCTATGAATGAGTTGTTTCAAGCACATATTCCTCTTTCTAGTATTATTTAATTTTATTTTGACAAACAAACTTGAACCAGAGTAGTCTAAAATTCAAGCATGGATTCATTTTCAGCAGGTCAGCTTGTAATAAAAAAAAAAAAAAGTTAAACTTGCTAGAGAGAGGCACATCAATGAAAGTTAAGGAGATTCAGAAGTCTAGGAAATTGATTTTATTAATCCAATATGGTATATATATGCTCTTTCACAAGAATTTTAGTTTATCCTCTTTCTAAACCCACTAAATACTAATGAGGGGAATAGCAGTCACTTCTGGATGTACTCATTTAGTCTCTTTCCTAATTTACTCTTGTGGAGTAAAAATCCAACAGATACACAAGGCCATTGTAGGCACCAGAGGCAACAACTTGAAATGCATAATAAAAAGTCTCAGTTTATTAGATTTGTCCTTTTGCGATTAAAAACATATCTTAGCAGCAGACATCTGTTGGATAACTTACATGGTTCCTTATTGTCTTGGTATGTGAGAAAATACTGCAGGCTGTATTGCTCAGCCCTGTTAGACCCTGGTATGTTGCGGATGCACAGGAAATTAAGCATATGCTCAGTGGTGGAGTTGTAATAACATGCAAGTTTGGTGTAATCTGTTGAAATGAAAGAGTGTCATTCCTTGTCCTGTGCCCTATGAAAAGTTAAAGGGGGAAATGCTTGGAGCCTTCTTCCCTTGCCTGATCTCGTGTGATATATCTGGTTGGCTATTAATCAAGTTTGACAGAAAAAATAAGTGTGCGATAAGCAGCATACTGGCATCAAAATAATTTTGCAGCTACTCCTTTGCAGCCTTGTACTATGGCCATTGCATGAAGAGATCACTGTATACAGAGTAGTGTTATGGAGCAGAGCACCACTCTCACTAATTTTCACAAGTGAAGTTAGATTATTTTTTTTCCACTCGGTAAACATACTTCCTTCAGGATTCCTTAAATGGGATATCTCTTTCCTTAGTATAAGTACTTTTCTCTCTGTAAGCACAACTAACCCATCTCTTGAAAAGTGTCTGCTTTGAAGTCAAAATAGCACTGTGGGTTGCCAGCATGCAGCAGGTTTTGTTTGTGTGTACTTTCAAAGCAAAAAAGACCTTCACTGTTATGACAAAGTGTTTCAGAAATATTCAGGGCCAACTCTGTGTTTTGCAAATAAATATGTAATGAAGGCCATTGAAAAAGTCACCAAGGACATAATATTTATTTACATACCCATGCTTCATCTGAAATTTGTGTGCCACAAAGGTATCAAAACAGATAAAAAGCTTTATGAAGTCAATTTTTAAAATTTTGAAGATTCAAATGAATAAAGGCATATTCGGACTGATGATAGAGAAGGTTTAAATCTTCATATTTCAGGACACAAAATAGCCTCTATGGAATTCTAGGAAGGAACTCATCTTGAGTCTAAATATGCTGAGATACTGGGGTCTTTTCCCCCAAATGCAAATCAAAGAGGGACTATGTGAGAACAGTGGGCTGTTTTGATATACTGTGGTGATTACCACAGAATTGTATCTCCATGTACATCCAAGAGGACATAAACAAATATAACCCGTCCTTGCTGACAGCCTGAGACTTGCAGTAAGTGCTCAATCCTTCTTAAAGTGAATACTGTATTATCAAAGCACTAAGATTCATAAATGGAGATTTTTGCCTTTTCAGGATGTGGACAACAACAGAGGTTATGCCTCTAGAGCTCAGGTTTTACATCAAGGTAATGTGATCAATACCAGGAAATGCGGAGGTGAAGGCACATGCTGGGCAGTTATCAGTCTGCCTCTTCAGGACCTATGATTATTGTTGCAAAAATCAGAGTTAACAAAGTACCAAAAAAGTGGCATCTTCTCCATTTCTTGGCCTTCTCAAGTTGACATTAGAGACATATCGTACAACAGAATGTGATGGATACCAATATCAAAGCAGCGGATTAATTTTATTTGCTGCAGTACATGTGCTTTAGAGAGCATGGAAGTCAAACTGGATGATTTTATGATGTTTTCTGGTTGTTTGTGTGTAGGTATGAGAAAGGCCTAAGAGAATGCCCTCCCCAGTCCTTATGTCTTGCTCCAAACAGTTAATTTGAAGAGGCATTTCAGCTGGATTCACTCTGTTAGCTGTATCTAGGCTGAGTGATAGAGAAATTCCTTGGAACTAAGCTGTGAGTGTAATGTGAAGAAAAGTCAACATGTGCTATGAGAAATCAGGAATGTCTTTTTCCAGTGTTTCACTTGGTATGTTGTATGAATGAAGAGTTTTCTTTCTGAGACAGCGCAAATGGTACAATAGTATGCAAGACAGCTGGCTTTAGAACTTTGCAAGGAGTGAGTGAAGAAGGCTGAGAAATTCTCCTCTGGGAAGTGACGAAGAAGTGACTAGTACCTAGCAAGTACGGAGAATTTCTGTCTGATTTGTAGGCCACAGACTAGGAACTCCTCTGGGCTATCTTCTCCTGAATTATATGAACTCAAAGGGGCTATTTTTTGTAAGATTTGTAACTTATCCTTTATCAAAGTCTTCTAAACAAGTGTTTGATAGCTAACCTGCAACTTCTGTAAGTGGTACAAGTGGTTCAAGTATTTTTCCATCTACAAGATTTCCTTTTCCCATGTTTGTTTAATTTTCCCAGTGTCTGATTAAGCAGGTGAATTGCTCTGTGTATAAGTAGTATATTTTTCTTAAAAAGAAGGCCTTTGATAGTGCTCAATTCTGACAAATTTAATAAGTGAATATGCTACTTGATGTCAAAACAATTTACCTTTTTTTTTTTTATATATACCTACAGCTAAAGCTGTTTTTTATGGCTACTTTAGCCCAAATAAATATTCCTGACTCAGTGGATCAAGACAAAACCACAATCTGTAGTTGCTTCTTTTAAAAAATATCAGACTGGGCAGTAATTTGCTCACTCATGGGTTTTCTGGCTCCTTTATTAGATGTTATCCAGCAATTTAAAAAAAAAAAGTCTAGAAGAATCTTATCCTTGCTTTTGGACCTTGGACAAATCTGACCATATACTGATAAGGAAGATTTGAAGCAACAGGTACGTACATAAATTTTACATTTTCAGGTAAAGCGTTGGGGATAGACATAAGAATCGAACAGCACAGAGGTCCTGCTTTCTGATGTAGTCACAGTAAAGATGAAAATCCTGAGGTCTCCTCGTTTGATCTAAGGAATTTAGAAGGTATCACATAGGAAATCTTTGGTAAAATCAGGAATTGTTCCCACTCCTTCAGATTCTGGCTACCATGAAAATGCTTATTTTTGTCTTTCCTGGTTGACTAAGTGATTCTAGGGGATTTGCCCGATTTAAGGAAGAAGTTGATCTTGAACGTGTTTTTCTTAGTATCATACTTTTCATTACAGAACTAGAAAGCTCTACTTTTTTTTTTTTTTTAAATGAAAGAGGAACCCCACACACTTTTTCTCCTTATTTTTAATAATACCACAGACTTCTTTGCCTTGCAGTGAACCAGTTCCACAAGGAGATTGCCACATCAGATTATGTGAGTTTTCTTCATTTCCAGGCAGTGCCATTTAATATACATCTGCTGTGTAATAGATGCAACAAACCAAAATGATTTTCAGTTGCGTTAGTCTTTATTGGATCTGACCTCTGGTCTAGGAGGTGAAGGTAGAGTGGAAAATGAAAGCTGATTTGGTATTAGTCCACTATTCATATTAGAAAAAGTAAATGCTTTTTGCGGTTTTCCTTACAGAGGTGTCTTTATTCATTTGACATGCCTTTAATAACTAATTCTAGTTGTCTGGTTGCCAAGATAGATTTCCTACAGGCAGACTTAAAAGTGATTTTGTCCTCTTTGAATGCATGGCTTCAAATGATCCCAGAACAGCAAACATTAAACTTCCCCCTAGACCTTGAGATTTTCTGAAGCGCTGTAATAACATAAAAGGATAAGACTATTTGAAAAAAAATAAATAAATGAATTAAGCATGCTCCATATGATATTTGCAGGACAATAAAACTCCTTGTTTTTCCATGCAAACTAATATCTCCTTTCTACTGTAGGACATATGCTGTGGATTTCTCACAATGCCCATTTTATGGATTTTGGTATCATTATTCACAGTTGCCTGGGAATGAGAATGTTTTGTAGGCTTCATTTGAGAACAGGGAGCCAACAGAACCAACATTTTTTCTTTCACAGATGGCTTTATCACATTATCACAGAGCTTTAAATGTGTATTCAGTGTACATGTATCTGTGTATCATGAATGTCTATGAGCATATGTTAAGCTGGCATGTGAACTGTGAAGTCAGATGCCTTCCTTGTCACTTATCTGTGCTGTGCACATAAAACAATTAGGAGCAATTTTAAAACTTGGCTTCACACACAGCCAAATTGAGTTTGGGTCTGCTGGTTGCTTAGAGAAAGAACATGAGAAAGAATATTGCAATTACCAGGCAGGAACTCACACTGTCAAGGGATGTATCTGCTATGGGGCTGTCCCCATGCATTTTGGGTTATATTAGGTCAAAATCTGAAAGCTGCCTCTCTAGTGTAGGGATAGCCAAAATCCACCTCCTCTTTGGGTTGCTGAAGTCTGATAAGATACTAATCATGGGTAATTATGACAAAGCTTTCTACCTCAGCTGAGTCTTAAATCAGCTTGGTTTGATAATAAACAGAAGCAACCTTTCAGCTGAGAAGGACTTGGACAGACTATATTTCAGCTGAGGATCTTGGTGTTGTAATAGGCGGGTTGTGCTTAGTGACCAGGTCACCTGATCCAGTGCAGAGAGTTTCAGCCCTGCCCTCCATTGCATTGAGCAGACAACCAGTCCTGTCTCTCCCTGATGTTGAGCTGTTTAACTGCCACCCTCTAAAAGGTGATTTCATAGGATGCCACACACTCTTCCTCCCAGTCTGTGCTCGCCATTGCTTCTTTGGCAAGATCTTAAAGGATTGTTGACAAGAACAATGTATTTTGACATAAGAGATCACAGCAATGGCTGGTACAGTGCTCATGCATTTTCATTTCACTGTAGAAAATACCTTGTTCATGAGCCTTGGGTCCATCCCATCACAGTGGCAGCTCAAGAGTTTGATTTTAGTTTTTCCTCAGTTTTCCTGATAATAATTTAGCTGTATTGAATGTTTACAGAAGCATAGACAGGTGAGATATTTCATTGTCTGGGAGACTGGTTTACTTTCTAAATGAAATTACAAGGTCTATCTGAATGATCTGTCTTTGGTAAAACCATGTTGCACATTTTCTATATAACTGTACATAATTTTTTTTTCTTAAAATTTTGTGGCTTACTTAGTACCCATGAACTGGTAAAGGTCAGGACCCCTGTATGACTCAGTTCCCCTGCAAACTCTCAGCGGTGCAGGAGTCCTGTGATATAAATTAAATTTCATTTTTAGAAAAAAACAAAGTCACGCTAGACCTCCTTTGCTGCAAAAACAGGGTTTTTTTTATGGCAGTGATATGATGAATGATTGCTCTAGAAACAGCCTGCAGCTTATAACATTACCCTGCCAAAATAAAACTATGAAAGCCAACTTGCACAATACAAACCTGCTTAAGGAATGGCAACTTTAAAAGCAGAACAGTTGTTTTGAAATGCGAATAAATATTTTGGAAAGTTTCTCATAAATATTGTATTTTTTTTTACAGGACACTGATTCTCACGCCATGCAAGTTATAGCCATTTAATTGTATTTTATATGGTATCAAACTTTCTGCCAAAATCTGGTGTTGGAATGTTTTTCATTGTTACGGGTCTATCAACGTTACATCATTTACTGACTGCATCATGTGTGACACACATGTCTGTGCTTAACCTTTACAGTTAAGATATCTGAGCCTGCTTTAATCAAATGTTACACTGGTAAGTGGCTGTTATTCTTTAAAGCTTCCTTACTGAGGAAACAGGTCTGAGTTTTTGTATGTCCACCCACTAGAGGTTGCTATCAAATTTAATAGAATCTCAATGAAGAACAAATTGGCATTTAGAAAAGTCCAAAATTTAGGCTTGGTTGCCTTTGTTCTATTAATTTAACCTTTGTTTCTACCCCAAGCATCCAAAAGCTTTGGCCTGGGAGATGTATGTCCATATTCTCGGGAAACCACTAAAGCCAGCAGCTTCTTTGCAGGAATGAAAATGGAGAAATGCCAGAGTTGTTCAAATACAAAAGTTTCTTCCCTCAGAGAGGTGTCTGCAGATACCCTGAACGCATTCTGCCTATTCTTCACTGCTGTCGATCTAGAGAAGAGACAGGCACCCCCTTCAAACAGCCTTTTCAATGATGCTGTGGGCAAAACCATCAGGGTTGGATTTCACACCGCTCAGGATAACCAAGAACAAGATTTGCTCAGCTGTTGAACAACACAATGTAGCTACCAGAACCTGTCCCACAGGGGCCTTTCCTCTGGCATCCATTAACTAAGCCAATGACTATTTCTCCATTCTGGGGCTTAGGTCATAAGTTACACTACAATTCATGCTGTCTTTTGGGAAACTCAGATACCTTGGAGGGTTTCTTTGGTGAATGCTTAGCCTCGCCAGGTGTTTGTTAACTGTGCAAATGTGAAAGACTTTTACATAGCAAAGATTCTCCTAAAATGCAGGTACAAGACTATGATGAGAGTCCTACCAAGTTTCTGCTTCCACTGTTTTCGGTAAAGTTCAAAGGATGTAGTGTATTGCAAATCCCAGGCCAGGACTTGAACGTGGAGGTGGCAGTGCTGTTTAGGGAGGACACCAAGAGGCCTCTGGATGTGGCACTGATGCAGCTCATATGGTGCAGAGGTCACCAAAGGCAGCAAAAACAACACTGCAGGGCAACTCAATCACGCTCTGAAGTGGAGGAATGGAGCCACTGATACCAAACTGATTTCACTTCCTTAAAGTAAGTACTGTACATAAACACATTGCAGAGGTTGAGCTAAAGGTTTAGTCCTGATATTAATGAGACCATCAGAGTTACCTCACACAGCTTCTCAAACAAAAGCTGCAAACTCAGAGCTTTTTCCCACAAATTCCCTCAGTTCCAGCTTCTACTGCTCTGTCCTAATTGAAATACAGACTTCAGGAAGGTCAGTTCAAATCCAGTGTGATATAAATGGAGACAGTAATTTATTTGCTTGTCTGTATCCTGGAAAATTTTGTGCATCAAAGACAATATATAGATAGCCATCTCAAACTCTGTTTTCCCAGAAAACAAGGAAGACGGAGCAAAGATAAACTATTAAGTTAAAGATCCTCTCTAGACTAAAGTTGGTTGGCTTAAATAAATACAGATTTTAAACAACACTATAAAAAGTATCTTTTGACAGATTATGTGTTTGTAAATACTAAACATTAGTTGAGAAAGACTGTTACCTATGAACCTGTGGGAAGCCAGAGAAATTATTGGAGGGTGGGTTGTGGGGGTTGGCTGGTTTACTACTTGACTAATCAAAACATTTCTGTGCCATTAATTATTCTCATGGCTAAGCCTTGAGTATGTGGGTTAAAGACTTAAAAATTATCTGATTTGCAGCTCTTTTCTATTTCATTTTCTAGGTAGTGTAAGTGATTCTGTGTCATGAGAAAATGTATACAACACTGATAAATCCATAAAGTATTTGACCTTTAATCAATCCTAATATTTTCAATTCACAGAACCTTCTTAAATGCCTGTAACCTTGGCCCTTCCACTCCCATTCATCACAATTACTGTTTGAGCTGTCTGATGCAATGCACAAAGCATTGCATGTTGACATCCAATATTTTATCATTACTAAAATAAAATTTAAAAAAAAAAAGTAAGAAACATTCCAAGTATTTTTCTGGTTTGATATTTTCCAGTGCAGTGCCCAGGAGAGGAAAAGGGACGGTTGTGATTTATGTTGGTGCTAGTAGATATTGTTAATCAGTGTTTACTGTTAGCAGAATGTAGATGTAGTTGGTTCTTTAAACAAGTTGATTCTTGAAGTTATGCTAATTTTCAGTCATTGTTCAATGTTTTATACTGAAAATACTGGTTGTAAAATAGTTAGGTAGACAGTATGGATTGCATCTTAAACAAGATTTTAAGGAATCTGGAGCAGAAATATACATGAATTAAAAGAGTTTTGAAGCAAACCACGCAGATCTTATTTATGCTATAGCACATGAGTTAGGGCTAATAGGATTGTTACAAAAAAATCTAGCAATTTCTTCTATTCCCCAAGACTTTTATTATTGTCTTGATCAAAGAACACTGTAGTGATGGATGGAAATACTAACAAGGTGTAACCACAAAGGAGTTGGCTTCCGTAGGTGGCTGAAAAACTCAGTGCAGAGAACACTGGGCTCCTCCTGAAGGAACTTGCAGTTGTGTTGTGAATCCAAGCACAACATCCAATTTACCTTATCATTTTGGGGTCTTTTACTCTTTGTGTGCTTTGTCAGTGAAAATTTCAAGGTTTTTTTTTTTTCTTGAACAGTCTCCTTCTACACTCATTCCTGTGTCAAGCATAAAGAATAATGCATTGGGATTAAGATAAGTATGATCTGAAATTTTCTCGTGTAGCATTGGGTTTCACATCACCTATGATTCATGACTTCCATGGGACAATAGGTGTTGCCCGGGATTTTTGCCGAAAGTGAACTTCCATTTTCTTTGCATTCTGAATGAAATATGAGTCCTTGGATCTCTTCTATATTAAAACAACATTTGGATATGTTATCATACTGCTATTTGTCCAAATTCAGACCTATAATAGGCTCCCCAGACCTCTCACACCCAGTACCAAAATATTCTTTCATTGGAATCATTTAGGTTGGAAAAGACCTCCATTAACCCAGCACTGCCAAGTCCATCACTAAACCATGTTCCTAAGGGCCAATCTACACATCTTTTAAATACCTCCAGGGATGGTGACTCAACCACTCTAACCACTTCCCTGCACAGCTTGTTCCAGTGCTTGATAACCCTTTTGGTGAAGGAATTTTTCGCAATATGCAACCCAAAAGTATCCTTTACACACACAGACACACACACATATATGTCTTTATGTGCACACTTTTATATATATGCATTTATATGTATATATCCTTCAGAATAAGGAGGTATCATGACTATCTCAGTGCTGAGAGGTCAAAAGTGCAAAGAAATGGCAACATTAATGTTTTTAAACATGTAAGCTCCATCTTAGCTGGAAGGGTTTTATATTCTCTTTCTCAATCGTGAAGATTTTTCTTAACATAATTTTTATAGGTCTTAATTTATAGTAGGAATTATACTTTTAACGGAAATCATAAAAAAATTACATGGGAATATGATCTAAGTCCTTCCACTCTCCTAGTGATGTTTCTCTGTTTTTTTTCTAGCTGTTTTGCCAAGCCAAACAATATGATTATAACTGAGCACTGATGTGTAAGAATTAGCATGATATGCCTCTCTGATGCTGGATGGAAGAATGAGTATGATTTCATTTTTACTGCAGTTACCATGTAAACTCTTTCTGCTTATGAAGTTTTATTTTTTGTGGGTGGAAGTTTCACAGGAATGCCATGGAAAGTTTTACAGACTTTCTGGCCAGGTTGGTCACTAGTCTCTCTGACATCCTGACTCTGTTGACAAGAATGCGACATTAATTATGAGATAAAAATCTCAGCCTGCTCCAGAGAGCTCAGGGATCACGTCATTTGAGTATGGGAAATATGGACTGTAGAATTACTGTACAAGGAGTACACACACACTAAAGTGCCAGACATTCAGTTCTAAATAAAAGAGGTTCTGAGAGAAAGTTGTAGGTTCAGAGGCAGACTAAAGTGGTTAATTCTGCTGTCTTTAGTGAAACTAGAGAATGCTAAAGGAGCTATAACCTATTCCTAAATAATAAAAACTGTGGCAACAATTCAATTCTGCTGAGTACTGAATATCCTTAACTCCCAGAAGAAAATGGCTAATCATCAGAAATCACATTTTCTGCCATTCATGGAGAGGACAAATAGTTTGAGAGGTCCCAAAGAACATCCATTTCCTTTTCTTCATCTGTGCACAAAAGTTCAGTTGTGTAGATTTTGGACATTTTTATGAGGCTTAATCAGATAGTACATGCAGATTTATTTCAACCTGGTATAAAATGGAGTGGCAAAGGTTTTTGTCTCTGTCTATGCTGGTAAGGTTTCTGCTGATGGAAACTCTGCAAAGAGCTCATCTTAATAGAAATTTCAGGTACAAGACTGAAAATAGCTAAATTTAGCTTGGAAATATTTTCACAGTTTTGTGGAACAATTAGGTCATCTCCATGCAATGACGTAAGGATGCTAGAAGTAGTCTCAGGTATTTACCAGCATATGTCTGTTTTCTTACAGGAACTAATGGTATGGGTGGTCTGCGGCTTCACTTGTGTTTCCATAAACTCTTCCATATTGCCCTGTGGAGAGAAATATATAAAAAAAGCTCTTTTTTGATGCCATCATACTGTTGAAAGAGACTTAGAAGATCTAACATACATTTGAGTGCTGTGACATCTTCTTTCCTCTCCTTGACTCTGCAGGTATATACATCCCCTAAGAAATCTGTTCTTGTATGGTGTAGCTTATGCTATTAGTCCTATATTTTAGGGAAAAGCGTTGCTGATATTGTGAATGAGTACTACTCCATAGCTCTTGATTGTCCAGAATTCAATCTCCTGCTGAAACTGTTTTTCACTGCTCAATCTCAGAGACGCGACACTGGTGAGACTTGTCATAGGCCTGTATACACTGTTTTCATTGTACCTTGAACATATAACTGCTACTGCAGTGCTCATTTATTGCTGCATGAAATTGTGCCAGTTCTCTAGGAAGAAATCGGTGAAAAATGTGACTGGAAGTGTTTAGGTGGTAAGTAAATGGACTGGACTCAGTGACAGGCAGGGTATAAGCAGAGTGAGTATCAGGGGAATGTATCCCACTGTCTGATAGAGTCATCCATATAGGCAGATGTTATGATGGTGTTGCTGAGCCTCTGCATGTGGCAGCCATTGCCCCTGAAGTAACTTAACACTAACCCTAACCCTTCTTTTAAATCCCCACCCCATTTCACAGAGGAACTGTTCAAGCTGTGGTGAGACACCCTTTCTGAGGACATGAAAGTGGTCATATATTTGCTCTTCAGACAAGTGTTTGGGATGTTAATAATAGTGTTGTCTGAGTAAATGGAATAAGATTCATCCCTCATATTTGACTCTCTTCTCCTCTGCATGTATATCCTTAGTGCTTGGAGCCAGTGTCCATTCTCTTCCTATTCTCTGCCTCCTGTTTCCTTTCATACCCAACACTCATTTGAAAGAGCCAGCCATATACAGACACTGGAACTGTTTATCTTGGTAGAGTGAGCATTATCTATGCTGTTCAGCTTTTTGCCTGAAGTCTTCTGTGTTTCCTTTTTCTGAACTTGACTCATTTCCTTGAGTCTTGTTGCTTAACATCCTGACTTTATTCAGATACTAAATTCATAGCAGCCAGCCTTCCCCTGTAACCATTTTCTCTCCCAGTCTAAGCTTTTCTGAGTTCTTGGTGTTTTTTGTTTGTTTGGTTTTGTGTTTTTTTTTTAATAGTTCTCCATTTGAGGAGTCTTGAATCAGGTTTCGGAGGTCAGTGATCTAGGACAGGTTAGTCCTAATTGCTCAGCAAATATGTTCTCAGGCCAAAATGTGGTTTCAGATCAAAGAAACCTGGCAGTGTGGTAACAATAATCTTGGAAGATGAGCTGAAGTTTATCTATTCCTGCATGAAATTTCCATAGGGTTATACTGAATTTTCATTCTTTCAGATACTAAGCTGAATGACTTCCAAAGGGTAGGGCCAGAGGAAATACATGTCACTTTTACAGTGCCTTTAGTGTAAATTTTTACAAGGATCTAATGAAATATTATTATACTTTCCGTGTATTCTGACTTGAGTTTCAGGAGTACCCCTTCCCTTGCTTCGTGTAAAGGGAAGGAAGAGGTAAGGACATATATGTTACCCAGCAAGGCAGAAGATGTTCCTTTTGAAGATATTTGTGAGTGTGCTGTAGTATATGAAAATCTTCTCCCAAAAATTCCTCCAAATTTGCTTATCAATGTCCCTTGAAAAACTTGGGAACCTGAAGTAGAAACGCATGAAATTTTTTAGTCTATAGTGTTGCTGGATTTGTCCAGTGAGCTTGGCACATTTCTGCAGACCTATCAGCAGGAACACCTATTCCTACCACCTATTCCTACCTCCCACCAGCAGGAAAAGAGTTGTGTGGGTAGTGCTGCATCATATAGGGAAGACAATGAAACCAAAATAAGAAGATAGAATTAGTAATAAAATGAAACTTGCGTCCAAGTTTCTGTGAGTGAAATGGTACAGTTCCTTTCCAATAGATGAGTCTACAGAGGCATTGTGGTTGTTCACGTCCACACATATTTATATATGGCAGCTTTATCACTGAAACATCAACAGCTCAGAAAAAAAAAACCTAAGTAAATACTTTTTCCTTCATTTGAGTTCTGTAAACTGTTCACAGCTGTTACTTCAACTGCAATGTGGGAATATTCTGTAAAAGGAGAGAAAACTTCACGGGCTGAAGTTCAGTTCCTACATATTCCTTCAGCAGGGGCTTATGGCAGTGGCCTGTCCATATGTGGAGGGGCCAGAATTTCTCCCTGCTGAGCTCACAGAGCTGCAGGAAGCCTGGGCTTGTACGGGTACGTACCTTATATAAGTTTTATACTGCTGCTAAGTGACCATGAAGATCGTCTGCGCTTGCAGACCCTCGGACAAGCATGCTTTGGCAGTCAATGAACTTCACTTTTGGAGCTCACACTGTCTGGATTCCACAGTGGTGGGGAGGAATGCCACATTTCCCAGGGGGAACTCTGGGAAGTCTGGAGGAATCTGTTCATCTCCTTTTCCAATTCCCCTACGTGTTCGGTGCAGTGGAATCCATCACATAAGGGTTTCTCTAGGTATAGGGCCATCATTCCCAGCTGATATATGCTTTTACCCACCTTTCTCATCCCCCATGTAGTGGCTTTGTAATCTTGAAAGACTTGACGTTCCAGAAATGTTGTCAAAATCCTGTACCGTTGTAAGATTTCACACATACAGTTATGAGATGTGAAAACATGTACTTGCATGAGCAACAGGGCTTAGTAACCCTGTGGCTTTCTCTGATATAAATATATATAAATGAAACTTTGTTTGACCCTTCTTTTTGTTTTAAATACAGGTGGGATTGGTCAGAAGTCTGTAAAGCTGTTAAGAAGCCACTCAGTAAGACTATATGAGACTATGCATTTAGCACTGTTTTCTTGGGAAGGTAGGCACTGTATATTTAATATCTTTTATTTGTTTTGCTTCTGATGCCTTCAAGTGTGTTTGGGTAATTTTTCCGCATTACCATGTGGGATAAAATTTACACTCCTGTAAAGCAATGAATACAAAACCAAAAAACCTGCTCTTGCTTCCAGAAGCTGAAGACGTGAAAAAACACCAAATGCTTAAGCCTGTAGTAAAATACTGAGCTGGCAATACTGTTGTTCTCTTATACCAGGATATATAATGCATACTCCCACAGAAAGCAAGTGTTTAGCTTCTAGGAAGCACACCCAGACTTCTCAAAGAAACCCAGCAACCACAGCAAAGGCGCAGATTGAAAGGATCCCCTAATGAGTGAATATATCCAGGGCTTTTAGTTCCCCATCTGCTGTTTTGACAAATGCTTGTAAGCTGTTTCGCCAGCAGATATCACTATGTGTGTCCAAATTACAAGTGAGAATGAGAGAGAAAAAGCATTTCTCTACTCATAAATGACAGGCAGATTTAGGAATGTCTGCTGGAGTTTATGTGCATTATTAGACACGTTTTTAATTCTTTTGTCAGCTTCTATTATGAAGTCATTTCACTTCAATGCAAATTAAAACATAATTTTTCACCTTCTTATGTTCTTTTTTTAAATTATTATACATTTTTTAATGTGTTGCTTGATCGTGGCCCTTAGAACAATACAAAAGCCTTTAACTGTCTGAATTGAACTCTGTGGCCTTTCTTGTCAAAAAGAGCTCCTGGATTTATTTCTGTATACATTGACACTATAAAATGTTACTTTCTTTTCTCTCTTCTTGAGGCAAAGAGCTATAAAAATCAAGTTTCATTGTCATTTCAACCTTTGTTCTAAAACATTATGATGTGTAGAAAATTGATTAACTGAAATTTAGTATATACAACAAAAGGAAACTTTGTTGAAATCCAGAGGGGCATTTCTGTTCATTTGATAAATGTATTAGTTTCTTTGGTTTCCTGAATTACCAGGTAAAGGGCAACATTTTCCAGATCTAACTAATTTCACTGAAACATATGAAAGACAAATAGCAGAAGTAAAATCTAAAATATTCTTCCCATGGGTCTTAAAAAAACCCACCCCAAACTCTTTGTTTTGAAAAGCTAAAGTAAGAGTTCAAAATTAAATGGATGATTCATGTGAGATATGTGAACTGAGCAACACATCAAGCTGTTGTACCAGCTGAAATGGCCTGGGTTTTCTCAGCACTGTTAAAGAAAAGAAACAAGAGGTGAAAAAAAATAGATTGCTGTGCTACTCCCCCTACACAAGTGTCGCTGTGTCTCAGGCTCACAACAAACCAGACCCTCTGTGATGAACTCCCTGTGCCAGGGTGAGGGATTTTAGCTTCGTGGCTACAGGGACAAAGTTTGCTCTCTTTGTCTCCCCTGGACACGGAGGAGCTGAGGGTTGGCCAGGATCTGTAGGAAGAGGATGCTGCTCAGCAGTGGAGGCCTTGTGAAACCTTTACTCACATTAGCGACCCTACTGCTTCCACAGCTGCAGCTCTGCAGTCGTATGTTATTCCTCCATAAACCTATTCCCTCCTGCTGGCACTTTCCTGGACGTGGAGTGCAGCAGAAGGCTACCATGCCATCCTGAGGAAATTCTCAGACGTGTAGACAACAGCTTTACAGACTCCCAATCTCATGGTCACACTCAAAGGGACCTACTGTGTTTTGCCACAAATCTTGCAAGTGTGAGAGGTAAGCAGCCTCTGCAGGCAAGCAGCGAGGGAAAAAAGCAGTTCAAACTAGTGGAAGTATTAGTTATCAATTCACTGACACGATCACAGTATGTTTCTTACTGAAGGTAATTAAAGAAGAAATCATGTTCTTGTGTCTGATATAGCAGATACTTAAATGTAATGTAGCAGAATGGAAATATGAATAATTTTTTTCATCAACAAATATAGCATATGGTGCTGTGCTTTTTTTTTGCCTTTTATTGAGTAACGATAGCTTTAAGCAAATGCAAATGTTCCCAACTGGACAAAAGAGAATCCTTAATTTAATCTACTATGTGAGAGACATTATAGGCCCCACCAAATATTAACCATTGCCTCTTGATGCACAAAATATCCCTTTTGCCAGTGTCAGTCATTTATTTCAGTCTAGACAAAATAGCTCCTAGGTGTTGTAGGGAGAAACAATGGCGTCTGAGTGCCTCCTGGAGAACATTCAGACCTTGAGCATATTTTGGTTTCTGCTGGAGTTGAATTTGATGTGATAGGTCTGGAAAAATATAGAACTGACAGTCTATATACACAATCAGGTTTTTAGTCCACATGGATAATGAGACCCAAGAACCCAGCCACTTTTTGCATGCCACTGTCAATTTAAAGTGCATTTTTAAATGAACAGTGGGGTTATTTGGGTCTATTAATTACAGTAATTGTTTCCTGCGTGGAAACCACATGTATGAGATGTGAAAGGCGCGTGTGTGTGAGAGGGAATTCTGGCGTGTGTGAGACTGGTGCAATTTCCCTTTGAAGATTTTTTTTTAATCCCTAGAGAGGGAGTTTGTAATGAGCAACAACATTTACACTGAAGACTTCAATGCTCCTTGTTGCCCCATCTGCTGCCTTGCCTTTAACGTGGAGATTAAAGTCAGTAGTTGAAGCTGCTCCTCCTTTTCCGGTGTGGCTGATATAAATTCTACATCAAATAGAAAGGAGGAAGGGCAGGTTTGGCTGTCAGCAAAAAATGAAGGAGAGGTCTGACAGCGGCAGGAGCAGGGGCTCAGTTCTCATTAATCTGGAGGGCACCAGAAGAGTAAACATAAAACTTTGGAAAGATGCCTACTGTGCCCTTTAAACAAAGAGCCTGTGACTGGCATAATAAGAAGAGCAGTTGTTTGTGCACACCTTGATGGGCCAGGTTTCTCATGGCAGTTTTTTTGTGACAAAGCCAGAACAGAAGGAAATTTGTTATTACATGGGCTTGATCACCAGAATAAGGAGATTCAGATGATTTTTGTGACGCGAGTAGTCCAGGGGAGAAGTATCTCTGGCAGATATTCTCATGTTACTGCCCTGATACACAAAAGGATAAAGTTCTTGTGAACTCATTAAGTGCTGAGTACCAGAAAAGGAAAGTCAGAAAGAGATTAATCTGACAAGGAATCTGTGATCAAGTCTACCAGCTTTTTTGAGGGAAAGTGAAAAATAAAATATGTTCTCCCTGAAACTTTTACTTTTTAAAAAATGCTTCACATTTAGAAGCACTTTTGTGTTGACCAAGTACTTTATGCAAGTATTACTATTTCATAATTGAATTATTATTAAATACTTCAATTAGTTATTTTAAATGCATAATTTAAATTAGTGTCTTCAATTAAATACATAAATAGAATAGTCTCTGTAAGTGAACTGCAACAGCCTAATAGCTTGCTATATTTTTTAATTTGCTTTATTAACAAAGAAAAAACAAACTTCTATATGAGTTGTTTTGTGTCTAGTCATGAATAAAAGTTCTCACAGTATCAGGGGATATTAATGGGCAATTATATTTTAAGTTTAAAATGGATTGATTATTCCTTCCTGAGAGAACTCCAATGCACAGACAAACTGCATAGAAATAACATGTCAGCAATATCGCACTACTGTACAGATTTTAAAGATAAATTTCCATCTGGCAAGCAGACATTCAGGAAGGAACCATTGTTAATGCAGCTTTCACGCAAAGTTCATCAGGGATAAAACCTGACTTGAAGATTCATTCCTACTTCTCACAGTCGGCAGATGTAAATATACTCTAGATGTTTCTTAAAGAAATCAAGCACAAATATTAAAAACTGAGTTTCTTCTCTTGTTCCACTGGAAGTTTTGGACTACTCAGATGGTCCTTCTAGAAAACAAGAGCCAAACAGAAAAACAAAAGGAATTTAAAAAAATGACAACTAGAAACCAAGAAGAAAACATGCACTGTAAATATTAATGCTTCACTGAAAACTTTAATGTGCTCAACAAATGACAGTTAATTTAAACCCTGTGAGGAAAAATAAATAATAAAAAATGTCATTTACAAATTAGAAGGCAGGAAGGGAGCCCGAGCTTATTGGAGTGATATCCCTGCTGACTTCAGTGGTCTTTGGAGAAGGTCTCCTCTCATCTGAGCTGGGTCAGTGCTGCTGACTTCCACAGAATGTAGAAGAGAGCCAGGCCCTCTTTTGTGTTTCACCACAATATTAGTCCCAGCATTATACAAGGTAAGATAATGGAATAATACAGAGGTGTTTACTATAAAACACATTGAATTTGTTTCCCTGAGGCACATTCGACTGATAAACATGAAAAATAATACCCTCTGTTACTGTCATACCACTTGACCTGAGGTGTCCAAGGATTATTTGCAAAATATTCACAGCATATTCTGGGAGAGAAGAAAAATTAGTCAGAAAAAAAAAAAGGTACTTTTAGTAAACATACTATAATAGGAACTTATCTTTGCTCGTGGAATTGAAGCTAAGAGTAACTGCTACTAGTAAACAAAGTAAATATTAAATCCAGCAGAAGAAATTAATCCGTTTGACTGAAAGATAGAATTTCAAGATGGAATGATAGCTCAAATTTCAAAATGTCATTCATCTTGAGCTGAAATTAAGTTTCAGTCTCAGAATTTTATTTAGGGAAAAAATATTTAGAGTGGTATTAAAAATATGTTCAAATGTATTGAAATTTTAAGTACTGATGAGATCAAGGTGTTAATGCAAAATATTTTTACATTATTTATATACATTTTGTAAAGAAAGGAAAGTTTGCTTAAAATGTTTGTCTTTTTTTTTTTTTTTAATAACACTTCATAGTTGAAGGAGTAGATTTGATGGACACGTGCTTACTCACAAGGAAAGATGCAGCTACTGATTCATAAGAACCAATGGGCTTTGTTTATAAAGGCTAACTGTACAAGTGCTCATTAAGCATGTTTCAGGCTGCTTATGAGATCTCTTAAGATAAATAGTTTAAGAAAATAGGGTCCGTAGTCTTTACCACTAATAGGAGTTATACAAATCTATCTGGGAAAGAGTGTGCCTTATGGATATTTTCTTATTTACATTGTGTATTGCCTTCCCAACGGCCATTGCAGATTTGCTCTCCATTTTATAGAAAGCTGATTTATGTGCCAGTTGACTCACTGTGGTTCACTGAAACGAAGGCTTGTTTTAAAAGTGAACAGTATTGTAACTCAACCTGGTAAGTGTGGGAGACAGCTGTCTGCAGTTCATAATTTGAAATATTGTTTTAATAATTGTTTCTTTCCTTTTCTTAAATCAGTGGTAGAATATTGCCATTATGGGAATTTAGGTAGAAACACCCATTTCTTATAAAAGAAACAGACTTGCAGAGAATGGGGCTTGGTGGTAGGGCACCTGTTAATTATTTTCTCAGTCACAAACTAAGGTCTGAATTCTAACAAATTCCCCTTTTCAATTTCAAAAGCTCCTCAGGAAGTGCGTTTACACTGAATTTAGAAAACTTTATTTTAAAATTTTAAAACTGGTGCCAAGCTAAAGAGATGCTTTAGCCTTTGGTAGTGATGTGGCTCCATGCTTGGCTCTGGAAAAACAGGATATGGTGCTTCGGAGTCACATACAAATCCACCCCAGATCTGCATCTGAAAAATATCTGCTCTTTGGAAGCTTCTTGCCTGTTGATGTGGAATGATGTTGATGTCCTGTACAACAGTCCTTCATCATAAGACTTACCTATGTGGGAATTAATTGACGCTCATAAGTTAAATCTAAAACTGGGTTCAAGCATCTATTGTCACAGTACCTTGGGTGTTTGAAGGGACTTTAAAGCTGTATGTAGATTCTTTACAGTTAGACCCAGGGCATCCCTTCTCCTGTCACATGCTGGCTCTCAGCTTCACGTAGGCAGGGGCAACCTCCAGATGTGCTGGGAGAGCATTTGGAGAGGGCAAACAGTGGCTCATGTGCAGGTGGCCTTTGGCAGAAGAGCAATTACGCCAGGAAGCACTTAGTAGAGGAGTAGTCGGGGAGGGAGGCAGGCATCTGCAGAATAGCTTGGATGCAGTTCAGACATTGGGATGAGTGTTAAAAAAGAGTTAGCTGGTCACAGCCAAGCTAGAAAACTGTGTCTCTAGCTGAGCAATGAGCTTTAAAATGGAGGAGAGGAGGAACAAACAGGGGTTATTTTCTCTGTGACAAATAGGGTAAGGCTGGCTGAGTTGGAGTGGCTGGGTTGGGCAAGTAGGTAAGAAAATATGCATACATGTCAATGCAGAGTGAACAGGTTGGGTGATGAAGTCAAAAGTCCTGGGTCTCTGTGACAAGAGCTGGAAGTACTCACTGAGTATAAAAATTTGTCAGCCTACTTGGCAATCTGAGTATAGACTAGCTTACCTAATGTTAGCTAGCCAGATTTCAACATTTTGCCTAAGACCCACTTGTTTTTGTAGTCACATATGGAACTACTGCAGGGCATAAAGCTCTGAGTTTAACAAATTCTGGATAAATAATGCCTTGATTCATCAGTATTTGCCAAATTAAATAATTTCTTAGTACTCATATTTAGACCCCAAGATTTCTTATGGTCCTGCATAATAAACTGTTTGTGCAATTAGCAATAAATTTGTCACTGTAAGCCACTCTTTAAAGCTGGGAACAAGTATAACATTTATTAGTGTGTTAGAGTTTGCAGTTAAAAATAGCTATCCTGTTCTTATACAGCGAGAGCACTTTCAGGCTTGTTTTCTCCAGCTCTGTAGATACAGGGAAGGTAACAGAATCAGCATGAGTATGCGATAGAAAATTATATTCTTTGTATAGAAATGAACTTTATTTGCAACATATTTTGCTAAATGAAAATCAGCAAATTTGATTTCATTGCCTTGCTACTTCTTTCAGAATTGTATTTTTGGCTTTAAGGAGCATTTAATGATACCTGTTTTAATTGCAATAGGCCTTATCCAAAATGTGGAGTCTGGTGCTGTTAATGTTAATACACTATACAAATGTGCAATGTTAATACATTATGCAAAACCAAATACCACCTGGTGCCCAGCATGCAGCTTTAGCACTTAGTAATTAAACAACACACAGTGCAGGACTTAACTTCCCTCACACTGAACACTGTGGTCTAGCACGGGCCCCTGAGGTACCAGTCTTGCAGATGTCTTTGCACGGAGCTGTGTGGCGAAGTTCCTGAGACTACTGCTTGCAGTGCAATTACACTGTGTAACACAAGCATTGACTTTCCATAGTGTTTAGCAGAACTGGTTGTTATTTATTTGGAAATCTCAAACATTAGGTGTTATTTAATTTAGGGAGCAGTCTGTGTAATTTGGATATACCTTGGCTCCTTAGGAGATACCTTAATTAATATGATTTTCTTGATTATCTGATTCCTAATTAAATTTAACAGAGTGTATATATTTTTAAAATTTGATGTCTATTTTAATTTCCTTTGATTTGATTTTGTAATAAATCTTTTAGGCCACGTATCATGACTGTTAGCTTTGCAAAACCAAAACTGATGCAATATAGAAGAAAAAGTTCAGCTTACAATGAACTTCAACCTGTAAGAGGGTGAGTAATCTCCTTTATATCAGTAGGAGAAGAACAATCCGGGCCCTCACATACCTGACCCATGTGTGGAGGGTGGTAGCTGGGAAAGCTGAAGTCTGAGAAGGAAAAGGGGGAGACTTGGGACAAGAAGGGTTCCAAAGAAAGGATTTAATTATATTGGAATTAACTCTAAATCATTCAGCTGGACTGAAACAAAATTAATTATAAAGCATTTGTTTTGAAGAAACTGAGCCAGAAAAAGCACAATGCTGCCAAATAATATTTAATAATTGTATTCAAAAATTAGAAAAAGAACCCTTTGGGACTCTTAGTAGATCATTGAAACCAACTGCTCTTTTGATGAAGTATGTGTCTTTCTCAGGTTAAATTACAAGGGCTGTCTCACATTCTCATGAGATTCTGTAAACCTATATCACATTATGTTAGTAAAAGCAAAATAAAAAGAATTAATTGGTGATCACAGACTTTCTAAGAAAGGGCAGAGCAGAATTTTAACGAGCAGTTACTCAACTGTCTGTTTCACTACTTTTCCCCAACCCGAGCCTCACGTTTTCTATGGCAATGGGAGAAACGGCTTTTCTTGAACAATTTCACATTTCCTGGCCCTGCTCATGTCTTGTAAGTGATGACGTGTCTTAGAAAATAGAGCAACAGAAAGTGATGGCTCTTGAGTGAGTTGGGAAAAAAACACAAGGAAACCTTAAAAAAGAGAGAAAGTGATGTGTTTACCTTTTGCTTTGGCTTCAGCCATGTCTAGACACAGCTTTACGTGCTTAGTGGTAACCCCAGAGCCTAGGGAAGAGTCATCTCACTCATTAATGCCTCCTTGACGCATTTTAAGGCAGTGCCACCAAAACTTCCAAAATCAGGTCTAGCAGGACCTGGCAGCATGATTTTGCCTTCTTGAAAACAAAACCTTGAACACTGTTGATGTGTGCTGCCAAATGCATCTAGCCCCGGAACAGGCTGTTCACATGCAATGCAACTCTCCCTTGAAACTCCATGGGTGTGTATTCACTGCTCAGGCAATACTTCAATGTTTACGTTGGTTTGATGGATAAAGCCTTCAGAGATGTTTTGCATAGAGAATTCAAATGTAGTAACAAGTCAGGAAAATCTTAATTTGGTTGGACAGCTCTGTGTTAGATCTCAGGTGCCTCACAGCTGTGAGCCTTTTTTCTTTTCAACAGTGTTTTAGTCAAGAAGTGGAATTAATGTTGGGTTTATCTTAACATTTCTGATTTTTTTCTAGCTTAACATAGCTCCTTTCTTGCCCATTTTGTAACTCCCACTGGGAGATAATTGAAGTCCCTCCTGGCAGAGTTTCTGCAGCAAAACTGTTTTTTTTTTCAGGCTCCTTTTCTGTTTTGCCTCACTTAAAATTGGTGGAAATACGGCTGGATGTGTTGGTCAATTTTTAACAGGACTATGGGTGGCAATGGTGGGCAGGATGGCTGATGTGTTTTCTAGTAAAATACAAATAAGCCTTTTGGATTTTTAGGTGTTAGATTTATAATTATTCTACTCTCTTAGGCAAATTGTCATGTTGTAAGTTCCATGAAAATATTTCTTGATAATATAGGCTGTGAAGGGTGGGCTGTATGTGGAACAACTTGGAGGATGGGAAGATTAACTTGGGACTTCATGTTCTGGGCCTTTTAACTCTCTCCTAACAACTGTCATGGAACTAATCCTCACAGGCACATTTCTCCCAAGATGTTTCTTCTGTAGGGGAATTTGTACTGTTACTTCCAGATTTTGGTGAAAGAAAAGCTAGTGCCGAGTGTCCTGACTTTGACTCTACATACAGGTGCTAAATCTTTATCTGAAGTTCAAATCAGAAATTGTCTCTAAAGAGGGATTTGGCAGTCTCCCAAGGGTTTTGCAGTTCTCTGTTGTGGCGATGTAGGATCATAGAATCATTACGGTTGGACAAAACCTCTAAGATCACAGAGTCCAAGCATTAAGTCAATTCTGCCAAGTCCACCACTAAACCATGCCCCCAAGCACCACATCTACATGCCTTTTAAATACCTTCAGGGATGGTGAATCCACCATGTTCAGCCTGTTCCAATGCTTGGCAACCCTTTAGATAAAAGCATTTTTCCTAATATCCAACCTAAACCTCCCCTGGTGAACCTTATGGTCTTAGAAACCTCACGAAAAGAATGGCATAACAAGGTGAAAAGGAATGGAAATAAAAATTCTGGCCAGGCTGATAATTGCTGAGTGGCACCTTGTGTGTAAGCGCTTAGTCAGTATCCATGACACTGCTCCTGCTGAACAGTTTAACCCCATCTGGGAAAGGCCATGGATTTAGCAGAAACCTACAATACACTCTCTCCTTTAATCCCATAGAATTTTTTTTTTTCTCCACAAGTTTAATGTTGTGAATCAGAATAAGTAACTGCAAAATACATCTGGAAACTGAAGGATCAAATGGAGAAACATGAGATGTTTCTCCAATATGTGGGTCAGATTGTTGGAAATCCTTGCTTTCCAGAGGAGCAACAGTGCCTCCCTCCAGGTAGGAAAACCGTGGCTCCTATCTGGCTTTCTGCCATAGAAGAGGCAGGGCAAACAGAATATTTCAGGGATATTTTAAAAACCTCTGATTGTTTAGAAAGCCTGGTAATTCTTCCACATCTCAAACTATGCC
Source organism: Pseudotriccus pelzelni (assembly GCA_035584735.1). NCBI lineage: Eukaryota > Metazoa > Chordata > Aves > Passeriformes > Tyrannidae > Pseudotriccus > Pseudotriccus pelzelni. Next base: position 23,528,920 of record JAWMRA010000113.1, read on the forward strand.
AGCCACTCATAGCAGGCTTAGATACAGAGCAGATCCCAAATACATTCTTCCAGGGAGTGGGGGGCTCTGCTGTGTGTGTCTGACTGTGCTCCTCAGGCAGTGCCGTACCATCACTACATATCAATTTGTAGAACTAAATCTTTACTATGGCCATTATAATGTCCATAAAGCGGCTATAGAAAGAAAGTAACACCACATCACTGTGGTCTTGCCTTTGAACACATTCTCAAAGATATAATTAAAACCACCAAACTTATTTCAGCCAAAGTTCATAAGTGATGGGTCTGGCATCATGCCGATTGCAGGAAGGCTAATTACACCATAAATTAAACTTTTTTTTTTTCTAACCAAACATTATGACCTTTAATAAAATTGTTTTTACAACCAGCTGTCAATAAATCATCCAGGAAAGCTAGTGAGAAATGTTCTGTGAACACTCCACTTCTGTGAATTTCATTAGCTGCAGTTTATTTGATTTTTTTGTGAGCTATGGTGGTTTTTAAATCTCAAATTAAAAGCTCCGAACCATAAAAACTAATTCAAGAACATTAGCATCTTGGTCTCTGAAAATGAGCCTCTCTAATTGCAGAAATTAGTCAAGATTGTATAACGATCAGGAGGTCATTAAAAAAAGAATAGTGAGTAGGCTGTGCTTGATTCAGCTACAGCAGCTCCAGAAAAGCTTTTTTTTGAGTATACCCTCAATGAAAGAAAACTGTCTCCTGGTAGACTGATTCAAAAGCACTGTGAAAGCCTTTTAACCTAGCAGTTTGATTTCTGAGATATCAGTTTTCTGCCCTTGTTTATTCTCTTAGGAGCATCAGGACTTGAGTTTGGACACGTGTAAGAAGTTTTACTGCATGTTGTACTGTTGTGTCTGTAGTGGTGAAGTATGAGGTAGTGTCAATAGGCTTTACTTCAGGAACTCTTTTTGTTTTGCATTCTTAAGGCTCCTGTACTACTTCATGATAATTACAAATATTTGTAGGAAATATACGATACTGCTTGATTTGTGACTTTAAGGTGGACATATTTTAAAGTTAGGCATTTTTATTAGATTAGTACCAGAAAATGAAGCTGTTAACATTCTACTCCTCTGCCTCATAAAGCTCTTCTGAGTAGAAGAGTGGGGTTAGTTTGTGTTGTAGAAACCTCTAGAAAGCCCTTAAGTTTGAATCTGATAAGACAAGATAGTAATCCTTATTCTCAGCTCCTTTTTGGATTTGCAGGTTTTCTCACTTTTCTGTTTTCCTCCCTATATATTTTGACATGATGATTTCAAGCTCTTCTTAACTCTCACTGTTCACCTGACTTTCCATAGCTCATTTGTGTGGAATATGTATTATAAAAATCAGTTACATCTTGCTGAGCCCTGCCAAGCTTCCATGAGTCCCTCTTTATATGGTTGCTGGCATCTCACACACCTGTCTCTATTCTGCCTTGTGTTGTATATTCAGAAGGTTCCCCAGGAGTTCATCTGTAAATATATTTTTTTAGAGACCCTAAAAAGAATATTTAACTGAAAGGAGAAAATGAGATTTTCTGGAACCTATTTTTTATTAGTAAATTAAAAAAAATTACCTATTTTCCTGTACTCTCCTTTTTTTCTTCCAGATCTTTTTTTTTTCTTACCTTTTTCTCTGTCTCTTGTCACAAGCGTTATCTGAACCAAAAGTCTTTTGGCATGTCTTTACCAAAAATATGAAAAAATAAAGTGGCGTTTTGAGTCCTTATTCATCATTGCAGGTTTCCTGGGAAGCCAGTTGTTGTTCATAGAACATTTTGAGATACCCACACCCCTCATTCCATGAGCTCTTCTGAGTCTCAGTCCAAGACATCGATTTCCCTGCTGCATGTTATCCTCCTCAGAGTCTCACAAATAGGTCCATTTCCTTATTTCTTGCCATACCTGCATGCACAGTGCCAAAAATAGCCTTTCAAACCCAAACACTATAGTGTTGTCATTCATATTGTTCCCCAGCTTCCAGTCCCACATATACCAGTGTCTAAATGCAAACATATATGTGCACACATTTATCTATGGCATGGTGATGGAAGTGTCAGTTCTGATTATGTGACTTGATCTAACTGTGGGTTCCCTTAGCTAGCATATTGTAGCCTTGTTATTTCTGAAGCAAAGCACTTTCTGTTTATTCTTCATATTTTATCCTTAGTGAGACCGTTATTATAGCTGTTCTGATGATCTTTAATGTTTTCAGACTGAATTGCCATTTATACAGTGGTTTTTTTTCTGTAGGCATTTACGACATTTTCCCATGCCTGTGTGACATGGAACTGTCATTTAAATGTCTTGGCAAAAGTTTGAACTACTGCTCCACCCCAATTAAATACTGAAACATGAACTCTGAATTTTACTGTGAGTAAAATAAATCAATTATAAATTAGCAAGAGGTAGGCTACTGATGAGGGTAAAAGAAATCAGAATGTATAAATATCAGTTACTTGAATGCCATGAAACACACACACACGTCTGCATGTGCACGCACGCATAACGTTAAACTTGATCTGGACTTTTTCCTTCTGGCTTCATTAATCAACTAGCCAGTTAATCTGAAATATTTCACGTCAGCTTCACAGATCTGTTTTATGTATATACATTTTTCAGCCTTTATTTTGTTTGAGGTTTTTTAATATTACTTGGCTTGGCCTTCCACTATTTTGAACATTTAAGGTTTGGAAAAAAGTAAATTACAGACCCCCATGGACTGATGTAACACAAGAAGGCAGATGTTTTTCCCTCTTCTCAGGTCACACATTGTTTTTAAACTGAATACACGGAGTCCAATAAACTGCTTTATACAAAATACCAGTTTCATATAGTAGTAGGTATCTCATTCTGCAACCTTGTTTATTGTATGTGGAAATCATACCCACTTTAAATGAAGAGCTCCTATTTAGTTCCTCTAAGGTATTAATTCAAATTGATATAACTTTGTCCATGAGGAATACGCATAAGTGTCAGAATTGCCTTGGTGAGCAGTATAAAATTTTCACAAGTTCTCTACCTAGTGGTCTACTAATCTGTCTTTTGATTTATTTATTTATCCATTTATTTAAATAATAAAAACCTGAGTTTTGAAAAGATATCATACTTTTCAGAAAAGATTTTTTTTCACATGGACTTAACAGGTAATTCTATGAAGTGAGTAGTCTCTTCACACATTTTCATCAGGTGTGAAAAGGGAAACCCTGGCAACTAAGAGGGTCACTCCTTAGCACTCTTGCGCTGTGATACGACCTGCTTGTTAGGATTTTGAATCAAACTACTGCTGCTTTTGTTTTACTTTTTTTTTTTAACCTCTTTAGCATTAGCAGGACTACTCTTTTTATTATAATCAGGTTTTTCTTATTGTTTGGCTTTGTCTTGCAGCATGACTCAAGGTTCCTAGAAAAGACACTATAAACACTAATTATATCAATAGATAGCAATAGAGGCAATAGCCCCAGGCTTTTCACAGTTGTCCAATTTTAAGGAAGTTTCTGTGAGATTTTTCTGAGTTTTTGAACTGGTATCCTTTCATTGCATTTTACTTGCATAGGATATAAAAGATAAGTATTCCTTTCATGGATAAATTTTTGGTTGCTGAGTGTGTACCTGTTACTTTGTGCATGCTCTGCTATTTGGCTTCAATTCTGAAGTGAAAGTAAGTGGCTTTTTAGACTGCTAAAGAGTCTCAGGATTGTGGGAGTGCACAGGGAAAGTCAAGATACCAAACACCTGTTTTTCACTAAACTTGAGGATGTTGGGTAGGTCAAGAGGGGAGCTGTGGGTTAGCTCATTCCACTGTAAAGCAATGAAAACCATAAAATATTATGAGCAAAAAGCCACCTGTTCTTGAATTAGTGCTTGCCGTCTACCTTTGTGGTTTAAATTGAAAGTTCAGTATCCACACAGCCTGTGTTCCTTTCGTTCTGACACAGCATATCAATTTATACAGTGCCTTCCCAATCAGCTCAGTCTCAAAGCCCTTTGCCAAACATAAAAGCAGGTGCACACGTGCATCCCTTCCTCTCCCAGGCACAGCACTCTAACAGCAAAACAACTTTTCTGTTAACAATGCATAAAAATCAGGCGAGTTCAATACCAAAGTACTAGAGACAAATTTCAGAAAGATAAATCCATCATGGTGGATGGCTGCAAGACCTTGATTTTCTTCAGGCATTGTATTCTACAAAAGTAAATACTTCCCAAACAGCTTTCCTCTGACAGCTTCCTGGTCCTTTGTTGGACAGAAAACCTGATGGTCTGTCATACTGGTTTGTTCAAATTTAAAACATGAGTGTGGAAGAAGAGCCATTAACCTGACAAGAGTAGTCTGTAGTCTGAAGGGGCAGGGCCTTGCTATCCCAGTATTACATTGACCAAAAGAGAGCTGGCTGAAGGCAAGAAAATCAGCTTTGAGAGAGTTTTATCATGACATGCCTCAGGAGGTGGTAGCCTAAACAGATTTATTTTGTGCTCCTCTAAAGGTAATAACAGTGCAGCTGATCTCAGGGACTAAATGCCATACAGATATTTTTTTTTTTTCAGGCTTGAGTGTGTATCTTTTGACTCTTGTTCTAAACAATGCTTACCATTATTGATCTCAATGATCCCTCTATGCCTGTTTCTGCCTGTGGCATGGGCTATTCAGTCTGTTGTATTTGCTTAGTGTGAATGCAGTTAAGAGGGCTCTGCAGGATGAGGCTAGTATGGTCATGTTATGCTCTCAGGAAAAGCTTTTTTCATTAAGTCCATGGCTTTTAGGATATGACACCTAAGTGAGAGCTATGCTCATCCTCCCCTTCCCACACTGTCAGTGAAAAGAGAATCCTTGGGGCAGTGATTCAGGTATCACATAGTCTGAGGCATCATTTCTGGAGGTGCTTCTCTTCTCTTTACAGACAGCTTTTCCAGCAAGTGTGCAGCAAAGCTCAGGCCAAGGTCCCTTCTAATATTTTGTTGAGAAAAAGATATGAGCTAAAGCTCTCCATCATCCTAGGTCACGTTGGTGCATCTCTGTCACTGTATCTAGTGAAGCCCTAACATCCAGATGTGCAGCTTTTATAAGTACTCTAAATAGGCAGCACTCTGCCATTTTCAGTGCAGATGGCAAAGCTTGGAACCACAGCCTTCCCCTCAGAGGAGGGCATTGAAAATACAGGTCTGTGAAGGGGTCCTAGTTACACGGGCAGGGACCAGTTTATCACTATGTGAGTATAAGCAAAACTGTGTGTTCTTCACCTTCTGTGGACTGAGCTGTTAATAAATGGATTGTTTGCAGCAGCTGCCCAAGGCACACCCGACATCTCAGGCTACAAGCTGGGTGTTAAAAAAACCCTGTGAGGCAGGGGAGTGTTCTTTTATTTTCACACCAATGACTCAGCTGTGATAACTGCCCTCCACAAAGGCATTAACACCTTCACACCCAGCCTGAGGGATCATCTCTGCTAATGGGCAACAATGGACTGGCATAATAGGCAGCTGCAACACCTAGACCATCAAAAGATTCCAAAAATATCCCTTGACTCACAGAGTTAAATCATCCATTGTGAAAATCCCTGTCCTGGGGGAGGTACTGGACATTCCCACCTGAATTTGAGCATACGTAAACTTTGGGTTTTGGGATTTCTGGTACCACTTGTCAGATCCAGAGGAGAACCAGAACTTCAACAGGACTGCAACTGCCACTGTTGACAAGACTGCAATTGTTACTTCAACAGAACTGTGACCATCATCTGGACCAACTGGTTTTCCCTTCCTTTTACTTTTCACCCGGGGGGGCCATGTGGTGCTCAGCAAGGGGCTGAGGAACGTTTTTCTGTTCTTGTCGCAGGATCCTGCGTTATGCATCTGCCTTTGGGGGGTAAAAACAGTTTTCTCTGTATCATTGTATTTATTGTAGTCTTTTTAGTAGATTGTAACTCTGACTTGTAATCTCTTGAGTTAGGTTCATTTCTCCCGCTGGTTTACTTTTAAACCAGCACAGAAGGATGCAGGCTTCTGCAGTGGTTCACGTGCTCCCTGGCAGAGGTTGTTGTGAACAGGCTGATTGTTCAGTCCCACAAGAAAGTTTGCTGGTGTACAAGGTTCTTGTCACTCACCTTCTGTTGGATGTGAGAGAGGAGCTTTATCTCTAGTAAGGAAAAAAAAAAAAGGTATGTTTGGCTTAAGGAATAGCCATACGCAGTTCAGCCTTGTTGTATGTCATCTTTACTGTTAACACACATTTGCCAAGCAGTACAAAATGCCCAAGAGAACTTCAGCTTGCCTGTGTTTCCATGGGTATTTTCACATTTTTCTGTGGTTTTGTTTGTTTTAAAAAAATATTGTCCAAAGCAAAATATTCCTTCAGATAATGCTATAAATTTTAGTCTAGCTCTGATTCTTATTTTGTTAGCTCTGGCTTACTTAAACTCCAGGATCAAGTGAGACAAGTTCAGTTTTGCAAGCAAAGGAAACAAGAAGTAATGGCTAAGAATGTCAGAAAAATAGAAACGAGTCATGTCAGTCTCCACAAGAACTACACACAGATTAACTGATGAATTTTAATGCCAGTATTTCAAAGTTAGCTTGTATGACTTTTATTAAAAAACCTTTAGAAAACCCTTAAAAAATCATCAAAAGATTAATGAAGTGGCTACTTGATTTAGTATTTATAAGGCTGCTATTTACAGAAAGAAAAACCTCGTATTCTGCTCTGCATGCTCCAAATCCACTTCCTCCGTTTCTGAGCTTGTGCTATTAACCATTTCTAGAGCTCTGTGGTGGCACTATTAATAATCCTTTTGATATTCTTTTCTCTAATAAACATAAATCATCAAGAACTCATTTGGTATTAGCATGGATGCCATAAGTCTTTCTGTGGTCTTCCATCCCTTTATAGAAACAGTTGTATGGATCTTACTAAACTTTAAGCAACAACATTGCTGTCGATGAAAACTTGAAGGAATCCCATCTTATGTTGTGAACATGGGTGCTGCTGTGTGATGTAAAATTTGTCTGGATTGTGGCAAGTGGGACCATGAGGGAGATGCAAGACTGATTCCTCCCTCCTCTGAGCTTAGAGAGAGCTCCCTGTGGCATCCAAGGAACCTGGTGGGGCTCCAGGTGTCAGGCCCAGGGTGCAAGCCCTTCTGCACACAGAGGCAAGGCCAGTGTAGCTGGTCCTGTTCTTTAGCTTGTCTCAGCACAAAGTTCTGGGCAGTGGAGACGTGGGCATTGTCACCAGGCAGCCACTGCTGCCTTTTGGTCACTCAAGTCAGCAGTGGCAAAGGTGTTTGCCCTCCGAGATGGAGGTGCTGAACACACAGCTGAGCTGTTGCTGTCAGGTCTTTGTTTCTTCTAATGCTCCATCTCTCAGAGCTGAACTGATGTATGAAAACATACATGAAGAAGGTCCTTCTCAGATGGCTTTTCAGCTAGTGTAAATTGTTGTTGCGCTGTGGCAGTCCAAGGACAATTTCCACAAGAGAGAGTTTGTCTGCTTAGGCTTTTAAACAGACCTCCTAATTAATCTCAGTTGGAATTCTGCTTATATTTCATAGCATGGGGCAGTGCCAGGCATGCAGTAGCTGGACAAAGGAGGATAAGCCCTTCGCGGTCTGCTCTTCCAGTTCTGCACTCTGAATTTACCCGCTCACAGCACCATTTCTCCATCTGTGGGGAGAGGTGAGGTGATGGGCAAATACACTTGCAGTATCACAGCATATTCATTGCCTTTGGCAGATGGAAAGAAAGCAGGATTGAAAAACTTTGTGAAGTCAACAGGGCCAGAATTTCCCTATTTTAACTTTAAATTTGGCTTAGTACATGGGTCTGCAAACTGTGATTGTTAATCCTTATAGTGAAAACAAAGCACTGACATAGGTGAGAAAAGAGAGATAAAATTATGGTGTTACTTCAGCCCAGTATCAGCCATAAAAATGAATTAAAGAAAAAAATAGAATGACTCATTTAATGTGGCAAAATAGAAATCCTTCTCTTAAAGTTTACTGAACATACACGTCTCCATAGCCATGTCAAAAATAAAGCCGGGGCTGAGGGGCAATTTAAACTTTGTTCTTGATTAAAAACATGACTTTATGTAAAAATTTTTTGCTTATACATTTTGGGTTTGCTTTTTGGAGGATTAGTTATTTACAGTTAGACTGGGGAAGTGGAAGGCAGACTAGTTTATAAGCTTCACATGACAGACTATTTTTTTTCATACATTTGGCTAATATTTTGGCAATAACTGCAAGTGATCTTTGCACTGCAAAGGTATAAAATGTCAAATTCTCGACAACTATTCAAAGTAAAGAAATATGCCAGCTCCTTAATGAGTCCAAATATTGGTCTGCATGATGTGATTGAGGTAAATTACATCCTTTTAGGACACAAACAATAGTAATAATTAAATTTTTTTTTAGCCTTTTAACTGTGGTTAAATGTTTTTTTTCACAAACAGCTACTTTTAATATCTTTAATTTGCAGTATTTCTACTGATGCCAATTGTTCTGCTGAAGTTTTTCAAAGGATATAAACCACAATGGTTTGTTCATTGCACAAGATGCCTACAGATTTCCTTTTGTCTATGACTGTACTGTATGATTTTTATGTGAAATTGATTCTGTACAACTGTAACTAATAGGATTTTCCTGGAAACAATCAGAACATCTTGTACCAATGTTTACAATAAATATATAAGAAGAAATTGATAGCTATCTAACAGTTTCCAGGAAGATGGGAATTAGTATGAAGCCAACCTCTGAATGTTTTTCAAAGAGAAAGATTGGGGTTTATTTTATTTCTATTGAAACTTGTCATGTTATTTGAATTCCCTTGATATTTTTTCATACTTCAGAGACTTTTTTAACATTGTCCATTCGTTGAACATGCTGGCCTTACGTGGTGCCTGGAAAATATTAATTGAGCAATCCTGAGTTTAACCCTTCCTTCAAATACTTTGTAAAAATACAGCTGTTAATAACGTTTATTTGGCTTCAATTTAGATATGAAAAAATCCATTTCAGGAGGTTACTGAAAAAAAGTTTGGACTTAATATGTGTTCCCCACATATTAAGAGCAATGGCATGTGCTGTAAAGAATAAAAACCACAACACACAGACATCAGTCCTCATGGACTAATGGAAATCTAGACCTGATTAAAAACCCATTTCAGGACTTTTTTATTGCAGGGGTGGGTTTGATAGCTGTCAGTGTACAGGAAAATAGCACATCTGGAATCTTACTGTGTACTTGTGCTGGCTGGTATAACTCAACCTGTGTGTCAGATTTTTTTTTAATAGCCAAGATTTATTTGGTTTCTATTAATTTTTTAAAAGTCTTTAGTAAGTATGCTTATTAAGTACTAAATTTTTACCCTACACAAATTGAAAGCTATATTTTACTAGTGAGCAGTTTCCTTTTTAGAAAAGTAGGAAAGCCAAAAACATGCTTTAGTAATGTATAGAATTATTTGATTACAAACGTAGTCCGTTGGCTTCTCAGGGATGACTATTTTGCCGTTTGTTTACTGAAAGTGGCATTTTTCTTATGACTTTTCTATCTCTTACTGGAAGTCTAAAAGGAGATATTAAATAAGTAGTAGACTCTGACTACTATTATATCAAGAATTATTTTCCTATTAAGAAAGTGTATATGCCTATGAAATTGTAAATATTTTTCAAAAAAACACTTGGATTTGCTTGTAAAATCTGAAACTTCAGTAAAGAGGATTTTTTTCCCTAAGCAATGTCTTGGAGAAAATTGAACAGTCAGCTACAGATCAAGAATTTCAGTACTGTTTTAGTTTCAAAACTAACCATAATATTAATTAAATGAGTATATTTGTGATCATCCTTAAGTTGAAAGCAAGAAGAGAGCAATAAAAGTCTTTTGATGGTCCCCCACACTCTGAGATTTATTGTCTAGTTAAAATTTTAATAGTCCAGTTTCAGAACTTTATTTTAATTGCTCTAGAGATTTGTATAGCTGAAATATTTAATATATTTCCATATATTTTTAATCTATTCAAATCATGGTCTTAAATCAACAGTGACATGGATGTTGCCTGGTTTGTCCTAAAAATCTCTGAAGGTTGAACTGCACATATGAGTTATTAATGTTTTGGCTGGCTTACTCCACAGTGTCATTTTTGTCCTGTTTCTACTTGGCAAAACGGCAATATTTTTAAAGTTCTTGCAGGTTAGAGGTACCAGGGGAAATTGTAAGTCCTCAATGGGAAAAGAGCCAGATGGGGATAAATTTTAATCACATTCTATTAGCTTCAAGATGGCAATGTTTTTGAAGAAAATGATGTACTATTTATTCGATTTATATATAGTATAGGTGGACACGCATTTAAATGCCATTCCAGTGTTAAAAATGAATAGTTATAAAAGTCATAATAAAGGACCTTTAGAATGACACTACAAAGTGCCCAGAAAAGTTCAGCCAATTCATTTTGGCTGAGGTGGAGAAAGAAAAGTATGACTTTCTGGGGCAGAGTCACCCATAGGAACAATCATTCATCACGTAGCCATAATCCTGACACAGCAGTGTCCATCAATGTTATTTTCACCAAAGTCAAGTGAAATACTTGCATGTCAGCTATCTGGGAATTTTCTGCGATCCCCTAATTTTGCTCCCAAATATGCCAGTATTTTCAATTTCTTAAAGGCTTTAGAGCAGGGTTCAGTAGTGACTTGTCAGATAATTATTTATATTTTAGAAAATGTACTGTGTGCATTTCCCAATACCTTAGAAAATATTATGTGTGAGAAGCAAACTGTACTTGTCAAAATATATGAGCAAAGCATATGTAATTAAGCAATAGTCTGGCTTTTGCTTTTCTTATTAAACTGCAATTTTCAGAAAGTATTTGATTTTAGAATGCTGTGATTCATGAGTGGTCAGTGGAAGACATTCTGGGTATTTCTTTTTCTCTGAAAAGCCAGAAGTTGGATAATTCTGGCTTTTACTGGGCTCTAACTTGGGCTCTTGCCCTAGGTGCCTACCTTCTTTTCCTGGTTAGTCAAAGAGGTGTAAATCTAGGGGCAGAAAATGTTAATAAGCAAAGTCTGTTTTGTCAAACAAGATTCCTCACATGTCTATATTGTAAGCCTCTAATCAAACTGAGCAAGGTTCACGGACTGGCAAGGACAGGAGTCTGCAGTTAAAAGTTATTGAGAAGTACCATTATTTTTAATTTATGTAACACGGGACTTCTCTGATTTTGACAAGTAACAACATTTTGTAGTATAATTTTGTAGTTTTGTTGCAAAAGGCCAATCCATAAGGCCTCCTTTTTTAAATTCAAAATAAACTAATGTAGGCTATACACCATGGGAGGTGTGCTCCACAAAACTTTTGCAAAGTGTGGATGGACCAAGGATTATGTTTTTGAGATGTGCTCCCCATCAAGACACTGCTGGTATAACGTTGGGTATGTTGGCTTGTTGTGCTTATCCGGGCAAGAGCAGCTACTTCCAAATGAGCCAGTTTTGCTTCGCAGAGCACTGTGAGTGCAGCTGTCTGAATGCAGTCCTGATAGGTTTATGAGGTACATGAGAGTAGGTGGAGGTGTACGATGAGTGATCTGAGCTCAATAATCTGGTGGGAAATAGTCACCCAGTTCTTGTGCAGCATCATGCTCCCAGGTGTGGTGCACAAGCGTCAGCAGGTTCTTTTGGTAGAAAAGTCTCATGCTGGGTGTGATCTTTATCACTGGTGAATGCCACTCAGTGGGTTGCTGGTCATTAATAGATAAGAACTGTATTACCTTTATTTATGTTATAACTCCATGGTGAACGAGCTAGAGTAATGCACCACTGCTTTTGGATATTTGCTTGTTTTCTTTTATATATAGAACATTTAAATTTGGCAGTGCTTGCATGAGTGGAAAATTACTGATAAAGGTATGAAAATGCCTCCATAGCACTGCAGCTCTTGTGTAGATTCCTGGATTTCAAGACAGGACCAGATTCCAGCAGTGACCTCTTAGCCTTTAGATCTGAATTCAACCAAAACCTATTTTTTCAGGAAGACACTTGGTTTTGCTATTAAGTCTTCAAGTGACAGAGAATATGTTATGCCAAGCAGACTATTTTAGTGCTAATTTACCTACCAAGGAAGAATACACATTACTTTTACCCTGATTTTGTCTGCTTTAGCCATTGGACTTTTTCATATCCCTGTCTAAAAGCTTGAAGTAGACCTGATGATTTATAAGATGGGAAACATTTTTGGCATGAATAAGCTTATAAACTATGATCAATCAAGCATTCAAAATAATTTGGATAAGTTTGAATCTATACAGTCTTTCAGGAAAAGACAGGTTTGCCAGACAGAGACCCATTCCCCTAACACTTTTCTGAAGTATTCCTAGTTTCTGAACATCCCTTTTATGTAAGTTGGCTAGGGAGCTCAAGCTCAGAGATGCAGCTTGTCTTATGCTCTTTTAGTACCCAGGGTAATTTAACCTGTGATCCTTAGATGCTCAGAGTAAAAAATAATCTTCTTTTTAAAAATTATGAGCTTTATAAACCTTACAGAGCTCTCTTTCAGGACAGTTAATTCTCATCATTTCAGCCGTCACACCAGATTTACTGCTGTCACTGTTTTCTGTTAAAATTATGAAGGAAAGCAATGTCTGCAATTGTTAACATCATTGTGGGTATGAAACATCCCATATTTCCTAGCAGACCCTAAACAACAGAGAAGGAAGCCTTTGGCAACCCTGAAAATCACAAGCAGAAAGTTGCCTCCTAGTGACAGTAAAAGGAGGTAGGACATGAAGATGACAAATGGGAGTCTGTGTGGGAAACACCTCAGGACACAGTTATGGAAAGCTCTTGGGTGGGGTGGGATTTTCCTGTGTCCCATGGACATGGAACATTTGAGTGTAAGGGCCAGGACTGCCAGGCCTGCTTGGCAGAATAGAGTTGAAATGTTTTCAACCACTTCTTGGATGAACCAGGATTTCTCTTTCTGAAAATGGCATAAGAAGTCCTACAACAGCCATGTCTGTCACCTTATTTGCTCTGCCACAACCTGGTAGACATTGGGCATTGGCCCGTTGGCATTAGCCCTGGTGATGTTTGAAGACTTATTTATTTTTAGCATTCACAGTAGTTCCATTATTGTACATCTTTATTAGAATTTATATTCTGTAGAAACTTATTCACATTTGTTCTTTATGGAGAAAGATTTTTTCTCTCTGCTTGGAGTAAGAGAGCTCTCCAGCCATGGACCTTTAGAAAACTGAGGAAAGAGAAGTTGGTGCAAAATGCCTTGGGGGTTTTAATCCAGCCTGAACTGCAGGTCTCTGTGGGTAAGGAATATTCCTTCTTGAATGGATCATACCTAGCAAGGAGGTCTAGTGATACGAGAGTAAAAGCGAAGTCCTCTGCTTCTGTCAGATTTCAATACACCAAACTTTAGGTCTGGCTAAAGATAATTTGGTAATTTATCTTCTGTGGTTTCTAGTCCTGCTCCCAACTTTAACTTATTTATTTATTTTAACTTATTTAACTTATTTTCCTTTCATTATTTCCTCAAATCCTCCACATTTTTGACTTTACCAGGACTTCATATTCAGCTATATTGACAAGTGGAAGTATGGGTGCAAATGCCAGTAGAAGAAAGTGAATTCAAAATGGCTCTTCTAAAATTTTGTTACTGCTAAGATGAATATTCTCTAAATATACCAAAATCAAAAATAGGGACTCATCCTGAAAAAAAAACAAACACCAAAAAAACACAAAAGCAAAAAAAAAGGATGCCCCAGTGGAAAAATAATTCTGATGGAAATGTTCTGTGCTTGTAAGTAAATGTGCAGATTTCTGCCAGAAGGGGGTAATTGTACAAATGCCTTTAAAAGCTATGGTGTTTGTTTCATTGAGTAGAGATTTGAAAGCTGAAACGAGTCTTTCTTCCAGAAAATGAGAGTTTGTGACATTCAAAGCTATTCAAAGCTGGAAAATACTATCCCTAGATTATAAATGGGGAAAAGAAGTGCAGAGATGATTATGTGATTTGCCAAAGATTTCAGGGACTTGTGGAAGAGAGCTTAAGTGTGACAGCACTTCCTAGGAGAAATGATACCTCTAATGTACGTAAGGCTAGTTTAGCTCCTCAGTGCCTATGAATCCTGCACTTCTGCACTTAGTGGCTATGAAAAACATCCAATCAAAATGTCAGCATCTTATGTGTGTTCATTTTTCATAGGTGCAAATGAAAACACCAGATGGAAACCAACATTTTGCTGACCATGGATATTTTAATGGCTGTATCAAGCATTCTTTTCCTAAGAGGACATAGATGTGCCACTACTTCTCTTAAAAGAAAGGGTCACTGAAAGAGTTCAAATGATGGTGTATTTCTAACCACTCTGAGAGAACTGGCTGCGCTAAAATGCTTCCTGGCTTATGTTACCACAAAAATTGTAAAAACAGTTTTACAGGCTGTTGTGCTTTAGTGCAAAGCAAACACATTAAAAATACTTAATGACATTGCTTTGTGTATCTTCCTGTTAATTTATACAATTTAGTCCTATAAAAGAATCAAGAGCTGTTTGTTTGAGCAGTTTAAGATGTTTATTAATAGTTGTTGGTCATATTGTACTTGCAGTGTGAGCCTAGACAGGAACACAGAGCTGTAACAGTGCTGTGCTAGCAAGAGAAGTTAACTTCACATTTGCATAAGCATGTAGGAAATAAACCAGTTGTGATACAGTGGAATGCAGTTAGGCTTTTTCTACTGGATCATAAACTGGAATTTCATATTCTGATGGTCTGCATCCTAAGACCCTGAGCCAAAGGGACCTCACATCTCTGCGTTGCCTTCCAAAGCTGCCACAGAAGCCTTCCACATAGCCCACAGGCTATGGAGAGGTGCCTCTGCTACTGCAAAACTGGCAGCGCCACGTGTTGGAAAGCATTGTATCCCCACCTGAGGTTCAAAAACTCTTGATTGCTGTGCCAGTTACACACCCATCACACAGCAAACCCACAGCAATCAGCGCCCCATCACTCCACAATCACGTGCTTGACACCACCCAGCAGGCTCCCATCCAGAGCCAATCAAGTGATTGGAGCGTAATTGGCAAATGACTGGGGCATGAATGGGAGTGTGATTGGGCTGTGATAGGTGTGGTGTTGGGGTGTGATTGGGGTGTGATGCGTGCGTGACTGCCACGTGATTTTTTGCATGATGGGTAAGTGATTCCATGTGATGAGCACGTGATTGGAACGCAATTTGGGTGTGATAACTACGGGGTGGGCACGTGAAGGGCGTGTGATTGGTGTGTGATTGCTCCACTATTGGCTCATGATGGGTGCATGATAACCACTGGTTCCAATTACAGCTCAAGTCCAGCTGTAAAATTCCAATGGCGCCCACATCTTAGGCACAGCTTTCCTGCCTCTCTGCCTGTATCACCGGGTTAATTTGCAGTATATGCAACTGATTTGGCAGATATATGGGTTCCAGAATAACTTGGCATCAGCTATACATATTTCTGGCAATTTTTCAAACCTTTCCATTACTGTGGATCTCAAAGCTGGTCTCGCTTCATTTGTAAATGCAGTTACTTGCCCAAGTCATGCATGGTGCCCTGTAATAAAGTTATTTCTCCAATAAACTCAGACCTGTTGGACAACTTTGTGCTGGAACTAATTATGCTTCCTGACATCCACTGAGGAGTGGCTCCCAATTTGCATATGCTCTCCTTGTATCATAATTCCTGACCTGTGATTGGAATTTGTTCTGTTTATTCTGTACAGTAATGTGGTTTTTCATAAGTCATGTAAATGATGAGTTTTGTCATCTGCAGTTTCTTTGTGTCAGGATATTTCTCTGTGTTTTTTTTTTTTTCATATTTTGTGTATGAATGAAATCCAAAAGCTCAATAAATGAGGGTTTATGAATAATGCTGAAAGTTTTCTGCCATGGAGGTTTAAAAATGCACTAAAAGGACACTGTATTTCATGTTTTGAAGTTCTGCTCTAATGGAGAAGAAAGATGATGAAATAGGAGAGAAAGAAAATGGTTAGTGGTGAGAGAAATGTGAAGACATAGTATGAAGGATACTGGGGCACCCCTTTGTTTTCTCTCAGCTCCTGCACAATGCCTGTACCCAGTTCTACACATTACATTTGGTATATTTGTGAAAAAAAAAAAAAAAAAGAAAAAGTGGTGTATAGATTGTAGGCTGTCTTTTTGCACAGTGCCAATTTCACCACTGTTCTTCTCTTCTTTTTTTTTTTTTTTTTTTTTTTTTAATTCTCAGCATCAATCATATTAGCCACTATTTACTTTCATAATTCTGGTTGCTTCTGTTATGAATGACTGGTGTGGGTCCAGTTACGTTGGAATATCTTGTAGAAGCAGGACATGTGAAACTAAGTTTAATCATGACACAATACTTTCTAGTAGCCCAGATTTACTAGGAAAAAACACTGTCCCTAGAGTGAGGTTAAATAGGTCTGTAGGTGATATTGCTGGAGCAATAACACACCTTCTAATTCACTTGCAAGTGCAGCTTGTGACAGGAATGTGATGTGCCAGCTGGATAGAATCCTGCTATGAGTGACTATAAACCCTTTTAATAAACATGATTCAGCTTGTCTTTACTTCCCTCTCCCCTCCACTAGTTCTCTGAATTGCAGTTTCTATCTTCTTTTTTATACAGTAGGAAAAGTAACCCAGATGAAAGCTTTTATTCTTTGCCCTATGAACTTCTTTTCTCAGACCTAAATGGAAATTATTCCTGGAAAGTTTGGACAGTTCCTTTGTTTCCCTTAATACTTGCAAACACTAAACCACCATAGCAAAAGAAAGGTTTGTATTGCCATATACTCATGAATTTTTTTCCCTTTATAACTTTTCCCTGTGTCTTTCTCCTGTCTTCTAGTGCACAGCTTGTGGAAATATGTAACATTTCTGTGGTGCAGCGGAGTGGGAGGCAGAAAATCTGAATCTTATTACCGGTTTGGCCAGTGTCTTCCTATATGAACATGGATAAGTTATTTATTTCTGCACTGATAATACAGTGATGTTAATCACCTACTTCATGGCGTGAAGGTGGCTGGTTTGTAACATCCTTGAAGTGTTTAAGCAGTTAAGATGGAACTCCTAAAGTAAAGTATGACTCTGTCATGTGTTTGGCTTGTATGGAGATTTCTGGGCAACCTGAAGCTCCTCTGTGGGACAGAGCAAATGGCTACAGCTGCTAATGCTCATACCACCCAGATGCCCTGAGATTCAGCTGTGAGGCAGCCCAGACCTGCTCTTCAACAGGTCCTCCAGTGAGTCATCCTCATGTTCCACCCTGTTAAGATTTTGGTATGAAACATGTAGGATTAACAAAGTTGGCTATCTCTGTTGTGTGAAAATAAACAGAAAGGAAAATATGCTGAGCTCTGGTGAGAAGAATTATCAGAGCAAAGAGGGGTGGGAGAGAGCAGGTGCTCCACTCCCTCCCTCCAGGTGCAAGTTTATACCTGTATGTCTGTTTAAGCCACGCTTTAAAAAGTGCCAGCGATGCACCAAGCTGGTACCAAAATGCAAATATTAGAATTAATTCATATTACAATGTATCTTTCAGCCATCCTCTTGTTCCCCAAATTAAATAAACTGCACGGGTTAAAGAGAGCGTTCTTCCCCACACTTGTCAAAATCTTTGGCTCACTCTGCTCAGTTCCCCTGATCCTATAAATTGCACATACTGTGTTCATCTTGGCTTCCTACCACCTTATTTTCCCACTTATTGCACAACTTTACAATGTTAGAAGGGACATATTTTTCCTCCCCTTCCTTCTTGTCTTTCTGGTTGTGCATTTTATTTAACTGGGACTGTAAAATGACAGCATTAGTTGCCAATCTGGCATAAGCTTCATGCTTTATTTGATATCAGGCACCACTTACACCACAGTGTAAGTTTAGTAAAAAGAGATGGTAACCTACTCCTTTGAGTTCAATTCATCTGTGCAGTGTGTGCAATAAAAAGGTGCACACTTGGAACTGACAGGGGTTAAGAATAGATCTGGCAAAACTTATCCTTCCCTAGAAAATGAATGGAGAGAGTGAGTGACCTGCAGGCTAACAGGCAGCAGCCGAGCATCACGCTTGGATTCACAGGCTGTGCAAAGCCTATGGATGAAACAGTCTAGGAATAAGGAAGAGAAGGGAAAGCTCCCTCTTGGTAATCAAGCTATTCTCCAGTTGATTCTGGTTTGGATCACATCCAGCAAAGGCTCCTGCATGCACTTTATACACTCCCATAGTTCCATTGAGGCAGGTGTGATTTCAGGGTGCTGCCCAATTTATCTTATTTAAAATTCTGTCTGAAGATTCAATGGCTTCCAGGACTGGGTCTTGGTCTTTACTGACAATGTTTGGATCATTTAGTAAAAATGGATCTTTTCAAAGCAATCGAGATACCAGGAGGAACTCATAATATGAAATACGGGCCTGTTTTTCTCCAAATTGTCTAAAATTGAAGACTCTTAATAATTTTATTATGTTTTCCTGCCACTAAGCCTTTCTTGCAAACTATACTGAAGATTAAAGGTTTTTGAAGGTGTATGAACAAGTTCAAAGGTCTTAAAATTGCCTTAGTTGGTAGGGTGTAGTTGGTTTACCAGTTACCAAAACAGTGCTTCACTTCCATACAAACACAACATACAATTAAATGAATTCATCTTGTTCATCAGACTGGAATTGAATCAGCTTACAGAGTTTAGATGTGCTTGATATATGCACATAACATGGAATGCTCTGGAAAAATCCTGCCAGGATTTTTTTTTTTTTCTGGTCTTCCCCAATTTATCAGGAACTGAAAATCTATAGGAGTAATTTAATAAGAACATGGAGATAAGTGATGTGAATTTAAAGGAAAAATTATGGTAATTAAGGTGTTTTGCTTCTGCTGAAAATCGCCTTAACTCCTCATGCAAGACTTCAGCTTTTGCAAGTCGCTTTATAGACCTTCATAGTCAGAAACCTGATATTGTCTGTGGCCTTCCTGGACGAGAGAGGCAGTATGACATGCTCTCATTCTATCGATTTTCCAGATCCAAGAATGCTAATATTTTTCTTCTGCAATCACGTCGATGTTTGCATTGTTTTGAGACTGGAAGTATGTTTTGATGCTTTATGAAGTCTGACATTGCTTGAATAAACAAATTCTTACTAATTGATTAAAAAGCATAGCTGTACCACTTAATCTGTCTGTGCAAGAGGCATTTTTCCTCTGGGACAGGACTAACCTAGCATTTAGTTAATCAAGTTTTAAAAGCTGTGAATTTAAGCTCTTTGGGATATATACATTACCAATTGCAGGAAGTTGGGAAATAAAAGGAACTTTTCAAATAAAAAGATGTCAATTTAATAGCAAAGGAGCTGAAAACAGATGTTTCACGCAAAGCATAAGAGTTGTGTCATTCCTTTAGGTTTTCAAAGTCACTTCTTGTCAGATGCATTGGTTAAGAGAGAAAATTAATGAGCTGTGTTAAGTTTTATTACACAATCTTCTGATGTGGGAAAGCTTCCCTGCAGGAACAGCTCTGTGCATGGCTTAACTGATTTAGACATGCCTGGTGCAGTATTCTCCAGAATGTGTTGGAGATCAAAGTAGGGAGAGTTATTCAGGTTTTATGGCAAGGTAATTAAAAAAATATGGGGATTATTACATAGAAATCATACTTGCATAAATTTGCTGGTAAAATAAAATCAAATAAACACATTTAAAAAACGAGATCAGGAAAACATTCAGCCACATTTTTTACCGTTACAGATGCAAATCTGCACCCTGAAGTCTACACAGTTGGTTTCTTTCTTCCACTGCAGAGAATTTGGCCCCATTCCATTTTAGTGGTGTTTTCATTTACTTAAAAAAAAAAAAAAAAAAAGCAAGCATACTAAGCATACTGAGCTCTCCTGTTTTGTGACAATGTGAAGATGGGCACTTTATACCAGGCACAAAGTAGTTCCAGGTAGAGCAGTCAAAAGACTTCTCTTGGTTTCTGAGGTGATTTCATCTGAAAATCCCTTTTCATAGAAGAGTCGTGTGTCTAAACATTTGTTAATATCTGTTACAATGCAGACTCTGAGTGAAGAGAAGGTTTGGACCAACAATTTCTGGATAAAGGGGTAAAAAAATCTCAAGAAAACTGCAAAGACTTTCTCTTCTCAGGTACTTCTGCAGGACTTCTGATGGGAGTGCATACAAGCTCAGGAAAGATTGTGGCTCATCCTTTCTGGCCATGTACAGAAGAAATGGATGCATGTGCTATACTCCAAACAGGGGCTCAGAAATCCCAGTTTAGAAAGAGGGAGAGATGATATGTTGTAAATGTTGAAGTGCTGATTGTGAAATGCAGAAAACATTTCTCTCTGGGTGGGAGAGAAACGGAGAAGATTATTGTGAAACTTCTGTTTAATCAGAGAGCTTCCACATTCCTGTCACATAAATATGCAGAAAGGATAAGCTTATAGCTTCAGCTGTTCTGAAATGCTGTGATACCATATGATGACAGAACACACATGCATATGCCTCTATAAACATATACACAGTTGAAGTCAAAACATATAATGCTGTCAGGACTGAGCTTTCTCTCTCTAAGGATGTGCATATGACCTCTTTGGTCTAACTGGGTTTAAGACTCTATGCGTGTGTGTATATGCAAGAGATATAAAATAGAAGTAAAGCAGCTTTTGATGTGAAATAAAATTTTCTTGCACCAGCTACAGGTTCCTGGGAGACTATATGTGAGGTTCACACTGAAAGCTATACAGCTGAAGCACTGGCAACAGAATAACACGCTTGGCTGTCATTTTTCCAGTCTTCTCTTCTGCAGTCTTAAATTGCATGAAGGAGGAGCGATTGACTGGCAGTTCCACACAGGTGAAACAGTTTAATTTGGACAAGGAAAACCTATGTGAGGTTTCAGGTAAAAATTCCCCCATCCTTTGCTCTTCTGGGTGATGAAATAATTTCCTGAAGAAACTAAAGAAACCACCCAACAATGTCAAAGCGTCTAAAGGTACTTGATTGTGAAATGTTGGACATCTTAACCTTGTCTCAGCGTTTGGCATGGTAGGTCTCTTCCACTTCTAATCTTTTTCAAAGAATCAATATGTACTGCATCTAATAATGATAATTAGTATGTATTAAAGAGCTGGAAGCTGATGGGCAGACCTGAAAATATTGCAGAACTTAGTTGATCTTCATGCTCCCTGAGTACGCATGGCTGTTACTCACATGCGTGCCATCTTGAAGACAAGGACCAGAAAACTCACTGAGATTTTGAAACAACAATAATATAAAGCCAGTTGCGAGATTTAATATAAAAATCTGAACAGTAAAGAATTCTGTGATGTATCTGGTTCTTGTTTGATGTACTTCTACTGCCACAGTTAATATAGTGTTTGCAGTGCACACATAAAGCAGATATGCCCAGATTCCTCTCTAAAAGAGTTAAACTATTTTATAGTCATGCATTCTATCTTTCCTGTTACTTTTCCCCCACAATTTCGATAGGCTGTATTTAGTTTATGTAAGTTGTTCTCAACTAGCTTTCAACCTAATTTGTTTTATTATAATGGTAGAGATCGATGGTTATAAAGAAGGCTATAAAGATTCTTCTAGGAGATTTCTAAGTATGAGGGAAGTCCTTCTTTTTGGGGATTACCAAACTCTGAGAAAAAATAATCCTCAAATGAGGTATTTAGAGACACACTTTTCTATACTCAGGTGCTGATGATTGTGTATTTCACCACAAGAGAATAAAAATCAGCCTCATACACATCAGTCAAAGTTTTCGAAATATTTCGACCCCCCTCCAAGCAGAATTGAAGTAGTATCTTTCTAAATGCTGGTGCCAGCTCTTCAAACATAAGGTTTAATTTCAGCCTTACTTATTTTGTATGCGTGAAAATATCAGTGAGATGAAGATTTTCATGCCTTTTCTACAGACATGCTCCATGCAGGTGTGAATGTTTTCTGCAAGATCTGCAGAAAGACAGGAAGATACAAAGCCTATTGTACAGGCTGTCATGTCTGGCCAAGGTCAGTCTGATTCGAGTGTCCAGGATGCTTAGAGCAACAGCCTCATTAACATCTGAGTCCTCACAGTGACTGCAAGCCTTAGGAAAAAACATTGCCAAGAAGTTAATTTGTGTTTGGGTTGGTTGGTACATATATGCTCCCACTTGCATCTTTAAGTGGTTTGTTTCATAACTGGTGTGTTGATACTGGGTTTCAGTGCCGCTGCAACTGCTGCTGGTTGTTTCTCCCCTTCATGGTTTCCTTGCTGCCTTCCTGATCCACTGAGGGAAAAAGGCAGTATGTTGAGAATACCTCCATCAAACCCTCTGCTCTGCTGGAGGGATTGAGGAGAGACTGGGGAGAATATGGACTGGCAAATTGTTGACTGTGTCTCTCTTTCTCCAGGTCTTCTGGGAGGAAGATGCTGAGTCTCAGCACAGAGTACAAATTCCTTGCCTTTCTATGCTGCTCTGTGCTTGCTTTTCCAGGCAAAGCAGAGCACTCCAGGACCATGCAGCAATCCCTTATGGTCAGCATGCCATCTGCTGCTCTCCTTCAGCAGGGAGCTCTGGGGACTACAGGCCAGGAGCCACTGGTGGCCTTGGCCTTAAGCCCCTGAGATGCCTGCATGCTGGTGGAGTCCTAGCAGACCTTTCTTCCCCAAACCAGCATGAACCCTTGCTGCAGCTGTGTTGACGTCAATGGCCAGACAAGGCTGACTCTAAGCAGCTGGGTACTTATCATTATTTCTCCCCTTGTAAAATGGCATCATCATTTGCAAATTCCTTGGAATTCTTATCTGAAAGCTGCTTTAAAAATTGGGACATTATTACCATAGTAGGTTACTGTGGGATTAGAAAGAAATTTACCCTGAACTTTTTCTCATATGTGTTTATGACCAAAAGACAGCCTACATGGGCCTGTATCTAGGCAGACTCATGAGAACAATGTTTCTCACAGCAAAAATTATTTTAGAGGCTCACTAGTTCTATCTTCCCTATTTGGAAGAGACTCTGTTATAAGCCCAGCTGCAACAATTAAGCCATTTATGGCCAGAATTTTTTATTTGCATGCTAACATCAGTGTCAGCAGGAGAATGATCATTGGAGGTGATGCTGTCAAATGTGTAACAGTGATAAAAGACTTTAAAGGGGAAACAGAACCCTATAAAAACTGCTTATTCTGATTCTAAAAGGATAAAATAAAATCGAAACTGTCTCTGAACTGTTGGGATGATTTTGTGACAAGATACATGGCTTGGGCAATCTGATTATGGGCTGACTATGTCTCATATCTCCTTGAAGGCCAAATTTGCATTTTGCCAGTTTTTAATTTGGGATCCCACATTCCTTTGCTTTCAGCTATTTACATGGATGAAATTTTAATAGCTTATTATATGAAGCAGTTCAATTTAATAATTTTGCCTAACTAGAGCTATATCAGTTTATTTGAAGCAAGGGCATGCCTTTCAGACAAAGATCTGTCTAATTCATTGAATAGGTTGTGTTGATGTTTGTTGATTTTTTGATGAGTGCAATGATTTGGTAATTATCTTTAAATACTTTCTCTTCTGAGTATGCAGTGTTTAATGTATGGTTTTATTGATTAAATAATGGCATATACTTACGTTACAGCAGTGTATTCCTGTATGAGCATATCTTCCTGTAAATCTTCTTCATTTATAAATTAGATGCACCATGTATTCAAGCATGGCATCAGTTAAGCTGTCATGCACTGAGGACTTTGCTGGCCCAGTTCTGATACAACTGTCCAAACAGGTATGTAACACTGTGCATTGAGATGTTCAATACAAATTCACTTACATCAGCAAAGCTGTGTAAGAGTAGGAAATATTTTTACAATTTTTTTAGAAAATATTGTGGAAGGTGAGTGATTTTGAATGGAATTTTTGTTGTTACTAGGGCTGGTATTGTGGAGATAACTTGAGTTTCTGATGTGACGATGCAAAGACACTGAGAGTCTGCTTTCTTTCACATCATGGTGTGCTCAAGGGTTAGGACATCAACCCACCACACTTAAATGAGTAACCTTCATTCAATTATCACATAACCATTTACCTTTCATATATACATTTGGAAAACTCTAATGCTATGTGAGTGTAAAGACAAGGTCCAATACAACAAGCAGTGAAATGACACACTGAAAGTCGAAAAGCAGCCATAAGATGTGCTTTCAGAACATGAACCTCCTCAGTCAGAAGGAGGAACTTCAGTTCTTTGCAATTAACCCTATTCTAGTAATCGATCTGCAAGAAGGCACAGACATATGTTTGTCTTTCCAAGCAACATGTGCTAGTTGCCCTTCCAGAAACTTCCAGATCTGATGTAAGATTATAATATTGGGATCTAGACTGTTTGAAGGTGGCATAGATAATACCAGAGAACAAAACACAATCCAAATGTCCCTAAATTCCAGTAGAGAGATTATAGTTAAACCTCCCTTAATATACTTCAAAACCAATTTGTATTATTTTCTGCGCTTGTTCCTTATGTTCACTGCAGGTAAGTGACTGCTTTTCAGCTTTGAATTAATTATCTTTCCTGAAAACATTTTCAAAACCACAACTGCTTTATGGACCAGCTTCTGTTCTCAGTGAACCATAGGAATTTTGCCAGTGTCTTCGATGGGAGCAGGGGCAGTCTTAATGAAGCAGTTGTATAAAAGAATAAAGGGGGAGAGGCAAAGTAAACTACTTTACCAATGCTTTGAGGTTAAGGTCAGAAGATTACTATAGCTGTTATGGTAAAATGATTCATTCTATAGCTTTTTCTTTAAAGTGTAAGTGCAGCAGTGGCTTATTATGCACATCCTGATCTCTGTCTGTGTACATACTCTTGCTACATATTCTGATTTTGGCAGGAAGCAAATACTGGAGTCTATTTTGCTTTTCATTTGCTACAGACAACTTTTTTGGACTCCATGTGACAGATCAGCTATTTCTCCCCTGCTGCTCTCAAAAGTTTTTATAATAACAGCCTTAAAAATCAGATTTCTTTGGCAAATTTCTCCAGGATAAAGTCAGCCATAAAATGGAATAAAAATGCCTTTAGGCTTATGAATTCTTTTTCTCTCAAGCAACAAAATGCTGTTATTTTGAGAAGTGTTCTTTGTTTCTCTGAAATCTGAACTTTTTCCACTTGGAGACAGTTTAACTCCCTGAGAATCTTGCAGAAATGGTATTAGATGTTGATCTCTTCGTAGGAGAGCAGGGGGAAGCAGACAGCCAGACCACATCGATCCGGGCTGCAGGATGTGTTTAGTGAAAAATCTATAGAGCTCAGCTTAGGGTGTCAGCTGTCAGTCTGCCGAGCATCTGTCAGAGGAGTATTTGCTTCACTGCTGCTGAATGTGAGTAATGCTTTCACAATATGGCAGTACGATGCTATAGATTACAGTTGTAATGGAGCACATCCTGAACAGCTGAGCCTGCTCTCTCTCGCTCATTCAATAGCAAGAGTTGCCTTGCTATAAGAGCTTGGGGGATTATGTACTCCAAACAGCTGTCTATAGCACCATGGATTTATTTGGGCTAAATGAGAACTTGCTTTCTTTAGCTAAATCAAACTTTATCAGACAGTTTTACTGTTGGCAGTTAAAATAAAATGTGTTTGCTGAACAGTAAACACCTTGTTACTGTTAGGAAGGATTATATAAACAAAAGGCATACACAATGAAGTCTTATGCCAACTGACTTACTGTCAAAATAATATACTGCTGTTAGCAGAATTGTGCTCACTTGAAGGAAATTATAGGCCTAAAAACACATCTTGAATGACAAAGAAACCATTTTTCCACAAATAATCTCTAAAAAGTTTAATACGCTGTGCCTTGTAGAAGTGGTTTCAGAGACCAAGGATGCTGAATCCTCATACAGGAATGTTAGGAAAACCTGGATGAACTGTCTGATACCTTCAAAGGTTTACTGAATTTGCATAATGCACTGGATCAAGTAGATTTTACATTTTCCACTTATGAGGTATTAGAGTTGTTTTTGTACAACAAAACCTAAAAACTCTCCCTTTCAAAATGCTGTTCTTCTTTCACTTCTTAAACTATGTAATCTATGCAACTAGAGAACATTCATGAGCAACAGAATACACGTCACAATAGTATTAGACTATTTCTGTAGCATAAATCAGCTTCCCCTCACTCCTTGAGAAACTGAAAATAAAGTGGATATTCTGTTTTTCAGTCACAAGGAAGAAAGGTAGGTCCAAGCCCAGGAAAGTCACTGAATGGAGTAATGCTAGCTACAATAAGTTTTGGATTATTCTTCAGAGAGATTGAAAATGAATTTATTTTCTTTGTGTTAAAAACTGAAGTCCCAGTTCAGGAAAACATACATCTAATGTTACCTGCGCTTTCTCACTCCGTTCTGAATTTCACTATGCAAGATTTGCATTTCTTCCTACAAATGTGCACAGCATTTCTTTTAACTTAACAGTTAAACCACTAGAATTCAGCTGAAATTACCAAGAAATATCTTCTGCTTGCAGAACCCACTATGCCAATATGTGGCTCTAAGGTTGACTGGAAAGATGGACAGCACCTCAAAGGTCAAGAGCTGTAGGCTGAACTCCAGCTTATGATTTCTCAAGGATAATTTGCGGAAAGATTTGCAAGTCTGCAAATTCTTGAGAAAAACTCTATAATTTACACAAATGTGTGTTGTGGAACCCCAGTTAAGCATTCATGAGTATATTTAGGTGTATTCCTTACTATATATACGTAACATACTTTGGAAAACTTATTTTTCTAGGAAGAGAACATGCTGGAAGGTTGAAAAGGGGAATTTTAATGGTGCCTTATAAATTCTTCTTCAGCCAAAACTGGCTCCGGGTGAACTTAAAATGAAGCTTTCCACACATTTCCCAGCATAATGTCTTGCTTCCTTAACATTATGCCTGACTTTAGAAATGTTCCTTTTCTTTTCCTTGTTCTTACTGAAAAGCTTATATCATATTATTCTGTAAACAAATACACTGACTTTTTGGCAATTACTTTCCCCAGTCCTTTAGGGAAACTCTGTATTGCTTGTCATGACTGTATAGTATGTAGCGCAATAAAATAAAGACAGGTTGTTAAATCCACCTTCTTACATCCTAGAAAAAAAGTCATGAATGAAAAGATTTCTTCTGTGTCATCTTTCAGTAACAGAAAAAGATATCTGGTTAATAAATATTGCTGCTGTAACAAGGACAAGGTCTAGAACTTCCATTTTTTTATGTTAACATAATGGGTGTTTGGGTATCTTTCCATGAGAAATTAAGGGTAAAATAACTTCATGAGGATTTGCTGTTGGATTTTTAAAGTAAGTATATAATTTATGCTGGTACAAAAATGCTCTGCCTTTGCTAATTAATTAAATGTCCACACTGTTGACCTTGGACATAAACCTGAAGGATCAGGAAGGATGACCACCTATTTTAATTATTTTCTGAATTCAGGTTTGGGGGTTTTTTTGGTGGTGTCTTTTTTTATTTTTTTTAATACACTTACGTACAGCATATCTTATGGAGAACACGATACTTTAGAGTTTCATCCTTCCTTCAAACCAGGCATTAAATGGCTTACTGTTCCAAGAAAAGTCTGCCATTTATGAAACTGAATGAAAATTTGATAGCAGACTATACTTCTTTTTAGCATGTATCAAAATGCTTTCTATGACGTGTGATATGGCAGAACTGTGACAAAGGAAGATGCATAATTAAAGTCAATTCTCCCATGCACTAACAAGCTCCAGGGTGAAGCAATTAAATTTCCTGAGCAAGTTGCTCTGTAAGCAACAGGTTGCCTTCAGATTTATTTCCTTCTGTCCATTAGATTTCTTGCATTGTAAAAACACCTGACACTTAGTAAGGAAGATACAATTATTAGGAGCTACTCATACCCCAACTGTCTGGGTAATTCATGCGTACTCTTTGGCCAGATGCCTGCTGCTACACAGAGGGTTTAATTGCAAAACCTGGCCTGCCCTCCTGCCTCACCTATTGCACTGACCTAGCTACTGATTATCACTGTATTTCTAGGAACTTAGTTATTTCTCTTACCTGTTATCCTTTGTCAAATGTGGTTGACATTTGGGAAAGGTTTCCAAAGTTAGGAGGAGATAAGCCATGTGATTGCACAGGCTCATTTCCTTAGGGAAGAATAATACACAAATATATGTAAATGTATTTGCAGTGATTTATCTGGTAACATATGTATCAAAGCTGTAGGTAATTTGAGATTTTGCGATACATATAAATGCTGTGTTCTGAGAGCAGCAAAGTGAACTGAACTTAAAAAGTTGAAACACAAAGGAGCTTGAAAAATTCCTACCTTGGATCTGCTGCCAGAAACATAAAGTATGTTACCTCTAAAAATAAGAGCCCCGTCTTTCAGATGATGTGAGTTTCACCTTTAAACAGGGATCAAACTCTTTTCTTTGTAAAAAATAAATGCAAGCCTATAATCTGGCTACTGTCTTTCATTACTCTCCATGGGAATTAGGCACACAGCCTAAAAACCTCCAGCAAAACTTACCATTGCCTCCAGGTAGCTGCTTTTCTGGACTTTCCTAGCCTGCATTCACCTTATGTTTAACTGTCAGTTAATTTTAAATTCTCTACTGCCACAGCAATGTCTTCTTCTTGATCACCATTAAAGCAATGTCCAGCAGTTTAATTTGTAATTGACAGAGGGAGTCAGCAGTTTGCAGCTGTTCTGTGTTTCTACGTCTGTCAAGCAGAGAAATGCACATCTTTAGTGCTGTTTGCTGTAGTATGTGTTTGGTTGAACGGAATCTGGTTCATATATTTGCTGTTAAAGTGCCCCTCAGTAACAGTGTGGGAGTTCTCTTGCAAAGTGGCCTTTGCTGTGTTTCAGTCCAGGTGGTAAGGGCACTAACTACTTCATCAGATGACCTTAGCCCTTTCATTGCTTCACCTGCAGAAAACACCACCCTTTGTTGAAAGCAGCGTTTGACCTTTTTTTCTTAAATTAGAAAGTCCACGATCACCTGCTCTTAGTGAGGGCAATATTCAGGGACAGCAAAACATTCTGTTAGGTTTAATTCAGTTAGTTTATTTGAGGTGTTTGCTTGTGAGAAAAGACTTTAAGAAGAAGGTGCTGACTTGCACACAGAGGAAGGTCTCCCAAGGGAAGGACACAACTGTTAACCAGCAGACAGAACATTTCCATCAAATGGGCATTTCAGGAAGGCACACAATATCATGGATATTTTCTTTCTGACATGCAGGCAAATTAGTCATGTCAAAGACACTTTTTATGCTTTGAATTGCTAAAAGCTCCAGAGCTCTTTAAATAATTGCCAGCCAGAATGTAGGTTTGCATGTTTTTGGTAACACACATTAGTTCTGACCTTCCTCCAACTGAAATCAATGGGAATGTGGCCAATTGCATCAAAAGAAACAACACTGGGCACGTAAGTTTGATGCAGATGACTGATTACTGAAAAATATGTCTTTGTATGTGTGAGAAATAGGAACACAGGAATACAATGCCTATTAGATTTAAAGAAGAGTTTGGGTTCAGATTTTTTAAATTCTGCTCTAATGGGTCTTGTTCCAGAGCAGATTTAAAACTGTGCAAATACCTGCCTTTCTCCATTTCCCACTTTTCAAGATGGCAAAAGTTCCAGGCAAATCAGATTGATCTGAGAGATTACTGGCACTGTGGAAACCAAGAGCATATCAGTATGTCTAGAACTTTTTTCATGATTACTGAAATGTCAACCTTTTCCCTTGATTTGGCCTCAGATGTAAACTTTGATCCTGAGCCTAAAATATATTCTATTCTAATGTAGTTATCTCTAACCTGAACCACAACCAGCATACTGGAATGTATGCTCTGGCATCTGCAGTGAGCCCTCTAAGCCACATTAGCAGAACGGAAAGGCTTTAAGATTGACTTAAGGCACTAAGAAAGCTGGGCTGCTCCTTGTCTCCCTGTTTGTAACATCAAGGGAAACAATCCAGCTGAAATGGACTGCGAGCACAGGCCCGGGGCAGTGGGCATCTATGTGCAACTGAGAACAAGAGCTGAATTAATATCCACAGTGATTCCTTCACCTATGGGGAAACTCCACCAGAGAGACGAATGGCTACATGCAGGGGATACAGTCACTTTCCTCCCTCTCTGCTTTCCTACAGAAGCCCTAATCACAAAGCATGCAATTTTTGTCTGAAATGATTTTGAGGGTAATACTGTGGATTTATGCAGATTACTTTATGCCACTCTTGGCTGTGTCAACAGGATTTGTGTATGTTTCTATTGGCAGTGTTCATAAAACCTAGACTATCTGCTGTTACAAAAATGAACAAATAGACCTGGAGGTGTTTGATTTACTTTCTGAGTTTTGACATTATACTAATATGCTAATTCTCACTACCTGAAACCTTTAAACTGTCGCAGACAACACTCAACCCAACTCTTAATAAAAGAGCCTGCACTGCACTGAAACCCTTTAAAATAAATAGAAAATAACCTTTTTTTTTTCCTTCCCAAAGCACTCACATTTGTTCCTTCAAAATTAGGATTCAGCAAATAGTTGGAATACATCTGTACTCAGAGGAATCCACATCAGATCATAAATTTGTTCATGTTAAACACAAACATATGAATGCACTCTTATATGCAGGGACTGTGGAAGTGTTTAGAATTTGCACACTTTACTCTGTGTAATGCCAGGGCAATGTTTCACTCATCTACGTAAATAGAAAGCAGGCTTGTTGCATTAAAGGCATAAGTATCCTCATGCTCTGCATAAACATCACAGGATTCAATTTTGAGTAGGAATCACATAATTTGTCATATCTTTTATTGTGATTGACTTCGGTGATGGGCATACACAAACATACGATTTTCCACTCAGTGTATCACTGTATATCTTGGTGTGCATTTGCTGCTAGAATAACAGGAAAAAAGATTAACCTCAGATATGCAAATAAGCTTAATTGAATAAAACAAGACAAATTACCCCCTTGTTGGAGCAGTTTCTGGTTTGGCGAAGCTGCACACACTACTGGAGCACCAGGAGAGGGCTCATGTGGCTGTGCCTCATTCCTTCCCTCTTTTTCTGAGGCTTGTGCAGAGCTGTACTGGGGTGACAGGTACCCCAGCATGGTCAAGCATTGTAGAATGGTGTAATAGACCCCAAATATTCTATGTTGCCCCCACTTCAGTATAATTTAGAGATATATGAATTTACTTGAGCCTTATGGTCTCTCCCAAGAGCCCCAGTTTGGCAACTCAAAAGAAAAAAAAAAACAACAGACAGCTCTCGAGCCTTCTCCCTTTAAGTTTATAACCCCTGTCATTGTAAAGAAGAGGGTAAATATGAAAACAGTTGACATTCAAGGCCCCTGAATCGAGCCTCTGCTAAGATCATTAGCCATGTGTTTGTACATTTTCAGTGTTGGCAGTTGTAA
The DNA here is from genome assembly GCA_035584735.1 of Pseudotriccus pelzelni. Classification (NCBI taxonomy): domain Eukaryota; kingdom Metazoa; phylum Chordata; class Aves; order Passeriformes; family Tyrannidae; genus Pseudotriccus; species Pseudotriccus pelzelni. The sequence continues at coordinate 23,560,406 of JAWMRA010000113.1, forward strand.
GGAGACCTCAGCCTTTTGGCTTATGTGGGCTGGCACTGCTGGTGTTGTGGGAGATGCCCTCAGAAGACCTCTCTCATGCTGGCTGAGGCTGCTGGAGGAAGTCAAGAAATCATTTGTAGAGCCTGTCCTCAGGCTCTCTACATTGAGGCTATTTATGTTGTACCATAAAAAACCCCAATAGGAAATGGTTCAATATGGTAATATTGTCAAAGAAACGTGTCTTAAAAACAGCCTCCTACTGACAAGGGAAAGAAACCTAGGAAAGAAACCTTAAAAACAGCCTCCTACTAATGAGGGAAAGAAACCTAGAGGGAAAAAAATTCTCCTTTAAGAAGTATCTCTCATGGAATGTCATATATAACTTTCCCACCCCTGAATCTTCATTCTTCCTCCATTCCCTGGAAAAGCTGGGGAAAAATAGTGAAGTTGAAAATAATCTATTTGTATATGTATGCCAGACACAAGTTTTGTTAAGCCGTCTACTTCTTGTGAGTTGTCTCCCTTGAGTCTATTCTTTATCATCTTTTACAAACAGATAAAGAGTATTTCCTGCTTCAAAAAATGTACAGCTTAGGGCCCAGTAATGAAAAACCTTACTTATAAGAGGACTTCCATTGAATCAAAGGAATTCCTTGTTTGGAAAGCATTTGCAAGATAAACCACTAGGAAGAGAAAGCTGTGAACAGTAGATGATTGCAACACTGGGGAAAAATAACAAAAATAAAAGATGAGGGATGGAAATGTATGGTCCTGTAAAATTATGAAGAATAATGAGAATATCTAGGGCCATCACCTTTAAAAAAATGTCTTTTTTAATTGAATGTTGTATCTATATATGGTGAAAAAATAGCTGTTGATTTTATCAGCCTTGCTAAAATAGTTTTGGAGAAATTACTGCAGGAGAAAGTAAAATCTAATCTGATCAAGCTAGAGTGTTGTGAGCTTCTGCATCACACAGCTATGGACTCTACAATCCAGTTTTTACCTTGTTTCAGTTGAAAATTGCAGAGTACCCTGGCAGCCCGGAGGGCAACCCGTGACCTGCGGAGCATCAGGCAAAGCATCACCAGCCAGTCAAGGGAGGGGTTTGTCCTGCTCTGCTCTGCACTGGTGCAGCCTCACCTTAAATATTGTGTGCAGTTTTGGCTACCACAATATAAAAAGGATATGAAGCTGCTAGAGAGCATCCAGAGGAGGGCAACAAAGATGATGAAGGACCTACAGTGGAAGCCACCCAGGGAGCTGCCGAGATCACTTGCCTTGTTCAACCTGGAGAAGGGGAGACTGAGGGGTGACTTCATATCAGCCTACAACTTCCTCATGAGGAGAAGCAGAAGGGCAGGAACCAATCTCATTGCTCTGGTGACCAGCCATAGAACATGAGGGAAAGGCATAAGCTATGTCAGGGGAAGTTTAGGCTAGATGTTAGGAAAAGGTTCTTCACCCAGAGGGTGGCCAAGCACTGGAAGAGGCTCCCTAGGGAAGTGGTCACAGCACAAAGCCTGACAGAGTTCAAGATGCGTTTGGACAATGCTCTCAGGAACATGATGTGATTTTTGGGGTTGTCCCATGCTGAGCTAGGAACTGGACTTGATGATCCTTGTGGGTGCTTTCCACCTCAGAATATTCTATGTTTCTACGATTTTACATAGTAGTCAGGTAGGGCCAATTCCATTACTTTTCATCAACAGAGATGTTAATCTCATCTCATAATTTGTTCTTCAGTTTTGCTTTAATTAAGAATGGTACAAGATTTTCTTAGGTGACCCGGATTTATTTGGCCAGGCTGGATAGGGCTTTGGCTATCTGGGCTGAAGTTGCTTCATCATAGAATCATAGAATGGTTTGGTTGGAAGGGACTTTAAAGATCACCTAGTTCCAACCGCCCTGCCATGGGACACTAGACCAGGTGGCTCCAAGCTCCATCCAACCCAGCCTTGAACAATTCCAGGAAACAAAATTACTCAAACTGAAACCTTGACGGACAGTTGCTCACATAAAAATCTTCCTAAAGTTTTAAAATGCTGAGCTGCTCACTTGCCATCTCTGCCCTTAAGACAGTAGTAGCCTGTTGTTGTAGCTCTATGATGGGCTCAGCACACATGACTGTCAGCCTTATAGGGAGAAATAAGTTTGTGTGTAGATGAGAAAAGGGATAAGTTTCTGAGTGTACAGCCCGTCTTCCAGCGAGCAATGTAAGTGAAGCTTGGAGCAATTATTCCCAAGCTATACTTACCTTGATGCTTTTTTCTTCCCTTTTTAAACTAGAAGAAGGGATTTTGTGCTCAAAAATGTGCCCATTTGTTCAGTGATACCAGCCAATCCAACAAGATCTTCTAGCAACCTTTCTCTTGAGAGGACAATCACCATCATAATGCCTCTCTTGGCTAAAGCTGGTCATAATAATCACTGCAAACTGTTTATTCAACTAGCTCTTTTTCTTGGCTCTTGAACAGTTTCTTTATAATCCTGCTTTTGACATTCATAAGTCTTGAGTCTGTGAGGTTTGCAAACATATTTGATCTGGAAACAGCACATACACACTTTGTGCTTGCTACTCTGAATTTGCTTATCCAAGGTTTGTGATTGATCATAACTTCATTTTGCACGTTAACTGGATGATTTATGTGTTTATAAAGTGTATCTGCTTCTCTGCTTCCTGTGCATTCAACTCAATTTATTTATGAAGCCATTCTGCTACTGGCCCGAGATACATGTTCTATAGATATTCACAGAGAAGAATTTTCTTTGGGAGGATACAGAAAATGAAATGCAACTAGAATTCTCCAAAAGATAACAGAATATTTTTCTCCCCCTTCTAATGTTTAGACACCAGAAAATTCAAACACCTGAATTCAAACCGTATTAAATATATGCACTTTGGTCTTTTTTGTCTCTGTCCTGTTGGTCAAACTAAAGAGTTTTAAAATAATACTAGGTGCTAGGATTATTAGTTTGTTAAATGTATAGGAAACTGCACATTCTAACTGCTGAGGCAAAGGACACTGAAGAGGTTTGGTCAGGACATTATTCTGAGAAGCAAATACCTATATTACTCTCTGCACTATTGGAAATCACTTTATTTTTACGTATATAGTGCAAGTTTCATGAAACTTTCCTGTAAAAGGCACCCAATATTTTTATAACCCTTCCTCAATCTAACCTCAAGCTTTTAATTTATGTGGACTGTGACATTCTTGTAAAGAATATAATGAATAGGAAACTAACTCCAAAATAGGTATAGCAGGTTAAGAAAAACCTCTGTGTGACTGAATGTACTCAACTTGTTAGTCCCAGATCTGTAGAGTCTTCCTAAGGAATTAAATTTATGTGTCTTACTTACAAAGTGCCAGATGAAAAAAATTCTGTATGCAATCCTTATGAGCCTTCCGTAGAGTGCAGCTGAGAGTGAATACTATATTACTGTCATTCTCAGATTTATTTTTGAATGGTCTCCTCCAAAGGAATATATAAAAATATATACTTATTTTTATATGTGTATGTACATAAATATACATATCAGCTAACATGCACTCTCACGCTATGGAAAAAAAGCCCAGACAATTAAATAATCACAAGAGAGAGATTTGTTCCTTCCTATGCACTACTAGAAACTGAGTAGACATTATGCCTGTGGTTTCCTTCAGTTCCATCCTGGATAGTTCTGTTAGCTAAAATACATCCGTTGTCAGCACTATCAAAAAATAAAATCTATGGTTTTAACTTAAAATGTGATGGGATATTGCCTGGAATGTTTTCTCATATAGACAGTGTTATCTGAGTCCTTCCTTGGCAAGAAGTTCAACCTGAAGACAGTTCTCAGATGGTTTTGACAGCTTAGTTTGCAATGCCTCTGGAAACAGTGCTCCACTGTCCTTGCAAGGAATTCCCCCTCCCTAATCCTTCAAACTTTTTCATCGTTTGGGAAACTCACGCTTGACCATGAAATCTCTGTCAACTATTATTAGCAGTTCTGGAGATCAATTGTAGAATTACCTTTTTGCTATTGGCATTAGTGACATAATCTATGCCTAGAGGACCCACATGTTGTGTCACCCACTGGGCCTTTGCTGGTGGCTGCAGCATCCCAAGCTGCAGCCTTGCTAAGCCCGCAGAGTGAGCGCAGAGATCCCCAACTCCTGGTACTTGTTTGCTGTGTTGGCGGAAGCCACTGCTGCACGTTTTGGCACTCCAGCATATGGGGATAGTGAAGCCTTTCACAACCTATAAAGTGCACTTGAAAATAACCCCCACGGAAGAGCTATATCACAGATTTCAGAAACTTTTCATTTTTTTTCTCTCTCTTTTTTTTTTTAATATTTTGAGAGACCAGAACTCACAAAGTAGTGTTGAGAAGGCATTATAGTAAGGAAGCGAGCAGTAAATTTGTAGGTTTGTCTCTAACAGCTGGTTTGGGAGGGACCGGCCATTAGGACAGAGAAGAAGGAATGTGGGATGGGGGAGTGAAAGGGAAATTGTAATAATACTCATAATTAAAATAGTTCATTCTAGCAACAGATTTCTGGAAGAAATTTGATTCCAAGAAGTGCAAGAGGCCAAGAGTGAAAATTCTTTCATAAGCAGGAAGTGAGACAGGGAACTATAAGGAAACATTTTGTTTATTTTGGCCATCGTTCTGAAAAAACCTGAGCTAAAAGCAAAGAGAAATGAATGAAAAAGTATTGATAAATGATGTGTGAAAAGTACCTAGATTTTTGGAAACTGCAAAACCTAGTTATGAGCACTAGTAACTAATCAATATTTTGCACTTTATTAGGAATGGAAACTTGTGTTATCTCTTTCAAACATACAGTAGTTAGTTGATTAATTGAGTGGTTTGTTCAGTTGGATGACCAGCTGTTATAAATGTTTTAGTAATTTTTTTGCTCTAAAAGTAAACAGGCCCTTTTTTGCCTTTTTGGCTGGGCTAAATAGGAGAGCAAACAGCCAATAACCCTACATCTTGTTTCAAACACTGAATTTTGTTTTGAGTGCTTAATAACCCTAAATGTGTTGCTATGTTTCTAAGCAACCTCTCAAGATGCAAAAATAGGTAGTTATTTTACTGTGATTGAAAGTTCTTTAGATGTTGTATTTTGCTTTACCAGTTCCCCTCCCACCGGCTCTAGCCACAGCTTAAGAGGAATTCCTCATAGGTCCTTGAGGCCTGGTTTTTGAAGAATCTGAAATGTATTTTTGGAATAGGCTTCCTTTCCTTCTGGACTAATGTCAAGGAAGCAACTGGATTACAAGCATGAACCCTCCAATGTAATCCCCACTAATATCACTGTACTTCGAGCTGTGAAGCGTGTGAAAACTATGGGCATTATAAAATTCACATTCCAGGTTATGGTTGAGGAGATGAATAGAGATAAGTTCAAAAGCAGGGAACGCTGTGTGGCAAGGGGCATGGGACTATAGTTTCTTCAGAATACTGAATCTTCTAAGAAGTTTGAGAATGGCTTGCGGCCATGAGAACCACGTTTGTCAAAATACATCCCCAACTGTGGGATGGCATAACTCAAGTATCAGACACTGCCTTTCGTTTGGATTGGGAAAGCTGAAGCCTATCCACATTTGTGCTTGATTCCTTGCTGAGCCTGAAGATGTTGTCGGGCTGAAGAATGTCATTGTGCAGTTTCCATTGTCGGCTGTCACACTGCATATGTTTCGGGACTGATCTGAAGTTTTGTTTGACATCATGACTTTTATAAGAATCAAAACCCCCAAATCCCTCAGATGAAATCCATATGGCTTTGTTCACAGGCTGAAATAAAATCATGCTCACAGCCTTTACTGCAACTGAGGGATATTTGGTGGGAGTCGTTTTTTGCTTAATAAAAGCATAACGTTCAAGTGCTGGAAATGTGGATATTATTAAGTACCTGCTCTGTGAGAATAACTCAAATGATGTTTTATTCCCTGCCCCTTTCGTTAGTTCATATGCACAAGGGTCAGATCTGAGGCTGACATGAAGAATGATCTCCGCCGCCTGGCATGGACCCAGCTTCACTTGAACTCTGTTTTAGATATTATTGGGGGTTTGTCTGCATTTTGGCTCCTTGCGGCTCAGTGCTGAGCATTTGGCATAATGTGTGGTAAGGGTTATTATGATACACAGAGGTGAGGTAATTCACATAATTTCTGCAGTGTAGGCAAGTTTGCCTGGCTGCTAGAGCGGTTAAAGCAGGAAGCTTCCCGGTGTGCCGAGATGCTGATTACTAAGGGTCAGGCCTGTGCTCACCATGACATCATAAAGCACAACCAGGGGCTGATTTATTTAAGAACTGTCATGTCACTGGTTCTGTCAGGAGAAAATCAGAGGACAGAGAAGATGAGGAGGAACAGTAGGCTTTCACAGGACAAGATTTATGTTGAGGAAGAAAACACCGATGGCTCCTTTGCCAGTGATATAAGAAATGTTTTAGTCACTAGTGGGTCTGAGTTACAGAGTGGCACTCTTCTTTTGCGGCGTCATTTCTGAAATAACGAAAACACTAATAGCAAGTCTGGCATGAGAGGAAAAACTGTGAGAAAGCTCTTGTCAAGACCTCCTTAGCTGTTGCACTGGACAAATTCAACTTCATTTGTCATGGGGAAACACATGCAGTGTTTGCATATGCATAAACAGCATTGCAATCCCTTGTAAGGCAGTACCGTGTTGAACAAGAAAACTTTTCTGGATTGTCTTCCAGAAACAGTCATGAGCAAATGATGCTTCCGGTATCCCACTGCTGGACTTCTGTGCCACCTGTTCCTACTCATTGTGCAGGACACGGTATGTAGTGCTGGAAACTGCTCCAATACTCCAAATGCTGGCTGAGTGGTGCAAAACTGGCAAATAGGTGGCGTTAACCTGACCAGCTCAGTAATAACTTGTAGAAGTATATTCCTTTCTCTCTCCCTGCAAAAATTGTGTTTGGTTCTTGAAGCTCAACTCACCATACACAAAAAACTTACTTTTTCAAGGAATTTACTAAGTCTCATGCTCTTTAAAAGAAATGGAAATTCCCATTTGAATGAAATTGTAGCATGAGTAAGGGAACATATTTATAAATGGATAATGTAAATTTACATACTGATAGAATACTTCTCAGCTTTTCCATGCATGCAGTTGTAAAAACATGTGCTTAGTATAGCTAACATCTCACTTTAAGACCATTTTCCTGGCTTGGTGCGCTAGATTTCAGCTTCAGCTCTTTAGAGTATTGCATGGAAAACATATTGCTGGTTCTTATGCCAGAGACTACTCAGCATTTTGTTTGATATCCTACTGATTAGGTAATTTTTGTAGTTGTAGTACTTCCTTCATCTGGCTGCCTCAAACCCTTTACAAATGAGAATTAGGACTTGCAACAAGCAGGCAGTACTGTTACTAAGGGCAAATTAGACAGTCAGCTTCACTCCCTGAAGACACCGAAGTATGAGGCTATAAGTGCTAAAAAGGGTACTCTAGCTTCTCTGATCTGGTCAGGAGACTACAGAGCCCCTCATTTTTCATAAATCTACAAAGAGTCTGTTTTGAAAATCTTATTTGCGTTACAACGATGAAAGTCTGCAGCTGTTAGAAAGATAGTAACAAACACCAACTGTTTGCAAGGGGACAAAACTCAAGATTTTTCAAGCTCTGGGTCAATTCAGAACAGCCCTTCAGGTCCTGAGTGTCTAATTAATTAATTAGTTAACTTCCCATAGGCTTTTACAAGCTATACAGATCCCCATATCCTCCACCCTTTACTGTGCTTCTCTTCTCCTCAACACTTCTTGCATCCAGGTTTGAGTGGTTCTGAAAGGTAGGGGTTTTTTGAAGTGCAGAAGAAAGCTAATATTGGTAGTTTCAGAAGAAGAAGTAACTGATGTTCTCTAGGTTTTGATAGTTTGCTAATGATCTAGAAAACAATTCTATTGTCTTTTCATTTAGGGCTTAGGAAGTGCAGCTGTACTGAGAGTTGCTTTAAGTAAGTAGTTCTGCTGAAGTGAATGCTTACATGCAACTTGGTAGAAGAGATCTTCTAAAGACCGGATCTGAACTGGGCTAATATGCACATCTGAGTTTCAGAAGTAGATTACTGAGGAGTAGAGTGAAGAAATTATTTCCCTTAGGTGGGATTTATCAACCCCTCTTGAATTCACTGTTACAGATTTTTCATCTTTAAGTTAAGATCCTGCTTCAAGGTGATATAGGCTCGCTTCAAACACATCTTTTATCCATGGGTTGCTCCTATGCCCAGTTAAAGGCAGGGGATGTAACAACGTCCCCTTTTCTTCATTTCATACAAATAGTCCAGGTACTTGAGAAATGATGATGAAAGTGCATTGGTATTGTTTGACACTGTTACCACAGCGATGCTGGGGAATATTTTCCTTTCCACACTGGCAAAGACAAGTGGAGAACATCAGGTAGGTGCTGGAATCTCAGTTGCTTTTGTTACTTGTGATGATGACCTGAGCCAGAGAAGGAAACAAGTGCAGGGGGTGCCTGTTTCCCTTTGGACATGCTGAAAGCATGAACTTTTTAGCTGTAGGAGAGGAGTCATTTCTATCCAGATCCCATTCTGTCAGAGTAACATTGCCATTCACACTCAGGTCTTGGCACTTTGCTCTGTTTAAAAATGGTTTAACTACAAATCGAGCTTGTGTATTTGTTGCAGAAGTGAACAGAAGAACAGTGAGGTTTTTTTGGGTTTGGGGTTTTTTTTGATACATTCTGAAAATTCTCTGGACTATGAGCTCAGAGCAGTTCCCAGCTCTCCACCAGAAGAAGGTCTGGCTTGAGAAGAGTGGGTAACTGAAGCTCTAATTGAAGCTAGTGGGAACTCAAGATGTTTATCTTACAAATCAGAACCTACCTGTCTTTAGTGTTAACTCTTTTGATTTGAGAAATATTTAGACCTTGTCAGAATTGTTTCAGTGAAAGAAGGAAAAAAATCCACAAACTGTGTAACTCAAACTTTCCTCCTTACTGCAATCCTGTATTTTTATGGACAGTATATGGAAAGTCCTGTATTTCTGCACACAGCAAGTGGAAGCGGATGTTTTGTTTGGTTTTTTTCCTCAGAAATGAAAGGCTGCTTTTGCAGAGTACCTTGCTTTTAGCCTTAATCAGGGCTGAAGGACTGGGAGCCAAGCTGTGAGCTGGCAGCAGCCAGAGGGTTATGGCTGGTTAGCAGTCATAGTTTGGCTGTGCCTCCCCCTGCTCCTTCCCTAGGGCTGCTCCCCCCTAGGGCTAGTAGAGACTAGTAACAGAGTCAAAGCAGGTACAATCCTGGTGAAAGAGTAGTAGAGTTTAAAATTGGTCCCCTTCCTTCCCTTGGATGACTAGAGGTGCTCAGGCACTGGTCCATGCTCAAGCAAACAACTGCTATGCTGAGAGATGAGGCAAGGGTACTGCCCAACAGACTAGTAAAGAATTTTATTTCTTCAAATAGAATACACCCTTAGACTCTGCATTTAGTCTGGATGAGAAAGAACGCAGGCCAGACAGAGAAGCGCTTTCTTAAAAATCTTATTCCTCTGTATTTCTGTGTGGATTTAGTTGGCAAGCATGGATTTGAAGTCAGTATAAAGAATTTTTATCTGAATTTACAATAGTCATTACAAAAGCAGTACAAAGGACAAATTTTGCTCAATTTTAGCAGTCCCAACGACAGTCTGTATATAAATCACAGCATTTTTCTTAAATATGCAGTCTTTGTTTCAGGACTTAGTTGCAACTGGACAATTGTTCCCTGCACATTAATTAGATGAAGATTTTTGTGTCAGATGTGAAAAACTTCTACAGGACTCGTATCAATTATTCCTGTCTCCCTTTTGACCTTAACTAATTGAAACCTTAGGCCACTGAACTTCAGACTGGTAGTGTCATTAATTTGCAGTATTGTTTTGGTTTGGTTTGCTGGGTTTTTTTTGGTTTGATTTTTTTTTTTTTAAATGAATTGCAGAAGACCAAGAACTGGCAAAGTCGCTTACTAAATGGTGACTTGAGTTGGTGGTGACCCTTGGTTGTCTGAAATCAGAAGCCCAGAAATACAAGAAGATTTTTTCAGTCCTGATCAATGGTGTGTGCAAATCCTGTTTATTTAAATAACAGCAAATAATTTAATGTTCACCATTCAAATGGAACTTTTTATAACGTTTTCTTCTAGGTTCAAATTTGCTTTCTGACCCTGCTGCTCAAATAAACAGCAGGATTTGTTGCCCTTCACATTCCAGAAGTTTAAGTTCTAAAGACACTTCTACTGACCTGAGATCAGATAAATACTCTCCTGGGAAGTTTTTAAGTTTTTTGCTGACGTACATTTGGATTATGAAGAGTACAATTCTGTGCAAAAGCAGACAAAAGTGGAGATGTTTCTTTCCTTGAAAGGTGATTGACCCTTGTTCTTTGCCCTGCCTGAAGGAGCATTTTTGCAGGGTGTGTAAAAATGGTCTAGCAACTTTCTTCTTGTGAAGGAGCCTAAAAGAGTCAACTTCAACTCTATGTCATAGAAGACCCCTCCCTAAGCTTCACTGGAATTACCAGAGAAACTGGAGGGAGCTTCAGCAAGTGTCAGATAGGTCCGGATAGATTTAGGTTTTAAAAAAATCAGAGCAAACAAAATCCAAGCCAAACAAACAGAAAAGCCCAACAACTTGCAGATCACCTGCACTGTCTTCCCAAGTCAGCTTGGGAAGGTATCAGTGATAGTCATGAAGGATCTCTTGCTTCTAATTCTCAAAGCACAATAAAAATATAGAGCTAGTGATTGTAGAGCTAAGAAAAACAGATTTTTATGCATTTCTGAAAGGATCTGGGTTTGTATGGGAATGAGGGGTACTCTACCAAAACAAAGCTCATTTTTTTGTCAAGTAAGAGTTCTTGAGTGGACTAGACAGGGGGAGCATCTATGTAGTTTAACGTGATATGTTCCCATATATTTCTTCTTTCTGCCTGTTCCTACTCTTTTACTTCAGTATTTTCTTGGGGAAACTTTTTAGTGATCTGAATTAAAACAATATTTTATACTCACAGGAATACTTGCCTGTTTTACATCTCTGGAAAAACATTAAAAATGTCCCTTACCACTTCTTCTTCTTGCTTGCTGCATGTATTTGAGTGCCAGATTTATCAGTTCTAGTTTTCCCAATGCTGGAAAATGAATTTGCTTCAAATTATAGCTGTTTGAATGAGACCAGTGCACAAATGAAAGCCATTACTGTTTGCCTACAATAGGGCCAAACCTCTGATCTCAAATTCAATTTTGTAAATGAAGAGTTGACTCTAATAACTTCAGTCAAATCACCTTGGATTTACACCAGGGGAGCAGAAATTGGAATCCGGACTTTCATGTTTAGTCTGGGAAGCATTTTGAAATTCTTGTGGATGAAAGATACTAAAAATGTATGTTATTATTATGTTATTCTTTTTCCACTTCACATCATAGGACTGACCATATATCCTAGGATGGTTCAACCCACACTTTTCCTAAATTTTACCCCTTTAATCTGATGATTATAGCTCTTTCATGTCATAAATCTACAGTTAAGGTTAAGCAATCATGAAACCATTCTCTTCAGTAGTGTCCTGGGAAATGTGAATGAAATCTATGCCACCATTTTTTGAACTAGAATATGGGAAGTTAATCTTTCTTCCCATTTTTAATTTATCCAGCATTTCCTTGCCAATAGTTTACTTGAAAACTTCTTAATGCACAGCCTGCAAACTTGGCGTGGACATCTGAGGAATAATTTTGTATACGTTAAACATTTGTTAACAATAGTCCCAAGAAAACTGCAAGAGGAGAAACTGCTGGCTTGATGTATACTAAGTATAACAAACAACTGGTGAAATAAAAGGTCTTTGGAAAGGTAAGAAATGATGCTGAAGTCACAGTACTTACTATTGTTCAACCACATGGAGTTATCTCTTCAGAAAAGTTTTGATGCTGAATTTAGAACCATCCTCAGGCTTGCAGATTCCTTCTCTAGATCTGGCAGTCCATGAATACATATCTGAAAAGTAAAAGCTTGACTATTTAATGAAAAATTGAAGGTTGAAGGTTAAAGGTTAAATGGATGAAAAGAGGAATTTAAGGTGGATGCATGAAGCTCTGCTTCTAGAGCAGACACACCTGAGTCCAACCCTAACTCTGGGGGATCCCAGAGCTGTATGGTGTGCTGGAGCCTCCAGTACGTAGAGCCTTTGATCACACTCCTACTGAAAACAACAGGAGTCAGTTTAGCTTAAATTTTTCTGTGTCAGGCCAGTTCAGGGAAGTACATTTAAAGTACTTTTTCAAGCATGGGCTTTGGGTACTATTCTCCTGCTTGATATGTTAATTTTGTCTCAGCAGTTTAGATTTTTTTCAAGTTTTAAAAACAAGGTGGCTATCCCAAACCTTTTTGAGTGGTTTATTTGATCTTCAAGCAAGCATCAGAATTAAACTTTGTAGCTCTTTCGAACTTTTTGTAGGTTTATGGCTTTCTGGTTCTTGAGTTAATAATTTAGAAAAGAATTGGAAAACACAAAACAGCATTGCAGCTCTACTGATATGCAGATAAATTTTCTGCAATGATGAAAAACTCTGTTCATTACTGCAACTATCTGAACTCAGACTAAGACAAGCCAGGAGTAATAGCACTAATTACATTTCCAGGTATAGGGTCTTTTAATGTCCCCTGCTAGTACGATTGTAGCAAAAAGATCATACTTGATTCTTTGACAGGACTTTTCCTCTTGGAGTGTTTTAGGTAAAAGACTGGCGATGCTCCTGTTGAATCAGAAGGGATGGTGGAGTGTGATGGAAAGGTTATCCAGCAAACTAAGGCAGCAATGAGACTAGAGCTGACTCCTGGTATAGTTGGTTAGCTGTTACACCAGCGCCTTGCCGGGGCTGTTCATTGTCAGAGGCAGTTAGACCACAGTCAGCCCATACACAGTCTGTTCCTGTGGTTCTGCCTAAAGAGGCAGGGAGCTGCCTCAGCTCCTCTAGTGGTTCATACCTCCTCTTGAAATGAAAACTCACTTTCTCAGTTTAAATTCTGTTCAGAGAGAAAACTAAAAATTAAACTGTCGAACATGACTGGGGCAAAGGGGACAGTACCCAATACTAAGAGTGTATCAATTGGTTAGCAGTTTGCCCAAGACTTGATAAATAAGGGGAGGGGGGGAGGAAGGAATTCCACACTTTGACACCTGTAAGAAAGAATGAGTATCACTGAAAGCCCTGGAACATAATGTTCTGTGTAACAAGCACATTTTAGTTTGTTTGATTAGGTACTCAAGCATAGAAGCCAAATGGCAATATGTGTAGTAGTGTACACTGAAGATAAGTGCAACATTTAATCTTGGAGATGTAGCAATACCAACAGAGAAGCACGTTACCTAGAGGCCCCTTAAAAATGAGCATCAGCCAATCAACAACTTCCTCTACTACTATCCTGTTTAAAATGGTCATTTCTAGTGAACTGGTGAAGTGTTTACACTTTGCACAGTCTTTTTTAAATAAAGTAGTTGTGATGGGAAATGTCTCTTCTTGCTACTAGTAGTGCAGAACAGCTTTCCCACAGGTGACACCTATAGAAAGTTCTCCCTATTGCCAGCTGTAGCCAGTCCCAACAGTATTTAATTCCACATTTAAATCCATCCTTTGGCTTTCTAAATGGAGAAAACAATAGGTCCAGTTGCATTGGTGGGTATTTCAAATAACCTTTATTACAAAACTTTTCCAGGCCTATCAGTTTCTTCTGGGCTTTTGCCCTGTGAAAGAGCTGTATTATATAAACAGGAAACATAGAGGAACTTGCTAATTGCTGGTTTATTTTTCTTCTGCAGCAACATAGACTGCTTTTCTTATTGTCACTTGAAAGATCAAATTACTGCATGGAGCTCGGATGCTGAAGAAGAACGTTAAAGCAGTAAACTCGTTCAGGCTCGAGGAAGCGGGGAAGGTTAGGTCTCTGCCTAGTTGATGAAGAACATGACTGGTTTCTTTTAAAACTTTCTTATAAATCTTGGGCAAAATATGGTTTGAGAAATTGTCCCAAAAATCAAAGTAGTTTGGTAAAATTACTCTTCTATCACAAGATGGTGCTTAATGCTGAGGTTTTTAAAGCTGCTGTTGCCAGTGGTGGCCAGCATATCTGTGAGAGCTGCACAGCATTTAAGATTTTATTCTTTTTTTTGGCTGTGCTGGAATCCATAAGTAGGTGCCACCTAAGTGTTGCTTTCAGCTGAGCTAGATTCTCTCTTGAGGCCTTATGCCAATAAAGCTAACACACACACACACAAATATCCAAAAAATATTAGGGTTGGGCTCTTACTTAAAGAAAAGATAGAGGAAAGGGTGCTCACTAATAAAGAAAGCTGGAGGCAGTCCTGTAAACCACCTGAGCATCTGCTGTTTCCAGTTCAGAAAACTCCCTATTTAACCAGGGTTAGTCCTTACATATAATCCTCTAATCACAGACCAAGATCAGCTTTTAAACCTGTTGTAACCTTTATTGTGGGACTAAGTTCCTGGTACAATTACCCTAGCTTCTTACCTTGGTTATTTCAAGGTTCTCTACTACAAGTACAGGACTCTCAGCAATTTTTTTTGTTTTGGTGCTGTTGTCTGAGGGATTGTGACTGACTCGTATGTTGTTCCTTTGCGGCTTTGTTTTTTTTAGCAAGCACTGTGAACCAGCTGGAAGAAGTCCTTAATAAATATACTAATCATGTATTGATACACAGTTTGCTTCCATGATACATCATACAAGATACTTGCAGAGTTTGTGCTACAGTGGACTGATTATATGACTGAATTTCATGTATGCCCCTAGATTAATATCTGAGAAAATATATAATATCATTGCTCTGCTAATAATAGTCTCCTTATCTGCTAAGAAGAAAAATGATCGTTGCTGAGATCTTTAGGAGTCATCATAACTTAACTGGAAAATAGCTCCATATGTGAAGTGATGGAGTGTTTCTTGGAGCACGCTCAGTCAGTCTCCACAAGGAGGGACCACCCCCAACCCCAGTGGTTCTTAAAGGAAAATAGTGGTGTGAATATTTTCCTGAGAGAAAGAGGGTTTGTTGTTGATAGTGTACTGTCAGTGCCAGAAGCAGGATATCATGCTTTTACAATATATTTACTGGCATTTAGAAAGCCTGAGGAGATAAGTGCTTCAAAGGAGCAGTGTGCTACAGAAAGCAGTCACTGAATCTGAGTGAAGAAGTGGAGCTAATGAGACAGAGTGATGATACAATGAGGAGTTTACCAGTAATTCTCAGGCAGTGCTTCCTGCTCCCTTCTGAAATTCTGTCAAATTCTCTCACTGTTATAGTAAAACATTTCTGAAATGAAGACCAGAACTTCATAACATAAAAATAAATATTGGGCTATAATGAAGAACTCATCAAACATTTCAAAAAGTAACAAGCAAGTAGCAAGGAATGTTATACTAACCTGGTACTTCTGTTTGTTTACAGTTATTGATGTAAAAACTTCCTTGGAGGTCTATGGCCACCTTGTACATTGAATTGTATGTTTCCCAGGCAACAAATGCATTTTGCTTCTGTGCTTTTTAAGGGAGAAATGGGCCCATCAGGATGTAGGGGACCTAAAAAGGGGAAGGAAGGGGAATAGTTGTAACATGAGAATATCAAACAACAATGAGAATAAGCTTTATTCTTTCCCAGAGCTGGGTCCTGCATACCTCAGTCTACAGTAGCCACAATGAAGTTGGTGAAGAAGCCTATGCAAGATGAGTGAGACTGGCTCCAAATTGGAGGTATTTGTCTGAAAATGCCTTAGAAGTAGAAAATCTATCAGATTTCAGTTAAAATAACAATTCTTCTCAGCTCTGCCAAATGTCTGCAGGCTTTTGATGATTTACTGTCGAACCAATGTACAGTGAATGCAGAGGTCTGCCTTCCCCTCTTTCCACACCAAACAGAGGAACCTTCACAGGACCTTGGCACTTGTCAAATTTAAATCCTTAGGGCGGTATTTCTCACCTCAAGTGCAAAATGCACCACTTCCCTGTGAAAATCGGTCCAGGTGAGAACTGCACGGAGCAGAGCTCACTACTAGCGTTTATACAAGATTCATTATGTGGGTTTTGGGTGTGTGCTTGGTAGTGTCAAAAATTTGGGGGGGGGTGGCGGAAACTGCTAATTCTCCTTCACCCTCTTTCCCAGTAAATTTAAAATAGCTGTGTTAAGAGTGCAATCTGGGCCTGCCTAATCTCAATGCTAGTTTTGAGAAATAATTTCATTTCCACCTTTTCATCTTCTTTGAAACATAATGAATTGGAATTACATGTAAATGCCAGCAATATTTCAAAGGGAGGCTGAAACAGAGTGTCTCGTCTCTAATTAGTTTTGCAGTGTGTGGCCTGTAAACTTGATGATAAATGAAGCAATTGGCCATCAGTGGCTTCAATTAGATGGCAGTAAAAATGGTAACAAAATAAAGTCACCAGCAAGGAAATTTGCTCAGAAAAGTGCTGCTGTGGGTTGACTTCAAGCTTCACTATCAATTGGGGTAATTGGCTCATTTGTTCGTTGTTTTTCAGGGGCAGTGCAACTGCTTAATTAGTAAGCTCTTTCCAGGGCCCAAAGAAAACAGGAAGGGAAGATGTGACATGGTTCCTCTCTCTCAAAACATCCTATCTCCCTATGCCAAGCAAATCACACACTTCTCTTGCCCCTCTCTTTTCGGAAGAGGAGAATGTTCATTTGTACTGACTGGCAGGCATTTGCTTAAGCCTTGGATCACAGAACATTTCTAAGACATTTATTGACAAAACAAACTTCAGCTGAGCCCTCTCAGACCCTTTTCTTGAAGCAACAATTGTTAAGTCAGGAGATGGCTTGTAGCTGGCATCATACTGGGAAGAGAAGGAAAAGGCAGAGTGAGCCCTGCGACTGCTAGGCCCTGCAGTGCTTTCCAACTATGCTTCATTGTGTAGTACGTGGCTCTGTTGGTTTTGACACTTAATGAGGGAAATAAAGAATGGTATGTCACTTTTTCTGGTGAGAGATTCACCTATGTTTTCCCGCTTTGCTCAGTATTTTATTCCAGGGCACTCCTCTCTGTATAAACAGGACAACTTAATTGCTACCAAAAGTACACAATAGGGAAAAGAGTCAGGCTGGTGGTAAAAACTGTTTTCTGTCTGCTGTTCTGAATACATTTGTCTGTCACCACCTGTAAAGGCATGCCTATCAGTGTTGAGTATCATTATTTTTGTGGGAGACACTGGGGCTGTCTCACTTTCGATAAATGCTTTTCAAAGATGAAGAAGCACAAATAAGATAGAAGTGAAGTGCGAAAACACAAGGGATTTTCAAATCAGGGTTTACGGTTTCAATTAGGAGACTTTGTCATAGGAAGCAAGAAGCCAATTTGTCAAAAGCAAGGCTAATTTGTCTTCACCTCCAAAGACCGGAGGGAAACAATACATTCTGCTCACTCCAGACCCTCTGGGGAAAAGCAAAAGGGCTGCCCAGTGCCGGTTCTCCCAATTCAGCCTCTCTAAGATCTGCAGTACATGTTTTACAAGATGATGATTATTCCTTTCTAGTTGTCATGGTATCCTAAAACTCATCCTAATTGAAATACAGAAACTGGATGTATTAATAAAGGTATTATAGTGCCAAGACTGGTTTTGTGATTCAGGAGTAAACTAGGGAGAATGGGGTCTGGCCCTGCTGACAAATTAATTTTTGAAGGTGTTAAGCCCATCTGCTTCCAGGAAAGCTATTGTATTTCACTACAGATTTTACCAGAATGATGCCAAGATGATTTGGGCAGTGTCTGTGGAACTTGCAAATTCAGTTTGATAGTATAAGAATGTTGCTGTAGCTCTAAATTTTCTGCATTTTTTGGCAGCTCTGAGCTGACATCTCCAGTGGTACTTCACTTATGGTTCACTCATTACACAGCACCTTTAACATTTTACCTAAAGCAAAACAGAATCTTTTATCTGCCTGTCAGTGGTGCTGGATGTCCCTGGCCATGCCTCAAGTAGCCCTGTGTGTGAGCTCTTCCTGGAGCAGTCTGGGTGGGACTCCTGCTGACGTCAGCCAGCTGTGGGTCAGACCCACACTGTGCTCTGCAGAGACCAGTGTACCCCTGGGAGATAAAAGCAAATGTTCTGGAGAGGTGGGATGTGTTTATGTGCAAAGTGATTTCCACTTGCACATCGTTAAACTCTACTAAATATCTTTTCACAGAATCACAAAATGGGTAAGATTGGAAGGGACCACAGGGAGTCATCTGGTTGAACCTCACTGCTCAGGCAGCGTGATCCTAGAGCACATTGTACAGAATTGTGTCCATATTGTTCTTGAATATCTCCAGTGAGGGAGACTCCACAACCTCTCTGGGTGATCTGTCCCGGCACACGATCACCCACACAGTAAAGAAGTTCTTCCTGGTGTTCAGGTGGAACTTTCTGCGCATCAGTTTTTGCCTATTGCCTCTTATCCTGTTGCTCAGCACCACTGAGAAGAGCCTGGCTCCGTCTTCTTGGCACCCCTCTTTAGATACTTATAGCCACTGATAAGGTCCCCTCTTAGTTGTCACTTCAGGCTCAGGAGGTCCTTTGGTATTGCTGCCATTCCCTGGAGAAAGACCAGCCATCCTACATGCTCAGAACTGTACCTTTTTCAAAATGACAAGTTTCCTACAGTACCCTGTGTCTTGATTAATTTCTCTTCAGAGTTGTTTTCAAACTTTCAGTGCTGTTGCCTCAGTTCCCCAAGCGGTTGAGCTGTGCTGTTCAGAAAGGCTTTGCAGTATCGCAAAGAACAATCTGCCATTTTGCCTCTCTTCAGGGAAGTGTGAACCAATGCAGTTAGCAATCCTGGCTGACATCTAAATTCTTAATGAGAGGAGTATGTTCTTGCAGAGTGGAGAGAAATAACTGAGGCTGGATTGCATCCCCTGCTAGTTGTGGTTATTATCAGTGTACTTATATTACTAGCAAACTGCTGGGCTGGACGTTTAGTCGATAAACTAAAAATACTTTTATGTTTTGCTCCTCTGTTTGAGGATTTGCAATTGGAAAAAAAAAATAAGGTTGTTATTTAAAAACAGGCTGCTAAAATGAGACACATAAAATATTGCAGTATTTTTATTATATATAAAACGAAGTCTCTCCATTTGTTTTTTATTACTGCATTACACACAACAAATGAATATGCTCTGAGCCAACAATTTCTACTGTTACACATGTGCACTGTGTTCCTCTGACTGCAGAGGGGTTTTACTAAGCCCATCTAACCAGCTGAAAGAGTAGGCTGAATGATATTAGCTTAAGCAATGAGAGTCAACAGGAAATGGGGGATTTGGGATCTGAATAGTAAAATGAGTCTTGGAGCATGCCATTTGCACAATGGCAGTTCTTGGCATCCAGTGGCTTTGTGCTAAAAATGAGAATTTATTTCACAAAAATCTCCAATTTGGGGAATGTGTGGTGGGCTTGAAAGAGCTCAGAACCTCTTGCCGGAACGACACCACTGGGGCTGGAGGGCAGATGAAGACTTTAATCACTTCCAGTCATCTGCTTTATATGGTTCAACAGGAATGAGTTAGAGAGCATTGCAGTGAGCAATACCAGCATGTAAGACATTTTGAATCACTGGTACTTTAAGACTGGTCAAATCTTAGAGCTAACAATATAAAAAATATTACTATGCTCTTACTGTTTTATCTGCAGTGGTGACACAATACCTTGCCTAGGCACTCCACAGCTCCCTGTTGAGCAGTGACTGAATGCCAGCTAAAATTGCCTAGAAAACCATTTGTTTTTTTTTTTTTTTTTGAGATTCATTGCAGAAGAATAATCACAACAAAAGAAAGAACAAAGTTTCCTCATCTTGAAGTAGCTTCAAGGAAACATGCAAGGTCTGGGACTCCTTTTGTTTAGTTCAGTATTAGAGTGGCATATCTTTGGAAATATTCCTGATGTATGTCAGTGGAAGCCAGTAAAGAATAAGGTCTGATAACTTCATTCAGAGGTGAATAATGGAGTAGATCAGCCATCACAAATCTTCCAATATTGGAGGAGAACAAAGCTTTTCATTGCAAAACTGTATCTGGATGCAAGCACAGAATAATGTGAAGGAAGATAAGAGTATTAATATTCCCCAGGGCTAGGACAAGTATTATAAAGAATGTTTGCATAAGTCTTAATAGTCATTCATGAGTATGGGTTTCTTTATGATAAATTGCATTTCTAGGTTGCTCAGAAACTAGTTTCCTAGAGAGCAAAATGCAAAATGCCTGTTCATTTTGACTTACAAAGACAGGACACAAACCCAAATACCTTTTTGTCACCCATAGTATTCGTCTCGTGTCTGTTCATCTGCTTGTACAAAGGTTGAAGCAGAAATATCTGTATTTGAAGTTTATGAATAAGTTGCTTCTTTGCATTTATTGGTAACAAACAAACTATGTTAAGATAAATGAAAAAGCCCTTCCATTTTTTCTGGATGGCTCCCCTTAAATTTGTGATACCGAAGCATGGGCAGTCCACTGATACAGTGTTCCCAGGGGAAAATAAAGGGTATCAGAGCACACTTCAAAATAGCTATTCATACTGGCAAGATCGGTGTTTATTGAACCTGGTGTTCATCAAGGGCTAGTAACTTCTTCATCTGCATCAGGATAATGAAGAGGAGCTTAAACTGTGATGTCTGGAAGAGAATTTGTTTATTTGTGTTTATTGAGCCATGTTCTGTTTTAAGTAACTCAACCAAGTTTCAGTAACGTCTCCAGCAATAGTAATGACAGTGGTATGAATAGTTTCTCAGAACTCGGAGACTTCCTGCTGCTAGCCTGAACATTTCCTCTGTGTGATTTGATTTTACCATTCCATTCCAAGTGAATTGGGAAATTGATAAATGACAACCAGTAGTTGAACATTTTTTGCTTCTACTTACGTAAAAGAGTTGCCTCATTGAGCAAAGGCAGTATTGCACTGATGACTTTATGCATAAGTTTTTAACCTGGTGTAGTATGAAGTTTTGCCTGTTCATGGCATGAAAGTGTGTTTTTCAGGCTGCTTGGAAAGGACCACATCACTGACTCTGTCAAGAAGAAAATTGGTTCTACTGGACCAAGTTCTCCTTGCTGTCATTACCTACCTGCCAGAAAAGTTGTGTTGTTCTAGGCTCTTCTGAGCCTCCTCAACTTCAAAGAACAGGGTCTGACACTGACTAAAAGACATCAGCCTCTATGAGCAAGAGACAGTAAACGGCTCCAGGTTTGTTGGGCCAGCCCTGCAGCTCTGTCCCTGAGCACTCAGTCACTACTGATGCTGGGCAAAGCCTGAAGGAAGAATCAGAGACAGCTGCTGAATTGTTTGATTAAGGAAAACTGATGTCCAGCTAGAACTGGCACTGAGATACAGAGATGGAGGCATCTCAGCAACAAGAGACAGGTGCCCACTGTGGGCATTTCTTTTCAGGGGCTATCAAAGTTCATGCACATGAAAGGCATAAACTATAAAGCAACTATTCAGGACAGTAATGCTGTAACAAAAGCTTCTTCTTTTCTTCTCTATTAGTCTACTCCCATTATATTTACTTCTGTGTGCTGATAAGAACCAAATTTCAGTCCTTTGATGTTTATCTTTCATGAGTGAAAACACTGCCCACGTGAGCAACAAGTGGACACTTTGAGGACCATTCACTGTGTACCATTCTATAAAAGAAAAGAAATACGAAGCAAACCCACTCAGTTATCAAGGAGAATATTAAGGGAGACTGTGGGAAGGAGCAAATAAATACCAGGAATGAGTATTTGCCTGAAAGTTAATAAAGAGGTAGTAGCAAGGATAGGCTACCCAAAGCACCTCTCATGTATGGCAGATGCTGTGTGTGATTGAGATCTAGGACTGGTGTGTGCTGTGGAATGACGGATGGTTATCTCATTTAAGCTGCAGTGAGCAAAACTCAGAAGGGCTGCCAGGCTTGCTTTTACATATGTGTTTTCTGCAGCCAGATGAAAGCAATTTTCTAAGAGCTGGCAATTGCTAACAGGGTGTGCACCGATGGGCTCTATCCAGAGGTGAAGGTCTTTTCCACAGAGGCTAAATGCGTTTTTGGCAGCTTATACTGCTCAGAGAAATCAATGGATTTTTGTAACTGTTTGTTATCTGAAGTCTGTGTTATGCTGTGCAGTGGTCTTTAGAGCAAGGTGGCTTAGAAGTAGATTAGAGTTGTAGTAAATAAGGCTTTGCATCAGGCTCTTGCTGTTTGAAGTTTCTGAAGTTTGCAGTGCAGGTCTCCTTATCACTGGGCTTCTCCCAAAGAAGAATCTGAGGAAAATAAGTGTTTGTAGTTGATGAGCATGTTTTAGTTTTGATTATTTGTTTTTTGAGGGATTTGATTTGGGTTTTTTTGTGTGTGGCTTTTTTTTTTTTATTATATTTGTTTTGTTATAATTTTGAGTACTTCTGTTGCAATATGAAGCAGTGTGCAGAAATCTGACTGCAAATGATCTCCTGGTGTGCTGACAGAGTAAAGGCAGATAGTGAGGTAGACCATACCCTAAGGAAGCTTGCAATACAAGCAAATAAATAAAGAAACTGGAAGGACATAATGAGTCATGCAGGGATTATAAGATTTTCTTCTGGCTTTGCAACAGAAGGGAAAGAAAAACTCTGATTTCTCCTGTTGACATGCCAATATGCTGTCCATTAGTCCACATAAAAAATAAATGGTGCTTATGTTCTTTTTTCACACAATTATATGCTGGTTACTGCCAGCTCACAATTTTATTAGGCTATCCATATGTTCTCCTGTTTTTTTAAAATCTTAGTTCCTGGATATATATATATAATTACATGAGAACCTCTCTTAGGATTTATTTTGTTTCTTCTTGTTTTTATTTTTAAGTACGCCTAGACCTTAAGGAGGAAAGCTTAAATATGCTTTGTGAATACAAATTGCTCAAAAGCCAGAAGGCAAACAAAAGAATTAGAAGGGGTTGTTGCTTTGCTTTGTTTTTAAGAGACATTTGGATATTTAGGCCAATGTCCTGAATTTCTTAGTACTGATTCAATGTTTTTTGAATCCTTTGGCTTTTCTCTGGCCTGGTTCTGAGAAGCATCTGGAAGAAAATTTCCCCAAACTTGCAGAATTGGGCCTGTCGTGCTCTCTCTGATCTGATTTTGCTGCATTTCATGGGAATCCTCATTCCCACCTGGAGAGAGTGAAACACAGTTTGGAAGCTGGAGATGAGCTTTCCTCAGGCACAAAATGTCAGAGGCAGAGAAAGGCTTCCCTTCCCTCATGAAAGGCAGGATGACAGCAACAGAAATGAGAGAGGAACAGAGACTTAGGAAAAAAGGAACGAAAAAGTGGTTGTGATACATTCTGAATACTGCTATGCTATTCCTTGGCTGCTGTCCTCTAATTATTAAAACATGCTGTTGGCTAATACATGTAGTTTATTTCTAGGGGGTTTGCACAGAATTATTCACATTTATGCATTTTGTGTCTCTTAAGTCTGGATATGAATAATAACGGCAGACACCTGATTGTCCTGAGCAGCTTAATGTCCGTCAAATGAATTCTCAAATTCAAACCAACAGTTAGCAGTAGTTTCTGGAAATGAGACTTTTTCATGTGGAAGTAACATTATTCAGGTTAGATGTTTGCAAATACTGATGGTGCTATCTTTAGCTCTTTTGCTTGTGAATAGGTATGGTTGTGTGGCAGTTCTAATACTGGACCTTACTAGACCTAAGACTGTCACCTCTGTTAGCACAGTCAAATAGAGGAATATTAGTCCCTTACTCTGAGCAAGGTATAAGGTAATTCAGACTGTGGATAAACTGATGACCACAAGAGGGTCTGAACACCTGCTTACCTTTCAGCACTTAGGTTGAGGCTATGGGTTGGATTAAAAGTACAGCTTCAGGAACAGTTCTGCCTGTGAACTTCACACTTGTTCGGTATGAAGTATGTTATTTTCCACAGTGGCTGGCCTTGATCCATCCTTCCTTGCTGTCTTGATATTCCCTCTGGGACTCACCTAACAATGCCACTTTTTGTTCAGATTAAAAAAAAACAAAACAAAAAAACCCAATAAACCTTACTGTATTCCCTATGGATATTCATCCTCACAAAAAAATCCAAACACGAGGCTTTTGCCTTAAGGCCACAATTAAGCCTCCAGTTAACAAGTACAAGAGCCACACTAGGCCAGAGCTATCTTTGCTATTTGGAGCAAGGCAAAATAGCTTCCATTAAGTATTCCCTTGGCTGAAATGATCCACACATATTGGGGTTGCTTTGCATTTCCCCAACAGTGCAGGACAGGCAGTCCTTCCTATTGCAGAGAAGTAGAGTGCTCCTTTCTCTCCTTGCAGAATAATTTCGCCTGGCCCCAGATCTGTCCCCCAGTAGTGTCTGGGCCCCCAGGAAGAACATGAGCTTTTGGTGCACCTTGCTGTCTGCAGCACGCACTGCTGGGGACATGCCAGTAAATTGTTCCTTCCCTCTCACTGCATCATAGATTAATTTAGGTTGGAAAAGACCCTTCATACTATGGAATCCGACCATTAGTGAATCCATGATCCAACCAATGCCAACTCCATCACTAAGCTGCCTCTCTAAGCACCATGTCTGCATGTTTTTAAATACCTCCAGGGATGGTGGTGCATCTCACTTTTCTCTCAGCAAAATGAGGGCTGCCACCCCTTCAATCTTTACTGGCATATTCAAGTGGTCAGAGTCTTAGAATATCACAAGTGAAAGAATTTGTATGTTTTAGATCCCAGTACCAAGAAGGGGAGGAAGAAAAGATCTTAGATGTAACACCTGAGGCTATGATAATGCACATCCATGTGCAGAACTAGGGACTGGGAGATAGCAAATACTCTCTTATTTCTCACTACTGTGGATGAAAAATTACAGTGAGACTGAGCTGCTCAGTCACATATAAAAGAAAACCTCATCAATGCAGGCAAAAAAGTCCAGTGAAATTTTGCTTACGGGTGATCAAAGGAGGAGAAGGTGGCACTGGCCATGTGGTTCCCTGAGCTTCTGGGTGGGCATGAGCAGTGCAGCATGCCTGCCTCGTGCTAGGGTTAGCTCTGGGACCCCAGGGGGACAGTGGCTCTCTGATACACCCTTCAGGAGTTCTTGCCCCAAATCTGCTCCCCTTCCTCTGAACACCAGGATTGGGAAGTGTCAAAAACATGCTGTCCTATATTCCTACCATGAGGTTTAATGGAAAATCCATTGATTAAAGCTAAGGAGACTTCACCATCTTGAGATCTGGGTGCCATTTCCTGCTGGATGATTTGTCCTGTGACAGGAGACGCAAATGAAAAATGAGAAGAATGTGCTGGCCATCTTAACAGTCATATTTCACAGTGTGGTTTTGAAACCGTTTGTTTTCTTAACTTCCTGAGGTCAATGCTTACGGGAGATGGATGTCACCACATGTGCTCATTTGGAAAAATAGAGATGGTCAGACTTCAGGTTAGTGAACAGCATTATGGGAAGGCAAATAAATTGGAAACCCCTCCCCCACCCCAAACCAAAACAAAAAACCACCACCAACTAAAAAAAAATGCAACTTATTTGTTTGGGACATGATCAGAATTTCAAAAATCTCAGTTTAGGATGTTTTTTAGGTAAATTCAACAGGTCTTTCAGTTATTTTATGATTTGTTCTAGAACTGAATAAACAATGCGGAAATATCCAGAGTTATTTTAGGCTTTTTAAATTAATATTAAGGCTTTATCCTGAATCCAAGTATTAGTACAAATGGACTCCCACTTCTTCCAGAAGCCTTTTGATCTCAACTTAGCATGAAAACTTCTTATTATTCATCAGATACTGGAAATGCACTCACTGATGGTACCAGTTGAGCACCTGAAGATATGAATTATTAAGGGAAGTAGTCACTGATATTTTTTACTGGAGTCTAAAAGCTTGGAGGTTTTCAATGAAACACATTTGAAATTTGAAATGTGAGACTAATTGAAGCAGGAAAAGTGCAATCATAATGGTTTTAGCACTTATATAATATCCTCACTCCCAGCTCCAAACTATTTCCCAAATAAGGACATGCATCCTCATTTTACAAACAAGGAAGCCTGATGTAATTTATTTATGCTTAAGTGCAGGGCTAAAGACCCTGAGCCAGCTGTTAGCAGAGCCAGGAGGGAGCATTGGTCTCTGTGCTCCCCATTAAGCGCCAAGCCCAGGAAGCAGTGGGGTGCCTGGGGCTGGCTCCAAACCCCCGGGACTCTCGATTTAAAGCCCTAAATGGCTTTAGCCTTGTGACGGCTGGATGGTAGTACCACGCAGCTGGACGTGCTCCCTCCCTGTGGTGCAAGACACCTGGGCACAACTGGACTGCGATGGTCGAATTGGCAACAGCAGTGCCTCTATTTGACTCAGTGCCTGTGCAATATTTCCCTTGCGTGGGCATGCTATCAGGTTATTAGCTGTGGGATTTGTCACACAATGCCCACTGGCTCTTCTGGGAGTGAAGAAGGCTGGCTGTTCGAGGTAGGGAGCTGAGAATTTACTGCTTCTGGCAATAATAAAGAGCGAGGCGATGCTCCCTCCAGTACTTCAGCTTCCTGGCTGCGTCATGCAGCGCATTTGGTGATACTCAGTGCTGGCTAGCGATGAAAAAGAAATGAATTGGAAGGAAAGAGTATGACAAAAACGAATGGTATGGTATAACAGAAACTGGTTACAGCGCGTGAGACACCAATACAGACCAATTATGCTTAAAAATGCTGAACAGATGGCATAGGACAATGCAAAGATTGTTTAACATTACCCTGAGGTACAGTAAAATATTGTCAGGTGTGGGAACGTAGTGAGATTTTCCAAAGCGGTCTTCTGGGACTGCTCACACACCCCAGCGTGTTGGCAAGCATTGGGAGACAAATTGAAACTAATAGCTGAGCAGGTGAGATCAACAGGATCTGCACTGCTGTTGTTAAAACGAGTCTTTAATAATACAGAGTGGGACAGTGCCGTATATTTGATAGCTATTTTTGTTGCCATTACAACTAATTATTTTATGTAGACACTGGAAAAGATAAATTACTAGTAGCAGAGGTGATTAATATGTTAGGCAGAAACACTGCAGCTCTTCTTTCAAATGCCAGTGTCCATACATAGGGAAATTTACAGGGAGCTGTGAGCTCTGGCAGCCACTTAGAGTGTTAGAAATTAAAGCACTTACTTAAACCAAACTTGAACAAAATACATTTTAATGAAGAAAAAAACCCTAAACATTCTACAAATTTTTTAAAAAAACTTAACTATTACAATTGGATAGTTGCACAAGCATTAAAAGAAAATAAGTACATTGGATTTTTTAAATGCTGATTCTTCTGTCACATTAAAATAATTAAAGAAAAAAATATTACTTCTTTCTTGACTTCTGTCCGAAAGTGTAAGACGAAAGTTGTCAACCATTTGCATGTGGTTTCTGTGGAATCAGACCAAGAGTGTTTTCAGTTAAAAGAAAAAATGCCCTCATTTTTTGTGAATTATATTGGCTTGGGATGTGATGATGCTGGAGAAGTGTTTTCTGTTTTATTTGTAAAAATAAAAATTTTTGGAGGCCGTATGTCAAACTTTAGTTTTTCCTGTTTTCCACAAAATCAGCAGGTGGTACTTGCAAGCATACTCTATCTTCTAATTTGTAAAAATTCCCAAGAATAAAATATATAGGAGATCTGCAGTTTGTTTCACTGTGAAACTTGGCAAGAAAAATTTTTTGCCTGCAAAAATCAGAGCTTACTTATTACATTTGGCACTTATTCTTTTTCATTATGCAATAAGGACATGAAGCATCCACTGAATGCTCCCTAGAGATGGACAAAGTTCTCCCTTGAATTCTTTCTTATAAGAAATGTATGCACGTAATTTTTTTAAAGGTTTCTATGAAATAAAAAAGTAAAAGCTGAAAATGTTGTGAGGTTGTTGGGTTTTTTTTGTTGTTGCCCCAAACCAAAAACCTAAATAAATAATTTTTTTGACAAAATCCCAGAAAAATTAAAGACTATTGTTTACTTATTTAATTTCTGCTGAAAGATTTTGGGAGCTGTTTTCTCTCTGCCTGTCAACCCTCCTAACCCCCTTCTTTCTCCAGGAAGCATATTTTTTTTTTTTTTTTAAGGATCGCTTCATAAGCCTTTGTTATTGTTTACAAATATTAAAATTCTCATTGGGATTCTACAATTTCTATGAGTTCCTGCCTGTATGGTGTTTTAAAAGGCCAGGTTTATAAAATTAGGCACTTTGGCTGTTAAGAGTTTGATTCTGCAGTTTTGGCCAAGAAAACACCCTTCCCTGTGAATGCCAGATGTTAAGATACCAGGACCAAGCCCAATTGCTGTTGGCCTGGAATTCCTTGTGGTTTTGATCCCCCACGAGAGTGTGGTTTGGCGGTGGGCTCTGGTGAGAGGCTATACCCTGGAGGGGAATTTCATGCCCACAGAGGGCTGGCAGGAGCTGACACAGGGCACCACAACCCCATTATGTGTCCTTCTGGGATCTCCTTTTAGCTTTCAGCTGCTGTCCATAGCTTGATAAGGCTCTTCCAATACATGGTCTATTTCTAATCCATAGGCCATAAAATATTTCTAGTTGTTATTCCCAAGGAAGAGTGCAGCCTGTTTTGCTTTACAGGTTGCCCAAGGAGGTTGTAGATGTCCCCATCCTGGCAGTGTTCAAAGCCAGGGACTGGATGATTCTTAAGGTCCATTCCAGCCCCTTAACGTTCTATGATTCTAGCCTTTGAAACATTTGCATTTCCTGGTGGGTCTCCTCACACAGGCACAAGAGCCCAAATAGCTCTAAGGATTTTAACAACCCCTTTCTCATTTGGAGCACCTTCCAAGAGCTTCTTTGACAGCCCCACCGAGAGCCAGCTTCCTCCAACTCCTGATTTACTGCTTCTCCTCCTCCCATCGTTAGCATGGGTCAATGCCACACCGAGGCAGTGACAGTCTCCCTGCCAGAGGTGCCACCATTTAACACGGCTTTCCTCTGGGAGGTGGGTGGCCCAGCTGTGCCAGTCTGATGGCCGACAGACAGATGAGGAAGTCAGTTGGGTATCACTTAAAATCTTTCTCTGTCTTTTCTTCTATTTTTTTTATCCTCCTTCCCCAGGGCTGTCAGGCTTTCTGCTTGTATTTTTAAACAAGGCTTCCGACAGCTCTTCAAGTGGGGAAAAACTGCCGACGTACCATCCTTTTTTTGGAGGGTAAATTAGTCTAGTGAAGTGAACAATGAAAATAAACAGCCAAATGACATCAAAATGAAACACAAACATTTAAGCATTGCTTTGTCACTAAGGTCTTTTTTGAAGCATTTAAGAAAAAATTCACAGGAAGCAAAAGAATACCTTTTTATTTAATGCAGGGAACTACAAAATAAATAAGGCAGAGTGCATCCAGCTGAGAAAATCTCTACACTAAAGTTTCAACTTTAATGCTTTATTTCTCCATGACCGTAGGCAGTAACGTGGTGTCGCTAAAACTAAATTAAACTTTAGAGAGAATTAAATTACCCTGTATCTGATTCTTCCGTATCTCATACTAGGTTATGCAAGTAGCATGGCTGATGTTAGCTGGGCTAAAATCCAACACTGAAGAATAAATTCTTGTGATGCATTTCTGCATTTGCTGAATAGCACAGCTGTCAATATTTTTAAAAATTAAATCAGCAAATTAAGAT
Source organism: Pseudotriccus pelzelni (assembly GCA_035584735.1). Lineage (NCBI taxonomy): Eukaryota > Metazoa > Chordata > Aves > Passeriformes > Tyrannidae > Pseudotriccus > Pseudotriccus pelzelni. Next base: position 23,590,111 of record JAWMRA010000113.1, read on the forward strand.
AGCAATTGTTTCTCATAAAATAAACTATACTGTGTGTCCCAGACAACACATATGTGGGAATTAATCTCAACCAGGCAGAGGCTTATTTAATTGATTAACTTTTAGGTTTGGTAAATAACCACATTGGAGTCAATGCAATAAAGCCAAACATATGCTTTGCCTCTGCAGGGCTGGAACTTTAAAGCTGAAAAGGTATAAAAGAGATGCTTGGCTGGAAACCATCAAATTTGCAACCTTTCATTCGTTTACTGTGTACAAAAAAAATACCTTGTATTATCAATAGCTTAATTTATGGTGAATTTAAATTTTTTCTCAGAAAATAGCTCCCATCAGAATCTAAGTAGAAGACACTGCTACCTTTTCCACCATGTGTTACTCTATTCCTCATGAAGTTTGTGGGAGTTAAGGGTAGAGACCACATTTTACTGTGCATTGATGCAGGTTTCAGCCTCATACCACATTTTAAAAATTATCCCCTAACATTTTGGCCTCAGATCCTTATAAATGCTTGTTTCATTGTAAAGTTTCTATCTGAAACATTTGGCACAGACAGATCTAAAATTAAAAAAGTTATTTTGCATTCAAAAATTCTCACATCCCACTTCCTGCAGCAGCTTGGATGTGGCTGGTGCCTGTGAGACATCAGGGACTGCTGACAGCAGAGGAGGGGTGTGAAGGTCGGTGTGGCCGTGAAACCTTCCTCAATCCGATAGTGTGCAAGGCTGGCGATGAGCAAGTACCTGGCTTGTAACCCCACTTTGAAACTCTTGTGTAGCCTCTCTGCCATGCAATATTAGGATCTTGATGTGGCATTTCAAATTCTTCAACATTTCCATGGTTTTTACTTGCATGCTGAAAATAGCTGTCTTCCCAAAGCAATGGCTCTGAAATGCAGTAAGAGATGTCTCCTCTTTCTCCTCACTCCCACTGACCTGCTTAAGTCAGGGTTTCAAAGCCATGCTGATAAAGATAATTTCAGCCCAATTTTAGGCTATGTTCAGAGGAAAAAACCCCAGCAAGTGAAAGCCCTAATTTTTCTATTTGTGGATTTACAGTGTGCTGCTTATTTTGGATCATCTCTGCTGACAGCTTGGAGTTACTCTCTCATTATGCACTATGCCGCAGTCATGATGACATCTTGTAATGGAGTGAAAATAACATTTATTTTCCAGGCAAAATGTAGACCTGGTGGTTTTTAAATGCTATGCTGTTTCTTTTTTTAAGTATTTTTTTTAGATTACATTGAACCTATGTCAGGAGTAATATTTTCCTGGGGTATACCATACTAGCGGCAGGGCAGTGAGGCTGTCATGCCTCAGCTGTGCTCATAGTACAATAGAGTTTTTTGTGGAGACCATTGCATCCTTCCTCAGTCCTCACATCAGTGATGTCTGGGCTGGGGCTCTTGAGAGCCCTGGATCTGTCTACTTCTGTGCTGGTGAAACTAAGCCATAAGCTGATCCCTCAGCAGGGGCAGCGGTATGGGATGCTTGCTGCCCCATGATAAACACTGAAGCACGCCAGGGAACTTTTGAGAGGGATGTGTAAGCCAGTCAGATGCCACGCTAAGAGTTTATCTGGCTGGATGGGAGCCGAGGCTGTGCAAATCTCCTTGACCTACTCCAGAACAGCCTGCTGGGGCTGTCCTGTACAGGGATGTAGGGGCCGCAGACATAAATTGCTAAAACTGAGGTGATGGAAGCCTGAAAATGCCTGAACATTGGCACCTGACTTCAGGAAATGGAGACATTGTCAGATAACAAAAGCTTTCTTGACGAGTGCTGTTGTATCATATTATGAAAATATTAAGGAATGAAAATATATGCTTAATTCAGTATGTAAAGGAAAATTCAACTAATCCAAACTTCTATATTTTTCACACAGTCAAATTATTTATTTACTTGTACAAAACATATGCCAAAAAATTCTTAAGTAAGAAGGTGTGTTTTCTTGTTTGAATGCTGAATTTGGGCTCTGCTTTGAACAGTGTAGTTAGAAAAACTCAGAAATTATCAGATGTATGAAGTAATTATATAACATTATTCCAGCATCTATTTTATTTATGCATAAAAATGCATATGCATGTATATATGTGGTGTATATATCTCTCTGTCTATATATATATATATCTCCATGTTTGCACAGGTTATATATAATTGATTTGGACCATATTCTGAACTGGTGCAGCATTAGTCTTGTTTCAGTGAATGGTATGCAATATATACTAAGAATCTGGCTTTTCAGTTTTAAAGTACCAAAAGATATATTTGACTTCACACACTGAACAGACCCTCTGCTACATGAAATAAAGTACTTATAGCACCAGACCTTCAAGTCAAAAGCTTATATGGCTTGGTCCAAAGTGTTCTTTTGTGGAGCTTCCCCATTTTTCATTAAAGATGATGTTCTGTGTTACAAACGCAACCATTTAAAAAAAAGAGGGGAAAAAAAAGAAAAAGGAAACCACAAAAAAAATAATAAAAAACCCCAATTCCTCAAAATTGAAACCAGGATGATATTCTTATGCAGCCTGTGAATGTTTTGGACTGACATGTGTATATATATATATATATATATATATACACACACACATATATAAGACATGCAGACAGCTAAGTGTCTGTCCACAACATACACAGTGCTATGTCTGCCAGAAAGGAGTTTTACTAATGTATGAATTTGTGAACTGTTATTCAATTAGACTATTTTAGATCATTTTTATTAATATGTGGATAGTTTACTGTGCCTACTGAGGATACAGGAAAATTTCTACCTGTATCATCTCTGCATTTAGTCTGATTCAGTGATTAAGATTTTCACATGGTCAAATATGGAAAATGGTTGGAAAATATAAAATAAAACTAATAGAAGCTGGTTGTGCAGAGATCCTGGGATGTTCAGAGAATCACTGCACAGGTTTGTTCTCTGAAAAGCTAGAGCATAAACTGCCGCACACTTATACCTGCAAAAGCAGGTTTTGTTCCCACTCTTTTCCATGTTTACAACTGAATTCTTCTAAGAATAAGATCTGTACATGAAGAAAAGAGACAAAGTGTTTAACAGGGAGGAGGGAGAGCTTGTGACAAAGGAGCACTATCAGCTTGAGGACAGACACTGCAGCTTTTGAGTGTATGAATGTAAGAGAGTGGAACAGAGAGCTGAAGGCCAATGCATTTTCTTTCATCAGAAATCACACAGCGTAGGCAGTAATCCTTCCTGTCACTTATAGCTGTGCTTCCTTTGGACTCTAGACTTTCCCTGTGATCAGAACAGGCAGAAAACATGAAATCAGTTAATTAGCCTTCCAGCTGGAAGCATTTTAATCTGCTGATAAACAATCAGCAATTGGGAAGGGTGGAATGAAGCAGCTGTAATGCTTAATGATTTTTTGGGGGTGTGTATATAATTAAATATCACTTTTTTTTTTTAACTAGTAAAATATTATGCAGGGAATTTAATCAGTGTGTTACACATCTTTCAAGGTTTGTGATGCTTTTTGTAAACTGCTTCCCTTACAGTGACAAATTACTGATCTGTCATTCTGATTAGTTGGCCTTGCACTCTTACACGGTGTGGACAGACGAGGCATGTAATTTCATTCCTACTTGCTTTGCACACTTTTCCTTGGCCTGCTGGCAAAAGCCCTCTGGTGCCAGCTCTCACATTCCAGCTGTTGTGCATTTATCTTACTAGCAGATAAATACTTTATCATCATATAACTTTTTTGGAATGGTGCTGCAGGGCAGACAATATTTGTGGGAAAATCTGCAGAGTCTGGCTGTCCTTTCTGATATTGCTACAGTATGAAGTGGTTTGCCTCCTGGTGTTTAGAAAGGTCACAAACAGACACATTTGGCTAAAGACCACCAAAACCAGTTTGCTGAGCCCAGTTTTCATATGTCACTATTAGACACAGCAGCACCGTATGCTCAGGGATACGAATGCTCCTTACCTGCCAATACTTTGCTGTTTGCCATATGAGGCTGCTCACAATCTTGTTTCTCTCATTGTATTTGCCTTCTGACAGCTACCTGTGTTTCCTCATCCGTTTCCCCCTTTCCCAGTGAAACCTGAAACCAGGTGAAACTTGCTCAGTGTCAGATTTCACTTCCAAATTGAAATTCAAAGCCAAAAGAAGCCTTGGGTCTTCAAGGTTCACCAGTCTCTAGTCAGCCTAAGACTCAGAGTCATTCAGTTGTAAGTCAATTCAGGGCAGTATGTGGAATAATTGTGACTCAGACTTTCCTTATTACTTTTGTCCCCATTTGCTTTTAAAAATATTAATTGACTTAGAATCTTTCTCCTTCCTCTTTGCATGTCCTCTGTGCAATAGAATATGTTGATTTTGTTATTACATCAAGGGCTTGACACATCTTAGTCACAGGACAAATGCTTACTTTTTAGTGAGTGGCATACTGATGTAAGTTAAAACGTGTGACAGAAATTTACATAATTTGTAACTGTGTCCAAGACAAACCTTTCACTGAATTGAGTTTTGTGTGGGTGAAAATAAACAGGCATGGCCAATTAGGCAGAGAGTCTGTACACAGCAATTATTTCTGCTTATTTTATTTATTTATTTATTTTTTTAAGGCAGAATACCGTGATAGTTTACTTTGGATAATTCTGCTAAGCAGCTGGACTTTGAGGAGATTATGTAAGATGAACTAATTGCCAAACTTCTGATGCTTGTTCCTTGCTATCCATAATTTAATTCTATATTAAAGTTTCTGGCTTTCACGCCTAGTTCCACATGATCTGTGCTTTGTGTAGTGCAAGGGATGGTGAGTAAACAGTAACTATGGTAATCCTGAAATTCCTCTATTCCTATGCCAGCTGTGTGACCCATCAATGTCCTAGGTGTGTATTAGAGTTGCCTTAAGGCTGTTCTAACTTATGCCTGCTCAAGTCCCACAGGAATACTCACACAGCTGGGAAGAACAAGACTGTCATTATTGCACAGATTTTATTTATTGTTTTAGGGTACTATTTATGCCAGCCATATCTCACATTTATTTTTAAATCAAAGGTTTTTAGAAATGGTAATGTCATAAAGAATTCAGGCAGTTAAAAACATGGGAGCTACAAAACTTGTCAGAGCCCAGTATGTTGAAGATATCCAATTCTATACACAAGCTGTGTTAAATATAGCAATGGGAAAAGCAGGAAAAGCACCCATGTGATAAGGCACCAGCTGTGAACAGTTTGGTGGTCTACAAAAATGCTTCTACTGTTGCAACTGCTGGAGCAGTGAACTGAGGGTGGGAGGGGGGTGGGTGGTGTAGCAGGGGTGAGGAAAAGTCATGGTAAGAAATCAGAACAAAAATGCAAACATAGGCCCAGCCACAGGGGCACATTTTATCACTTTTTTTTGTTTGAGACCATGACTTTTTCCAGTATATCAAAATGACTGTCCCACACTGTTCCGGCGAGATCTACTCTGAAAGTTTAACATTTGATTAGTCCCAGAAGGTCTCACCTGCTGCCTGTAGTGGGAGTGGAAGTGTGAGAGCAGAATTAGCTTACTGTATCAAATCTGACGGAAGTTCTTGATAGGAGAAAAGAAGTCTGTTCTTGATTCCTATGCTATTCTTAGAGAAATGAATGTTTTGGTCACAGCTGGGGCTCGATTTCTTCCTTTGTCTGACCCTTGGGAGGGTCACATACAGGTCCTGAGGCACTATGCTGACATCCATGAGGCAATTTAGCCTAACAAACCAAGGGGATGGTGATGGTGGAGGCAGAATGATGGCCTGTGTTTGCAGTTCTTACACCCCTCTGAGGTGTTCAGCCAGCCTTATAGCCTGCTCCATGTTATCTGTGCTGTCTTTACCACTGAGTGAGACTAGGTCTTTCATTCACACACACAGTTGTTAGTGTAGCCCTGGTGTGCTTCTTTTCCCTCTCCCCATCCTTCCACCAGCTCATAATTTAAATGAAATTAGTATTGTGGTCTCCTTTTTGATCCTTGGATTGATTAAAGTGTTGCCATTACTCCTGAGTGAGTGTGGAATATCAATGCAGATTTAGTTACGGCGCGAGAGATTGGTTCTCCTTTCCCCAGGCAGGTAACCACAAACCAGCACGAGAGAATGACACACCGACACAAAGCAAACAGAAAACAGCAGTGTGTAATGAATGCTTCTGCAGTGCAAACTCATGGAATCTGCTGGCTCCTCTTTGAGCACCCCGGAGCTGGTGAGCATGGGCAGCATGCATCTGACTATGAGGTAGCTACTGACCTTGCCAAGAACTTCACATCTCCTCTTGGTCTCTACAGCCCTTGCAGATGAGTAGGCACAACAGGAAGAAGGCAAGAAGGGTCTTCCTTCAGTCCCTTTCTGTCTGCTGTGGTAGCAACACAGGACCTCACCAGCTTAACTGACCTGCTCATTCTTTTTAGCATAAGCACCTCTTGTACATCTTCAGATGTATGAATCTTCACAGACCATTGTCATGGGTTTGCCTAGGGGACAATTTTTTACCACACCCCCCACAAATTGCTCTAAGGTGAGAAAAGCTTTATGCAGACAAAGAGATCTGATTGGGGAGAAAATAATATTAGAATTTATTACTAGCACATATAAAAACTAAGCAACTACATCTATAACAGTTCTAATTAAACAAAAGCATTATGTATTTACAGAAACATCCCTCCCCCCTTTGTATCAGTCCAGGAGGAGAAGGAAGTATTTTCTTCTTCTAAAGCTTCAAGTCATCTGAGCAGCTTGCAGCACTTTTGCTGGGCCTACCTCCCTCCTGGAATAAGGCTGGGGTTACCCAGGTCCTGTAAGGTCTCCCATGGACTACAAGGGGACACTTGCTTTTCCATGGTCTTCAC
>JAWMRA010000113.1:23597051-23761085 GCA_035584735.1 Pseudotriccus pelzelni
GGGGGACCTGCCACGTCCTCTCCCTTACATGGCTGCCCAAAAATTCCTACCACACCACCACCTTCTCTTCCGTTTCTTCTTGAAGATGTAATTGGCAAAGGCGTCACTTGAACTCCTGATTGACCCTTGTCCGGAAATTCATCAGGACAAACTATTTTCAATCCCCAAGGAGGGGGACTTTTGCAAACCCATGACACCATCTCCTCCTTTTGCAAAGGGACAAGTGCCTGGATGAGATTTCATTGCCTGGCAGCCTTTACAACCCCCAGAACCACTGAGGAGTCACAGGTGGAGTCACACGTGTTTCCTCCAAGAACATCCTGCCAAAGGGAAAACTGAAACTGAGCCTCTAGTCCCATCCATCCTGCAGCTGACTGATCCCCTAAGGGATACAGTGATCTCCACTTCTGTCCAGTAAAACCCCATATTTCTTCATCTTGGTGGCCTTATACTCCTACGTCTGTTATTTCCACCTTTTCTCTGGAACCATGAAATATCAGGCTGTGGTGTCCTTGAGCATGGAGGATACAAACCCCAGGGTCTCTTTGCTATAACTGGATGTAGCAGGAGTCTCACCATGGCTACAAGACAGCTTAAAGGACTAATGATTAGGATGTCCTATGCAGATACGCAGGGATGTGGGATAAGATTTTCATCATCCCAAAGATATTTCATGATCTAGAAATACTCCTATCCACTCCTCATCCCGCCTCTCCTACAAACAGTGGATTATTAGAATTTGAAAGTTTGTTTCAAAGGACACTTGCAAGAAATCAAAAAGAGATTTTCCCCTTAGCTTGATTTCAACTCATTTATTCTCAGGAAAGAAATCATTTGGGAAAAATAACAGTGAAGGACAGCGTACCAAACTTTCCTCTCTGTCTGATAAGTCCCATTCATTGCTTCCTTTATTTTCTACTCACTCTATTATTCACTAGAAACCTTTTTGCCATTAGTTACTAACTGGACTATTAAAAGGCCAAACTAGATCTACAGAAAGAATGCCTGCATTGGATGTTACAGCATGTCCTCACCTGCTTTGGTATATCAGGTACCTTGCCTCTGAGTTTCATTGTGTGCTCCATCAGAGCCACCAGTGCCTTGGTCTGGCTGCATCAGCCTTGTGCCCATCTCCTGTGTTTGCAATGACCAAACCTGTGTGAAGCATCAGGTTCAGAAGAAGTGCAAGAACAGCAATGCAGTTGCTGACTGACCTACAGGAAACCACTCACTCTCACATACAGAAAAGACATTTCTTACCAGCCAACCCTAATGTAATCTGAGCTAATAGGTACTCAAAAAAGAAAGAAGGCTTATTTGCCCTGTAACCTCAGTGGTTCTTTGAGCTATTGTAGCCACCATGGATCTCCTATCTATTTATATCATGATTTATCTGTTCCCTCCAATTTTTCAGAGCTCTCAAATAGCTGGCTGAGGCATCCAGAGGACTGTGAATGCTTGCAAGACCCCTCAAGGGGTGATGTGTGCAGTGCTGGAACAGTCTTCTGGCATTCTAAACTGATGTTCATGTTGACTCACAGGAACTGCATTAAGCAATTGTGCGGTTCACATTTGCACTAATAAATGGGAATTCATCTAAGTAGATGATAGTAGGTAATATGACTCAAAACAACAACCAACTTGAATTCAAACTATTCATTTATCAACAGGCTCTTTAATTTGTTTACCAATGATCTAAAGAACTTCCTCATACATTTTGACCCAAGTATGTCAGTAAGATGTCCCTGCTTCAAATTCACCACATTCACATTCACCACCTGCATGTGGTGGATTTGCTTTTCATGCAGCAGCTATTACTGTTAGGTTTCACTGACAAGCTGAGGCAAAGATTTTCTCTTCTGAAAAGTTATTGAATTACACTTATTTTCTCGTGCTTTTTACCTGGCTCTCTGGAAGACATCTCAGGTTCACAGGTTTAATGCCTGAGTGATCCACAGAACCCCATTTCCTGCACATTTCAGTGCTCCAGGTAACAAAAGTCATCTCTCTCTGGTCTCTGAAGTGGAAAAGCTAACTGTTCCCTTCAGAAAGAAACCCCCTTTTGTTCCTACTTTATTACTTATGACTAACGATATTGTGAAGGGTTTGCTGTTGTACCTGTGCTGTTGCTGCTGCTGTTGGAGTGTAGCACAGTGTGTGTTCATAGGCTCTTTGCTACCCTCCCGAGCAAATGTGCTCTTCACAGCATCATGTTGGACTTCATGGCACATGCCATGTTTCAGGCAAAATCCTGACTTCTTTAATGAAAGCGTGTGTCCTTGGCATTCCAAGTGAATCTTTCCTGCTCAAGGAGGACTACCCCCACAACCTCGGAGATGGGTTTCAGAATGCAAAAGGTGCAGCTATGGTCTCTGCATCTGCCTAGTGCCAGAGTTATTGCCAATTCACCACTGCCTGGAATTGGTTGTTATTGATTCCTCTAAATTGTCTTATTTGTCTGAGGGCTGCCCAGATGAACAGCAGACGCTTGAGAACTCTAAATAGGAGTCAGCCACAGAGTTCAGAGATTAATCTGTCCCTTTGGGGTGCTGAGCAGCCAGCAATACAAACAGCTTGTTGCAAGAGGCTTAACAATGCAGAACAGCTGATTTCAGATTCATCCATTGAAAACATACATTCATGTTGCTGGATGTTGGAACAACGCTAAATCACTTTAATCCAAACCACATTTGAATACAGCTCCCACAGTTTAAAGGGCACTGAATTAATCTTACGAGTAACGGAGAGTTGCCTTGTAAAATGCATTTGTGTGATGTTGTAAGAAACTTATAAGAAACTTGACTGTGAAGGGGGCAGCCCTTTGAACTTGTAAACGCTCACTATTTAGAAATATATAGCTGTTTGAACATGAATCTAAATGCAGCAGAATTCAAACAAACTGTTCTGCTTTCCCATATTTTAATGTGCTCATCAGTGAATATTTATGTACGAACCCTGCAGTAGAGCACAGTCGTCATTTCTCAGCTGTCTCCAATTGGCAGATCGATGAAAAATTTGGTGTGCTCCCACTCTATTGAAAAAAGTAACTAACAGGCTGCTAGGTCGTTTTCTCTCAACATTAATCCATCATTATCACCTGAAGTGCATTACTTTGAAGACTGAAGAAGGTCCATATTTCAACTTAAATGATGCCTAACAGGTATAAGCTTGACATTTTCAGTTCCCACTAAAGCTTAAAGAGCTGACAACATTTTATTTTTTGGAGAATATATCTTTTCCTCCTCAAGGATTTCTGTACAAATACTTAGCAGTAGGCCTGCCTTTATGCTAACCAGAGAAGTTTAGTTAGTTATTCATAAATGCCTTTATTTTGTAGGGCTTTAAATTATCATTGTGTTATAAGGATTTTTTTGCTGTTAATTCATAGGATTTTTGTGTTTACGTTGTTGTTTCATTGTTTTGGGGGTGTGTGTTTTTTTCTCAGTTGTAATAAAAATCTTCATGACCTTGGAAAAGAAGGGGGATGCTGGTAGAAAAAAGCTTTGTTTGAGAAGGAAATCCAGGAATCTGGATTTGCAGCAGACAGATGGGTTTCGGCCTGGATCTGTCACCCAGCAGAGGAAAAGGAAGGCAGTAGCCTCTTTTGGGTGAAATGGCAGAAATTATCTCTATGGAAATCCTTTTGGAGGAATAACAAGAGTTCTCAAACTTGCTGCAGTCCTACTCTGTGTGGACAAAACAACTGTCACAAACAGAAGGACAGGGAAGCTGTACCTGGAAGGAATTTGGAGAGGGATCCCATTCTATCAGAATGCATTCAGCCCTTCCTTGCCTTTTCCCCAAGGCACACGTAGACACAAATGCATGCCAGGCGTAATACAGTTGCCAAAGGTTGAGAATGTCAGGTTCAGTCAGGTCTCAAGAACCTGCAGATGTTTCAAATCAAAATGTTACCTTAATAGGAGTAATGAGGTGTTAGAGAGAATATTTTGGTCTGTGCCATTTGAATGCGAAAAACTATCTTTTCTCTAACCCGGGCATTCTGTTCATCTGAGATCTTCAGCTCAGGCTTCTTCCCATAAGTTATCTGGAGAAGAAAGCTGGTGATTTTTCTCTGCAACAATGATGGGTAGAATTTACTACCTTAAAAATGTCCAGATACAGAGTAAGGTGTTGTGAACAAATGTCAAGTCATTTATTTCCAGCACTGCTTGGCCAGGATGCAGGTACTGCTCATGGTACATACTCCCCAGCTCCAGGCAGCAGGTGCAGAGCCATCCATGGTAGGAGGAAATCTGGGAAAACATCCTCCCAGAGGCATTTTATTTCACCTTAGGCACAACAAAAGCATGTCTTGCACCAAGCAGATGACTCCTGTCTCGATCTGTCACATAGGGAAGATGGTAGGTCCTTTTCAGAGGAGAGGAAGGAGCTGCAGCTGTTAGAGACCCACTGCTTAAAAGGTCATGGGAGAAGAGGGAAAGCATTCCTACACAGCTTCCCAGTCTTCCTGGAAGAGTCCACAGAGCCCCAGTTACAACTTTTGCTGGATGTAATTCACTCTCTGCTTAACTTTGAGGATTTTTTACTCCTTACTCTACCATTCCTTAGAGAATCTACCCCATGCTGAGTAGTTTTGCATAGTTAATTATTAAATATGCATTATTACAAAAAAGTGCTTTGAAATAATTTCTTTTTATTTATTTTAGGAAAAAAAGAGGGAAAAAACCTTTTCCCACCAGTTATAGTTTCCTTTTACTAACATATTTTGCATGAGATTGTTGTTTTATGGGAAATTACGCAGCCCAGTAAATTATGGAATAATTGATATCCAAGAGTGTAATCAAATCACAGGCTATAATTGAAAGGAATGTTAAGGTACAAAATCTTCATTGATCCTGTGTCCCAAAGCATCCAATTTTTCATGCATCTTGCCAGCTCTGCAAGCTCTACTTTACCTACTTTGCTTGAAATGATTACTCAGCAGGATAACTTATTCCTATGGACAGCAGAATATAAAATACTTTTAAACGTGCTGTTTTAATATCATATGAACACACTGACCTCTTAAAGGATATTCTCAGAAGTGTGAAGACAAACACAACAATAACATTTATAAATAGAAAGGCTGAAAGAAGACAGGCAATTGAGCAAGAGTACCAGTTTGTTAACCTGTACAGCTTTTTTAGATATTACTGATGTATATTTTTCTGTCTTCCACAAGCTTTAAAACAACACTGATCTGATTCTGTTTTTTCTACCCATCTAGATTTATACTGCATTCCTCAGTGTGGTAGCTTAACCTTATTATCTGAAAGCTTCATATCTACTCAGATCTATCATCATTAGGTGATAGGTAGCCTATAAAAATAAAGTTCAGTAAGATGAAGTTGTAGCTACATATATAATGGTCTGATCCTTATGAGACATTATGAATTTATTTCTGTCTCTGTTGGTGGTGCACATCAGCCAAAGAGCTGACAGTAAGTACTTAAGATCATTTAGATATATATATATGGAGAGAGACACAGAAATATATATATACATATTAAAAGACATGAATGTGGACATGTTCTGATGCTGTCCTTTGAAGGAAAATGTTTCAGAGGAAACCTTGGGCTCCTCTGAGAACGAAGTAGAGTACCTAGTAAAAAGGGTTAAGCCTAGGCTTGAAAACCAGTATTTTTTATAGAAGGAAAAACATGGATTAATCATACGTACATGTATCTATAAACACATATGCATGTATATCGTTAGATCCAAATGTATCTTTAATTCCATGCACTGAAAGCAGAAGACACATCCAGGCGGGTAACATTGGCCAGACTTGTATTAATGCCCCAAGTGTCTGCCAAGCGAAAATCTGCCAAGACTCCGAGAGTGTAAACCCGATGCTCTATCTCTGCCTCTCTCAGCCTTCTTGACAGAAAAGACACGCTGCTTGGAGTGCCTCTTTCATTGCGTTAGAGCTGAGACCTCTGAGGGAGTATCCATAGATATATCATTTCTATTCTTCCCACATGTTTTAAAATCCACACTCCAAACCCTTGTGCATTGTCCGTTTCTGTCCATCATTCACAACCGAGAGAAATGAAGGGCTGTGAATAATGGTAATGTAAAAAGCAGCCGGCAAATGTAATCTACAGCAACGCTGGGTGGGGAGCAGCATCTCTGACTGGACTTGGCTTGTGTTTATATGGGCTGCTATTAATAATAAACAAGAATCTCTACTCCTTTGACACATGATAAGCAACATGTTCAGTATAGAGTTTCAAGGTTTGGATCTGTCATGAAGCCTCTGAAACAATACATATATGACCAGAATCATTTGGACTGCTAAAAATAAAACTGTTCTGCAAAGTCCACTACAGAGCCAGGTGCTGCTGATATGAGAGCAGCATTTTACAGGCTCTCCAGAGTAAAAAGGTCACACTGGGCCAGGGTGGTTTTCAGTACTCAGCTTCCCTTTGGTAATATTGTTAGACATGGAGAATATTTAAACAGGGTTTATGGCAACTGGCAAATCAATTGCCTTGAAATGATATGTATAACAAGAGAACTAAGGAAACGTTAAAATATAATCCTAATCTAAAGCATTTGACATGTTTTCTGGGCAGTAGTTTGGTATTACCCAGATGTATGCTCACAGAGCTGTCTGTGCAAATCAAAAACATCCATCATACTGAAATGAGTTTAATTATGAAGGTTTTGCTTTTCTATTTAAGTTTTAATTTCAGTTATTCCTGATTTCACTCTGCTTAGCCTCTCCTTTTATATTACATTCTGCCACATGTCCATCACGCTCAAGTTGTTGGAATCACAAACGTAAAAGAACACAAAGCTGATTGCTAAAGATAGAGGTGAAAATCTTCAAACCCGTAGGTTTCTAGGGGAATGCATTCCTAAATCACTGTAATATTTTTAATTTTTAAATTTATTAAATCAGTGAGTAAGACTAGGATGGTGCATGTGTTGTCAGATCCCAAGGACACTTGAGACCTACCACCATTTCAGCCTGCAGTGCAGCTTGGACAGGCTGCTTCTCTGATGCCTTAGCATCTCTGTTTCGTCCTGCCAACATACTGATCTTTCTGAGGTGAGTACTGACATTTAGTAACCCAAACCCAAGAAGACAATGGAAAGATTACATTTATAGTGGTATTTTCTTGTTTGTCCTAATTTGTTTCTTGAGTCAGGGATTCAGCTGGCCAGACCTGTGCTGTAAACAGGTTTGGGGTCAAACTCCATGGGATTATGATGCATCTTGTGTTCCTATATCTCAGAGCTGCTGGGCTGTGTGGGAAGACATCTGCATGTGTTAAGAAGCTTCACTGCAGGCTGAAATAGTCTTCAAGGGCTACTCTTGGTTTAAAACTTGGGAGCAGTGTCATGCTGGCTTTCTATAACACATAACTAGTGAAATTAGATAATTCCAGGCTGATTACTTAACATTGTTCAGTTGGACAATTTACCTCGATGCAACATGTATTTAGCTGTGACCCTTCTCATCTGAGACTTTTAAAAGAATGTAATTCATCCACGGAAAACCTTGAAGACTGTTGGGCTTGGCTGAAATCTGTATTCCTACAACAGAAAAGTTCCTTAATCCTTTAAATAAATTATAATTAGCTGAATAATATTCTCTTTTAAAATAGCTGTTTCAAATTTGAGATGCTGCTGAAAATTCTCTTTGGAAATTCTAGGTTAAAAAAAAAAACCCTTGCCATAAAGTGAAGAATATAAAAGCAGCTTTAAGCAGCTCTGTTGTGCTTGCAAGTAATTATTTGCAGTGCTAGCTTGGGATGTTAGTGCCCAGCATGCCAACCTGGCTGGCACTGGACAGCCTATTCCTACAGCAGCTGCAGAGAGTATCATATTACCTGTGAGGGAGGACTATCACAGCACAGAAGTGACAGTGGCCACAGTGACCTGTGAAAGAAGAACAGTGAAATTCCATCACTTGCTTGCTCCTTTCCCAAGTTTGGGAGGTCTCACTTAGGATTTCCAGTCCTCCGCAAAGATCTAATTAAATGCCACGTTAGTTAATGTGAACAAATTATGTAAGAAGAAAGAATAATTTATATATATATATGTATGTATATATGTATATATATACACCAGATAATATTATTATTGGAAAAAACATGAAGATATACAGATTCTCTTCAGAGCAATGTCACTGGTGAGCTTTTCTAAACTTTTGGGGTGAGCACACCTATAATCAGCGGACCCTCAGCATTACTGTTGGCTGGTAACTTGCTGTCTTTAGGGCTGTAGAGAAAATAGAAAACAGCTGTAATTAACAGATATGAATTTATACAATCCCTGCAGAGTCCATAAGGAGCTGGGATTTACTAGTGGTTAAAGACAAGTAGTTATGCCCTGGTTACTTAATGTAAATATTTGCAGCAATACTTGAATTCTCACTTTTCTGTCCTTGAGGAACTGAACTGCTGACAGTAAGAATTTATACAAATCAATTTTTTTGCTTCTTAAATTTAATTATAATGAAGGCTCTTGTTTAAAATTTGTACTTTTAGAAGTGTATAGCCTTACATGAACTATAAGATGCTTCTGAAGGTTTGTGGGTACCTTTGACAGGTCTTCACCTGCAGTTGAAGAAATATGGGGAGGAGGTAAAGTATTAAAAAATAAAGTCACGTGAAGTTCTCTTAATAACTGATGATCTTGCAGTTCAGTATATGACAATTTTTACAATGTAAGTGTAAGCTGGGACATATAGAGTGATGCAGGAGACCACAGCATCTCATAAATATAGCCAGCTTTCTTTTTCTGTGTACCTTGGAGAATTTACGGGGTGCTGAAACATGATGTGCTGTATAGTCCATAATATAGAGTAATAATGTTTCTATGTTAATTTTCAAACAATCCTAAAGATTTGAATTTAGTTTATTTTTTCTAAATTTGTTCTGGCAGTAACCGTTCTGCCTGTGATGTTTCATATTTGATAAGGCATCTTTCTTTTTTTCTCCTGTTATTTGATAAAGTAAATTTATTTTAAGAATACAATTTTTTTTTCATTTTTAAAAAATGTAAATAAAGCAGAATGGACTCAGGTTTTTATTCCCAAAAGCCACCTACAGCATTTATTTCACACGTCACAGCAATTTGAGACAAAATCCTGTGTTTGTAATGAAAACACAGTTACTACCCCAAGCAAGGTTGAATTGTGCAGCTACTCTGATAGGTTTCAGGGTAAGTGGGTTATTAATATTCACTCTAATCAATTCCCATTAATAGTTAAACAGAGCTCAAGGTAGCTTTAAAATAGCATGAATTTTCATATTCGTTGTTAAACCTTGTAAATGAGAACCTGTATTCTTCAGGACAGTATTTCAGCCTGCTTTCCGGTCTAACATCTTATTTGTAACATAATTGTTTTAATGAATTTTTAATTTTATTTACTACATTTGTTTAGAGCTAGCTACTGTAACTTAATATAGTATGGTTTTATTACTACTGCTAAAATTCCTCTGCCCAATAAAAACTGGACAGGTGGCTAGCCACCATTTTATGAGCAGTTAAACCATTTAGCACATCACCACTAGTTTTGCATTAGCACTAATGCTGGGATTCATTACATGGTTCAGCAGTACAGAAATCTAATGCATTATGGCCCAGCAGGGTTCACCTCAGGCAGAGTTCTGTTTGATTTTTACTCTTGGTATGGATACAAAAAGTCAACAGTCTTGCAAGAGGCATGGTTACAGTAGACAGCTTATATTTGGACCAGCTCTGTACATTCACAATAAAACCAGTTAGTGAAAAGTGCTGAATGCCATCAAACCAGCGTCTACCATCCACTCTATGAAGATGCAGATGCAGCCTGGCTGTTTGAGGTGTAGGCCGTGGTGGGAGGGTGTTTCGCATCCCAAACTGGTTTAGGGAAGGGGGGAAAAAACCCCAAACAACAAAAATGAAATTTACTTAAAGAAAATTTGTTTCTGTTGAGGATATCACAGAAAGGGATACTTAAATCAAATGTATGAATACTGCAGTAAATTAATTTTGTTTGATTTTGCTTTTGTGTCCCTGTCTAGATATGCTTTTAACTTACACTCCTGTAGTAAACTTGTAGAACCAGAGATCATTTTAAATCTATCTATTCCTTAACCTTTGAATAACAGCAGGAAAAGATGGAAGTACAGGCATGTTCACAGAACATCACAGAATATGCTGAGTTGAAAGGGATCCACAAGGATCATCAACTCCAGCTCCTGGCCTGGCACAAGACCATCCCCAAGAGTCACACCATGTACCTCAGAGTTTTGTCCAATTGCTTCTTGAACTCTGTCAGGTTTGGTGCTGTGACCACTTCCCTGGGCAGTCTGTTCCAGTGCCCAACCACCCTCAGGGTGAAGAACCTTTTTCTAATATCCAACCTAAACCTCTCCTGACAACTTCAGGCCATTCCTTGTTCAGAAGCCATCTGGTTAGAGCATGATGCTAATAACACAAAGGTTACAGGTTTGATCCCTATACAGGCCATTCACTCAAGTGTGGGACTTGATGACCCTTGTGGGTCCCTTCCAACTCAGAATGTTCTGTGAGTCTGTGAAAAAAGCAGGGGAAAAAAAAGACAAGAAAGTGTTGGTGTTCCCTTAATCATTTGCCCCCTTGTACGCACCAGTGAAGTTTCCAGCAGTTACTGCTAACCTCTGAGATGGTGTTTGTCATGCAGATATGCAGCCACTGGAAATATGAGAACCATCTGGTTCCTTTCTCCTTGGAGAGCAAACAGCTATCTGCCAAGGTGGGCTGAAGTCAGATGGATTATTTCAAGATAAAAGGCTTGGTTTCTTTCTGTGGTTTCTCTCAGCCACCCCAAATAACTGCATCTATTTATTTTTTCCCCTGCTGTTACTAAGTATGGCTATATGAGGGTCTCCCTTTTACTCTCTTTTCTGTCTGTTTGCCCTTCGCATCCCCTCCCTTTCCACTTAATTTTAGCTCAGTATTTCCCTCTGAGCAAAGCAGCAAAATAGCTGTGTGGTCAAATCTAAAGTAAAAATTAAACTTCATCTCTGAACTGAATTTTAAAGAATATTTTGTATATTTCTGTAAGAACGGTTGGGATTTTCAAAGAGAGATCTGCCTCTGAAATGAGTGGGAAAAAAAAAAGGGTTGAGGGGACATAATTCGAAATGTATGTCTCTTTCTGATAGACTTCTATTCTGAATATAGAGGAGTTTTCTCAGAAATGAGACAACTTTTCAGGATAGTGTAGTTCTTCAAAATCACTGTATGGGTAGTCATACGTAAAAATACGGTCTAACAAATAAGTTTAACTTATTTTTTTTCCAAGAGGAAGTTTTGAAACTTGCAGAATTTCCTTTGGGATTTTGTGGCTGAATCTGCTCCCTCTGAGGCTTCTTTGTCTCGTGCTACTGTGCTCTTCTATCCCCTGGCAGCCCAATTTTGGGAGATGCTCAACCAAGGGCACAGGGTGGGTTGTGGGACAGCAGCAAAGTCCTCCAGCAACCATGTTTTTCGGGAAACAAACTGTGTGATGCCAAACTTCCAGGAAATTTTCAAAAAAGAGAATTCTTTCTGGCAAGCAGAGAAACAACAGCTTACAATATATGGAAATATATGTATTGACATTTGATTTCTTGCTGCTCAAACATACTTTGGGGTTTCATTTAGCCTGAGCTCAACTGCTGGTTGTTTATATAGGCTACTGGCTGTTTACATTAGGTCAATACACAGGACAGGCTGTTTATACCGGACTAGCAACAAATTCCACAGCACACTCTGTGTCTAGCACTGCTGCTCTTTTATATGTGCAGAGCTGGAAATAAATAAAAATTCAGCTATGGAAATCAACAAGCACCAAACCCTCCTATGTGTGGAGTATTCTTTCTTGCCTGAAAAGTGACCAGCACCATCACTTCTTAATGCTCTATTTAAAATTATACAGCATGGGGCATTAGTCCAGGACAACGAGGACGGCAAATGGTGGGGAAGAGCCGAGAAGAAAGTGAATGGTCCCAGCTGATGTTTGTGTCCATCCAGGAACACAGAAGACCTATTTGTAAGCACTTATTGCAGTTGCACACACAGATTTTGCAGTGCACTTAGCTCACGGTGTAGCTCTTTCCAGCTCCAAAGATGTAAAGACTCCTATGGTTAATTTAATTCAAGTATTTTTCTTCTGAATGACTTCATGGGTTGCTCTGACAGAGCTATGTACAGAGCTTGGTTCTTCTGCCCTCCACGAGCAATGCTGTTTGTATCCTTCACGTAACTGATAAACATTTGCAATGCTACTAAAAGCTTCTTGGCTACAGATCAGTGGCTTCCTGTAAGGCTGTGGGAGAAGGTAAGTTTCTGTCCTGCTGTTCTCAGCAGTGCCCTGCTAAAGGCTGCCAAAGTCCATCCCTATGGGATTCACCCCAAAATGATGTTGAACTTGATGATCATAGGTCTTTTCCAACCTAAATTGTTCAGTGATTCTGTCTTGAGCCTCAGCTGTCCACTGACCACCATGGCATTTCTCCTCTGTTTCTGTACTTTCCCAGGAAAAGTGATGCCAGTTGGAGGGAAAATAAGAGAAAGACTACCCTGAACTTGCTTATCTTGCTGGTCCCAGCAAACTTGTTAGGAAAGGTACTGACTGTCCAGATGCTGCTGAGGACCTTTACCCTGTGCTGAGTGAGTGGGGATCCCAGGAGATCAGAAATATCTCTTTATTGCTGAAAAATGCAAGATTGATGCCTAAACCTTCAGATCAGTCTTAACACACTCAGCAGTTTTGTTCTCATTTAACCCCAAATTAATTTTGACTCTCTTTTGTTTCTGGGCCTGTGGCTGCCTGGGTACTTTCCCAGCTGTGGCCCTTGGGAAGAGCTCAGTGAGAAAGGGCATAAGGTTGAGTAACCAAAAAGGGATGGTTTCACCTACTGCTAGTTAGCTAAGTGACCTGAAGCTAGTCAGCAATGTCAGCCTTTAACAGCTGGTGATGAGAAGAGGTACCTCTCGAGGGGGGTTCTTCCAACTAGATCCAGAAATGAGCAAAAGGCATCTCAATAGCGCCTCATCCCACCTCGTCTGTGGACTACTGATTACAGACGAAGCCTAGATGTGCAGCTGGATTAAACGGCTGATTTCTTAGTAACTAAGAAGGAAGAGGATGTCAGTTCCACCTCTCCCAGACCTTTGCAAGTGTGTGCATGTGCCTATGTGCACCAGCCTCACCGGGGCTACCAAGTAGGGTAGTAGCAATCTAGTTTTGTGAGAATGCAGAATTTCCATGAGTTACAATGTTAATGGCAGATTTTACTAATAAATAAATAGTTCCAGAAGAGTGCAACTTGTTAAGCATCACTTACTCTTTTCATTAGTTACTGGAAGCCTGCTGGGGATCCCCATGCCTGCCCTTGAGCTGAGAGATGATTTAATGGACAGCCTCTTCTCAGGGTTGTCTCACACTTAGTTCTGAACAAGAATTTATTGCCATGCTACTTTTTCTGCTTTCCATGCAATAGTATCATCAGGATGAATTTAATACAATATCAAGGTTTTGATAGGGTTTTATGTTTCACGTGTGTCTTTGTCCAACACCTTGTCACTTGCTGGGTCACAAGGCACCTCATTTGGCAGGTCTCACCACGTAAAATATTTTTTCTTTACCTACTCCTCTTGTGGCCATTGCTAAGAGTCTCAAAACTCACCAGCTTGTGTGTTTGAAACCTTCCAGTTAAATGATAAGAGAAAATTGTTCATGAAAGAGGCAATGTTGGATGTATTCCGGACAGTTGCACAAGAAGGAACTGAAACTCACAAAGAAACAGAAGCTTTGGCAGCATTCAGTAAGCTGCCTCCCATTAATAAATAACTGACATAATTTCCAACTTTTTGCTCTTTACAGATGCTTCTCACTTGGCAGCTGGCCTCATCCCAACCAAGTCAGGAGTAAAAACTCACAATTATTTCAGCTGGCCGAAGGGACAGGAGGCTGAGAATGGATAGCTGAATGCTGCAGGACTCGGCAGGGGGGGTAGGGAGCAGCAGCCACTCAGAGAAACCTCTGTGAGTAAAAAGGTTCAGTCTTATCTTCTTTAAAAAGCTTTTCTCTGCTTTTAATCTTGGGCATGGATGTACTCCATGAGAATCTGCTTCCAGCACTGTTTCAGAGACTCCCTTTGCTCATATTTCATGCTAAGGAAAACAAGCTGCATGGTACGTGGCAGCTGTATGGGTCAGGTTTAGAGAGGTGAAGAATGTGCATCCTGGCAAATCAATACTTGCCAGAGGGGATAAGGCAGCTGTACCTTTCTTTCCCTTGCCCCTAACTGCGCCCACCACCCCCCCCCCCCCTCGCCCAGGAATAGGAAGGCTCATTCACTGGGAGGTGATGCTGTTGTGCAGCTGTCAGTGCTGCATTCGCACTGGGGCTGCATCCGTCTCTCAGCCCCTGCTGACTTTAGGGAGCAAGAGTTGTGCCCCTTGCAGCTTACAGACCTATAGCTGTGTGGAGCAGCACAGGCGCACCTGAAAAAGGAAGAATAAAAATCCCACTCCAGTATTTAAGCTTCAAGTTGACTTCTTGTTCATGGTAATTTTTGTTACAGCGGTGGAAGGTGCAGGAGCAGCACACAGGCTTGTGAAGGGTCCCTGCTTTTCTCTGAAATTCGGAGCCCATCTCAGCAGCGTGGCACGTACTGATATTGACCCAAGGGGACCTCCTCAGTGCTGTGCAAGATTGGGCCTGAGCTCCCATTCTGACCCGTTGGTTCAGTGTAAGTTTGGAATAATTCAGGATTTGAAGCACCAAAGGCTGAAGCAGAATTTTGCCCCTTAGCAAAGGCATTACTGTTTGATAGGGCTCTGTGCCTGCTTGTGTAACATAACTGCTGCACCGGTTTTCCAACAACTTTAAATGCCATTCGTCAATAAATCCATTGGGCTGCTGGGCTTGTATCACATGCCACTGATTAACTACCATTAAATTAGCAGTTAGTGTAATCAGATATAAGCATTCCTTTGTGGCTAAGCTGTTAAACTTTTTTTCCTTTTTACAATTGCATGTAACACATGTCGGCACGAGACAGGCTCAGTAATTTCACATTACTGCAGCTAAATTATGTTTGCGGGCTCCAGAAACGCTTCTGGTGCTACCAGGCTCGTAAACACCTACCTGGCAGGGAAAAGCTACAACTTCTGCCCCAGAGCGTTCAGGGTTTGACAGGATCCAACGCAGAGCAGGGAATGAATTTATTACATAATAAGTGCCTGGGCTATGGGCAAGCAATTGATAGGAGCTCAGAATTTGATTTCCTGACATTGACTGCCAACTTTCACCCTGGGTCATGTTATTAATTTGTGTAAGTCAGCATCCAACTCATTACAAGGAGACATGAAAGAAAGGCAGTTGGATGCAGTTTAAAAGGAGAGTGATGTGACTCCCTGTGGTCATCAGCTCTGGGAACTCCAGGCTGTCATAGTCAGGAGTGGATTTTGATTTTTCAAAAGGAGACATTTCACAGGTATTGATTTGTATTTTATGTGTAGCTCTGCATCCTCTCCATTTCTAGGCATTTTTCTAACTCTTAAAGACAGAAGTGAAATAAACAGTCGCAGTAAACTCACTTTCTTATACATCTGTGCAATACAGGACATAATGAAATTATTACTGGAAGTTGCTATATCAACACCAGTGCTAAATCACAGAAAAATACTAACCAAAAAAATGTTCCTGTCATAGTCTTCCACTGCCTCACAAGGCAAAAAAATATCTCAGGCAGAACACAGATAATCTTCAGACAAAAAAACTGTGGAACAAAATTTTTTCAAACGTTTGTTTGAATGTGATGTTTGTTGTTGGTTTGGTTTGGGTTGGGTTGGGGTTTTTTTCCTGTGTTAATCTGAGGATGCTTTTATTATTTAGGTATCACTGTACTGGCTTTTAGAAAAATGCTTACATACTTTAGATTATACTTGTACATAATCATAGGTGAAAATTTGCATCAACAGGTTTTGGACTGAATAACTTGGGAGCTAGAAATTGAACTACTGGATTAGCTGTTTTAAAAATTCAGTCTGGTCTCTTTAAAAGCCATAACACTCAAAGCTTTTAATTCAAATTGTTGGGAATGATTTTTTTCCCCCATTTTAATTGTGCTGTTCGGAAATACTATATGGATTGTTACACTTTGAGAATATGTTGTGATTTGCTCTTATGGAAACCCATAGTTACTCCAGCTGTGTTCAGACAGCTTTCCTGAGTCTTGGAATGGGAAAGAAAGAGAATTCAGCTTAACTGCATGTGTTGTCTTACATTATGTTTGATGATTTGAGAAAGTTACGATACAAATTACTTGGGTTTCCAAAACCTAATAGTGGGCTACCCTCCAAATGTATTCTTCCTAACTCTGACTATGAGAAAGGGAAACTTATACGGCTGCTCTTAATATTTTCTTCAGGGGTGTAAACCTGTAGAAACTGGATTAGTATGTTGACTCCCTCAATTAACTTTAATCTAATATCCTGCCTATTTAAATTAGTGTAAACATTGGTGTATAGGGCTAAGGGAAAGAGTTGAACTGAAAAAGATTTATTTAAGGATTAGTGTAGTAGCTAAATTAGAATTAAATCCAGGAAGTAAACATCCCAGCAATGCAAGTTGTGGGAAACAAGAGACCACAGCAAAGATCAGTGGTTTGAAACAATAATGTGCCACCATGGGAAGAGAAAGGAAGGAGGGGAGAAACAAGTAAATCAAGCATTACTGTACAAATAAGATTCTAAGCCTATTACTGCCACACAGGTTGTGGGGAAACTCCCAATTAAATGCAATGGAAAGAAACTTTTATCCTTTTCATCTTTCTCCTTGATTTGTTTGGTTGTATTACACCATGGATTGAAATACCCACAGCAATTACAATAAAAGGATACATTTGTAGGAGAATCTCTGAAGGTACAGAAATCATCACATTTGCTGGCATTAGATTTACTACAATGTCTAGAGAGAGTTTATTAGACCCTTTGGATGAGAAAACGAGCAAAAAAAGCTGTTCACTCTCTGTTAGATCCCACTGGGAACCAGATTTACCTGGGACATAAAAGCATGAATGCTTTCTCAGATCTAGCAGAGATTTTATCTCTGTTCTGTCCAGCAGTGCCATGGCAATGCATGTGGGCTGTGCTGGGCCCCAGCTTTCAGGGCCAGCAGTGAGCCAGCATGCAGCTGACCAGGACTTGCTCAGCAATTTGTTGAAGTGAGGTGGAGGTCAGTCTCCTCTCCCAGGTAACAAGTGACAGGATGAGAGGAAATGACCTCAAATTGTCCCAGAGAGGTTCATGTAAGGGAAACTTTCTTCACCAAACAGGTTTTCAATAATTGGAACAGACTGCCCAGGGAAGTGGTGGAGTCACCATCACTGGAGAGATTTAAAAGACCTGTAGATGTGGCACTTAGGGACATGGTTTAATTGTGGACTTGGCAGTGCTGTATTAATGGTTGGACTCAATCTTAGAGGTTTTTTCAAACCTTGATGATTCTATGGTTCTATGAAGCATCTTGGACTCCAGGACTTTTCTGTGTGTCAGAGGCTGAAAGGAGATCACAGAATACCACAGAAAATGCTGAACTGGAAGGGGCCCACAAGGACCATAGAGTCCAAGTCCTGGCTCAGCATAGGACCATCCCTGAGAGCCACACCACATGTCTGAAAGTTGTGTCCAAACACTTCTTGAACTCTGTCAGGCTTGGTGCTGTGACCACTTCCCTGGGCAGCCTGTTCCAGTACCCAATCACCCTCTGGGTGAAGAACTTTTTTCTGATATCCAACCTAAACTTCCCCTAACACAACTTCAGGCCATTCTTTCACTGGCCACCACAGAGAAGACCGGTATCTGTCCTCCCTCTTCCCCTCATGAGGAAGTTGTAACTGCAGTGTAACTCAGTCTCCTCTTTTCCAGGCTGAACAGATCAAGTGCCCTCAGCTGCTCCTCATATGGCTCCCCCTCAGGGCCCTTCATCATCTTCGTTGCCCTCCTTTGGATGATCTCTAAGAGCTTAATATTTTTCTCATATTGTGGTTACCAAACCTGGACACCATATTCAAGGTGAGGCCGCCCCAATGCAGAGCAGAGCGGGACAATCCTCTCCCTCAACCAGCTGGTGATGCTGTGCCTGATGCCCCCCAGGACATGGTTGGCCCTTCTGGCTGCCAGGACTCTGCTGACTCAGATTCAACTTGACATCGACCAGCACCCACAGGTCCCTTTCCATGGCACTGCTTTCCAACATCTGACTCTATTCTCAGACTATTTGAAAGCTGCCTTCCAGATTTCAAATAAAAATACTAAGCCTGGCTCTTGGTATTTATTTAGTAGTCATCATCATCATCATCATCGAAACATGCCATCTACTGAATTATCACTTTTGGGCCTGAATTATTGTTGGCAATTTGCCTTACACATGTCAATTTGATCAAGTGCTAAGGAATTGGTGGCAAAAACCTGACAAAAATTCAGCCTGGTGTAATATGGCTAAAGGACGCTCTGGCTGACTGATTTATAAATTAGATAAGGGCTTGTTCGTTCAATAAATACAGTTGCAACTTGTTTTCTTTCTATATACCCAACAGCCTTAGCAAATGTCAGATATTCCCTTTTGCTATTGGTCCTTATTGGCAGAAAAGTTAGTCCACTGCTAATAGGGCTGCCAAGGAGCACAGGGGCCCTGTGTTAAATGAGGCTCTGCCCATCAGGCGCCGAGGCCACAGCACTGCAGCACAAGAAGGAGGAAGGCCTGGATCTGCAGGCACCCGGCCAGCAGGATAGAGCTGGGAGAATGTGTGGGGTAACCTCTTCCAGCAGAACATACACATTGCTTCCCAAACACGTATAGAACTCATTTTTTCAAATTGTTTTGGCAGTTTCTTTGTGCTTTATACCCCCAAAAGACTGAAGTGATCCAGTCAGCTTATTCCAAAAGAAAATGTCTGAATTTCAGCTCCTATGAGCGATTGTCTTGTAAAGGCAGGCAGCTTAGTATTTCATCTTTCTGACTAAAGCAGCTTTTAACAAGCTTGTTCTTGGCAGAAGGTTTTGGACTTAACCATGACTGAAATACATCATGTGCCTTAAGAGCATACTTTGCGTGAACTGCCACCCAGCTTGGCAGAGGATGTAAAGAAATGCTGGTCCAGGGGTGACTTGACCCCTCATAGTATGTCTTGTGAGCAGTCAGCGGGGAGGAGGAAAGAGTGCTGTGTCACTTCACGTAACATCTCCTTGCTGGGCAGGGGAGATAGTTTACAGGGATGTTACTTCACAGAACAAAAAAAGTCACTCCTAAAATTAATTACTCTTGGCCTGATCGTCTTCTCCACCTGCACACTGAGCACCCTGTCAAGCAAACCTTCCACAGTCTGTTCTGGGTAGATGTGGACAGGAAACACTAATGCAACAACCAGTGTTCTGTGCTCACCTTGAAAGGCACAGCCACATCAGTAGTATTAAACATGCAGCAACAAGATCTCTGGGATACTCAAACTAAGAGTTTGCTAATAAACCTCCCCATTCATGTAATTCAAGCTTTCCACCACCTGACACCTGTTCCAGCTGAGCTGCTTGGGTTTAAATCACGATATTTCTAATAATGTTGCTTGACTGGGCCCTCACTTAATGGGTGCCACTGTGGTCCTGGGGTGTCCCAGCACAACTTGTGTGACAGAAGTGCTGTGTTGGGGGCAGAGGGTTCAGCATCCACCCTTGGTGCTGGCAAGCCCTCACTCACACACTGCTCTGCAAGGGCTGTGATGGCCCAGCCTGATGCTACAAGGTACCGACTGCCCTTGCATCCCGCCATGTGCATCCGACAGAGAGCAGCATGTACAGAGAAGGTGGAGGATTAGGCATATGGCTGACCCTAATCACCATCTGCTTTAAGGTTTTGTTGCTCTTTTTCACAGTGCATGGCACCTCACTCCAGGAGTAGTGCCCCTGGGCCAGCAATTGATATCTTCTTCAAGCGAAGCAGATTTGTACTTTTCTGACAGTGTAGGAGGACTCGGGTCTTTTATGAGAATTCTTTTATCAGGTGGTGGGGAAGAGAAGTCATACTATAAGCATGAAGTGAACCCAGTTTGTGTAGAAAGGATAAAATCTGTCCATAGATCAACTTTCAATAAGTACCACAGCATGGAAATAATTTAACTCTGCTTAATCGTGTTACCTTGGAGTCCTAGAAAGTTACAAGAGGCCCCTTAGTTTCAGATGGGGTACAAAAGACAGAATAGAGAGTACTATTTCAAGGCTAAGTCCCACATGCCTGTCTCTGAAAATCAGATCTGAAGAGGTTTCAGATGGAGTATTCACCTTGAGATGGTCACTGGGCACACTGGGGAGTCTGGGCTCATTTCTTGATGTCCTGACAGATCCCTTAAGAACATACATATTGGGAGTTCATATTATTCTGACTAACAGAGTTTGCTACCTCTACCAGTGTTTGCCACCTCTCCAACTTTACACTTTCCTGGCAAAAAGGAGTTTTTGACTTACAGAAACTTTAGGCTAAGCCAGCAGCACCAACTCTGGCTGGTATTTGCAGGTGTTGGTTCTCTGTGTGGCCACACCAATACTCGTGCTTGTGGGGTGAGCAGAAGGTGAGGTCTGTGGGGCAGGAGAAGGCATTGCTGCCTCAGTGGCTGGGCTCACCTATACTCACTCACAGTGCTTATGAATGTGCTGCCTCAATGGAGGACTCACTCAGCTCAATGGGGTTTTTTCCACTACCATCAACAGATTTTTGGAGCAGGTCTTTGTCCAGGATCAGCAGGGAAAATGCCAATTTACTTGTGATGTCTTACTCCCCATTGCATTAACTCTGCATGTAAAAAAGAGATCACATCTGAGTAGTGGTTTCCTCCTCTTGTTTAAATAAATTCAACTGCTCAGCTTCCGATTTCCCCATCAGAGCTCCGCATTGGCCAGCCCTGTTTGTGGAAAAGCCAGCAAGCATGTTTCAGCCAGCATGGGGTATTAACGTAGGAAGCCAACACTGCATTGGTTCTCCTTCTTCCTCTTACTGGCTATAGAATTTCACAGCCTGGGATATTAGTAAATATTTATGTTTAATTACTTTCACTTAAGAAAAACAACCACAGCCAAGAAAACTTCAGAGCAATTTAATGGGTTTTAACTTGCCACACTAAACCGCCTCCTTAAACATAATGAATTATATGAAGTCATCCGGTTTCAGACTCTCTTAAAGAGGTAATTTAATTCAAATAAGGTTGCATATTACTAGCTTCAGTGTCTGAAAACATTTATAGTGCCAGTAAGTGTTCTGTTGCCCTGAGTTATTCTGCAGACTGAAAGACAATAACAAGCTAAGCTTAGAAAAGCGTGCTGTGGTTTGCTGTAACTGATAGATGAATTCTCTAGGCTCATTGCCTCAGGCAAGAAGTGCTGGGTGAGTGTGTTGTAGTCTTTTACGTAAGACAGTATGTGTTAAAACAAAAACAGGAAAGTAAATATGGCATTAGTTGCTCAACAGCATTATTTTTTAATCTTTTTCATAAGAAAACAGCTTACAAAAAGGCTTCTTCCCTCCAGGTCCTAGCTACAATGCTGCCTTTTTTACGTATGGTGATTAGGTTCAGGTATATGACCTTTGTTGTTGCAATATAACATAAAGACACTTCTGTTCCCTGGCAGCACTGCAGAGCTCATATTCAGGTAGAAAATAAGGGGAACATTGGATTACCTACACAAGTCTTTTTTTTTTTTTTTCCCCGACAGGTAACTAATAGGAGGAACTAAAGAAAAACACCTGTACTCTTGCATCTATAGATTCCCAACTGCTGAACTATGTGAAGGATTGGAAACATCCACCAGGACATTTTTTTTCCTCATGAGACAAATGGTTATCATTGGATTGGGTTTGGCAGTTAAGAGCCAGAAGGTCTTACCACAAAAGCTGTAAAACTTTGTGAGGCTTTCAGTGTCCTTTAAATGGTTGTCCTTTAAAGTAATTGCATACTCTAAAGCTCCTTATGGGGCTTAAGGGCTTCATTTGCCAGGACAATTGCACACCTTTGTGAAAAAAACCTCTAATCCAAATCCTGAGCTTGGTTCTGCCGATTTTCCAGATGTTGATTACTAAACTTGTGAAAGCTGCTAGATGTTGATTGCTAAATATGTAGCCTGCATGTCTGTCTGTCAATGTGTTAGACAGAAGATACACAGGTAAAGACCTGATGTTCTTGATGTACCTGCAAAGTTGGATGCACAAGTCACACTTCACAACTTCACTCATCTGTTCAGAGTGCATAAAGTGACTGCAAAACTGAGCAAAGATATTCAAAAGTGCTGCAAGTGTAATAAACAGTCTCCATGCAAACACATTGCCATCATACTTCAGCTGTCTACCATGACCCTTTGTGAAGATAATACTTTACCAACTTTTGAACAGGACTGTGAGCACATACAGCATTCAGTGGAACTAGCTTTTGTTTCAGATTTTATGAGGCCCCAGTGAAATCACAGTCCATAGTTATCTGACACTATGTTTCCCAGTCAACTCCTAGTTCAGATACTGCTTCCCATCTCCCAAAGTCTTACCTGAGAACACATTAATTCCCCTTGATATGCACGCCAGGCTTGGAGAAATTCCATGACTTTCAAGGTCACTGATTGAAGAGTGAACCACTGCTCAGTGATTGTATTGGTAATAACAGCAGCTTTTGGATCATTTAAAATCCTTGAACATCACTTCACAGAATGGCAAAGGGTTTCTTTTCAATAACAGACTTGTGGAACAGGGACTGTATCCTTCCTTGAGTCACACAGCATTTGGCTGGATAGAACCATAAGCTTGCAGGCACTGCAAACTACATGACTGTGTTAGTTTGGTCTGATTGCAAGCTCTTCATTCACATTGAGCTAGCTCTGACTGCTAATTAATTACGTGCTTAAAGTTTTACTCTCATAACAGAAAAATCACCCTTGGGAGATCATTGCTGAATGTGCCCAATGAATGTACAATCTCTTCTTTAAAATAAGCCATGTATGAAGTTGCTTAGGTGTTCATACAGAAGACTTCTGATAGGATTATAAGTGAACATAGAGCAATGGAAAAAAATTCATTAGAAGGGATTATATTTAAACCTTTCAAGATGACTGATATATTTTCCCTTTTAATTCTGACTTGAGTGAGCTGTTGAATGGAGCTCAGAGATTATTTCTTGTCAGAACCTATCAAAAAAACCTGAGATCACTAAGGCATTTGAGCATGTTGAGCATGAAATTTTTATTGCTGTCTATGCTGCATTTTAACTATGTCTAAAAACCAGTATTCACTGCTAAGGGTAATTAGTCATCCTCTAGGAGAACTAATTTCATTTAAGCTCATGGTTAGTAATCAGTGTGGAAATGAAACCATTAGTTTTAATGCAGTAAGTGCATGTATATATTAAATTTTTTTGCTTTGTCTGAATTTAAAAGGAAAAATAAGGGCAATTTCAGGTCAAAGTTGCAGGTGTTTGTAACTTGCTTCTTAGCTCTTAAGAAGGCAGAGCAAGGTGTTTCAAACTTTTAATCCTGCAGATCACTGAAATAAACTTCCATGCTGTATGCTTCAGAAATATTTGGGTCAAACTTTTGGACTATACCACTGATGTGTGAGGATACACTCACCTAAAGATATAACATATGTAAAGCACAACAGATTCAACTGTGTGCTACCACTACAATCAGTAACAACACAGATTTTGCGAGTCCTGAAACTTGCTACCCAAGCTTGATATATGTAAAGATCTATTGAGCCAACTGTAAATGCATTAAAGAAAGCATAATAATAAGAGCACAAGCAAAGCCAAGAATATTTCCGTTTTTTCAAAGGCTTCCAAACATTTTATATGCCACAAGATCATATGCAGAGTCAGGGCATCGCATTTCAAGTTAAAGTCAGACATTCAGCTGTAACTTTGAATGTATGGGTTGGAATCAAAAACAATATTTTCACATTACTTGAGTTTAGGCTTTCTTTGTGTTTTTATGTTCCTGTTCAAAAGGAAGGAAATCCCTGATACCAAGACAAGTAATCTGTGTTCTGAGCCAATAAAACCTCAGGGAATTTGAAGCAGGTAGATTGTAAGAGGCCTTTTTTTGAGTTTGAAAAGCAACGGGTGACATTAGATGTATCTTAATGAGAGTTGCAGGTGCTCTTTAGGACGAGGTCATTTCCTGTGTGTTGGCACACTGACAAAGATGGAAGATTGAATAGTTCTTCTAATTCACAACTCAGTAATACATACTTCTTAACTGGAAATGGCTGAAAAGATACCCTTGGAATGCACTTGGTGCCCTAACATGTCCTAAACACTACAGCCATGTCTCAGCGTCATTAAAATAATAGATGCAAATAAGAACCTTTAGCTGGAAATCAACAACAGCTCCTTTCCCAGCCCTTATCTTTTGATTTCATGTTTAATACAGATGTTCTGTGGTTTTGTTGCCATTCTGGCTGCAGAAAAAATGAACAAAACCCCCCAACCATCAGTGCCAATCAATGTCTTGGTATTTAATTTTAACAAGAACAATTGCTCAGGTGGAGACTGGAGTGCCTCAGATGTTTGTCCTAGCCTGCTGGGAAAGCACAATTTTGGCACCATGTCCAGCCATGAGCTGGACCTAAAACACCACCGAAAATCACCTAAACTTTCTTGTTTGTCTGTTGACCTCCGTTTTTAGTCACAGCTAAATGGTTCAATACAAATTCCCTTGAATAAACATGCAAATAAAACTAAGCATTAACATTTCAAATGGATCATCATTAAGGTTTCAAGCTGTCAATGGGATCAGCACAGGCAAATGTTATTATTAGACCCGAAAGTCTTCAAGGGAATGTGTGAGAAGAAAGGCTATTATCAGGGGACCAGTAATCTGTTCCTAGCTGGCTTTTAATTCCACTTAGCAAACATGAATGATTTTGAGTGTTGAATGAAGAAGCAAGCTACATGCACCATGCGTTTAAACTACAGCTGGCTGGAACACTATTTGCCTGAAGGCAACATTTTTAAGTTCAAAGGTAAACATTTGGCTTTTTATAGAGAAAATTAGTTGAACAGCATATTTGATTTAGTATACTGCTAACCAGCCCAACTTCTAATTGAAATGTATTTTAAAAATAACCCTACTTTCACCAACAGTATGCAGTTTCCTACAGAGCCACATACTTGCTAGTAAACATCAGTCCTCTGGGCCAGATCTAGAAGACAGGGGTCAGAACTTCTATAACTTAATATTTTCCAAGGCACCCTAAAGACTTCCTCTTACCTTCCCATGTAAATTGTTTACAGCCTGCTCCAAGGAGGAGTTCTCCTGCATGACTTTGACCATGTCTGTAAACTGATAAAAAACTTCTCCCTGGAAACTTCCCCTGGTGAACCTTGCCGTAATATTTTATTGTCTTCAATCTTAAACATATACAGAGGGATCCTTTCTGGTAAAAACACAGGCAATAAATCATGCTGAGCCAGGAGAGTCTATACATTGAACCGTATTAAGCAGTGATGGTGGCATTTTGTAGCTCTTCTTGCTTGGATTAAAGGGAGCTTTCTAATGCTGCTCCAAATGTCAGCACAAACTGACTTGAAAAGCTGTCACATAGCATTTGCATGTGATTTTGGACATTTTAGTATGGTCTGCTTAGATTTTATTTCTCATAATTGTGAACCTTTTTTTGTTTAAGTAAACTTTTTTAAAGTGAGGAAAGCCAATGCTGCACAATGAGGTATTGAGAACCATGTGTTCCATGGTACAGAAAGATATGTTATGATTCTTATCTTTGTGAGACTGTGAAAAAATAGTTCTTTGTCCTCAAACTCATTAAAAAGTTATTTAATAAAGAACTTGAAACCATTATCAATATTTACAAAAGAAATGCTTGAGAGCTGAGTTATGTGTTTTGAAATTCACAGAAGGCTCAGTGCATTGAAGCAACAATATACGTGATAGGAAGTATAGCTGACATTTTCCAAATATAAAAACCAGATGATGGAAGGTTTAATTTCTGTGAATTGGAGCAGTAGCTGAGAGCCTAATAATCTCTCAGGAATATTTTCAATCCACTGGGGCGCTCAAAGAATATAAAATTCTCAGCATTTCTGTCAGAGTAGTTGAGATCAATATGACTTTGCTAGATTCAAAGGTGGCCCAAAAATTAACCTAGGTTTGAGGACGAAAGCAATTTTAATTTTTTTTTTTTGGGGGGGGGA
Organism: Pseudotriccus pelzelni; assembly: GCA_035584735.1. NCBI lineage: Eukaryota > Metazoa > Chordata > Aves > Passeriformes > Tyrannidae > Pseudotriccus > Pseudotriccus pelzelni. Next base: position 23,623,265 of record JAWMRA010000113.1, read on the forward strand.
GTTGTTTGGTTTTATTTTTCCCCTGAATAACAGCATATTAGTTAAAAAATCCTCAGAAATCCCTTCAACCCTTAACGAAAGGGTGTCCGAACCCTGTTGGCTGGTCAGTCTCCCCCATCACGGCATCAGGGTGCTCCTGTTCCCGTAGGCCATGTGCTGAGCCGTGCAGGTGTGAGCATCCCAGGAGGGCCTGACTCTGCAGCCATCTTCAGGGCTCAGCTGCCTTGCAGAAACCCACTGGGCATCTCCTGTGGATCTCTGAGTCACTGCGTCTGCTTTCCTAAAGTCAGTATCAGCAGAATGGGCTTTAAATCCACCTTTTGTCTTGTTAAATGTGCCCCAGCTGCTGGCAAGGTGTGTGCTGTGTGTCTCTGTTTCTTCTATTCATTTTTTAACCAGGGACTGATTCAATGATTTTATGCAACAGCTGAAAAAAACACCAGAATAGAGAATAATTTCTGTAATAGTTTTTAATAATCAGCCTCATTTTTAATAATGAGTGGAGGGAATGTCCCTCCCATCATGGTGGAGGGAATCTCATCATGTAGTCTCCTTTCTATACCATACCAACAGTAAAAATATTCAGGCAAAAGACAAAAAAAAATCACATAATGTATTTTTCATTTTTAAGTACACTCTAAGGACTTTAAATTTATGCTTTAGCAGGGTTCGAAATGGTCTAGCTGAAATGAAGAGATGGCAAAAGGGTTACAGAATAGAGGCAGTGACCAATATCACAGCTGAAGGAAGGATCCTGACCACTGAGTGCATTAGTTTCCCCAGAAGTTTCCAGCTTGGTCACTGTATATGCTAAGGCTGAGTTTTAAGCAGTAGTTTGATGAGGTCTAATCCATACATCTGGAAACAGCCTGTGTATCACAGCGAATATGTGCAGAGGGGGCTGCTCTTGTATTTGCGTCCCATGTGTTTGCTTTTATTTGATTTTGTGTTTGGGTGGGAAAGGGAAAGAGGAAATTCTCTGACATTTTCACATGCCTTTTTTTTTTTCAAAGTGACTCTGAGAAACAAATCAAACATCTTGTCTATTCAAATGAAAGCCTGTAAAGGGACCTGACACATTTCCCGGATGCAGTCTTGGGTTCTCTCATAGAAAGTACTGCATTCCCCTCTCTAAGAACAACTACTGCAATCATCCTGCCTGCCAGCATCCTTGGAGGTAGATACCAAGGTAGAGGAATAAATTACAGATCCAGATCTTCCTCTTTGCCATGACTTTGTGAACTGGTAGGTAGCAAGAATTCATCTTCTGAGTACAAAATACTCTGCTCCTGCTCCCTTCCATTGTTCTATGCTGCTGGAACAACTAAGATTTAGACAACCTCCTTCTTTACCTCTCCAGTCTGGCCTTTCTATTTCTGTCCTGATTTTAATCCAAAATGGTTTAAACTCTCTAAAAAACTGCTACTGCTGCAAAGGATTTTATGGCCTGGCAAAATATCCACATCTTCTACAACCATTTACAAAGCTCACAGCTCCTAAAGCTCTTCAAGACTGTGGAAACAGAGGAATTAAAATAAAAACATTGGTGGTGATTAATTATGCCTGGATTAACAAAATGCCAGCTTTGCTTATTGTCCTGGGAAAAAAGAAGAGAGGAGTTAGCACCCCCCTGCTAGAAGTGGTTCAGTCACTGCATGCAGTCATTGCAATCCATGAAAGGGCAGAGGAGAAGGATGAGGAGGAGGTGGAGGAGGAGAAGGCCATGACTGAGAAACTGCTGTATTCTCTGCTGGCAGGAGGAAGAATCAGAAGTGATGACTGGAGAGGCTTGCTGCGTGGAGGAAAACCAGGGTGTGCTGGAAGAAGCAGGCTCAGTGGTGAAGATGGGAAGGACAAGCAGACCTCAAGCAGAGCCTGAAGAGTGGTAAAGACACAGCAGAGACAGTTGTACCTCCCACCACACCTGGGCAGTGAGGCAGGCAGAGGGCAGCCACTTCCAAGGAAATGCTAGAGCTCTGTATCAGTGGTTTGAAGTCATGTACATGAGTTTTAGCCTTTCTTGCTTTAATGCTGCAGCTGCCCAGGGCCACAGGTTGCCCTCGACTCTGTCCTATCCTGGTTCCCAGAACAAGCTCCCAAACCTTTCCTTTGGATGGAGAAAAGTGATGGTGCTAATAGTGAAATGTACTGATTTTAAACCATCAATTCCAAGACATTTAGTCACCTTCACATTTTCATGACTGCACACTATGTTTGTGTAGTATTACACTTACTGCAAGAATTTCCATGACATTGCCTAAACATTTGGCCTCCCATAACAACTGCATGAACCAAACCAAAGAGAATTTTGCCTCAGGCTCAGCAGCAAAGACAGCATGCACCTCTGGCCTGTAAAATCACTCCTTTCCGGCCTGATCCTTAGCAGAATCCCTGGTTCCAGATGCTGGGTGATCAGACCAGCACTGCTGAAGATGGTCCTTTGCTTCCAAGCAGGTCCTCATTTGATGTGAATTCATAAAGCCCTGCACACAAAGCCTACTCACACCATGAGCCCACCCTGCTGCATTAAAGTCTTCAGCTGAATGTGCACGGTTTTTCATTTCAGACTATGAAAAAAAGAAGTAAAAGTAAGAATCCCAAGAGTGTCTAAAAGCCATGAAGAGCTTGGAGTGAACTACAAATGTGGGGACAAGGCAAGGCAGTGTGAATCACTGGGAGGGGGGAGCCCAGGGTTGTCTCCTGGGTGCTGCAGTATCAAAGATAAATCACTTTCCCATGTGCATGTGGACTTCCCACTTGTGGTGTGATGCCTTCTAGTTCTCTTTGGAACAGAGCCCTCTGTGAGCAGCACTGACACCCCACCTACCCCTCAAGAGTCCCAATGCTGGGGACATAGGGCATTTCTAATGTAATATAAATCATCAGATGAAAGAGGGGATTTAAAAAGAAATTCTTTTATTGCTGGTACTTCAAAACACTTTACAAGTCATATCAAGAGGATTTTTAAAAATCTTTCTTTATGAGTAGCTTTCTTTTCCAGAATAGTATCCTTGGAAATGACCCACTGAGTAGAAACAAAACAATAATAAATCCCTGTGAAAAAGAGCCGTTTGAATTTCCATGAATGTCATTTACCTTCAAAAGCCTGCACTGTGTTTGGGTGGCACTATGGAGAAGATAGAACAGTTGGAACTGAGGACTGGCAGCAATAAGATTACACAAAGGTATCATCAAATGTCATCCAGAGTGCTGATAATACATTTATCTGTGTACCAGGCTCAAATGCTGAACTTCCAATGTGAATTCAAGCCTGTGCCAGGTCATGCTGCCACAATTCACATCAACAGAGTTCAGCAAGATGCAGCCACACCTCAAGACTGAAATCAGTGGGAACAAAATGCCACAGAGTAAACAACTCACCTAAAAAACTCACCCAGAAGCTCAGTGACAGTGAGTTCAGGCTACCTGTGCTTTTATCCTGTTATGCATTAGATGATGTGACTACTATGTTCGTATAGATACTTGCAATCCAGCTGTGCTGGCAGGTTTTGTTTTTCCATGTGCAGGCAGCACGCAGAAGTTTACGTCCTTAGACCAAGTGGACTTGAGGCTTGCTGCCATGTTGTGCCCATCAGACTGAAGGACTTGAGGCTTGCTGCCATGTTGTGCCCATCAGACTGAACTCAAGATTTTTGAAATGGCTGTGAGGGGTGACCTCTAGAGCTTTTGGCATGTCCTGTGGGGAGGTTAAGCCATGGGAACCCACACTGGCTTTTTAAACCAATTACTGGAAGAGCTCATGGAGATATTCAGAGACTGGTAGAGGGGCCTGCCATGTGGGAGTTCAGTCTTTCTTTTTGGCATAACAAACTAGGGGATCTGGCAGTAACTGGGAGGAGTGAAAAAGTACTTGAGATGCTTAGAAACATCTGTCTGTTCTTTGCTTACCTACCCTCACTTTTGCAGAGATGTGAGACAGGCACACAAGCCAGGAGGAGCAGAACTGCTGATGCAGGATTTGAAGGCACTTTCCAAGCTGCCCTCATACTTCTGTATATGGTCCTGCCATTTTATTAAATTCTTCTGGAGTTGCTCCTGACCTAAGCTAAGTACTTTTCTATTGACATCAACTTTTGCCACTTCACTATTCACCCCCAGGTTATTAATAAAGCATTAAACAATATTGGTCTGAGTCCCACTCTCTAGGGGGGTCTAGTCCATTTATAACCAGATTTTAATCCATGACAGGACTTACCTCTCACTTTGTGGTTACCAAGTTTCCTTAACAGTTTCTTGTATGGGTGTTTATCAAAAGGCTTTTGAATGTCCAAATAAATTATTTTCTCTGGTTGTTCTTTACTCACTATTTTATTAACTCTTAAAAGTGTAAAAGGTCTGACTGGCAAGATTTATTCTTATAGCAGCTATGTTAATTTTTTTTCCTTTGCCTGAGACTTGATATTTCCCTGCAGATTGTAAAATATTTAGAAGAGTGACCCTCTGAATCTCGTGGCTTGAAGCAGCACCAGATGTGTTGTCAATGTTTAATTAAAAAAAAAAGTGAATGTAATATACTGCTGACTTTCTCAACTACTTCCTTGTAATGAAGTTAAGCTAATAATGTAAAATTTCCATGAGCTTGTCTGTCTGTGTAAATATTTACAGGGTCTTTATCACTGCAGTACCAGATTTCCACATACATTAATGGAGTTATCCTTATAACACCTCTCTGATACAGGGAAGCTTTAATCCCAACTGCCTGAAGAATCAGGGCACACTGACATCTGGCACATAAAAACTGAACTGCTGTGCTTTGAGAATAACAGGTTAGGAGATAAAACACTTTCTCCCACTTACAGATGCTGTATTCACAAAAAAATGCAAGAATCATCACAATTCACAAACGTAATGAAAAAGGCTCAGTGCCCCAGCATCTCTTCCCAAGCCCTCTACACCCCAATGTTCATTTTTGACTCTGAAAAAATGCAGAGCACTGCAGGTAAAGTCCAAGCTTTTCCTTTTTCAGAGCAGGCTATCTGAGCTCGTAGGTTTTTGCTGGCTCTGCCAGTGACCATTTATTTTGGACTCATACCACACACCCAGTGTTTCATTATGCATTTTTGCTCCAGCCAGAATTAATACAATTGGCTGCATCTCAGCTTGCTTCAAAAATACAAGGGAGTGGGTTTCCTGAGAGAAAAGAAAGAAAGAACATCTGAAAAAGAGACCCTGCTTAAAGTAAAAAGCACTATAAAGATTTTGCCAAGTAAGAAAACTTACAAAAGGCTACAAAATATACACGTGCAAGGGTCCAATGCTGGCCCCACATCGCTGAGGAAAGAGAAGCTTTCCACCCTGCACTGAAAGCTGACAAATCCTTGGCAAAGCAGGGAATGACGGAGAGATTGGACGTGGAGGACTCCTCAGTGAAAAGGCATGCAGGACGTGGACTCTATTTGCAAGGAACTTCTGGCCTCATGTCTGAGGCTGGACTTTCCAAGAAAGCTCTCCTTCCACAGCAGCCAGAACAGGTGGCCAGGAATTCAAAAGGTTATGAAGTAATTTTAAAAAATTAACTCCTTCATTGTCAAAGGGGAATCATGTGAGCAAAGAACACTTCTGAAAGAATAAACTTCCCCAGGAGAAGCTCTGAACAATTCTGGCTCCCAGTTTTCAGCTGTGGTTTTTAAGTGAGGTCTTGAAGCTACTGATGCTTGAAAATGTGGGACTTCCTTTTTGGGGCCTGCTGTCAAAATCCCTTGAGACCAACAGTGGGACTCACTTGGAAGATGCCTGCTTGTAAATGTAAAACAGGGATAGTGGAGCTTAGCTTAGCAAATTTCATTGACTCCATAGCCTAGTGATGCCCATGCAGCCAGGGTGGGAGCACACTTTAGATTGCTTCTAGCTGGGTTTGGAGGTTGACTCCGAAACATCTTTCCCGTCACCCATTCCTGAAACACAAGCTTTGCCTCCAGGATGGCCATGGCTCCTGCAGCAACAAAATTATTTCCCCAAGGAACAGTCAATGTATTGCCATGATCTTAATCTTATTTAGCATGGCAGCATGGTTTTAATTTTTCCATGTTTGATCCCTCAGCTTTAGGAATATTGATAGCAATAGGGGCTGTGAAGATCAAATAAAGAGCAGCTTGTTGCATATGAAAAAATACCCTTCAGTCCTCACTCTCTCCGCGGTGATTCAGCTTTTCCAACTGCGCTGCCGAGATAAAAGCCTCGCATGTGAGCAGAAGTGTTAGCAAGGGCTGTAATGCTTTCAGCGCAGCCTTTTGCAAAAGAGTCTTGGCTGCGGGAGCAGATACCGCCTGCTCGCAAACCTCCTCCCGCGGCGGGGAGGCGCTGGGGGCGCAGCAAAGGCTGCTACCTCCCTCTCACGCCAGCATGGGACGAGGCTTGCTCTTGGCTTTAGCTCTGCTGATGCACCCGTGTCATTTTCCTTGGCAGGGCGGATTGAGGAGGCGGGCTGCCCGTCCTCGCCCAGCCGGGCCGAGCCGAGCCGAGCCGCCTCGACATCACCCCAGCACTGCCGCCCTAATCAGTGGCAGACCCCGGGTTCGGGGTAATTAGAAACATCGAAGGGGCTTTCTGTCTTTTGAAATCTGTCTCTCAACATCAAAGTGCTCCGCGCAAGTCATCCTCCAGAGGCCGGCTCCCATATCTAAATGAGTGATGTATTTCATGGTATCTGTCGGGAGGGATATAATGAAGAAAACCGGCTTTGAGATGGAGCATGATGTGAAAAACAGGTGGCCGGCTGTTATGGAGCATCTGTTTTGCGGTCCGGTTGTGTTCCCGTAAACTGCGCAAACACAGTGGGCGCGCAACCTCCTCGGGCGCGCAGCCTCTACGGCGCCTGGAAATGCCCCATGTCACTGCGGACCCTCTCCCTCCCGTCCTGCAGGAAAAGTGGGCACTGCCCCCGCCTCGGGAAGATGTACACTCCTCCAAACACCCAGGGGTGCGGGTACCATGCGAAGTACCTGGCAAAGCAGGATCTCCCCTCGCTCCGCACTGACCCTGCCGGGGGCCCTCAGCCGCTCCCACGGGGCTGCCTGCATCCCCAGAGTCACACTCCGCTTTCGTGGCGCGCTCGGCCCCTGGGAGAAGCCGGCTCCCCCCTCCATGAGGCAGTTGGCCTCGGGTCGCCTCCGATTTGGCCTCTAAGCAATGTTCCGCTGAGCTCACACCACTTGCTGGTACGGATTCCAGGGCCGCCTCCTCTGTCGGTTTGCACAACCGCGCCGACCGTATTCTGACTCTATCTGTGCAATAATAGAACGTCTTGGCTCGTATCAACCAAGCCGTAAATCCAGCCGAGCGTGCAAGTTTGAAGCGCACGGGCAAATCGCCGGGATTTCCCCGGAGGACGTGCGGGACGGCGGGTTGCGCGGGGGCTGCGCGCCTTCTGCGCGCCGCGCTAACAGCGCACCGGTGGCCCCCTCCTCGGTGGCTTGGCCTACAACGCACGGTTTAGGATGATCGGCTGGGTAATATTGCATGGTATCGCTTCAAGAGCCCTCTTGCCCTGCCAGGGGTCGGGAGAGGAAGGGCTCCGCAGCGGGGGGGTCCGGTACAGTCAGATCTCCCACGCCTACCGCGGGAAGGCAACCTGAGCCTCCCGTCGCCTGCGGGGACTGGAGGGATCCCACTCTAAACAGGGAGGGCTGCAGGTGTCACAGCATCTCTGGAAACTTATTTCATACCGTTATGAGCCCGCTTACTTTGAAAAAAAAATATTCCGGCTTGCAAAGCGTGCTCTACACCCATGAAATTCCACTGACCGCAGAGGGAACGAGCTGGCTCGGGAAGTCCGCAACCAAGTTGCCTTGGCGTGGCTGAAAGGTAAAACGCTGCTGCCACTACACAAGAACCGAAACGATTAGAATAAAAGAAAACAAAGGGGAAAAAGGGAAACAAAATAACACTCCAAAAATAACCAAACAAGCAAAAAAAACCCTCCCCAAAAGCACAAGAAAACCATCACACCTTCTTCCCTCCTCAAAAAAAAAAAAAAAGGCCTCCCCCCATAGGATGCAGCAAGCACAAAACCCCGACTCTTCCACACCCACAGCGTGCGTCCCCCCGACTCGTGGTCTCCGTACCCGCGAAGAGGGCAGGTGGCACTGCCCCGGCGGGCGGGGCGACTCGCAGCGGGATGCGGGAGCAGAGCGCCCGCGGAGACTGGGCTGGGCGCCCGGGAGCCTGGAGCCCCGCCGGGTACAGACACCACCCCCCCATCCTCTAGTTGTTATTTTTATTTTAATTGGTGATTACGCGCCCTCCCGTCACTTTTCCGCAGTGGTTAGTGCCAGGCTCGGGAGTCCCGCGGGGATGGGGCGCCCGGTTCCCGCAGGAGTCCATGCCTTTGCCCACCCCGGGTGCGGGGCCGCGGGCGGGCCGTGCTCCCGGTGCCTGCGGAGGGCTCTCGAGAAGCAGCGACAGAAAGGCTCCGAGGCTGCTGGAAGAGACGGTCCGTCTCCACATCCCCTGCCGAGGCTGCCTCCGTCCGCCTCCTCTCGGTCTCGCCGCTGCCTCCGGTCCCCGGGCGCTTCCCCGCGGGTCTGGACGCCGACAGCGGGAGCTGAGGTTCCATGAGCTCCGGTTTCTGTCGGTACTGGGGGAAGCGCTGGCGACTACAGCTCGCTGGTTCCCGGGAACCGCCGCTAGAATTTTTTTTTCTACTGTCTGTCCGATGTGTATTACCGAAATGTCTCGTCCCTTTCCCTTATTGGAAATGATTTCCCGCTTCCATTGTGGTGAACTTTGCCTCGCCTGACTCTTTACGGCTTTTCTGTTGTTGATGGTCTCTCCTTTGTGGAAGTTTCGCGGGCTGATTGTATTTGTTAATTAGTTGCTAACAGCATCGTAATGTGGGCTTGATGGATAACCATGTCATTAGCGCTCACCCCTGCAATTCACATTTCCAACAGGGCAGGAGCTACCCCATGCCGAGCCCGTGATTTGTGGCCGTACTTTCCAATGGGTGACACGCAGCCCCATCCCTTCTCTTTTCTCCTGTGCCGCGGCTGGAGGGGGCGCGACCGATGCAATTTTCACTCCGAATGACAAACCCAATAGCTCCTGGCTGCAGCCGTCTCCTTGAGCTTTATTTTGGTAGGGAAAATGTATCGAGCCTCCCTCCTTTGTGTGGCTCTGCGGATACGTGGGTGCTCGCACAACACCCCCCCTCCCACACACCCCGTGGCTGCCTCAAGGGGGGCGGACACAAGAGCATCCCGCACAAACCGCTGCCGGGGCGACTTTCTCGGCGCTGCGCGAACACGCGTAGGAAGCACCACAGCCCCGCAGCTCCTACCCCGCCCGGCGGCAGCGCCCCGGGCCCGCCCTGCCCGGCAGCCCCGGCGGTAGCGCCCGACGGGGGGGGTCCGCCCGCCTGCCCCGCCTCTCTCCGCGCCTTCCCCGCCGGGGGTCTCGGCCGAGCCTGGGAGATGTAGTCCCAGCTCCCGGGCTCGCCGGCGGCCAGCGGGACTTCTTCGGGGGACTACGTTTCCCAGGCCCCCCTGCTGCTCGGCCGGGCCGCGGGAAGGGCCGGGCTGTCAATCAGTGCGCGTCGGCGGGGGCAGCGGGACGGGGATCCCCCCCGCCCTCCCCGTGTCCCGCTAATAATAAGTGCTTCAGAGCCTTAAAAGCAGGGAGGCAAGTGTCATGCGGGCGCGCCGTAAGGGGCTGAGCTCCGGCTGAGCGCCCGGGGCCGCTCTGCCGCCGGCATAGCCTGGAGGAAAAAAAAAAAAAAGAGGGGAGAAAAAAAAGGAGGAAAAAAAAACAACCTCGGAGCTGGTTCCCGGGGAAGGGGCGAAAGGAGAGAAGCCCGAAGGGCTGGACAAGCCGTCAGCGAAGTGGCGATGAGGCGCAGGAAGACGGCGGTGGCGGCTGGCTGCTGCCTCGCCTTCCTCCTGGGCACCCTGCTCAACCTCCTCTTCATCCCCGGCTCCGAGCACCCGCCGCCGCCCCGCGATGAGGTGCCCCCCTCCCCGCCCGGCGCCCCCCTCTACCCGCCGGAGGAGGAGATCGGCGGCGGCCAGGCCGCCCTGGCGCGGCAGATCCGAGAGCGCTACGAGGAGGTGCTGCGCTACCGGCAGCACCGGGCGGCGGCGGTGGCGGCGGGGCGGCGGCCGCTGCGGCCGCGGGAGCGGCGCCTGATGGACCTGGCGCCGCCGCGCACCTCGGCGGAGCAGCCGCGGCCGCCGGGGCCGCGGGGCCGAGCGGCGGCGGCGGGGCCGTGGGCGGGCGCCTCGGCCGAGCTCTCGCTGGAGCCGCCGCTGCTGGGCTGCCGCGACATCCGCGATGTCAGCGGCGTGCAGTACCTGGGCTCGGGGTACACCAAGGCGGTCTACAAGGCGGTCCTCAACCGCACGCTGGCCGTGGCTCTGAAAGCTGTGGACTTCGGCGGGCACGACATCGCCCACTGCGTGCGGCAGTTCTCCGCCCTGGGGGACTGCTACCGCCTGGCCGCCTACAAGATCGTCAAAGAGATGATCCTGCTGCAGCGGCTGCGCCACGCCAACGTCCTGCAGGTACGCGGGTCGGGCGCGGGTGGGTCGCGCTGGTTTTCCGCCCTTTTCTTAGTCCTGCCGCGGGCAACCTGTCGGAGCTACCGCCACCGCTCCCAGCGTGCGCGGGGAGCGGGCGGGGACCGTGCCGCGAAGCTCCCTGGAATTTGCACACGCATCATCTGCCGTGTTCCGTGGGGAGCTGCAACCCCGCCGAGAGGCGCGGTGGGGGCCGGCGGTCGCCGAGACAGATGTCCCTGTCTCTGGCACGGCGGCTCCGCACCTCCTCTCCCCATCACATATCCGCGGGGAAGGCAGGAGGCGCGTCGATGGGCGCTTTCCGCCGGCAGCAGCGGTGCTCACCCCCCGTTGACGAGTGAATCGCCCTGGCCGGGTCCGGGGGACCTGTGCGGGATGCGGCGCGTTCCCCCTGCCGCCCGGCATTCCCCCGCGGCGGCCGGCCCCTGCCGCTCGCTCTCTGATCTCTCTTCCTCGTGAACAAAATAAATATCGACTTGGGGAAAGGAGCGAGGGAGAAGGCTGAGGAAGAACTCGGAGATCCGAAAGTACTCCCCAAATGCGGGAAATAAAGGCCGGCTTGAATGCAAGAGCCGCAGGCTCCGGACACCCCCGGAGAGAAGGCGGCGGCGGGTCACCCCGGCAGCCTCTGCCCGGGCTGCTGGCAGGCGCAGCCTCGGCGGCGGCGCCTGCTTAATTCCACGCAGCCCCGGCACAAGAGTCAGCCCGCGGCGTGCTCACCCAGGACAGGCCGAGTGTGAGTCCTGCTGGCCGGTGCGCCGGCACCGCGGCACTTGCCAGAAGGGGCTGCATTGTAGGACTGTTACACATCAGCATGAATCTCAGCGGGTCCATTTGGATGTAAATGCTGGTATGGAAATTCCTATTGCGTTTCGCATAGCATGAGCGTTGCAGTAGAATAAAAAATGAACGTTAGACCAGACGGTCTCCCAGTAGGTGCTTTTTGAACTGAATCGGGTTAAAGGAGTTTTGTGTTTCTTCTTCAGCAGCTGCAGCAGGAGTACCAGCTCCCCCACGAGAACTTCGGGTCCCAGCGATCAAAGCTGTCTAGTTTCATATACTGTTCAAAGAAAGGCTGGTCATTATTTATCCATGGCAAAAAATAGATATATCAACCTTCCTTCCTTCCTATTTCCAAATTCTTTCCTCTGTGATGCTAGGTCCACCTATAACGCATAGGGTGAACAACATCTTGCAATACTTAAATACCTGTGCTCTTAGGAAGGATATTAGTTGCTCCTGTTGTGTTGTGATGAATTCTTTTTGGAAAAGCCATGCTTGTGTGCAGCCATCGTTACTGGTTGTATGGACAGCAGGAAACACATCCTAATTGTAAGCTCTGAGAGGATGTTTCTTTCCCGCAAGATTGTTTTGTTTGTTTTTTTTCTCAGTGTAAGCGAGTTGGCCAGGTTGAACTTGAAGTGTGTGTTTTTAAAGTTGTGAGTCATTTTGGTAGGCACTAGTGTTTCTTTCCCGTGTTAATCGTGTGTAGTTTTCTTTTCTGGAAAAATTAATTTGGCATTAATTTGAAGCCATCCCCCCCAAAAATGGAAGGGGGATGTGTTGTCTGTCCCGTGTATGTGTGGGCAGGGGGGTCCTTCGATAGTGCTGTCGAAGCTGCCCACAGCCCCGCTCCCCTCACAGCAGACCTTGGAGGAGCCGCAGTAATTCACTCCTCCATTTTAGACTGTCAGGTAGAATCTGGAGGGAGAAGCAGAAATGAGATGTGGGTTGTCTCGTGGCGGGGGGGGCTGGAGCAGAAGCAGCTGGAGGATGAGCAGGCGCTGGAAGCCACCAGCACTGGATGAAACACGCCCAGCCTCCGTGCTGGGAAAATGCTCTCATGGGCAACAATCCTGTCTGTTAATTAGGGCTTCATATTTACATGCCACCCAATTTAAAAATAGATTACACTTAAATCAGAAACACGTTTTCAGTTTCGTTCTGATTTTGTGGTTGCGTTTTCTTTTGCCTGCCCTCTGGCAGCATCAGCCCCGGCGGTGCTGCCAGACTGGGAGCAGGAGACCCCTGAGCCCCCGGACATCTCTTCCCCTTGTTGTTTAACACGCTGCGTTCTAGGGGTGCACAGGGATGGGTTGCTGTGGCCTGAGCGAGGGCCAAACGTATGATAAGGCATTACCTTGAAAGGAGACTGTAAAAATCAACCTGACGGTGTCTGTCTAGGCACTGTCGGGTCAGCACTGTGGGCCAGGAGCAATTCTCTAGTGTCATGCAGGAGTTCTACAAGTGATGCAGAAAATGGGCACCGGCAAACAACATGAATTGTATTGATTATGTCTCTGTTAAAATGTCAAAGGGGACAGGATCGGCCGACCTCATGATGGATTTTCAACTCGTTTTCAACGGAAGCCGACCCAGGGCTTAGAATTCACTGTCCAGGGTTTGCTGCAGAGGTGAAGGAAATCAGTTCAGAAGCCAACGTCTCCTCCTCTCCCCTGGCTTTTGACAGGCTCTTCAGCTCCTATTGGAGCTGGAGGACCGCACTAGCTGCGGATGCCAAAGGCACGACACATCTGTTGGGCCATCAAGGGCCGGGAACTTTCCTATCTATGCTCCTTACCTCGTTTTTACTCCTTCCCCCCCCCCGTCCCCCCCCCCCGTCCCCGGAGACTCCCGGCATACCCAAAGACGAGTCGGCTGCTATAAATAGCAGGAAGGACATGCCACCCTCCTGCCACCCTGCCGTGCCAAGGGAGGGCAAGGCTCGCAGGCTGGGGCAGGTGCGGGGAAGGGGGGAGGGTTTGGGCAGGGCGGCGGCACCCGCCCGGTCGCCCCTCCGGCTGCGGCCGGCGGGATCCCCGTGGTGCCGGCCCGGGGCTGGAGGCGAACCGGGGCTGCTGGAGACAAGTCTTTCTCAGCCTCCCCACGCTGCGGGCGTGGGAGGGAGCGGCCCCGAGAACCCATCCACGCAGGCGGTCGGGAGCCGCCCTGCTTTGAGCTGTAACCCTCCCTGCCTCTCCAGAGCATCCCCGGCCCCGGTCAGGGGCTAGTTGGGGTGAGTGCGTTCTTGAGCTTCTTTTGCTGGAAATAAAGTTTTGTGTCGGTTCAGTCCTAGGAAAGGGGATTTTCCTGTAAATCTCTGGCAGCTGACAGCCTGAAGTGTAGTTTGTAAGATAACAGGCTTGTTCTTTACTGTCTCAGCAGTTCTCATTCTGGCCTGTCTCTTGTCAAAATCAGCCTTTTTTTTTTTTTTTTTTTTTTAAGCTATCCTTTTAAAAAGACTTGATTATTGTACAATATATGATAAAAGGGGAAAGAGCTCTTTCCAGAAAGTACCAGTGCCTTCAGACAACATGCTGACATATCCACTGTGCCCTCTGCCTGGGGAAGGAACCAGATGTGTCAGCCCTGGCAGATGTGGTGAATCAAGTCTAGCAAAAGAAACGCGGAAAACCAACAAGAGGGAGAATGGTTTCACATTAGGCAATGCTGAGGCAAAGGCAGCTTGCCTTCCTGTTTTCATTTCTGTGCTCTGCCCATCACTTGCACGAAGGGCCAGCACTGGGTCGTTGCCCCCCTTGCCCCTGGAGTCTGGGGCTGCCCGAGGCTCCCTGGGGTGGCAGTCGCTGGGAAGGGCAGGTGCAGGCTGCAGTGGAAATATATTTTCTTTGGAGTGGGAAAGAGAGGGGTAGTTCATTAAAGTTGATTTTATAATGAAGGGCACTGGGGAAGAGGGGGAATTGGGTCACTGATTTATTGTAACAGAGGATTTAGTGGCCTGCTAATTGCTTTGCAGTCGCTCTGTGTCAAATGCGGTGCCCGATCTCTTCCTTTCACTCCGTGCTGTGGTTTCTTTTCTTGCAGAGTTCAAATGCTGCTCTCTGAATCCTGGCTTTCCGTGCATTTTAGTGGGGAAGATGATTTACTGTGCTTTAATTCCTCCCTGCCCATATTTGAGGAAGAAAAGAAAATCAAACCATTTGCAGTTAATTTCAAACAACGAGCATGATTGTAGTGACACAAAGGCAATGTTTGATTTACTGTAATAATGTAATTATAGCCCTGGAGTATCAGAATTAAGGGTGTTGCCATTCTTTCTTCGTTTGCATTGCTGAAGAGAAGGGGAGGGAAGGTTTGAAACTGCAGATGTTTGGAAAAGTGCAAGCTTATTTCTGTGACAGCTATTTATCAGCACTTCCAGTGTGAGTTCACAATGATTCATTTAAGAAGGAGCTACTGCTTTCTTAAAGATACACACAAAAGCTCAGGGAAAAGGGTTGGCTTTGTCTGAGGCTGATGGAAGACACTAGCTGCTAACAGCACCAATGGCTCGCTGGCTGCCCAGACAAGGCCGGTTCATTTGGTGTATTCAGCTTTACTGTAAAGTTAAAACGTGCAGATGAAATAAGAAAATGGCATCTGCACTAAAAAAGTCACCATCCAAATATCAAAACAGTCTCTGTATATGAATAGGTTCAGTTAGTTCTATTGTATTTGTGATTTTTTTAAGTGGTTGTGATGATTACAGTGAGAATATTTGTTTCTCAGAAAATTATGTAAAATAGTGCTGCAAATAATACGTCATTTGCTGCTGACAAATAGACTTAGGATGTGCTAGCCAATCACAATATTTTTAAATACCTGTTTTTAAACAAGATTTTCTTTTCTTTACGTATGATAATTAACCAGAGTTCTTACCCTGATGGTTTCCCTATACATATGCATAGCCAACAGGATAGGGCACTTTTAATTTTAATGTGAGAATTAAAATAATAAAGCTTTGTATCCAGTTTGCTTATTCCAGGTGGAAATAGACAGTCTTTCCAAGTCTGAAGAAAGTCATTATACAATTAATTTCTGATGCAAATACATTTGCATAGGGAGTGTGTGGACTCTTAAAGGTCTGGTCCTTCACTGTCCTTCTTGCAGGAATCCACAGCTGTTTTCACAGAAGGCTGGGGGAAGGGGAGATCATGCTGTGGTGGAAACAACTACGCAGGGACCTCTTCCCTGTTGCCAGTGGGTGGGCACTGAATCCCTTTTGTGGTGGTGGTGGTGCAGGATTCCCAGCAATAAGTCTTGATCCGTGTCTGGATGGACTTTGATCATCACATCTTTGAGAACTGCCAGCCTGAGAAAAGTGCTGCAATTGCAGCTGGATGAACACATGGAGAATTTGTGATTCTGAATTTTGGATGGGGCAGTGGAGGTTCCCAGCTCTTGGGGATCAAACCTTTCAAAACCAAGTACCTAATGAGAATTAACCTTCCAGGTTGGAGCTGAGGTTGGTTGGGGTCTGACCATGCACTCCATACATGCATGAGTAGGGCACTGATGCAAGTAGGAGGGTCATTTTACATTGGGAATGCTTTCTAAAATAGCTCAGTTGAGCTTCTTCTGGGACAGGTTGGCTAAAGACGAACGAGGCCAGTACCCGGTGCAAGACCAGGCTGACACTGTCTGTTTAAATGGCATTTGGATCAGAGGAACTTCAGGTCTCAGACAGATGAGCCTGCCAGGTCTTGTCAGAAGCAGGAGAGGTTTGCACCTCTTGTTGGCCACCTCTGGAAATTGCTGCCACCACTGCTGTCTGGTGAGCAGTGATGGAGCTGCTTCTTTGTCCCAGTCAGTTTGTCACTTGATGTTGCCGTAGGTGCACCTTGAAGGAGATGAGACATCTAATTCTCTTCTACACCCTTCAAAATTGTTAGTGATGATTTGATATAAGGTGTTGGGACTGGACATTCGTGTGGGTGGAGAGAAAAAAGCAGGCAGTGCCACCTATTGATGGCTCGGTGGAGACAGCCCGCAGCTGCTAACAGATGTCCCCACAGCCCCAAGGAGCTCGGGTGGAGTGGAGAAGGGCAGTGAGAGCAGACAGATGCGGTTTGGCGAGGAAAGAAGAATTACACAAAGTGCTTCTTTATTGCGAGACTGCTTCCCAAAAGGCCCAGATGTTATCCTGCACTTTTAAGAGTGAAGAAAGGATCTGTTAACAAGAACTCCAGAGCTGCTGGAAGCAAAGAGCTGATACAATTGCAAATCAACTCTAACTGTTCGTGTCCCTGGAAGGCAAGCTGCACATCTTGATGCTGAAGTCACCAAATAACACTTTTTCCCATTGAATTGCTTGGGATGGCAGAGGGTGTTCAACTTGCAAAGCTGCTGGCAGGAAGCGCTTTCCATAACACACGTGCCATCACATAAGTTAAAAGGGCTACGTTGTCCCTGCTTTTGAAAGCAGCATTCATAAAACTAATCCCAGTCATTTGTTGAATGATTTCTATGGTTGCTTCTCAGTTTTATGTGCCATGTAAATCATTCCAGAAGACTGGTTTGAATTTCTTCCTCCTTTATGGGGGCTGATGACTTGCAACCTCACCCAGTTTCTTTGAGGAGAGCCCAGCATTGCTTCTTCTGTACAGTGGCTTGGAGAGATCACTTGCCACCACGGGATGCTGTGGGTATGATCAAGTTCTCCCTTGCTGTTTGCCTTTTTTCATGGGAGCAATAATAAATGAACAAGGCTATTCCAGCCTGTCAGTATCCTGGCCTGCAATTAGTTATGACCAGGACAGAATTGTACACTCCCTGCTGCCTGCCCCCTCTGCCCAATGTGAGGTAACTAGGTAAATCTTTCCTCCCTGGTATCCAGTGATAAGACACGTGGGAATTGGTCAAAGCTGCACCCAGGAAGGTTGAGACTTGACATTAGAAAGGGTCGTCAAACACTGGAACAGGCTTCCTAGAGAGGTGGTCAATGCATCAAGCCCATCAGTGTTTAAGAGGCATTTCGACAATGCCCTTAATAATGTGCTTTAACTTTTGGTCAGCCCTGAAATGGTGAGCAAGTTGGACTAGATGATCATTGCACGTCTCTTCCAGCTGACCAACTGAAATATCCTATCTTATCCGATCCTATCTTTGAAGGTAATTGTGGCCCTTTTGTACATGCTCTGTCTTCTAGTTGCAGCTCTATTTGGAAAGGGCAGGCAGGTCTGTGGTGGTTGGCCAGGGAGGCAGGAGATGACCCCTGGAAGTATATAACAAGGCTGGCATAGCTCTGCTCCTGTGGCCTTTTGCTTGCTGCCTGGACACAGAGAGTGTTGGTGTATTCAGGCATTAGCTGGGGCCATGCTTGGAAGTGTTCCAGCTCTGGTTCATGAAGTGTCTGTCTCAAATATGCAAGCTGGGATTTTTTAAAAGGTGTTATTTGTGGATTTTTGTGCCAAAACAGTAATCTGATGGTTCAGGTAGATGCCTTGTGACATCTGACTTTTATTGCCATTTTTCATTTCTGTGATGGACACAAAAACCTTGACAAGATCTTGTTCTCACAGGCACTGTGCTAATACTAATATTGACTCTAGACTGATTTGAAAGGAGTTGTTGTTTTTCGTTGCACTCAGCTGAACTGCTCAGTTTAGGTAATAGACACCAAACTCAGGTATTTTATATTGTTTTAGGCCAAATTTGGAACACCTTAGTTTGGAAAGACTTGCTTTTTTTCTAGGACTGTGTAGCTGCAGAGAGACTCCAAGCTTACTTTAAAGGTCATGATGATAAAGTACATAATGATATCACTTGGATACCTATGAAACAAGAATTACACAGATGGATTTCTGTTAATGAACCCAAGACAAGTTTTTCTGAACATATGATGCACAGAGGGTATTTGACAGTTTTGTAATGCAAAATCATGTTATGATAAAGGGTTAAATTTGCAGTGCAGTGGAACTGAATGCAGTGGCTGTGGACAGAGGCGAGGGGAGCTTCTGATCTGGCTATTTACAACATAATGAATTATGCCTCCAGTGATATTAGCCTGTTTCCATTGAATTCAAGGTTTTATGAGTGATCTATTTGTCTTCACTGGAAGGCTTTGCAAGAGTAGGCTGCTTGTGTGACTAAATATTTGCAGGGTTGGGCCTTGAGCTTGTGCAGTGCAATGCAAATTCAAAGTCCTGTAAATGTTTTTAATAGAAGAATTTTCCACTTCATAGTATAAGGAAAGCAGGGAGAGTAAAAGGGAGATAATGTTACTAAATCATAAGATTATAGCCAATGTAATCTGCGTCAGAGGAGCAGGTATGTATGGATATGTATACACACATATACATATGAAATGTATGGAGATATCTGTGGGCCTCTGCGAATATACTGACAGATATGGTTAGATACACATAGAATTCTAAGTACTACGTTCCAATTTTTCTGTTAATGAAAATATTTAGTTACATGTTCACTAATAGTGCCAGGTGTGAGGTTCTTGTACCTTCTAGTTCTTCTGGAGTTTAGTGCTAATCATAATAATAAATTTATAAATAAAAACCTAGACAGATCTGTGAATTTAGAGTTTAATATTTGAATTCCCCACTGCTTGCTCTAGGTTCCAGTATCCAGCGGCCAAGGAAATCCTGTATCACAGCTGTCAGCGCACGGTTTGGGTCCCGCTCTCAAAAGGTTCTGCATGGTGCTGGGGATACCCTGTATGAAAGTCTTTTTTCCAGTGAAACGGCACTTTGCAGGGCTTGATTGCTGAATTTCAATGGAGGAAAATCTGTTTATTTCTTGTGTGCCTAGAAGTTTATATTCTTAGCAGGAAAGTGGACATTGGATTGGTCTTTATTAAGTTTAGATGTTTCAGGGAACTCATCCTTTTTCCAGGGAGATGCATGTTACAGGTTTGCAGGTGCTTTTGGGCTGAGTAGGTGGGGCAATGTATAAAAATATTTTAATATATATTTTAAAAAATATATAAAACATAATAAAATATAGGTGCAAATGTCATGTATACATTTGATATCAAAACACATATACATACATGTCATATATACACACATATACATAGGTATGTGCTTGTGTGTATATATGTATATTTATATATATATATATACTATCAGCAATGAAGGGAAATATTTAAAACATGAGTTATTAATAGGTGTTAGAGTGACACAAATGTCTCAAATCATATATTGGTAAATCATAGCTGTATCAGGCAGTGCTGGGGCTTTCTGCTCTCACAGGGACTGTTTGAGTGCTCCAGGGATGAAAGGTGAATCCAAGGACTGGTTGCGTAAAAATATTACATTCACTTAGCAATAAAGTAGCTTGTAAAATGTGCTGTTCTGGTTTTGAAACATAGCAGCTCAAGCGAATGGCTCATCAAAAGGCTACCAGTGCCAGTGGGAGCTTTTTATTTCCCCTGGGCACTGAAGCAGTTCAAAATGCAATCTTGACCCAACCAGTTTTGATTAAGTAACCCTGTGTCCATGTAGTTTTGAAAAGAAAGGATGTGTCAAGTGTTGACTACTGTTGTTCTTCATACAAGTGAGATTTTATTTTATTGCACTTTTCCATTGTGGGCAGCACTTACAGTCAGTGTAGGCAAGTCCAAATTAAAAGAGAAGAGAATTAGGATTCTGAAAATTACTTCTGATGTAATGCAGTTGAGCCTGTCGCTTATGTTACAGTTGGTAGTGGTATACTTGAAGTTCTCGTTCCTGTACTCATGGAAATCTCATGTTCATTAAAGAAAAAAAGGGGAAATTTCCAGTTCTTATGGTTGTAGAAAAAGAAAAATACTCGCAATTTGTTGTAATCTTTAGGGAAATGGCATGGCCTATACAGGGGCATTTTGCCCTCCAGCAGCCAGGGCAGCGATCCTGCCACAGCCTGGCAGCGGAGCCAAGCTGAGCCGACAGAGCCCTCCCAGCTGGGGAAAGTGTTTGGAGACCCCAGCTAGAAAAGGTGGGTCCTACTGTTCCTGACTGAGCAACCTCCATAAATGAAATGTAACACTTCAGCAGCGGTTCTGCTTGACATTTATTTTTGTGAAAGTCTGGCCAGGGTGCCTACACCAATGCAGGAGGGCTCATCGTTTGCACAGACTTACCCAGCTGATGACAGCTTAATAAGCTCCTTTATTTTGTGTTTTTATTCAGTAAGCATGTTGGCTTTTGTGTAGAGGATGACCTCTGCTTTTGCCCTCCCCCACTGCCCCAGCTCCTCTGAAAGGGGCACCTCTGTCCCCTTAATTTGTAGTAAAAGGGAATTGTAAAGGGAGGCGAACTGACCGGCTGTAGGGACATAGGCTCCTACAATTCAATACAACTTTCACAGAGGCTGACCCTGTGTGCCCAGCGTGCTAGAAACTGTTGGTAGTCAGTGGGAGTTTTGGGTGCAGAAAGGACTGAGCCTTAGAAAATCCTAACGGTGAGGGACTAGTTTAGTCACAGGGCTACTCGAAAGGAATTACGGCACATGATGTGAGAACAGGTCAACATTTCATATCTGGTGTATGTTTTTCTAAACAGACAGAAAGGCGTCCCCATATCGTGACTGTTTGCTATTAGATTCTACACAAAAATATATTGGGATGGCATTTAAATGCAGTGACTCGAGATAGCAAAAAGATGTGGGGTTGTATTTCTTTCCATTCATTTAATTGGAACCATGCTGATAAAGCGTATGAAAACCATCACTCTTGAATATGTCTGAAGTGTAGCTTTGTGACGCTGAGAATGATGTCCAACATAATAGAATTTCAGATAGAGAAGATATTTTGGCTCATCTTTTGCTTCCAGCTATATTCAGTTTCCCCGTGTGGTTATTTTTCTTGTTATTTTATGCACCAGCTATCTTTTTCTTACTTCACTGTCTGGGAATACAAACCATTCTGTCTCATTTCTGACCTTAAAATGGATTGGACAAAAACAAAAGGAAGTTAAAAAAAAAGTGTTTTGGGTAGTACCTCCGTACTTGTTTCTGGTGTTGTGTAAGTCATCTTCTTAAACGAATGGCCCAAGTATTACTGTCTGGGAATATTTTACATATATATATGTATATATATATATATTCTGTATTTTGTAACATCTGTGTGCTGGGTGTTGGTTCATCAGGAGGGGATAAATGTAACCATTTTAGATGTTTAACTGGCTGCTGGGACTTGCCCAGTTTGTAATCATGGTAATTGCACATACAAATATGGCCATATAATTACATGTGCATTTTTGCATTTAGTTTCAGGAGTTTGTTTAGAAAAATATAAATGCATCCCAATAAATCCTTTATATCTCAGACTTCTGTGCTTTTATAACTGTATAATTATGTAATAACACTGCATCTGGAGAGGTTTTACTTAAGTAAAAGCAATAAAGAGCTCAGGTTCTATTATATATTTTTTGAGTTAGACCTATACTAACTTGCTCAGTACTGTGTTTTTCAGCTTGTAAGGCTGATTAAGTTCAGCAGTACTTGTGCAAAAAATTTTTCTTGAGAGAATAAAGAGCAATTTAGTATGAGACCAAAACTGGATCAGGTCATTTAAGCTTCCACAATGACTGAAGTGATTAATGGGTCTTAATATAGTAAAATACTCACTGAATACTCAGATACTCGGGCAGTGAAGACTTTTGTCAAGGTACAAATTGGACACTCGAATGAAAGGTTTGCTTACGAGCAATGTTCCAGCTCTCTGAGTGCAAACTTAAATCATTATTATTACTATGGACATTCACGAATTGAGATAAAATAGACGCAAATAGGTACTGTAATTTCTACTTATGTGATAATATGCACATAAACAGTAAGAATAATTTTTTAATATTTTGTGTGTACCAACATATATGTTTTATGTTTTTATAATCAAAACGAATGGGTAATTGCTGTTTGTCTTCTGTATGTCTATTCCCCAAATTGTTTTCAGAAATGTTCAGAACGTCTAATGTAGACTGATACCTCTTTTGTACTCAGTGTTACTCTGAACCAACGGTTATTGCAATACTGTTATTTCCCAGTCTGGATTGCTTGCTGATTTCCCTTGTGGCTTTTTTCCCCAGTGGATAGTATTACTGTGCTAAAGACAAGAGCTCAATTCTGCAGCTGATAGAGAAACAGATGCTAGATTTTGACACCCAAAAGTGAGGATTTTCAAATCTACTGAAATTTATTCTTCCTGCTTAGTCTGCCCACATGCAAGAGAGATGTGAAATAGTTGGTAAGGACCTCAGAATCCAACTTGTCCCTGAGAAAATAATATATATTGTATTAAATATTTTAATTTCATTTAGTTTTTGGTTAGCTCAGAGGGCTTAAACAATTGTCCTGATGTGATCCTCTAAGATAGTTTTTAGCGCACAAAGATTTAACTCCTGTCACTAAGCTACAGAAAAATGGTGCCACAGATGATAAGTTACAAACCCAAGTCTGGCCCGAATGGCTCTAAATTAAGAAATTATTGCTGTTGATATCTTTGTCATGGTCGTGACAGTAAAGACAAAGGTCTGTTTTCGTACTTCAAATGTTCATGTTGGCATGTATCACAAATTCTCTTTTTGGCATGTTTTAAAATAAAATCTTCTAGCTCTTTTTTTTTTTGTTTAGGTTAATGTCCATGTTTAAGCAGCTGTTTTGAAATACAGTGCCATTTTTACACCAAAAAGAAAAATTGTTTACTTCTTTTACATTTTTTGGCACCTTTTTTTCCCTTAAATGTAGACAGCTACAGTCAAAACTAGCAGCATGGTTCATAACAAATCCTGTATTTGCTGACTTTAGCCTGGTCTTTGCTTTTCTGCCTGTGAAGGTCACAAGCTGTAAGAATGTGCTTGATACTGGAATCTGCTCACAGCGGCTGTTTGCAGCCTCAGCGCTCTCCCTCCAGCCATGGCACTCGCTAGTCTGGCTCTACTTTCCTCAGGATTTGGTGTTGGTCCCTGTTCTGGTCTGCACGAATCTGGCTTCTTCTTCGGGGCTATATCTGAGTCCTCTCAGCACAGAGGAGCCCCCTGTCATCTTTCCTGAGCTTTTTAACTGAAAGAGGATGGAAAAATCAAATTACTCGAGGCAAGACAGTAGAGTAACAGCAACAGGGCATTTTTTAATGCTGCATTTTCACACAGGCCCTTTTACTGCATGTTTTATTTGATTGGGGGCAGAGATTACATTTAATTTTATTTCATGTGCATGCTGCTCTGGCTGGAAAGTTGCAATCAGATCCTTATCAGGCTCATTTAACAGCCTCTCTGTCAGGGCTTGGCAGGGAGTTCATAAAGGTCTGTCCCCCAGCCCTGTATTGTCCCACTCCATATAAAGCAAGACATCTCTTCTCCATGGTCTTTAAATATTATCCTTGTGCAATTATTTGTGCAAGTAAAAATCACTCAAATGTCCTTGGACAGCAAATAAAAGAAGAAGCTGGAGCATAGCTGAAATTGTCATTTAAATGCTTTTAAATTGTAGAAGCTACTGGCAGATAGTATTTTGGAGTATTTGCCCTGCTTTAATGATACTGTACAGAAATCCATCAGGTATAGTAAAATTGATATTTTAAATTATTACCTTTTTTTTGTCTTATATGTTTGTGGTGTGTTGATGCTGTCTGGATGGAAGATGTCCACCAATGCTACTCTCTCACTCCCTTCCTCAGCTGGAGAGGGGAGACAAAATATAAAGAAAGGCTGGTGGGCCAAGATTAGGACAGGGAGACATCACTCAGCAATTACCGTCATGGGCAAAACAGACTCTACATGGGGAAAAATTAATTTGGTTTATCAGCAATCAAATCAGAGTAGGGTAATGAAAGATAAAACCAAATCTTAAAAAGAGCTTCCACCCACTCCTCCTTTCTTCCTGGGCTCCACTTCACTCCTGATTTCCCTCTCTTATTTCCTGAGCAGTACAGGGGGACGGGAAAAGGAGGTTGTGGTCAGTTCATCACACATTGTTTCTGCTGCTCTTTCCTCCTCAGGGGGAGGACTCCTTACACTCTTCTCCTGCTCCAGTGTGGGGTCTGTCCCACGGGAGACAGTCCTTCATGAACTTCTCCAGTGTTGAGTCCCTTGTATAGTTTACAGTTCTTCATAAACTGTTTCAGCATAGCCCCCTGTAGGGTCACAAGTCCTGTCAGAAAACCTGCTCAGAACCTCCTTTGGGAATTCACATGCTGAGGTACATTACATTGATATTGCCTGGTTGTGATTGTTTTCAGCTCTATGGCTATTGCTACCAAGACAGCAATGACATCCCAGACACACTGACGACCATCACTGAACTGGGCTCACCTTTAGAGATGATTCAGCTTTTACAGACTTCGTGGGAAGACAGATTTCGGGTGAGTAACAACTGTTTTATAAGAACTCTTAAGAGAGCGAGGAATACAAAATAATATTATGAAGCAGGGGTTATGTACTACTCAGTGCAATTCACATTTATTAAATGTTTGTTTTGCATATGATTACATCTTCATTTAGAAACAGTATTTAGCACTCCCTTTCTGCAGTGTTTAAGATATTGTGCTATTTTGTCTGTGGATGTTATCTAGTTGTAGCCAGTTACATGGTTTTTACATAGTATCTTCAAATATTTTTTTCTTGTTAAAGCTTGAGGGCCAGGATTTTTGGCGTTGAGCATTGTGCTCTGCGACTGGGATTTAAACAATAGAAGGATGTTACATTTCTCTCCTGATCCTTATCACAGGTTTGTTTTATAATTGTTTTCTACTGCTTCCTGCTCTGTTCGTTTTTTAGTGGAGGAAGAGTGAAATAAATGTACACAAATCTCAAACCCAGTTTGTCCACCGCGTTGGCAATTTACCAGGAGCACGAAGGTCACACTTAATTTGTCCAAAATGAAGCCAGACTGCAGCAATGCTTTGATCAAGACAGCGCTGTCTCACTTGATGTATGTTGGGATGTGTCGTTGTCTGAAGTTAACTCCCTAGGACGTTGAAAGGCAGCAGCAGTCTTCATCTAAAACACTTTGGATTGCTTGGCTGCATCTGTGCCAGAAAATTAAAAGTGCGCCTGACTGATCTCAGAGTCGAAACAGCAAGGTGCAGCCCACGTCTGTGCTATTGAATTCTTGCACTCTCTGAAGGCTGCAAGCAGGATGCCTGTCAGAAATGGTCCCTGGGCCATGCTGCCTTCTGGATCGTGTCTGGGGACAGTGCGGGAGAACAGCCTTGGTCCCAATCAGACCTGGGACAGAGACCCTGCTAGCCAGTGTGCATGTGGGATTAAGTTTCTGTGCCCTGGAACGTTCTCCGGCAGAATTTATTTTACTGACACAGCTGAAGCAAGTGTGTTCCCCGAGCTAAGCTTCAGCTCCCTTTTCCCGAAAGAAACACAAGCTTAATAAGTGGTACAGGTACTCATCCGGGCTCCCAAAATACAGAACCACCTGCCTTTGTCTCCTCTCACCCAGGGAATGCAAATAGTGGACTGTGATAGCAATTACGTACTAAGTAAATGACCAAGAGGTATAGTAGATTATGGGTAATACACAGAGAATTTCCTTCCAGCATGAATATTTCTAAGTGAGCAATTGCAAAGGTAGATGAAGGTGCTGAGCTGATTCGCAGAGGTAGAATTACAGATGAAACGTTCCTGTGACCGCTGTAATGAAGTCATGCTCATTAGTTTGTCTAGGATGCAACTAGCATAAAGAGGAAGGAAATAAAATTGTGTCTTCTTGATATGCAAGATTTGTTTGTGATCCAGTCCTGTAAACGGCTGCATAAATACGTGACCTTATTCCTACAAATAATAATTTCCTTCTATTGAGGAACTCAGCAGTAACCTGAGTAAGCCAGAGATGTGTGATACAGAGCAAAGCCTTCATCTGTGTGCTTAAAGCTTGTTGTATGGGGGCATTTGCAGTCTCAGCCTGGCAGCAGGTCTGCACAGCAGAGCCTGTTAGGGTTGCTCACAGAGATTGCTGGTGCAGGAACAGGGGCTTTTTGGCATTTGAGTAAAGGCAATGATTTCAGATGACAACCTGTGTTTTGATTCAAGCTTTTTTTATTCAAGTCCTGGGTTTGTTGCCAGTTGAAGATATGTGTGTTATAGGCTAGTTTGGGCTGGATACGCTTTTTCTATACAGTGTAGTGAGGGATGACACATACGTGAGTATTGTGTCCTTCCAGAGGGAGGAAAGTGTGGTCAAGTTTGGCATTCCATAACCAGGCCTATCTACACCTACAAGCATCTGCGTGTGAACTATGGTATCCTGTAAGTAGGAAAAAAATGTTCTTGTCTGGTCAACCAGGAGGATGAGTATGTAGAAGCATGAGATAATCCTAATGTCCTACATGTGACGGCTCTGTGAGAGATAGTTTCAGATATGCTCAGCTTTCTTATCAGGGGTATGTTCAGGTGTTCCCCTGAGTTTATCATTTATGCCCCAAGATTAAATTTGGATTTAACTCCTTTAATGCATGTGCCCTTAACATTGTATTTTAACAGAAAACAAAGATTATGTATAAACAGTCAAAAGCTTGCTAGACTGAATGAGACCTGTTATTAATTTAATACGTAAAATAAAAATTCCAGTGTTTAACTGTGCTGATATTAATACTACATTTGCATAAATAGGTTACATAGTGGATTCTAAAGGAATGTGTGAATTAGAAACAGTACTCTGGTAAGGGGGCTGAGTTCAATGTTCATCGAATTTGCTGTCTAATAACAGTTCCTCAAGTTACAAACCTGCAGTTGAAAAGTGGATTATCAGCGCAGAGCTCCCACCACAGCCTCAAAGTGGTGCATGAGAGTCCATCAAGACAGACCCACCAAGGCAGATGGACATATGTGCTCTATCTTGAGGCATGGTGAAGAGTTACAAAGGAGCTGTGGAGCTCCTCTTTCTGGGAATTTGCTTCCTTCTCTCCTGGAAAAAGCCAAACATCAGAGGAACCAGTGGAAAAAAATTATAAAAGCAGTCAAAAGGCATGATCAGTACAGAGGCAGTGCAGACACTGTCTGCAGTTGGGGCTCCAGGCACGGGTGCAGGGGCGGTCCAGCCAAAATTTCCAGACCTGGAGTTTGTAAAAGAGCAGGATCAGACTGTGTGGTCAAGGCCTGTGTGTAATGTGTTATTAAAAGTTAGTGCTTTTATTTCTACTAAAAGTAAGAATAGCAACAATGAGCCCTGCTTCAAGAATAGTGTGGGAAAGCACTGGTAAAGAAGCTTATTTTTGTTTCAAGTCTCTAAGGGTTTTACAATCAGCTATGTTAATCCTGTGAAAAATATCTTGGTTGCAACATTCAGTTTTGAGGATAAATTATAATGCTTATATTAAGTCATATAATTATGAACATATCTTCAGCTAAAGTGGTTTTGTTATATACTTTCCACTGAGAAAATAATGCAAGGCACCCCTGTTTTTGTGTTTCAGATATGTCTCAGCTTAGTTCGGCTTCTGCATTATTTGGCTCACTCTCCTCTTGGCTCTGTGACATTACTGGATTTTCGTCCTCGGCAGTTTGTGATTGTGGATGGGGAGCTGAAGGTGACAGATCTGGATGATGCCAGCATTGAGGAGAGCTCTTGCACCAGTAACAGTGACTGCTTCATGGAATTCCCTGCGAGAAACTTCACCCTGCCCTGTTCGGTTGAGGGGCGGTGTCAGAATATGAATGAAAAGAGGAATCTCTACAATGCCTACAGGTGTGTGTTTGGATAAGGTAACAGAGAATTAAGAGTGGGCCTAAAGCTCCAGCATCCTTTAGAGTTATTCCTCTCAGTAAGCACATACTGTCTCAGAACCAACACCCAGGAGTCAGTGAAGCTGTAATTGTTTAATTTGTGAAAACATGTAGCATTTATAACTCTTGAAAAGTTTTGCATACTCTGAGTGTGATTCACCACTCAGTGGGTTTCAGCCAACACAGAATCAGACTGAATTCTTCACACAAGTAGAGATTTTCATGGGAGTGAAGCAGAAGCACTTGTGGAGCTGGGGGCCCACAAACTCTGTGGTGAGACGATTCCAGCAGCTCTTCTTCGGTGTGAGTTAAGAAGGGTCATCACATGTTTTCCACCACCAGCTGAGTAAAGGCCTGGTTTCACAGGCAGAATTAGAGCTCAGTTCACATCCTGAACTCTGGCTCAATGCCCCTTGCCTTGCCGAAGCCTGCCATGGTAGGGTAATAACAGCCCTGGTGCGGCCATGGGGCTGCCGAAAGCACCCTTAGTTGCTTAAAATCTGAGGTGTAAGCCCAAACCTTATAAAGCAGGAGATGGTCTTTTCACCCTTCCCTCCCAGCTCTTGGTCTCTGTGGGCAGGAACTGGGAGACTCGCTCCCACTGTTGTGGTCACAATGGGGGACACGTAGATGACGGGTCATGCTGGACCAGTTGGCCATGCTGAAGAAAGTATTCATCTGATGCATCCATGTTTGAAATTTGACTTTAAAGGTGCCTCCAGATTTACAACAGAGCCCTTCTGGATAGTGGCTTTGTGTTTGTGGTCCTGGCTCTCCGCCACTGGCCATCACTCCCCTCAAAGGGCTGAGTGGGATGCCGGGGGAGCTATGTTGCTGCATTTCCAGGGACTCAGTAGTGGGTGCTCAGTGCTGTGCTCCTCTTGCTGCTGCCGCTCCATTTGACAGGCACTGCTGGGACAGGCAGCTGCCTTGTCTGATCCAGATAGGAAGATGGAAATCTCAGAGCAGAGCCATGATGGTGTGCTCATTTCTTCAACTTCCCTTTCAAATATCATGCCATTCACTGCCTGCCAGACCACAGTGAGGAGAGGCTGCTCCAAAGAGAGCCTTCTGCTTTGGTCCCAAGGCGCTCACCGGCATGTGTGTTGCATTAGCTGACCACACTGAAATGGGCTGCACCATATGACAGCCATCTGCAGTTGTGCAGTGCAGTATTTAGTGTGTCCTGCAAAAGTTTCCATTTCCATTTGCTTGGCTTAAAGATCTTGCTTAGCTTGCTAGCTTTTGGTTAAGGCTGTTTTACTGGTCTAGCTAAGAAACCTTTAGTAGGCACCCATCCATCTTGGTGGTAAGTGGGAATATGTCTGTGGTGTGGTGGGCTTGTGGCAGGTTGCTGGTCATGCTGAAGGAAGTGGTCTTTTTCTATTACAGTTTTTAGTATTGCCTTTGAACCACTCACCAGCATGTATTGCACACACAGTGCCCCAGTGTTTTCAGCTCCTGTTTTAGCTTAATGTGATAGAGACAGTGGGGTTTTGTTGAACAGTGGATAAATGTTATGGTAGGTTGTGACCACCCATACTGGAGCATTAGGACAAACCCTATGCACTTGTCTCAGAAGGTGAAATCCTCACTTCATTAGGGATAGGCTACTAAATTTCTTATTTTCATGGATGCACTCTGTTGTTCTAGGCTTAGAGGTTGCCCTCAGTAAAGGGTTGCTGGTGCTGTTAGGTAGAAGCAGCAGTACGTCGAACAGTGCATAAACCCCCTGTAATTTTAAAGCATAGCACGCCCTAGCCTTGAAAACATACTTAGTCTATCTAGCTGGTTTCTTTATGAGGTAAATAATTAAAGGAGAGAAAACATTTGGGAAAAACCTCTACTATGCAAGAACTGGGCCATCATGACTTTCAGATGGTTACCTCCTGTCACAAATGTGCCTCTATGGGTTTTCATCCAAATGTTTGGGGGAACAGTTTTCAAAGAACTGGACAGTTTTGAAAGTAAGCATAATTAATATTTTGAAGTAGTAACCAATGGCTGAGAGGAATTCTCCATCACTGACAATCCTTAAATTAAGATCAGATAGTTCTCAAAAAGAAACAATTTGTAGGAACAAATGTAAAAAGATCTGACAGTCTGTGTTATGCAGATCACAAGGGGTGCCACTGGCCCTGGAATCGATGAATAACAAATGTTTCTGCAATTAAGTTGTGCAGACGCCAGTGTCTATACATGTCAAAATTTCTCATGTGGGTGTTCGCATTAGAACAAGTCGTGTATTTCTGTAGCCATGGAAAAACAATAACCTCCATGACTTTCTTCCAGCCAGCATTTAGCAAAGTAAATGACAGCTACTGAATTTTTGCAAAGCACTATTCACAATCAGTTGCACTCTGCTTTAGGGATAATGTCTAAGCAAAAACAGTGAGGTAAAATTTACCAGAAAAATTATTCATCACAAATATTGTGCTGCTCTTCAGATTTCTGTATCTATTTATATTGCCTGTTTCATACTCACTGTTAAGGAAACCTACAAAGGGATAATCCCAGTTGGGAAAATCATGAATACTGTTTTTTGCAAGGGATGGAAAAGGGAGGTACAATCTCAAGGAAATATTCATTGTATGTGTAGAATGTCATCTCAATAATACCTGCATCTATGATCAATTTTTGGTATCAGTAACTTAATTTTTTAGTATGTGTTAATGTAAGGCATCTGCAGGTCTCCCTTGAGTATGAGTCCCTGGGAGTTTCCATTTGACAGTGTAGTCTCTGTATGAAAAAACATTTACTTTGCTTTGCAAGTTAGATGTGAAGCAGGGAAATTTCTCACTTGTGTTCATATTCTTTTCTTTAGCTAATATTTATGTCCAGAAGTTCTGTTTATATTGTTGATCATGAACTGTCCATCTCCATCTTAGGTTTCTATGACACTGAGTTTGTTACAATATGTAGTAATATTGCCAGAGTAATAGAACTTTAAAGGAAGAATATGAACATTAAATGTACTACAAGTGATGGTAATTGCATATTGTTTTCTCTTTTATAACTAAAAATACTAAAGTGGAGTGGTAGTGTCTCTTTCTCTGGAGATGCTCAGAAACCATCTGGACACAATCCTAAGTAAAATGCTCTGGGGGTCCCTGCTTGAACAGGGAGGCTGGACTAGCTGATCTCCAGTGATGCTTTCTAACCTTACCCATTCTATGATTCTGTGTGTGTGATTCTGTGATTATACATCCATCAGTGAATACCTACATGAATGCACCTTGAATATAGATAAACGATGAGAATAGAGAGGACATTCTGTATTCCAGTGGGATTAAAACAATAAAAGAAGGCTGTCAATTCTCCTGTCAGTTAGTTTTAAAGTCAAACAAACTGTAGAAAAGAAAATAATAGGCATTTATTTGAAATGAACAGAAATATGATTTATGCACTTTTGAGGTCTGAAAAAAAAACAAACCCAAGATTTCTGGGATTGATGACATCCTTTTAGTTTGTTAAAGTGCAGACAACTTTGCAAATAGTTCCAATCCATGGGGCTTCACAGCAAATTGCTGTATTAATGGAATATTTACATGTAGGTACAAAGCAGCCTTGTGTATAACAGCATAGTCTAGGTATATCAGACAGCTGTGTGAATAGTCTCAGCTATGTATTTATTTGACTGTAGAATACGATCGTGTTTTCTGAATAGGTCAGTGGCACATAAGCGATAGGAATTTTATTCCTTATGATGTTCAGGAGTTACCAGACACTTTTTAATTCTTTAAAAAACAATTTCAATATGGGTTACTTTTCTATTGCAGGTTTTTTTTTACCTATCTTCTTCCACACAGTGCTCCATCCTCGCTGAGACCATTACTGGATAAGATAGTCAATGCAACAGGTAATACAATAAACATAGTAATGGCAAGTACTTAGTTTTTTTAGTGTGACTACTGCGTTTGAGATGGGGAGGGTACTGTGTTTATGCTCACTGCAATAGAACCAGATTGTTTTTCTATCCATGGTAAAATTACTCCTGTACAGAGAAAGCAAGGAGGGCCTTATACACCAGAGCAATCCCATTTTGAGATTTTATCTAGGCTTCACAGAGGTTTCATCCTGACACCTCAGCGCTGGGGTGAACTGCTTCAGAATGCAATTCCTTGTGGGACCTGGAAGAACTTCTGTCCCTAAAAAGAAAAGTTTTAATGGTAAAACCCAGAATACTTCCTCATTGCCAGTGACACCAGTGGTGTTTTATACCTCAGAAGCCAGAGTCAACTGACACTGCCATAGATCTTTACTGAGGTAGTGCCTTTGAGACAAGAGTAGTTGCATGTGCCTGTAAATCTGATTCAAAGGTTCTTCAGTGTATTGTTCCAGTGTGCATCAGAGGGGGAAATTAATGATGCTGGGCTATAGCTAGTTAACAAGAAAAGCTTTGGAGTTCCCTGTAATTGGCTGAAGTTCATCCCTTGTGGGGAGCTCACCTCAGTGTTTTCTGCCCGCAGGCCTGGGGTTCCCAGCTGCATGACCCATGCCTGGGTCATATCAGGTGTGAAACCTGATTTGTAGTAACTTTGGAATTTGACGTTCACATCACAACACTGCCGTGAAGCGGGGCACCACAGGGCTCTGATGCTTAGGGCTTTATTCAAATGCAACCTCATTTTGTTCTATGCAAGATGCTCCTCATCTAACTCATTCTTTTTCTGTACTTTTAAAGGAGAACTTCACTGGGGAATAGATGAGACAGCTGCTCAGCTGGAGAGAGTTTTGAATCTATATAAGAGTGGGGAATACCTACAGAACACAACCCGGATGCCAAAAGCTGGTAAACTGGTCTTTCTTGAAACTTAAAATCTGAGACTCTGTCTTTATTTTGAGGTTTGAAGGGGCAAATATGAAGAAAATGGGGCTCAGTGGTCCTTGAAATGAGGCATGTGATAGTATTTTATCTGCTTTTTGATTCCTGGAGCTTTCTCAAACCCTTCTCACTGAACGATGTAGCTGGACATCCGTAGATGTCAGCAGGCTGTATGGGAACAAGGAAATCCAAAGGGAGCAATGCTTTCCTTGACAGATTTGTGGAAAATGTGTTTCATCGCATCCACACATTGCTGTTGGGAGTATCAGAACCTGCCTAAACATATATTGCAGAGAATCTAATCAAGATGCAGTAAACCTCCATGAATTTCCTGGGACTTAAAGGAATTTCTTGTAACATAAGCATTTGTAGATGGGCCGAATAAAATTTTTACTTCATTTGCAAGAGAAAAAAGGTGTGTCTGTCAGCTTCTGCTAGCAATAGAATAAAAAATACATTAAAAAAAAAAGGACAAGATGAAAACAAAACTGCATAATAGTATCTTTTTCATAAAATCTCTGCATGCTATTCAAACTGTGGTATGAAGTGAACCCTAGTCTTCCTAGAACGGGTAGCTGAGGAGCTGAACACGTTAAAGATTATGTGTGCTGGCAAGGACTGTTAAGTTCAACAATTGTAGAAGCTGTTTTGCAAATTATTTTTGTGTATGTACAATATTCATGTCAAACTGTCAACATAATTGACTAAAAGTTGATAGGAAAATTATGGCTTTGCTGCAAAAGCTCACTAAAGAGGGAAAGATGGGTTCTAAATGAAGATGAATGTTGGCACAGGGAGTTTGAAAAGCTCAGTGAAACATTTGCTCAGTGAAAGAAACACAGGAGTCGTTCTGGTCATAGCACTGTTAGCCTCAAAGGGCCATGATACCAGGGATGAATTTGACCCACTTATCAGAATAATTCAATATTTATTTTGTTGTAAAATTGGCAGGAAAATTGTTGCAGGTGTTCGTTTAACTTTCTAATTTTCAGCTTTTCATCACAATCTGTGCTGAGTGATGCCTGTCAACACAGCAAAATTATTTTCAGCAGTACAATCAATAGTACAGACGTGTCCTTTGTTGAAGAAGTGCCGTGAGGGCTGGAGTTGTTCTATGGTGCTGGTTGATTCAAGATCTAACTGCTGTATCAGGACAAGATGAAGTTTTGGATTTTAGAGGTCTGTCATGTTTATAAAGAATCTCAAGGAGAGAAGCTTTGGACAGTGGTAGTAAATGTAACAGAGCAGGTTTCTACTGATATGGAACAGAGCTCTATGTGTATTTGGCTACTGTAGTAATTACACATTTTTGTGTTTAATTCTGTAGAGTCCTGGATAATATAACACAGAATCTGCTAGCCGTGTTCATGGTTGGTAGTGGCCTGCTCTGCAAGGAGCCCTTTTTATTTGTAGGACACTGGTCATGGGCTTAGACGCTCTACAATGTGACCAAAGATGTTGAAAATCTGTAGATGCTCTGTGTGACATATTTGACTAATCTGCATTAAATACCTTGAGTGTAATACTGAATTCCTTGATAGGAAAATGTTCTTAACCAGTGGCAAGCCTGAGGAATTGGGTATCTTACTGGAAATTACACTTAAAAGAGACGTGTTCTCAGACTTAGCTGCCATGTGTTTAAGATGTGCAGGCCTGTTTCTTATTTGTTCTAAGGCTACTTTAACCAAACAGAGAAGGTGTTGTAATTTATTTCTGTTTTAAGGCTCCCTTTGCTTGCCAGAAAAGTATGAAGAAGTCATATCAGGAGGGTAAAAATACTCCTACATACCTATTCGTATCATATTTATTCCAAACATATTCTTTCCTCAGCTGATATATGACTGGATACCATGCTGGAATTAATTTTTAATATTCTCAATCCAGAGATTATGGAATTAGAATTTATTAATTAGAAATTATCCAGAAATAATGGGATGAGAAATTCTCCTGTGGTACAGTGAAGTTGCAGGAGAGGGTGACAGGTGTTCCTGGAAGGGAATCAATGAAGCAATAAACCTCTTTCACTGTGGCAGGATGCTCCCAGCTGAGGTGGCATCCTGACCACCGAAACCAAGGCTGAACAGCTGAGCAGATTAAATATTTTATATTAATCTTGGTGAGTAGTAGAGGGATAGACAGGAGTTAAAAGGAACAACTGTGATACTTCTCCAAACCGTCAGCTGAAGTCCTGCTTTGGCCCTGTTTGGGCCAGAAAATACTTTTAAGATTGCAGGATTTTATAAAACGTTTTCTGTGTTGCTCTACAGCACAGTGAAAATTCAAGGAGAGTGTTTTTAAACCGAGTGCTAAGTGAAGATAAAACTAGAGATGATCATTTGGTTCTCAGGCCAGATCAGAGTTAGGCAGCCTTGCATTCATATGGTGGTGTGCCAAAATCATGGAGGCACAAGTTTGCATCAGTTTGGCACTGGATGATGGAAAACTCACAAGGTGACTTGCTCCCAGGATTTTTGCTCTCACAAACAGTGAAAATGGCAAGAATTGCCAGTCTCCTGGCATCTGAGGGCCTGTGACAAAATAAAGACTTTCTGGTGTATGATCTAAAAGCAGAACTAGAGGAGAATTCAGATCTAAGAATTACAAGGTTTTGTTTCTGAAAAGAAACTACAGGAGGTTTACATAATGGTGCTTCAGAATTTGCCTTAGGTCTAAATGCTTGGAATTGTCTTGGCTAGAGCATTGTAAATTTGTAGTAGGAAAAAGGAGATCATGATTTTGGACAAGTGATCTAAGGCTGTAACTAAAACATAAACTTTGAGGAAACACTGTGTTATCTATCTGAACTTACATTTTTGAAAGGAAGACCTCCTCCTGTGAACACCACAGAGTGAGAAAGGTGATATTGATAAGCAGTAGGGAAGTGACACGAAGAAAGTTCTTGTCAGCCCTAGTGTTCCCATAAATAAAGTTTAACAAGATGACATAGTCATATTACAGAAGGCCTTGGATATTAAGCTTTCACTGTGCTTCAGTTGTAAAGATTTTATAGTGCTGTAAATTATATTATGCTCTGGACTTTGGTTTAGTATCTTGGAGTAGAGGCGCAGGAGACATTTGATAGCTATATATGTGTTCTGTAATCATAAATCACACTACTGTTAATGGTGATATAGGAACACTGCAGTGTTTAAAACAACATCATGAACAAATCCTTTTATATTCCATTGACTATTGGCCTCTCTTGCTGGAATCCAGAAGAATGTAAATTAAAACAGGAACCATGTATTTATTCTGACATATCTTATCTAAAAATGATCAAATAATTCCATTAATTATCCAGATTAAGAAAACTATAAAAAAACCTACTGATGTTCATCAGTAAAGTCATGCCCCGGTATCAACATTTTTATTACTTCAATCAAGTGAAGTGATTTGTACTAACTGAGTATCTGGCCCTTGAGCTAAGCCCCAGCCCTTCAGTTAACTAAGAATTTACTCAGAAATGCATGAAATCAGCTAACACTAGTAAATCGGATAGCTTTGTTATTCATTAAAGCTAATAGATGACCCATTATTAGGTCTGGGGGTGTGCAAGCCCACAGAAAGGCATAATTAGCTGCTGTTGTTAGCTGAAAGTACATTCTCAAAGCTAAAAAAGCTGAAAGGCTGGACATAAAGCAAAACCACTTTGTTTTCTTTGTCTCAAGACAATTTGGCAGGATTGTGCTGTATGTAAATATTTACAGTACAACAGTGTTTTGAAAAAAATATTCTTCAGGGTCACTATAGCAACCTGCTTAGGAAATTGTAAATCCACCCAAGAATTACTGAAATCAGGGGGGGATGTGTGTTTGTGCACGTCTGTGTGAGAGAGAGAAATTTTGCTAGGCTGCTGGAATATTGTTGGAGGCAGCTTGTGTATCCTGTGGCAGACCGCAATGCAAAGGCTAAAAGTATGCTGCTGATGGTGCTTGAAGGCTCAGCTGGGAACTTACTGCAGCCCAGTCCTTGCAGCCCAGATTCCTGCTTTATCTGGCACTTGTGCCTTTCGTGTTCCTTTCCCAGAGACCTGAAGGCTGAGGGCGAAAGGTGCACAGGGTTGCACACGCGGGCAGAAAGTCTGCCTCTGCAGCCTGCCTTGCATGCCGGGCTCTCTCATCAGGAGCTGGGCAATTCCAGCACGTGGGGAATAGAGGAGCAGGTTCCTTTGCACCCATACGACACTGGTAGTCCGCTGGGGCTGTGTTGCTCACATGGATCTCCACCATGGTGAAAACAATGTGTTCTGTTCACTGAGCAATGTGTTCTGCTGTTGCTAAACTTCTTCATGTCCAACTTGGCAGTGTACACTAGAATACCTTCTGCTGAGGTCCTCAGTTCCTTTCCAGAGCACTAAAGGCCAAATGTCTTTTATAAACCCTGTAGGCATCTGTCTTCAAGCTTAAATACCATGCACACGTGACCCTAGACAACTCTTAGCTTGTCTACCATCAGCACCATTATTTTTATGTGTATAACTATTTGTAGGACCATTTTGGGCTAGTTGCCTTCAGTAAATCAGTGTGTGCTGAAGGGGTGGCTGTGGGTATGGAGCAGCTCCATAGCCCAGTGAGCAGCCCTGGGATGTGGGGCATGAGGCAGGAAAAATGCTCCAGCTGTGTCATGTTAACAGGAATAAAATGTAAGGGAACATGGCGTTCTTCTCCTTATTTATTTGTGTTTCGGTGACAGCTTGCATACCGATTTAAATATGGCTCTACTGTAAGCACAATAGGAACTCATAAAAAGAGACAAGCCTCACTTTGCTTCCAGCCTGCACACAGGAAGCAGGCAAAAGACGGAAATACTCACCAAAGAAGCAGGACTATCTCCCGGTCTGACAGCAAACCCATGTCCTGCCTGGCCAGCCTGTCTTTCCAAACAGTTGGGATGCGTCAGAAATGATTGAAAGCAGAGACACATGGGATACGCCTACCCTCTCATTTTCTCAGACATACCAAAAAATAGCTTTCCGTAGCAAACTGTGCATAGGGCTTTGCAAGGCTTGTTTTCAGAAGCATGTTTAAATATGAGGTATTGAAACATGAAGAAAATTTCAGCATAAAATGAAGCATACTAAAAACATAAGTGTATTATTGTCTGTTTAGGATGTGATTCTGTTCTCCATAAGCTCCCTGGGAATCGGAGGGGACTGTTTGTAGAGCAAAACACTGCTCAGTACCACTTTTTGCTGATATTGGCAAGATCAGGCTCTTTCTGCTTACTTGTAAGCAAAGCAATTAAAAGCAATTCCAGAGTCGACTGCCAGTGTTCCTCTTGAGAGCGGACGAGAAAAAGGAGGGAATAAAAGGAGCAACATGATTTCTCTCTCAAGGATGAACATTGCTACGTCTGTGTCATTGACCCACGGTGTATTGGCAGGTGATAACTAGAAAAGAAAACTGGGCAAATCTCCAGCAAGTAGCTGCAGTTGGTAGTAAAAATGCAATCTGGCTGCTGTGGCTGAAATAAATGGTCATTAGGACTGATTAAAGTCAGATTTAGGGTGATTCAGGCAGGCTAACAGGGGGAAACCACAGGCGGCTTCACATAGTTTATTATATACTTGTGGAGTTCTTTATATAATTCAGTCTAGTACAGTCAAAATGAGTATGTTTATAGATTGTAGTTGGCTTTGGAACAATGCAGGTGATTTTTCATGGAAAAAGGTTTAGAATAAGAATTTAAAGCACTGGCTTTCTTTTATAGCTGTTGCACTGGTCAGAGATGCTGCAAATTACTTTTAAAGATGCCTCCCTTACTTGTCGCAAGAAGTGAGCTTGGTTTGAGTATCAGTGTGGCCATCGTAGGGTCTGGCTACTGTGCTAAGAAACTTG
The DNA here is from genome assembly GCA_035584735.1 of Pseudotriccus pelzelni. Lineage (NCBI taxonomy): Eukaryota > Metazoa > Chordata > Aves > Passeriformes > Tyrannidae > Pseudotriccus > Pseudotriccus pelzelni. The sequence continues at coordinate 23,661,906 of JAWMRA010000113.1, forward strand.
GGACAAGATTTTGGCCTGATCAAAGCAGAGTGTTTTGATTGATCAGAACAAACTCTTAAAACCATTTTTAAACTACTGAAAATATCAGAAACCCAACCTTTTGAGGATTGTCCATATTCAGCAAAGGAAGATATTTTGAAGTTTAAAAATGTTTACAGGTCAGAAAAATGTTTCGCAGTAGGATTTATTTGTGTAACTGTGAGCTTCTGTATTAGCTCCCATATGCTAAGCTGGAGCAAATCCATTGTAAGAGACATCAAGATCAAGCTTACTGCACTGCATTTCTTTGCATCTGTCCTCACAAAATTAGTAGATGGAGGAAAAGATTCTGTTGTGATATGAGGAAAACCTGCTTGCATTTCTCTGATCTGTTCCTTGCCATTACCTTGATAGACTTTATGTACTCTGTGTCAAGCTATGTGTACGTACGCAAAAGTGTAAATTTATGGCTGCATTTATAGTATTAGGCAAGCATTTATTGGTTTTAAACACCATTAGTCTGGAAATCGACCAGAACTTTGACCTTTTTATGATGTGATTTACTGCCATGAGCCTTCAAATTCCAAGGACTCCATTTAAGCAAGTTTCAGGTCTTGGCAGGACAAAAACCTGAGCTGGAGCTGTTTTTAAACCATTGGAATATTGCTTAATTGAGCGAGTAACTGCACTGTAGTGACCAAGATGATAATTTAAAGTGCAGGGGAAGCCTAAGTCTCCTGAGGGCTGAAGCTAATGTCATTGCTGGGGCATATCTCAAGGGAGGAGCATCCTTTGGGAGAGTCCTTCTAGTTCATGTGAGAGGAGTGCAATTCTTCACAACTCATATATATAAGAGCTAAAGGGTCAGATCCCTAAATCGTCACTGCGCAGGCAAGAGATTTGAGGGATTCAATTCACTGTGCAAATGGGCAAGGCAGCTACCTTGCTGTGCTTGAGACAGCGGGAGTTTTGAGAACGCAAATGCAGTTTTCTCAGACCGGCCCTTGGTTGGTGTTGCAATGAGTTTCTGAGCAGTTCTGACTGTAATAGGTTAAGAGGAGGTCCCATGTTGGCTTTCCAGGGCAGTGGAAGTGCCTGGCTGGTTTGGGAGCATGAACCAGAGTGCATGGCCATCGTGTGTCCCACTATCTGCTCCTTGTGGCTGCCTTCCCATCGGGATGCTCCTGAAGAAAGGTGCTCCGAGGCAGCCGTTCCTGCTGTCTGCCATGCAGGTGAGGAGAAGGGCTGTCTTCCTGCCTTTCCCCCTCACTACATCCCACTCTCCTCCCTGCAGGCAGCATAGGTAGGAGACTCAGATCCCCAGACTGCAGGCGTTCAGCGGTCTGTGCCAGTTTGAGGGCCTGCCAGAGGCTACCTTTTTGGGGCCTGTAAGACTGTGTGCTTTCACTTAAACTCCAGTGTCTGTATTTCCACCTGTCTGGTGTTTGATGATCTCACAGCCAAAGGAAAATGCTCTTTGCATGTGGGTCATGCTGCTGTGTACCTATTGTGTTGCCCTCTTCCCATGAGTCGCTGGAGATGGTTGTTGCTTTCCCTCATGTAGGAGCTGGCAGGGAGCAGCAGGGAGAGTAGGGACAGCCACAGGACTCTGCTGCATGATGAGACCACCCTGCGTACTGACATGGCTGTTTCCATCCTCTCTTGCACCCACAAACCAGGACCTTGCCATCACTATTGCAGTTATTGTTGGCCCAACTCTCTTGATTAGTGTGTTCAAGCTGCCCAAATGATTTACTAGCCTTGGTCACCTTGAAAAAGTCGATGGAAAGGGAGAACTTTATCTCCTACCTCTGACAGAGCTTCAGGTCATGTAAATCATTGCTGCTCTTTTGAAGTCTGTTTGCATCAGCCAAGAGCCTAACCCTTGACAGCTGTGTCAGGAGCGGTGGTGAGAAGGAGTGCTGTTGGTTTATTGAGAAGCATATTTGTGCTCAGAAGAGTTTAAGATCAGATAATAATTCAAAATAAGGATCTTCCAGATGGGCTTCTCGCTTGCAATGGAGAGAAATACACCATGTGATATGAGGCTGCTCTGTGTAGTGCCATGATGGCATGCTGAGGGATGCTGCAGCTCCCTCCCAGCCCCAGAGCCAAGCCTGTCTGACTCCAAAAGTGCCGTGGGGAAGGGCCAGGCACGCTCCCTGGTGACACACAGAATCAGGCAGCTGCTTCATCTTCTGCTGCCACAGTAAGGACCACCATTCTGTGAATGTTCTCAGTGATGTCAGGCTTGGCACAGTGCAATGTTGGGCGGCGCTTCTGTGTTGTGCAAAGAGGAGTTGTGAGTAATCATATTTTATATCTAGTCAATATGGCATGTATGCTGATACAAATGGTTACATATGGTGCTAACTACAGTGAATTGATTTTTTTGCTTTTAATTTGTGCACATCATTTTGCTGACCTTGGCTGTTAGGCACAAATCAATACTCAGCAGTTGCCATATGGAGATAAGAAAATATTATTCTCTTACATTTAATTGTTGTTACGCTACAGTTGATAAAGAAATTGGGGAAAAAAAGGGACTTTACCCATCCAGGCAGTAGCAGTTTGATTTATGCTCTGATTTTTATTCAGGAGAAGTGCATATATATTTTTGATGGAGAAATGACCATTTGTAGTGTGGAACTACCTTTCGATTTTTTTTTTCCCTTCTTGTGCATGAATCTGCATTTTCTGAATTATGAAAATTCTTTTGCTTTTTATTTAACTGGGACATGATCAGCTCTGATTTTTCTTCCTGTTTAGCAATTTATCTTATGATACTTTTAATGAGCCAAGGCTTAAAATAGAATGCATTTACTGCATTTATTTCCCACTGTTCCAGACTGTGTGGTGTGAATGAGCACTTGCGGAAGTGTACTTCTTTTCCCAGCTGAAATACTGACAGTTTAGAGTAGTAGACACACTCACTTTTGACTTGGTGGTGTTTGTACAATGTGCAATGTGCTGTATGAAATATTAGCAGGCTGAATCAGCAAAGCCAGGCTGAAAATGCCTGAACCAAAGTGACTTAAGAATAGGCTGTGAGTCAGGGTAGGCGGCTCTGGTTTTCATAATAGATAAAATTAGAAGAAATATAGAATGTATTTAGTTTTTTGACTAGGGCATGGACGGAAGAGACAGGAGGGAACCATTAATTTGCGTGTCTGGATGCTAAATAGAAATGTTTATAATGATTAGTTGAATTTGCTGATGCATTCATTAGAGAAACCCCTGTCAGCGGCTGGGAAAGTGAGAGGAGCTGTGAACAGAGAACAAGAGGCAGCTCATAAAGGCAAGTGAGACTGAACGGCAGCCAAGGGAGAGGAGCAGTCGACGGGGCAGCGCAGAGGTGCTGGGCGAGGACCACGCTGACATGCTCCCACTACTTTTTTTTCTCCCCCTTCTCTTCAGAGACCCGTCAAGTGACTCCTCTTTTGTCCTAATCTGAGCAAGCAAAAAAAGTTTGCTTAATTAAAAGCCTGTCTATTCTTCCTTCTCTAAAGGAGCCGGAGAAAAATAGCATGCTCTTCTGAGGGAGAGGGAGGGCTGTGAACGCCTGGTCAGGTCTCACCCTGACAATCCTGCTCACTGTTGAGAAGTAGGACAGTGAGTCAGTTCATTCAAGTGGATGCTGTTTATTCAATGGGACATTCTTCCTGTAAAACTCCTAATAAAACCAAAGCCTCGCCTACGCAGTGGGGAAGGGGAAAGGGTTTTGTGCACAGACTGTTTATTTACAGACACTTTCTGGAGAAAAAGGTGAGAAGAAGAAAGGAAGAAAGGAAAAGGAAAGTAAGGTGCAGAGCTATAAACACGTTTGGGAGTAAACCAGGGCTGGTACACTGTAACCCGTCAGCTTTTCCATCATATATCGTGCTCCTAAGCTGTTATAATAAACCTTGTCTGTTAAAAACAAGCAGTTCACTGGAGCTTTCAAAACGATTGCTTTGCTCTGGTTATTTGCAGAGTACAGACGGGTGCCTGAAGCTTTTATTCCTGATGAGAACTACAGATGCTGGCCATCTTACCATCATAAGGGCTGCCTCCTCTCCGTGTTTGATGTCAATGAAGCCATTGAGATCTGTGACAGCTACTCCCAGTGCAAAGCTTTTGTCCTAACTAACCAGACGACTTGGACAGGTAGGTCATGGATGCTGTGGAGCAGAAAGCAGCATCTGAGTCACCTATTCTGGCTGTTTTAATAAGTGTTTTAATACAGATTGGAGAGTGTGTTGTGCTGGACTGTGAGAGCCACAAGCCTCTAGAGGTAAGGTTGTTTCTGGAGCTTCAGCTGAGGCAGTTTCATTTTTGGTGAGGTTTCTCTTTGCCAGCTATCAGGGGAGCAGAAATCTACAGACAGACTCACGGGAGCTGGCACTACTGGGCTACAGCGCATGGACCATAAGTTACCAAAGCACAGGATCTGAAATTTTATTTTAAAACACAGTAGCAGAAATAAAACCTGTGACCTGTTTCCACCGTTAAATGTGCAGGACATGGTCCAACATCTGGATTTAAATAAATCTTTCCAATCCATATGGTTGTTGCAGTGTGACACAGTACTAAACAGGTTCTGTGTATCTAGCTGCGACTTCCCAGCTGGTGCCAGAAATGCCCTGGCACTGGTGGGAACTCTGTGCTTCTATGAGTAGAGCTTTGGCTAAAGGACAATGAGAAAGGAGGGTTTAAAACCTGGTAGAAGAGGAAGTAGAAATAGAGGTAGAAATAGAAGTAGACCTTCCAGGGGAAAATCCTATTTGCTACCACAACTCATTTTCCTGTCTAACAGAATACACTTGTTGAAAAGAGTTTTCCGAAAGGTCTGTGGGCCTGGCAGTCCCAGGGTGGTTCTCCTGAAGGCAGGCAGGTGATGCCAATTGACATCAAGTGTAGAATTGGCCCTGGCACATTGCTTCTGTAGCGGACTTGTGGCTATTTCAAGCAACTCCAAAGCTACCTGAGAAACAAAAATGTTACAAGTCTGCTAAAAATTTCCCCCAGCTGCAGCCCCAGCGTGGATGAGGGTTTCAAAAACCTAAATGCCGCAGCCATCTCCCAACCCCATAATCCTTCCCTGTGTGCCCAGGACGGCTCCTTGCCCCTGCAGCTGGGCCCAGCCAGCTCTGCTCCAAACTGCAAACCAGCCCCAAGCAAACTGCACCCCACAAGGGTAAAGAAAAAAGACATGTTTCTGTGAGGTACAGAGAACCAAATGCATGTTCTTTCATACTCTTCCCCCAAAATAAAACCTGCACTGAAATTGGGGTGAGTTTTTCTTCTTTAGTGGCTGGTTGTGGACACAGATGTGAAAAGTAGCTCTGTCGTCTTTGCTGCGAGGAAGGGCAATGATGATGGAGGTCTATGGGGCAGCAAGGAGCCCACTGGGAGGCAGGGATTTGAATAAGGTGCCGGGTCAGTAAGTGTGGGGAGATAGAAGAACTGTGCTGTGGCTCCCACAGATACCAAAACTCAGCTCCCACTGGCCTAGGATATATGTCTGTCAGTTGCCTTATGCTAGCCATGCTGTTGTCACTAGCTGCTACTTTTTGTGTGAGTAGTAGAAACCTTGTTCCAGCTTGTGTAAAGCCCAGAGCTACAAAGTGATCAGCAAGACCTATTTGGGAGAAAGTCCTGTTTAATGTACATTGCATTGATGAGTTTTGTGAAGATTCAAGTGTGCAAATGTGATTTTGCTCCTGTACGATCAAATCAATGGGCTTCATTTAAGCCCTTAACTCAAGCCTGTTTTTATCAGTGGGATAGTCTTTAAACACTTCTTTAAAGATCATGTGAAATTTGTGTTAAAATCTTTAGGCCTTTCCTTTCTTTACTGTGTTAGTTGTGCACAGCTGTATCTTGACCGTAATTAGGTAAGAGTAAACATACTGAAACCAGGGGAAATTTGGTGTCATTTTAGACAAAAGCATTTCAGGTTTATACCAGCTGAAGTTAAGCAGGAGTTCAGTCTCGCATTGCCCGTAGAGTGCACAGGTTGAACTCGAATTTGCAATGTCAATATTTTGACGTAGGCAACCTTTTGCTCACTTGTAAATATTTTTTTCCCTCTCCCCTCTTTCCTATTCAATGCAGGTCGGCAGCTTGTCTTCTTCAAGATGGCCTCAAATCATATTGTGCCTGATCCTGACAAGATAACATATGTGAAGGTGACAGACTGACACCTAAAGTGGCTCAGTCTGACATGTGAGTGATAAGAGCTGTTTGTGTATAAATATAGGCAGCTGTTAGGTAGAAGATGGCTGTGGCTGGTGAAATAATTGCACTATTACTCATTCTAATCTATAGAGTGCTAAAGGAAACTTTAAAGAAAAAACCTGCATGACCAGGATGAATGTGCAATAAAACAACATTTTGAAAATGTGATTAAAAAAACAGAAAAAGAAAAAACAAAGCAAAATACAAGATATGATACACTGTTATAGTATAATTTTGGTTATAAATCACCTGGCAGCTCTAGCTTTTCTAACCAAGGTTACCACGACATTTCTGACCTATACATGTGTGTATAGGGATGAAAGTTGATAATTTCTGTGGGAAGTCTGTATCCTCCATGCTGATATTTATTTGGGCACATACAATCACAACAGAGTAACTGAAGCGTATCAGTTTGTGTGCTGGATGGGAAATGTTACTGAGGACAATCAGCATTTGTGTTAAAGCTATCGAATATGCAATGCCGGCATATTTGTCAAACGGAAGGAATTGGTTGTGTTTAGATTTGCAAGACTGTAACTAATTTCATTTTTGCTTCCAATGTTATCATAAAGTTTCATTTTTAATTTGAAAGAGCCATTTTGTAGATCTAGCAAATCACATAAGCATATGAAAAGTCCCACTGAAAGGGTAGGGACTTACCCGAGTGCTTTGCTGGATAGGCCTAAGCATATGCTTACAATTAAGCCCGTGCTTAAGACTTTTTTTGAATCAAATTTGAATTGTCCAGGAAGCCGCATCTTTGACAGACTGGCAAAGTAGTCCAGCTGGCGGAACAGTACTAATTTAATTACTATCTTGCAGTTATTCATACTTTTTATCATCAGATCCTTGGTTTTCTAAGGCATCGCTTGCTAATCCTTAGAGTGAATGAAGTAAATGACCTTAATGATGTCAAATGAATGCTAGCCTTAATTCTTTATAAAATGCGTCTTACAGGCATGGTGTGTCTAGAGAATTTGCTTTCAGTGAAAGCAATAAAGTAAATGCTGAAGTGACCAATGTCATACTGTTTTGTAGTTTGTACAGTCAGGAAAAAATGTGCTTTTGTTTTTCAAATTGTTTATTTTTGTAAAAAAATAAAAGTAAAAGATAAATAAAATTTCTTTTATTCTTGCTTTTTTTTGTGTGCGTTTCAAATAGATGGCTAAATCCACTGAAGACTTGGACATAATGCATTGTATGTAAACTTAAACCTGGGGTATTTTTTTCCAGAAAGGAATGTTTTTCCAGAAAACTTGTTCCAGTGACTCCCAGTGAAGGGTCTGTTCTTGGAGTACTTGGTGGCTTTGTCTGTGTGGTTGCCTGTCACAAAGTGAGTCGTGGTTAGAAGACAACGGCTGAGCAGCCTTTCCTACGCTGTGCTTTGTGCTGTGCTGGAACCAGTCTTTAGCATTTGGAAGGGGCAATGATGAGAGCAGAACGTGATTGAATTGCTCGTTGGGCTAAACGGTATATTTTCTTTATCCAGGAGGGGCAAGGAAGGAGAGTAGCAGAGCCAGGGCAGCAGTGTGACCATACGGGAGAGATGGTCCAACAGTGACAACCACCAGCAGCAAGTCTTGTCTCACCATGGTTTGTCTGAGGTCACTGATGCCCTAATGGCTTCTGGCAATTGGCTGAAATAAGATGCTGTAGCGGCTGTAACTCACAAATTATCAAACTGCCAGCCGTAATAGCTCAGCTGATTGTGTCGCCGTGCACTTAGGAACCCATCAATCATACTGTGGTAATAAACAAACACTACAGATTCTTTTAAAATTGCAACATAAATCATGCCAACACATACTGCGCAGTTCATTGAAGTGATATGGGTTGTTGGCACTGAGGTGCTGGTATGTATTTTAAAAGTCTTTAACCTCCTGTGATTTCCTTCCCATTAAGAACTGCACTGTTCCAAAAATACTCAGGATTTAAAAAAAATGTGAACACTTAAATTCTTTAGTTACGTTCCTAGGTAAAAAATACCAATGTTTAAAAGAAAAAGGAAGTATCCAGGGTAAGACTTTAATGTTGTAGTCAGGTAAATTCAGATAATTTCATTCCATCACTTTCTGCACACTGGGAAAAAAATGCCTCTTAAGTCAGGAATTGTTTATCCCTAGAATTAAAACAAACTTGCCAAGCCAATTTACATCAGCTTTTGCACACAGAGATCAAGTAAGCAAGAAAGAAACATAGCTGTGAGCCAAGAGGCTGGATTCTAAATTTCAGCAGTAATCAACTTTATGCAGTCAGGTTTATAACTCTGAGAGTAAGGCTTTCCAGTGGAAATGCTGATTAAAATCTTAGTAAGAGAGGTGTGATACTACAATAAGGGAATTTAACAGCTGTAATAAGCACTGGTAAAATTCTGAATTTATGTGGAGAGAGTGACTTTGGCAGCAGTAGGTCTGATTCAGCAAAGTGCCTGACTGGCACTCATGGCATGGAAACCCCAGAGAAGCCACAGAGGAGGAAGAGGAGCAGGAAGCAAGGCACAGAGTGAGTTGGCAGCTCTGGGCCAGTCAACCTGCTTCAGATTTTCTGTGGAAAAGGTATTTATATCTGGTTTTCCCCCTAAACTTTTGACTGGTTTTTACATTTCCTGGCTTTCTTGAGCCACAGGGTAGAAATATGAAAGAAGACACCCACAGGGCTTTAAACGACTGAAGTCGACATCACGTGTGCACATGCACGTGTGTGTATGTGTATACGTATTTATGTACGTGTCACACTGAACAGGGAGAGCTTATTTCCTCAGTGAAAAACCAATTGGCTGTGCACAAAATGAAGTGCTAAACAGGATGTTGAGTTCATCTGGAGAGGTGAGAGCTGCGTGAGGCAGTGGGTGCTGCAGCTCTGTGAGGGGCTATGCTGAGTGTTTGGTCCGGTCCAACGCCACATTGCCCTGGCTGGTCTGTGGCTCAGAGCATCTCAAGGACCTGCCCACTGTCTCTGTGATGATTTGGTGAAGGGGTGACTTTAGCCTTGCCATTGTGAATGGACTACAGGCAGTGAAGCAAGCACTGACCAGTGTCACCTCTGGCCCGACATCCTGAGAGTTGTTGGGGAGACATGCTTTGGTCATGCTTAGATCCAAATAAAAATGTGTTCTTCTACCTTTCTCTATTTTGTCTGAGCCTACTGTTTAATCTCTGGTCATTTTTTAAAGCTTTCTCCCCAGCTTCAGTGCATCTTTTTAACTGGAAAGCTGGTGTCTCATTTATTAAGCTTCAAGAACAGGTGGTTACAACTCACATCACATCTAGAAGAAATCTGTGGTGAAATTAGTGATATCACTAAGAGCATTCATCACCATGAGACAAAGCCAGAAAACAAATAGGCCCTGTTGCTAGTTGAGGAGCTCAGGTAAGTTAGTATAGAGAGTAAAGGAAGTTGGATGGGCAGTGAGACGCTGGTGAAGAATCTCAGATTCTTTCAACATGAGATAAAAGAGTTTAGTGTTAATACAACTATTCTTAATGTCCTTTTCCATGCCACTCACTGCTTTCCTAAGGCATTTTGCTTAGTCCTGCCATCTGTGACCACCAGATTTCCCCTAAGATTTGTAAGAATGGCAGAGTGGCATGCAGGGAGGAGTGCAACTCAGCATGAAGGTAGGTATTCCTACTGCCAGTTACTGTATGTGGTGTGGTAACTGCTGGGAAGCACTGTCCTGGAACAGGGCCTGACCATGATAGGTGCACAGTGAAGACCTTGTCCCTTCCTCTGAAATTTACCTTATCAACTTGTAGCACAGCTCATGATATGTCTATGTAGCCTTGTGTTCATATCAGGTGAGCAAAGGAGTAGACACAGGCATTAATCAGTCAGTTACAGGCAAGTATCCTGAAAAACATAGCTACCCACATGAGCTTTCTCTGCTACAGTTCTGGAGAACAGAGCCCCAGCAGCTCCTCACAGAGCTGTCCTGCATGGCTGCTCTCCTACATCCCACTATAACAGACACCCAGGGACATGCAGGAGCCATGCATTACAAGGAGAATTGGAGAGAGGCAAAGTATGTCCCATTATTCCACTGGTGCTGACCCTATTAATGTTTATAAGACCCTGAGCCTTCGTGCACTGTTGCTATTTAGAGAAAAAAAGACACTCTTGTTGACAATAATTTAGATTAAGCAAATGATTTAGAGGACTCATAATTCAAAGCATATGGAAGGTGATAGTGAACATTCAGCGATCATATTATGTTGTGTGCCAGGAAGTAATATATGAATACAATGATGTTCAAACTTTAGTAAGGAGAGCTTTGTCTTGTATTCTTTAGCACTAAATTCTGTGAAAACTTACTGCAGCCTACTATTAAAAAAAAAAAATGGAAAAATGGAGTGGCAAGATTGTTCACAAGTTTTTTCCGGGAAAACATATCCCTAACCTTTTGGTCAAGATGTGAAATGGTGTTGAAAGAAGTCAAACAGGTTGGGGTTGAAAAGGCTCATCTGAAGTTTTCATCAATTGACTGCAGAAAAAAAAATGGGGCTGGAAGAAAAGTAACATTTGTGAAAAGAAGTCAGTATATAAAGACTTCACAAAGATATTCTGCTTAATGTTTTGAGATGTGATCTTGGGATTTTCTTTTTTTTTGTCAAGAAAGCATTTTTTTTTCTCTCTCTGCATTTTAAGGAGGAGGGAGACATGTTAGGCTGGCTCAGGCTGACTGCCTCTGGAGCTCCAGAGTCCCTGTCCTTCCTTCAACACAGGCATAGGCCTTGACATTTTAACTCATTCGACTATGTTTCTTGCAAGTAATAAGTGATTTTTTTCAAGTTGTAATTGATGCTTTCAAGAGGTACGTTTTAAAAATGTGAAGGAAACAAGACATTGTGTCTCTTCCCTTTGTGGTTCTGTGCAGTCAGCAGCTGCCTTTATGTAATAGGTGCTGCACTTCCCTATGCAAACTGAGGGGAAATATAATTCAGTAGGAGCCACCCTATTTTGAAACTGACTTTGATGTCAAGCCAGAGGGCAAACGACGCATTTATTAGAAATTGTGGCTTTTAAACAAAAAATTCCCGCTAACCACAGTTTTTCAGCAAATGACTGTGAGACTGAGAAGGAAGACTAAACTACTTGAAATGATAAAGCCAGAATCTGATCTTACTTAGCTTGATTTTACCAGTGTAATTCAGTTAATCCTTGATTTATGTTCACACAAAATAGAATCAGACTGTTAGATTTCCAAGTATCTATGGAGTAGGAACTCAGTAGAACCTACCTCTTGGACCTAAGTCTTTAAAACATACAAGTGAGGAAAAAATACACTGACTTTTCCATATACACACAAGTGTGTGTGAGCACATGTGTAGGTTCCTGTGAGATTTAAACAATGATAACATGACAACTTATCTTACTTTTAGATGGAAGTTTTAGCAAGATGCAGCAAATTAAAGACATATTATTTAATAGATAATGTCAGGAAGAGAATATGAGTTCTACACCTTTAGCCTCACTGTTTAATAGGTACAATGCCTTTCTTATTTATCATCTTTCTGCCAACTTCAAGTATGCCCTAAGAACAATTTCCAGTTTTCAAAATTACAAGTACCTGGCATGTATAAAGATAATGGTACAAATTGATATTCGTGAATTACAGCTTTCTATAAATACACTGGAAGGAATGCAGAGCAGCCAGTCAGACAAATAGATGACCAGGGGCACACTGGCACTTTCAGAAGTGGGTGTACTTAGTGTTTTATGCAGGACCTTGGCTTTGTGCAAGTTCATGACCTATTAAAAACCTCACTTGACTTACTAGCAGGTATTGCTGCATTCATGCTGTTGATCAGCATGAGCACTACTATTTTTAAATGTTTTACCATCTTGTCCTTTAATTGTCAAGAGTTACAAACCTGTTTAAAGAATGGATACATTCCAATTAAATGTCAGGTTTTCATCTGTACATGTCTCTGATTTCTGTTTCATTATAGAATTTTGATAAATGGCAGCTCTTAATCAGAAAGAATATTATAGAGGCAAAAAATTATGCACATTTTGTCATACAGGCAGTGAATTTGTGAACAGACTGCACTGTCTACCTGGAGAATTGAAAAGTTTAATGACTTGGATTGTGGGTCAAGGTGGCAGATGTGAGAAGAAATCACCATTTTGCTGCCTTATATTGCAGCATGTGTTCCATGACCTATAGTTATTCTGATACACACTCCCATTTCTTAAAGACTGAGCTCCTAGAATTGTGTATTCATATGCGAACAAACTCTTCTTTGCCTCTTTTTACCAACTACTAAAGGCTATAAATAATAGGGAGCTCTTTAAGTGTAGTAACGCTCTTGCAATTCAGAAACCAGTGTAGTGGTGGTGCAATTGATTCTGCATGGCTTCTTTGCATTAACAATCAATGGACAGTAGCTCGTGGCTAAACTTAGCAGTAATTCCAAAGTTAATGTTGATGCTAAACAAAAATATCACAGGATGGCAAACGTATCTCATTCTAAAAGTAATAGGAAAGGGACATGAGAACTATGTAGTAAAAAAGGTGTAAGAAAAACAGAAATGCCATTTGTATAATAATATTTGTATAATTTGCTGGGGGGGGGTGGGAAACAAATATGCAATACCAAACATTCTACCCTACATCTAAGGAAGACATTAACTCTTACCTCTCTGAAGTCACCAACCCATGTAATGCCAGTTCACAGTTTCTCTGTACTTTTGCAATTTATTTTTGTCCAAATTTCAGTCCTATTCTTGCTCAGAGATGGTGGATTCCTTGTGTGCGACAGAAGAAAACTGCAGCAATGCACTGACTGCCTCAGCCATCCTTGGTTCTTGCTTCCTGGTGCAATTCCCTCACCAAAGTTGCGTAGAGCATGCTGTCGGCTTGCTTGGGATGAATTCCTTAACTAGTAGTGTTCCTAATAAAAATTACTGTAGACTGTTTTTCTATGATGAGATAAAGCACCCTCCAATGCCATCTAGTGATGCTGATAGAATCCTATTCAAAAACCCAGATCTTGTGCACTCCAAATAAATGTTATGCATGTGTACACTATGAAATATGCTTTCAGAGCAAACCCAGAACAATTTTTCTTCAATTAATTTCAGCAGGTTTTACTAATTTACTCAGTTAATTTACTATACTACTAGTATATATCTGCTTTTTTTTTTGTTTCTTCCTTCTAAATTGCTTGATGATGTAAGAGGCAACTGAATCTGCTCCAGCTGGGACCTTGGTGCCGTATGCCATGTTGATTGCCCTTAATTCAAACTCTGTCACAGGACACTGTGAAGCTGCCTGTTCAGTACCTTCCAAGGGGAACGAAGCTCACTTTAAAGCAGAGCTCCATATGCAGGATCCTACCTAAAAAAAATGCTAATAATTAAAAAAACGCACATTGTTTTTTGTAGCAAACCGTATATGAATGGCATCAAATTTCTGTTGCCATGTCCTACCAAAGCTGTTGAGTCTGATAAGATTTCATACAGCCACAGAAATCTGGGGAAGGGAACACAGAAGGGATGGAGAAGGGAATGGCAAATTTGCTGTGTTTAATGTATTGGACACCATCTGTATTTTATTCAAATAAGGTTATATATTTTGTGAAAATAAAAACCAGCCTCATGAGTCAGTGTGTGCAAGGCAGTCACTTGAATATATATAATGGGAAACATGTTTTAGGTTGGAAGTTGCAAAGGGAAATCAAATGTTTGAAGTGTCAAAGTTGGAAAAATATAAAATACGCCTGACACTGTAGCTATTGAAGCCAAAATGAATAAATCATCATCTCAGGAAAGAAAACCCCACCAAGTTCTTGGCTATAACCTTCATTTTCCTACACTCAAATAAAATTACATACAACCTGATAATTTAACCAGACTTGTCAATAAGAACTGATGGCTTCAGCAGACACTATCACTTCATGCTTCAGTGTAGACTTCAGAAGCATCCAGTAATTTATCCAAGAAATAAATTTAACGTCAAACTTTTCTCTAAGTTGATAGATAGAAGAACCTTATGCAGTGAAGCTGATGTAAAATATGCTATATTGCAGAACACTAGAGTAAAATTAAATTAATGCCAGCTCAGTAGTTTATTCCCCATATGCAGCTTTTCCTGAGCAGTTATATAAGAAGTATTTTAGTATCTTTCTAAGTAGTGCAAGCATGGCTTCCAAGAAGGAATTTGAGAGAAACTTTGAGGTTACAATAATAGGAGCCTGAGTTTACACTCCAGTTTCAGTTACGGTCTCAGTGTTGACTCCGGTCAAGTTTTAAGCCATTTTCTTTTCATGATGGCTGTCAGAAGTGTGATTTCCAAACATAATAACACCTATCTGTGCCTGTCTGTGGAAATTTTTTGGGACATGGCTTTGTGTGCACCAAGGTTTTATTTATAACAAATGAAGTAGTCTGATGGAGAGATGAGATGAGAGATTTTTTAGTGGCAACTTGACATGCAATAATTTGGGCAAACTGAGGACATTGATTTACTGTTTTAGATGCACATGTACATATTTATTTATTTGTCAGAAGGAATGGTATCTGGAAATTGCAAATCTGAATAATGACTCATTTTTATTTGCTGAAAATAACTTAGCTGGGCTTTTACTTGATAAAATACATTACCTGGTCTAAAGTTTCTGCTGTGCATAGCCTGAGCGGAAGGCACCAACGAGGACAAGGATGATCAGCACTGGATATGGCATTCCAAATCTCTCTTTTACTCTGGCCCTAGACACATGTTGCAAAAGGCTTTTCCTACCTGTTTTGGCCCTGTACAGGTCTCAGAGGACCATGATCCCCTGGGGAGCTGCCAGTGCTCCAACTACTCTGTTCTCTCTAGTTTCTCTCTCTTTCCCAGCTGTGAGCCGTAGCAAGAAGTGCAGCTTCTTGGCCATGGCTTTACACGGTGAGAACACCCCCCTTGGCCACCACCAGTATTTAGCCACATGAAATATGTTTACATTTACTTTGGACTTGCCCTGAGTGGTGCCAGGTAAGCAAACTGGGCAGTTGACACAAAGCCTAATACCTTCCCCCTCACTAAGCAGCTTTTGGGTTTTGAAAGGTCACGTGAAGTTGGGTATCCAAAGCTGTGGTGATACTGAGAGTCTGTCATCCAGGCATCTTTCATCTGTTCCAAAATGGGGCCTGACTAATAAGCCAGTAACCCTGGCTGCAATGTCTGACAGTGTCCAGCAATTGACCTCGAGGGAAAGAGTAAGCACAGACCTGACCTTTCTTCTGACAGTCCTCTTGTATGTCAAGCAGCAGATCAGGATTTCCACGAGGTTAAATTATTAAAGTGTGTCATGTCACTTGTCTTGGCAGCTGTGGCAGGACCAGTATCTCCTACTTTGAAAGTAAGCTTTTCAGTTTTGTCTTGGTGCATATACAGCAGCAGGAAATTGTTATTCTGCGACTAAGTACTTTTCTATTGGCATGATATCTTAATTAAATCTACAAATGGAGCACTTCTTCGGTGTTTTCAGTAATTTTTTTACTCTGTGAATTACTTTCAATATTTGTTTGTTCATCAGCCAGAAATGCTGTCCAAGAGAAGCTGGAAACAATGCTCAGTTTAGAATCTTGATATTAGCACATACAGTCCACATAAGGTCATTTCAAACAGTTGTTTAGCAAAGCCTCACCTGCCACAAAGAAGGTAGGGTTTTTCACCACCCTTGAAGATTAATTTAAATGTCTAGTAGTGGATGATATTGCTACATGTAGATTAGAATTTCTTACTAGTCACCCCTACAACAGTTAGTTTGGAAAGTTTCTTAAAGCGTCTCTGCTAATAGAACTAAAAAAGGCGCAAAACTGCAATCTTTTTGGCATATATTACTATTAGGTAGATCTGGACTAAGCAATAAATTTCTGATTTTTCTGGGCATAGTTTGTAAAAACATCTGAGCCAGATTCAGTGTGATCTAATTCTGTACTGCAAGATCTCCAATCTCAGTTGCTGAGTTCTTGTCCTTGTCCTTGTTGAATGAATGGATTATAGGTTGAACTAATTCAGGAATTATGGTGAGGTAACTGAACGCTGAATTTAGGCTATTAACTTCAAATGACTCTGTGGAAATGAGATATCTATTGTGTATATTTTTTAAAATATTGCTGTTAAATTCCCTGTTTGGAATGCAAGTTTTAAAACTTGCAAAAGTCCAAAGTCCCAAAGTTTCTCTTTTGAGGTCATCTGTTAGTCAGATATACTTCCTAGAAGACATTATATGCATGAAATTGTTTTCCAATCTCCAATTGCACTTAATGTGATAAACTTGAGCAGGTTGGAGATCAAAGGTATTAATTACTCTGCTTCATATGCTGAATACCTTTGCTGTAAATGAACATAAGAGATCTGATCTGCTTTTCAATATGGATGAAGAGTCTCTGAACATTTCTTTATCTCCAAATGTCCAAGTTTCACAGATATAGTTAATCCAGCTTTCTGGTAAATGTAAAAGGCTACTAAGAACAAAATACAAAGGATTTGGACAAGATGAGATTCCCTTACTCTTGAGGTCAACTCGTGTTTCTTGAGAACAAATTACATCCTATCTCCAAATCAGAAAAATATTTGGGAAAAACTGTAGGAGTGCAGAAGAGAGGGGAGGAGAGAGTGAAGCCTGCCTACTTTCCTTAAACTGTTATGCTCACTCCTGGGACTCAACGCAGAAAGATTACTGCTGTCACGTGAGGTGCATGAGGGGCAAAGGAAGCTTGAAACATTTATATTCCAGCTTCTTTAACTTGCCTTTCTTAATCATTTTGGGTTTTTTTTCTTTATCATATTAACTATCATTTTTATATAGCAGTTGTATGTGAATTGATGACTTAAATTGGTATTGTCATGAAAAGGTCAAATTCCTACTGCCAACTCATCCTTTCTGAATTGGACTGCAAAATGAGGGCTCCTCACACAGCCTTTGCTCTCAGGCGAGTTCTAGCCCAATACAAACAAAGCTATTGACTTCAGCATGCCTGCTTGTATGAATAAGGCCTGTAAGACACAGCCTGTACATTCCAAATTGCCTCTTTTTTGTGCCATTCACACCAGGGATTAATATCTGTGAGAGGCTTTTGTGAAGCCTTCACCCTCTTGCCCTTCCACAGCCCAGCAGTATCTATGATTTCAAGGATGCGGATAGATTTTTTTTTTTTCTCCATGCTGCCCTTTGTAAAACAGCCCTTTAGTTGAGCTTGGAGAAACTGAAAATTTTCTTCCAGTCTGTAATTTAAAGCCCCGAATTACCTCTGTTGGAATACTGATGGAAAGTCTGAGAGCCACTGCTTTTCAGTTCCCACTGCCAGCTGATACTTCCCTGCCCTCTATCAAACTTTCAAAATTAGAGAATGGCAGTGGCCTTGGAATACAAGCTGTCCATTAGCTCACCTAAGAAATGACGCGTTGAATATTCATTGTTCCCTCTTGCAAAATGTCATTTTTCCATGAGTACTGCTTAAAGCAGTTCAGAGAATACATTTGCATAAACCATTTGTCAGAAACAGAAGACTCTTTGTGAAGAACTATTAAGAAACCACATAATCTACTTTTCTGTTCTTATGCAAGTTCTAGGGAGAAGACAGAGGTCCTTTGTAAACAGAATCTGAATACAAGTGCTGGGTATGTTTTTTCTGCAATCAAGATTCCATAAATAATAAAATTGGAGTTCAAAACCAGAAGTACCTGAAATTGTTAAATGTAATGTTAATGATTTCCTGGCACTATATGAGATTCAGAAAGTTTAACACTATTTATGTTCATTTTTACTGAGCTGAACTCCCCTTCCCCAGCTCTGCTAAATAAAGCTGTAATTAATCTGCAGTACAAATTCAGATATCTCCAGTTCCTGGGGAAAAGCATTTTTATAATACATCAGGGGAAGTTGATTCTGTAAATTCACTTGTGGGTTTTAATAGCTTTCATAATTCATTGCTGCCTCAATGATTTTCTGCGTTTATTGCCTGTCTGAGCCCTTTAGTCTAGATAGGTGGCCTTGAAGGTTGCTTTTTTTAAAGACATCACCTTTTCTCCTTTAAGTTTCATTGCCCTTCTCCAGTAGCTGATCTCGTGCACACTTAAAGAGGCCCTCCAGCACCTCATGATCACACAGACTGGGGTAAGTAAGCCAGATAAGTCAAGGCAAACAAAGCCCAAGTGTGGCACACTGAGCAGCCAAAGAGATTACTGCTCATGCGATTAACATCTTTTCATGCCCCTTCTCCCACCGCAAGATGGTCTTGTTTCCTTTTCACTGGACAACACAGTTCAAGTATTTACTTGTTGCGTTTCCCCACAGTGAATTACTCAGGCGTTTCTACCATTTCCCTGAGAGCCTCTCCCGTGCCTGTCTGTGCTGCCGAGGGAGGCGCAGGGGCAGTGCTGCTCGGCGGGGAAGCACTGCCAAAAGAGCTCCGCATGTGCTTTGCTAGGCAGCCTTGGCAGAGAGCACATTCATGTAATCGCCTTTCTGTTTTATTAATGGATAACTCCGTGTTTGAAATGAAATATGAAACCTTCGCAGATAACATATGCCCTCAAGTGCATGGTGACAGTCATTTGGATTAGCAGAATGCAGACGGGTTACCTGCAATTATTATCAACAAAAGTCATACGGACTAATTATATATCACCTTTAATCCCAGTGTATCGTTCTCTTGCCAGCATTCGTTTACATTGGCCAGCCACGCTAGGTGCTGAGTGCCTGCTGATACCAGGCAAAGTCACGGTACCCTGGTGTTTCCTGGGGCAGTGCTGGACCTGGCTAGAAGCCCCACAACACTGTTTTCTGTGTGCCTGGTTTTCCAGCTGATTACATTCCAGAGTCCAAATAGAAAATAAATAAATTGATAAAGTTTAAAAAAAAAAAAAAAAAGTAGAAAGGGAAAAATATTGTAACCACCCAACACAGGAGGTCTTGTTTAAATTACCCACATTTAAATGATTGTATAATGATATTTTATAATTGCACAGTTCTAGATCCAGCACAGTACCCATACACAAATGCTCTGTGAGACTGCATTGCACTGCAGGCTGAGCCCAAGATTAAACAGATAGAAATATTCCTCACTACTCACCCCTTACAGTATAACCCAGACTAGGGCCTCACATCCTTGATCCATCAGCTTCTTAGTTAATTGCACCAAATAACACACAGTCAGCAAGAGTAAAGAGATATCTTTTTCTTGGGGGCTAAGGATAATAGTTCCTATTGAATTCTGCAAATGTATTCCATGGATTTGAAATTAATTTATTTGGCTCAGAGCTGTTTGGTATTTGCTTTCCATAATGTTTGTGTGATCAGACTTTACCATCTCAAATATTTGCAGAAACTGGATTACTGGAAAATTCGAGGAAACACATTTTGACTTAAACATTAAATGATTCCTTCTGGACGTATTGGTTCACACATTCAGTGCAGAAACAGAGCCAAATCAATCCAAGGCCTTTTAGCCAATCACTAAGCAGCACAACCCAAATGCACTTAGCAGTGATTCCAGTCAAAAATTAAAAGTGCATCTGAATAAGTGGACTCAGTTGTGAGTGATGCGCATGTATTAAGAAAAGAGACAAATTTCATTCAAGTCTTATGCGCCTGCCTCAGCCTTGACCGAAGCTGGAGAAATTTTTGCTGTGGGACCTTGCGGTCCAGGATGTTTTGTGTGTCCCATGCCTTCCTCTGTAGCTGTCCCCTGCTTCCTGTTCTCCCTCAGCCTGCTATTGCCCCTGGTGGGGTTTGCCAGCTTGTGGTGAGAATAGATTTAAAACTGTCCACTAACTTCCTTTACCAAGCTAACCAAGGAATAAACCAATGTAAACCAGAATAGCATTTGGTGGAAATAGGAAGTCTTTCATTTCAGCTTACGTTGTTCATCATCTTTGTCAGCAACATGGAGAGTGGGATTGAGTGTGCCCTCAGCAGCTTTGCTGACAATGCCAAGCTGTGTGCTATGGTCAACATACTTCAAGAAAGGGATGCCATCAAGAAAGACCTGGAAAAGCTTGAGAGGCGGGCCCATGTGAACCTCCTGAATTTCAACAAGGCTCAGAAGAAGGTTTAAATATTTTAAAATGCATTGATGACAATATCAGTATTTTTTCATAATCATTAGTTCATTATTTATGGGTTCATTTCTTTCATGAATTCCTTTTAGACACGGTGAAAGAAGTATTCACCTTACACCTGAAGGTTTTAAACAGCAAATGAGTCTTAAGCACACATTTTTTCTTACCGGCATACCTCTGTTTTGAGCTCTGGTACTTAACAGCTCAGCGAGTACTAGTCAGAAAAGTTGGTTTGATAACTAGTGATGCAGGCAGAGAGCTGACCAATTAACTCTGAGGTTAATAATAAAAGCATATCCCACATACCTATTGTATCTATAGATCTGAGAGTTTGAAAACAGCTTTGTGCTTTAGGCAGATTACTTACTTTTGATTAGTAACAGCATTTAGCCTGGCATCCATGGATCCAACAGATAGCATCCTTGCTGGAATGCAAAGCTGTGCCAGGTAGTATTCTTTTCTTGTATAGGGTTAATGCTCACGACTGGGATGGATCAGGTGACTTCAAACAGTGGACTGCTCTGTGGTGGTGTGTGAGCTTTATGTTTGAGAATTTTGTGAAATAAACTGGCTGGACATCAGAGCACTCACTTTCATAAACAGCAAAGTCTTGCTCTGTTTTTAAAGTTCCTTAATTGTGGTTTTCTTGCTACCTCTGCAAAGTTACAAAACGAATACAGTTTTTATGCTGGATTCTTGAGCTGATAGTGATCACATGGGCTTTTTGGGCTCTAATTTTTTAAAGAGATTATTGCAGCCAGACAATAACTGTCACCTATATTTAGCAAAAGTCAATCTCTAAACTCTTCTGAAAATCTCAGCCTTTCCGACAAAGTCAAACTTCATATTTCTGTACCATACAGCTGAAAATATTCTGTAGACTAATTGTGCATGACAATGTGTAAAGGGCAAGCCTATGCACATTCGGTGCCCTATTGCTCTTCTGGCTGCAGAAGCATGGCATTGGTGGAAAGAATTTGGGCAGCCAGCTGGAAAATTTGATCTTGTATATTTTTCTAAAAATAAATTATTTCTCTTTAAAAACAAAGGATGAAACAGTATGAAAATAGTTATTTTATTGAAAGTATGTCCCTGTATGCACCTTTCCAGGGCTTTTCTTCTAATCTTTATATTCATATTCCATATTTATATGGATTTAAAATTGTACCTGCATATTCCTCCTCTCATAAATATGTTAATTGGACATATATTTGTACTGAGAAAATGAGTTACTAAAAAGCAAACACTACAAATGAACGGTCTATTTGGTGGCTTGCTGCAGAGAAGGTGATTAATAAGGCCTGCAAATACAAGAGGTTCTGGCAAATAGGATTACAAAATCCAAACTAGGTGCATGATGGTTTTTACAGAATGGAGGCCTGCCCAGAGCCACAGGTTTTTGCAAGCTCTTGCACCCATTCTCTCTTTCTAGTCTGACTTGTGTCCAAAATAAGGTGCTGGCAGTCAGCAAGTTGCTATATATCTTGCAGAAGAACGAACTTGTTAGCTGAGTGATGACTCCAGACTCAGCATTCCCTCAGCTCTCACTTGTGACAGTGATTGCCAAAGCTAGTGGTGAACCAGATAAGGTCAGAGGAACAAGCAAGAAGTACTCCTTTGGATTCCTTTTAAATTTTTGAATAGTGACACATCATATGGCCTTATGTTCCTTAGATAGCCTAAGCCTGTGCATTCGCTAAGGAAGAATGCAGAGTCATTATTTCTCACTCTATTTTCAGGCATGAAATTGAAAACTCACATGTTGTGCCAAAATGTAAGAGTTTGTTACTGTAGCAGCAATCCGAATTACTAAGATCACCTTTTTTTAGGACCTGGTGGAAGACTAGGTTAGCAGACTGGCTGTAGCCTGAGGATCTCCTGGATTTAAAAGGAAAAAGCAGGATAAAAGTGGCAGCACAGTGGTTGTTCTGGTTTTTAGAGAAGGTTAAGACAATACTCAGGCACAAAGGGAGGGAGTGTGATCTGCTGGAGACATCTCTGCCCAAGCACTTAGGGAGGCAATTGCTTAGGTGTTGCTTGAGCCTCACCATTTCTGCTGGCTCTGCTGTGTTTATGCTTGTGCCGCAGAGAAGTGTGTAAAGCTGCGATGGATCCAAACCAGCCTGGTCAGCTGATGTTGTGGATGAGGGCTTGGGAAAAAAAAAGCCACTTTAAATGAATTCCTCCGTGACAGATGCAAGGTGGGTGGAAGCATCACCGGAAAGTGGTAGATATGTTTATTTGGCAAGAATTCATTCTAATAGTCCCAGGACACCCATGATATTTAATATCTAAACAGAAGAGTAACTGCCACATGTAATACCATCATCTTGATTCTGGGACATTACTTCTACCAGCTAAATTTACTACTTTTCCAGTCGCTGATCTGTCTGGGAATCCTTTTCAAATTCATGTGAATTTTATTAAATGTTGGGTAATATGTGACCCCATCAAGTGAAAGCAGTGTCCACTTGGGAGACTTTTGTTCTATTCAAACCTTTGTTGACAATGCAGCGAGCTCTGCTCTGGGCTGCCGGGGGGGCGGGCAGCCGGGGCCGACCGTGCTTTGATTGATTTGCACAATAGGAACGAAAATATTCCTGAAACCCTTGAGATCACTCAACTCTCCCTGCCAGACTTCCATGAAATATAACATGCAATCAATTTAGCTTACAGCCATATTCTCCCCTTTCGGCCCCCTCTTTCCTTTGGTGTGTCAGCGAAGATAAATGAAAGAAGCAATAAGGAGTACAAACAGCAGTAGCAACGAAAGCAGCAATTGCTTGTGTAGGGGGGACTCAGGGTGCCAGGCCAGAGCAGAACCCACAACAACTTGACCAAACACAGGAATGAATGAAAGGTCCTTTTGAAAGGGCAAAAGAAAGACCGCGTTGACCTCTTTGCAGAAAGAGGAAACTTCAAAGGGTTTACAACAGTTAAAAGACCCAGTTACACACAGCAAAAATGACTTGCATTGGATGCTAACACAGTGAAGCTAAACAACCTCACAGTAAGAGATATAGCAGAAGGTGGGGTAGAGGGAGCATATTTTCCGCTAGTCACTGGAAAAATGTCAAAAAGGCTAATTTTGTCAGTTTGGTGTTATGTATAAGGTTATCTTGAAAGCCATACATGTGAGGAGAACAGAAATTTAGTCAGAACTTCTAATAGGCTTTGGAAAAGTTGGACACATGTTTTCTTTTCATTTTTCTCATCTAGAAATGTTCCCATGCTATGCTTCTTTTGGAAACATTTAGCAGTTCCTTAGGTATGACAGAAAATGTGTTTGAGGAAGTTAGAACTAATGAAACAGGGTATTAACAGAGAAAGCTTCTGAATGATCTAAGTGTTGTATGATTTATGGAAACTGTATTGAAAGAGGGAAAAAAGTGCTAATTGCCTGAGATAGTTGCATTCTGCTGTTTTTCTTCGGCCGAGGTTCAGGATTTTTACTTGCCCAACACAGCTTGGAAGGTGTTTGATCCCACATTTAGTTTTAAGCAAGAAAGAGGGCTGCTGACTGCAGTGATATAGTTTGTGCTTGGGGTTAAGCAAGTGCATAAAACCTTTTGCTAGACAGCAGTCTTGTGGCGCTCTGGCTCTGAATTCCGAGGATTTGAGAGCAAGTAAGTCATAGCACTTCAATGAACAAAGACTTTCCTCTTTAATCTGCTCTAGTTGAGAAAGATAAGACCTCAAATGGAATCTACTTCAAGACTAGATTACACATTAAGATAAGCATAGTACGATAAAACGACCAACAGACACAGCTTCTGTAAGGGCAAATTGTGTTGCTCTATCTTTCAAGAATTCCTTGAAAAAAGTGCATAAAGTAAGAGATGAAATGTATCTTTTGAACATAATTCACGTGGAATTTCAAAAGACTTCTGACAGGACCCTTTGTGAGAAGTTTTGAAATAAAATAAAATAAAATAAAATAAATAGCAAGTCGTGTTGCCAGCCAAGAGGATGCTTGGAATTAATAGCAAATAGTTGGTTTCAAATTAAAAGAGCAATGAGAAAACATGTGGCTGCTGTTTATTATTTGAATTACTTTGAAAAAAAGAGTTTTAATGCAATTTGTTAACAAATTTTTCTGGATCAGTAACAACTGAAGAGGACCATTAGACACTCCCAGAAATACTTGGATTTGCCCACAGCATTCATTCTTCCATCCATCTATCAGCATTCTGGCAGCTGTAATGAAGAGTATTATATTAGAAAATATAATAAACTTCTTATTATTGTAATGGACTTTCATCTGACATGGTTCCCTGAGGAAACGGATATGAATCATTGTGAGTATTACAGCTTAATAAATATGCCTTTCCAAAATAAACTAACAAAGGGAAGGATTAGCGAAATACTTCACAGAAGTAGTATCTCACTGTAATAATGATTTAATAGAAAACTACCAGTGACACATTTCCAGTTGCACCACAGTTCAGTTTTGGATGCCTCAATGTAAATAGATATGCTGGGCAGAGACAGGCTCTGGAGAAGAATGACAAAACAAGTTCAAGTTACAGAAAGATTCACTTGAATGATTACTCCAACCCTGGGCATTTGACATATAAAGACAGGGTTAACAAAATGTACTTTCTTAAATTTAAGCTTTGGATTTTTGATTCAAAATTGTGGGTTACCAGGTGCGTGGTCAGCCTCTTTCAGCAGGAGAGATGAGAATCCATTTTCACAAGAGCCACTGACATTGTTCTTTGTAGTTACTTTCTGCAGGCTTTTTACAGAGGAGTCCATGTATTCCTTTATCCACAGCCCATGAGCTGAAAACGACTGGCTTGAGACTAAAATGTGATTTCAAACATAAAATAATGAATGTCAATGAGAAGAGTAGCCATCCATTTCTTTCTTCTTTCCCCCACTGTATAAACATTTCAAGACATTTGATTGAACTCAGATTCAAACATTCAGGACACCTAAATTATAGGAAATACTACTTTATCTATTTTTAATAGTAGTGCCAATCTGTGATTCATTGACACGTGTAACTAACTGCTAGAACATAGACATAACACTCCAAATTGAATATGGGTCCACTGTGGTTCTTGTGTGGAAAAAGATTTTGATTGATTCAGCTTTTCAAATCTACATAGAAACTTTTCAACTTTTTTTTTTTTTTAATGTCAAATAAAAAGGTATCTTCTCTAAATCTACAAACATTTAAAAATTATATCCTTAAATATTTTGCCAGGGATAGTAATTCCATATTATAATTTAGCAGAACTTTGTCCTATAGTCAGCAGTGTAAATACTCTGAAGAATTTATACACTAGTCTTTACTGGTATATAAGACCATATGTTTGGAATAAAATGTCTGTTTATAAATCACCATTTTTCCAGAGTGCAATTTATATAAAAGCTCAGAATGACTAAGACATTAATGCAATATTGTCTGTCGGGTTGGTTTCGTTTTTCTCTGAATATATCAAATCAATAAAGTGATGAATGAGCAAGGTAAGGATTTGTGAATGCCCTGTATTAAACTACTGTATTCATATTAAATATGGCATGAAAACAAGAAGCCACTGCCTTCTTTTCTGCCTTGGTGAGCTGTTATTTTTATACTTCTAGGTGGATAGGAATAAATGGTACATGTTTCAGCCTGTTGACTCAAAGTCACTGATTATTCTTGTGTGGATAACTGCAGTAGCATGAAGATTGATTATACTGGCTCATAGGCAGCAGCTGCCATTTACAAATGCCAGCTAGTGCTTCTCATGGGGATTTGTGATAGAATACAGAAATAAGCCAGAATTACTTCTATTAGGTGAATATATTCCTTTTTTTCTTATTTTGCAGTCACACTGTGTGTCCCCAAAGTAATCTTTTTCTAAACACTGGTGATTTCAAGTAAATTTGGCAGAGGTAGCTGATATTTGGAAGGCAGTCAGGTTCTTACAAGTAGCGTCAAAGTCAGTGATCAAGTAGAGGAGACAGAAAGAGGTTTTTCAAGTGTTCTGTCTAAGGGAGAGGCTGTCACATATATTTATTATACATCAAGGGATGTATACAACAAACAAATCTAAGTCCTCAAAAAAATCCAAGGTTTTGTAATTGTCAGATGCAAGATATGCTTTCTCTACACAACCCGGTATGTGTGCCAATTCATGTCATGTATCATCTTGGGATCACACAGCTGTGGCAGCTTGCCGTTTAAGAGACAAGCCCTAAACAAATGTCTCTGTATTCATACAGATGCCGTTCACTTGATTTAAAATTAACAGAGTAATAATAACTTGGCATTTCATTTAATAAGGTGAGGTCATGGTGGAACCATCACCCAAGTATCTCTGTTTAGCTTTTAACCTGGTGTGGGTTTTTTAACAGTGTAGGTATATGTTTGTATATTGATCTATGACTGTGTATATATGTGCATACATTTTATACAGTGTATATACTTTAACCAAGACTATCAGTTTGGGAACTTTCTTCAGCATGTTTCGTTTTAAACAGGACAAATTTCTGCCAGCTTTACAGTGAATATTATCAACTGGTGACTTACTCCATTGGTTTTATATCAGATTACTCATAGATTAAAAAGGTAATCAGCAGGAGGCATAAGTGCTGCCAAGTTTTTCAATTTTATCACCAAGTCTTGTGATATTTATTGTGCCTTAGCTGCTGAGATAGGAGAAGTTTGTGAGAATCTAACTTTCCATTAAAACTAGGAAATTTGAATGGAAACTTAGACATGCTAGCCTTTCAGGATGTGGATATAAATTGAAAATATTAAGAAAATAACCTCAGAGGGTCAAGATACGAGAAGTCAAATATAAATATTTTTCTTTCTTGAGACATTCTCATAATATGTCATAATTTTCCAGTGTCAGTGATGAATGAATAGGAGTGTCAAAATTTTTTCATCAACATTAAAAATGCTATGGGATGCCTTCAGCAAAGATGAAATATAGACATTTGGTTTTCTGCATAAAGAGATAGATCAGCATGATCAGTATGTGGGGCTGAAAAACAACAAAAATTACTATTATGGATTCAGCAGAATTATTGCCCTTCATCTATGGCAGTTGTCAGAACTATTAATCTTCTGCCTGAAATCAGATTGCTGTATCAATATCCTTAGCAAGTACAAGCATGTGTCTTTGCTCATTTGAGACAAGTTTTGGTGTATGGTTTTCCTGATGATGGTTTTACAAAACTTTGTGTTTCAGTGAAAAATAGAAAAAGACTGAAAAGCTAGAATGATCTAAAAAACAAAGATATACCTTGTGTGCAGCCCAGGGAATAGTAAAATAGCAAAACAGTGATGCAAAAAGAGATTCATAACTTTGAAAAGTTTCTGTTCTTTATTTGCGGGGAACATCTAATTAAGTTGTATAACAAATAGAATTACATCAGAGAGACTTTACTCCGTCAAGTGCAGTAGAAAAAAATTTTAAAAATAATGTCAATTTGGCTGTTTAATTGGTTAACATATCCTCATAATCCTATGCAAAGTGGTAGAGGTTTGCTAAACAATTCACTACTTTACTTTTATGATCTTGTTGTGTGTACTCTAATTTCTCTCAGTTAAGTTAAGAGGACACACTAAACTTTAAGAAATGGTGTAATAAATTGCAGCAATCTAGAAAACTTCAGGTCTGTGCCATCAGGAGTAATGGCCTAACAGAAATAACATGTATTTTAAGAAACATTATTAATCAAAATCACAGACAGAAAACCAAGTTTAATGTACTCAGCTGTAATTTTCCAGGAGTAACAGTTTTCCTCTGCTGTGAAGGGTATTCTGGATGAAGCTACCTGAAAGGACATTAGAGCCAAACCTTTAAACAGAAGGTAATCAACTAGTGAAAAAAAACACCAGAAACAGTCTGTCATTTCCCTCTCACTAGTTATTCTGTCTTTGGCTCACCCCCAAAATAAGCCATGTTTCCTGAGATATAGCTCTCCCTGGCTCCTGATGCCGGCTCTCTCTCTCTCCCCCATGGATATTCTCCCCAGCGAGACTATCGCATGGATATTCTCTTTTGCATTTATTATAGCATTCACATCTCTAGCTGTAAAAGATTAAATTAAAAGACTATTTGACCTGCCTTTTGTGGTCAGTGCCACTCTAGCAAGCAATACATCACTGGAGGAATGTCAACTTCATGACCCATTACTCAAATGAGGCGCCAACTAGGAAGAATGAGTTGAGAGATCCAAAAGTTTTAAATTTATTGTCATGATACATCTAAAAATAATAAAAACACCCCTCCTATACTATGGGGAGTGGGAGGCAGAGGAACGAGAGTGTAGAAAGTCTCTCAGATCAATCAAAACTTTAAATAATGTGACTCTGGCAGGCAGGGTTTCTTTTCACGTGAGACAGCTAATTTTGCTCATTTGATTTTTCTCCCTGTGAAAAAGGCAAAATGTTTTTTGTCCTCCCTCAGTACAGCCTTTAGATTAGCTTTTGGGCAGACTTACAGCATCAGATTGGATTTGGATGGATGAAGATATACCAATCACTCCACCTTTGTGTGATGAATTTTTAGGAAAAGGCTTTTCATCCAGAGGGTGTTTGGGCACTGGAATAGGTTCCTCAGGGAAGTAGTCACTGCCTGCCTGAGTTCAAGAAGCATTTGGTCAATGCTTTCAGGCACATGATATGATTCTTGGGTCTGACTTGTCCAGGGTCAGGAGCTGGACTTCAATGATCCTTGTGGGTCCCTTACAACTCAGGATATTCTATGATTCTATGATTTTATATCCTGAAGCAAGGAGCACCAGTTTGTGACTCAGCTCCTAGCCCGCTGCAGTTTTTCAGGGGAGATTGTTTAAGCTGGTTCTCACTTCAGAGGAAGCGGAACAGCAGTAGCTCCAGAAGTTTAGTTTGACTGTCCTACTCCAGAGGGTAGCCATTATTCCTGCTTCTGTACTCTTTCCAGCCTCAGGTTTTCCTCATGTCTTTCCTGCAGCTTCACTCTCTCTTGCCCTGTGGTCCTTCTCCATTCCTCTTTCATCCTTTTTCCATTTGGCTTTTCCATAAAGATTTCCCTTTTTTCCCTCCTTTTTAAATTGTGGGTCCTACTGACTCATCTCTTCTGGGCTACCTTTCCAGGCATGCGTATCCTTGAAACAAATCTGGGAAAAGAAAGAAATAAATTCTTCATGAACATGGACTCTGCTGGGAGTTTAACCCTGCTGCCCCTACTCAGTCTGATACATCTTAGTCTGATACTCTTGCAGAATGGGTTTTTTAAAGGATTTCTGTAGCCAACAGTGAGTGAAATGAGTATTAACAAAGCCCCAAGACTGACATGTGCTTCAGGTTGCTACTAGAAAGCATACAGCGAGGAGGAAGGACTAATATCTCTAAGCCAGGGCACAGCATTTCAGGCTTTAATGTAGAACTTGAAGCATCTGGTTTCTGATGAAGGAAGGCTGAAATGTAACATTTGATGTAGTCAGAAGTAAATCTGCTTGTGCTACTGCTCTTTTAGAGGGCCTGATGAAAAAAGTACAACCACAGGAGACTCAAAATTAAGGCATTAAAAGGATGAGCAAAGGACAAGACTTTAGCCTGGTTTCTGATGCATATGACATGCTATGGAGCGCTCTAGTATGGAAGAAATTCCAGAGACCCTCAAGAAATGAAGGAATTTTTGAAAAACATTAAAGAGTTCAGAGCTGCTCTGTGTTACAGTATTCTCTTTTAAGTATGTATAGTTTCACAGCTTCTGCATTGCTAGGGGTTTTTTTTTCATAAACTTTGTATTTGATCTTATATAACAATATATTATCTCACGTTGATACAGGATAGTATAACTTCACAAGGCATTTATGAATTTGTTGATCAGACTTTTGAGAAACCCCAGCCCTGTGGAATGAAGAAACACACTGCCTGTTCCAAGTTCTGCCATAAATTGTACCCGTATGACTCTGACGCTGCCTGCAGCAATTTTGATAGGATTTTAAGGATAGGAGAGAATTGAACTCAGACCGTTGATATAAATATCTCCTTGTACATGTGTAAAGGTTCCTACCTTTTCTTTCTCATCAATTTTTCTATGGCTCTTACTTGGATCAGACTCCTGCTGCAGCCATTGCTGGGTTATTTTCCCGAGCTGCCAAGGACCCAATTGTGCTCATTTGGGATTTGTCTGCATGGAGTTTCCTGTAAGATTGAGGCTTTTGCTGCCTGGAAAAAAGAGAGTCCAATTCATTATGTGTGAATGGCACCTAGGAAAATGAAGCTTTAACTGTAAGAGTATTATTCTACTAGTAATAATTATAATAGTAATGATAATATTATTGCTATTACATTTTCCTATTACATTACGGTACTAAAATACGTGACTGTATTTTTTATTATTACAATAATTTACATATTTTCACTGCATTGAAACCAATTCATACACACACACACATATATATATATTTATATGAAGAGGGAAAACTTTTTGAAATCTAGTTTCATGGCTGTTGAAAATGGCTCATTTTCCAGGCTCTGGCTTTTTGGAGGGATAATCCCCAGCACAGTAGTAAGCCAAGACACTGTAGGCTGGAAACAAAAGTATGTGATTCAAAAGAAAGGCTCTCATTCATGGCAGAATTACTGCAGCAGCTCACACTTCTGTGCTGGGACAAAGCAATCTCCAGAAGGATGTGATCTTGGCTGAGGTGAAACAGTTTGAGTCCAGTTCTCCACCAGGTTTGGTTTGTGGTGTCTCATGGGCTGACAGGAAGGTCAGTCCCTACGCAATAGCTCGCCCTTCCCTGAGGAGCTGTGAAAAGCTGTGCAGTGCTCACTCCTCCGGCCACAGCCACGGACGAAACAAGCTATTCACACACAGGCTCTCTAACACCAGGTCCCAAAGCAGCTGCTGGCTTGCCCTGCTATTTTAGCACCTTGAATCCATTTTTTTAACAGTACTCTGTAACAGGTATGAAGTGTATCTAAGCATTGCAATTTATAATGCTACAGAACGGGGCAAAAAAAAATCTTAAAAATGACAGCACAGCAGTGGAATACTTAGCTTAAACCTTGGCAAAATAATTATCTCTGTGCACTATACATCGTGTGATTTATAGTATGGCTTCATGAGAGACCAAATGAAACCCTGGGGTGAATTTTACTCAAAAAGAGCAACAGTAAGATTAATGAACTGGAATTTTTCACCTATACCATTCCACTGGACAGAGAGGTCACTTTTGATGCTAGGAGTCCCACCTATATATTGATATTTTAATCCACTGG
The DNA here is from genome assembly GCA_035584735.1 of Pseudotriccus pelzelni. Taxonomy (NCBI): domain Eukaryota; kingdom Metazoa; phylum Chordata; class Aves; order Passeriformes; family Tyrannidae; genus Pseudotriccus; species Pseudotriccus pelzelni. The sequence goes on from JAWMRA010000113.1 coordinate 23,693,375, forward strand.
TTCTTACATATTTTGCATAATTAAATTTGCATATTTATACACAATTATTATGATGATTTATTACATTGCCCCCCAGACATGCCAGATGCTTTAGGTACAGTTCCACATACAGATAGTTCTCTGTTTCAAAGAGTTTAGTAGCTGGAAATGGAAGCTTGGAAATATCTACACTCAGGTATGGCTTTCCTCACTTTATGTGCAAAAGCATTTGCAGGGTTGGGCCCTGTAAAAGCAGCTGGAGTATGGGTACAGCAGTCCTGAAAATCATGACTCTCAGACTTACTTGAAGGCCATTTTTTTTACTATTTTGGAATCAGAAATCAATAGATTTAACAGTCTTCAAATCTAGCTTGGCTTGGAGATTATTCAGGGATGTAAATTTCTGGGGAGAGAACTCTGGAAATATCTTAATTTTTCTCTCCAAAAACCATATCAAAATGCAGTGGTACAAAGCCCTTGTGAAAGAAATTGCTTTGGCAGGAGTATGCTGGAATATGGCCATAGATGTTTCTGCAAAGAGCCTTCTCTATGGAGGTTATGGCAGGACTCAGGAGGAATTTACAAGAAATTCCCATTCGTGCTTCGATTGATACATCTGGGGCACAGTGGGGGATATCCAGCCCTAAGCATAGTGGAACTAAGGTAATTATGGGGGTGGTCACTTTCTCTTTATCTTCCTCAGAGTGTGAACTGTCTCCAGAAAACGCAGTACAGAACTACGTGGAGTATTTCACACTGAAACACTGTTTGTCCCCCACCCCTAGAGCCAAAGCAGAGCCACGTGCCACCCGCAGAGCCCGCCTGTCCCTCCATCGCCCGTCGCTGGGTCAGTTCTTTCCACGAATGCTACTAGACCAAAGCTGGTGCTCTTGTACACCATAATTTGTCTTTGAAAGTACTTTTTGGCCAAGCCTAATGGATTTTTGAGTGGGAGGGCACAGTGGGTCCCCCGGGTGGTGGTGGCAGCTGGTGATTGCAGGGGCTGGCTGGAGCCCTGGGGCCCTGCTGGCACCCCTGTTCCACTCTGTTCGCCCTCACTGGGCCTTTCTGAATGTTCCTTTTTCCCCCCACACTAACCCAAATAAACAGAAGTATCCATAATGATGATGAATGCCCACCAAAGGCTAAAATAATGTGCAAGTTTCTAATTTGTTTTTAAATATAGTGATTTTATTTGTGAGGTTTTTTGTGCGAGCCTCTCAAACACCATTAAACTCATACTCAAATATTTACAATGTGTTTATACTTACCGTGTTCACCTCTGAACAAATTGTTTGACCTTATTTGCAAATGTGTTACAAGAACTCCCAATGACAGATGATCTTTCATAGGAAATCACAACACGCAAGTGAAATTGAAGCTATGCTGCTGCCCCGTGCAGTATATCAAAGTGCTCTGATCTCCCCAAAACATAAATTTGTGGTGCAGCCACCCTGGCAGACCCTGGGTGGGGATGAAGGAGGGTCCTCCTTTAACCTCTGGTGCACAGACGTGCACTTCAGGGGTCAGTTTACACCATGCAAGATGAGGGCATTTGACGTGTAAAACCTGCAGGGCTGATGCTACCCAGTCACTCAAATCACATAATTAATGTGCTTCTGGGTTCCAATAATAAACAATTCTGATGCCTACTCACTATAGCCAAACTTCCCCAGCTAAATAAACAGCTTTTTGCTAAAAAATGTCTCTTATCCAAAATGAAGTTTTCCATTGATCAACCAATCCTGCTACGAGCTTATGTTTTTATGGTTGGCAGGGAGACAGCAACTGGTCTAGTTTCCTACTGATTATGAAAGATTGAAATGATTTATTAAAGAATTTTTTATATTTCTGTACTTATAAATTTTATGCTGACATTTGCTCATGTTATCTCCAGACACAGTAGTCATACTTAAACTATGTCATTTTAGCTAACTAAATATTATTCTATTTATAGAACTAATGGATGGTATGGAAAACATGAAATAATTATTGAAAGAAAATTAGGATAATTCAAATTATGTATTTTTATATCTGAATCGCTAAAAATCATAAAAGAGCAAGAGGAGGCATATCATTGTGTGTCTTACCCCATTGAGGAACTGAAAAGATCATTTCAAAGCATTTCTTATTTGCCAATAAAATGGTTTTGGTCAGACTCTTCTTTTGTTTCTCAACAGCTCCTAATAAGAGGGATGCTTTACAGTGGAAGCATTTTTTTCTGCAGGTGACACTGTGGGCAACTTACAAGTTGAGGAAAATGGTGAGGAGCTCCTTTTGACCCCATGATCTAACCCAGTCCTTCCATTCACAGATTTTATGCTGAACTGTTTTCATGGGTATCACTGAAGCTGCTGTAAGTCAGCAATCCTGATTTACAATATCTGTGTCCAGTAAAACAATCAGGGCAATTACAGTTCCTTGAACAGGAGCCTAAGTAATGTCTGTTCCCAGTTTAGACACAGTCTAGACATCATTCTTCAGCCATCCTAAAACCTTTCTGGAAGGACGATATTTCATAGTCATGTAATCATCGGCTCTTTGTTGACATGACCAATATGAAAGTCAATTGGTGTCAGCTGTAGTGGTGATTTTGTGATGGGAACATCTACCCATTTTTTTCCGAATGAGACTTAGTCTTGGCCACTGTTAATTGGGCAAGGATGAAAGCTCCAGATCCTGTTACAAGTCCTTTGAGTAAACTAGTTACTCATAATTTTTTCACATAGTTTATCTCCTTTGATTTGTAAAATTGCTTCCAGTTGATGCTTTGGGTCCAGGTGCCTTTTGAGTAATAAAAATCTTTTGCAGCAAGCCTGACAAATCCAAATGTTCCTTTCTACCTATATTCTGATAGTTTAGGTGATGCTGTATCCTCCTCAGCCCTTCATGGTCCTTGAATTTTTCATGTCTGTTAATTAATCACTCTGACACACAGAGTTCTGCCACACCAAAAAATGTTGTAAATATTCTATATATAGTTCTCAAATAGGACTAGCAACTAGGGATTTCTGCTTTGTTCTTTTATCGCACATATGTTTTACTTTGATGTAAACATTGTTTCAAAAACAGTAAAAAGAGCTTTTTCATGTTATGCATAGATTATTCCATAAACATATGCATCCTGTCAGACACAGTAATAATTAGAAATAGCTGTAGTCTCATTGCTGACTCCATAGTATTTCAAATTTCTTAGTTTTTTAAAAAGCAAAAGCCAGATGCACATCTTTGATTCTGGATAGAAACTGCCTTATTTCAACTAATTTCCCTGTCACTAGGACTCATTTAGTGCTCATAAGTAATAAATAAATAACAAACCAAATAAACTCACTACATTTTTAAAATTTTACATTAACATTTCGCATAGAAAATTTAGCTGGCTAAAGGAATTGAAGTTGGTTAAATCTGAAAATGTCCCTTGTAAAAATTAAGGTGAAATTCAGAAATGTTTTTACAACATGACTGATCTTTTTGTTTGTTGTTCCTGAATATCCTTTTATTATTCAGACAAACTGATGACATGTATAAACCTCTGTTGTATCATAAAATTTTAGTCAAAGAACATTTTAAAATAAAAAAAAATTGAATTAAAAAGCTTTCAGAGGGATGGTGCATTTAAATGAGTCTTACACCCCACACAGAGAGCTCTGTGGATAATAAGGTTGGAGTGCTCTGTTCAACACTGGCATATTTATTTTTAATGAAACGTCTCTGGGTACAGGCTGTACTAGATGGTCTCTTGATAATAAAGGCAAAATTTAAAGGTGTTATTTGCTCTTACACCTGTTATGCACTGAACATAGCTACTAAGTATAGCAATAGCAGTAAGGGACAAATAAAACTGTGGGGTTTATTTAAACCTATCACAGGTAGCAGCAGATTAATTTTCATCATGTTTAATGGATCGGACTCAAAACTCAGTGAACTCAAGTAAAACATCCACAGTGCATTCAGGATGGATCAGGCATTTTTATACTGTGTGGTGTTAAAGTTCAGTGCAGCTGCAAGGAAATCATCTTGGCCACCCTCAAGACCTTTGCAAAATGCTGTAGTTCCAAGCTGCACTTGTCTCTTACAGCTCCCCAGCTCAGGGCCATGCCACGTGCTGTGGGGAAGTGTTTTGTCTTACCGCTAAGCCAGGCAGAGTCTCCTGGCTTTAAACTGGATGGTTTCACCTAGAGGTACTGCAGCTGCTCAGGGTAAGAGGGCCTGAGTGTCAATGGGCAATTGTGCTTGCCAGCTTTGCATCTTTCACTTTCAGCCCCTCCTTTTTTTCCCTTACCTCTTTTATAAACAAACTTCTCAGGAAAATTCTGCTTTGCAAGGGGCTGAGCCAAGTGACATGCTTAGTGAACTGTGCTACCCTGGATAATTAAGAAGAGCTAAACTCCGGGTTTATTACAACAGCTTTAGCTACAGAGCTATTATTGACACTGTGGAAGTATCAACAAAATAATTGCCCAGCGATCATACTTCAACTTTAATTTCTGAAATGCATTAAGTGAACTACTTCTAATGCTAATGTCTCTGAAGATTAATTAAGAGGGTTGGAGAGGAAATTTTTTTAAAAATACAGTTCAAGAAGTAACTTTTTCTACCAGATGTTTCTAATGTAGTTCTAGGAAACCAAGTGTCACATCATCTAAAAATTAGATTTGGCTCAGTGGGAATTTCCTGTACAATTTTGTTTTCTCCAAAATTATACCAGTTAGTAAAGAACAGAAAAAAAATAGCTTTTCTTTGATGATGTCACTGCTACAGTTTTCAAAAACATTTAGATGGATGGCAGATAATCTGAGTTTTATGAATTTCACAGTGTGATTTTGACTTCACTGTATTTGAGATAATATCATATCCATCACAAAGAGCCTGACAGAGATGCTTTCCCTTCAATACTGCCCTTACAAACAGGATCTGATCTACTTCCTCTTCTCCCCTCTGAGGCTAAGGAAATTCTTTCTGTTCACTCTTCTAGCCTCCAAGAGTATGTAAAAAAAGTATTTTTGCTATCAGGTATGCACTGATGTTCCTCTGAATCAGCATTTTGTGCTAGAAAAATTAAATTAAATACTGTTAAAATGAATAATGCTCCCAGGATTCCTTCTGCTGCTTAGCCCTCCAGTGCAAGTGGTGCCAAGCCTGAAAAGTAAACTAGTGTTTTCCCAGCTTGTTAAGCTGAGTCTTGAGACCTTCTGCATTTGAGGCAGTGGGGTACTGTGTACTCCACCGCTACAAGCTCTTGTGGTTTTATGGCCAGATGGAGATGGGATTTAAATACCAACAGTCAGCAAGACCTCAAAATTTAACTAAGTATCTTAATAGATAAGTGGATAAATCCCTGATTACATGCTGCCAATGGCTCATTGTTCATTGTTCAGAAATAAATGCCCCCAGCAGTCTTTCAGCAGTAATATCAGCAATACTTATCAGAAACAGACTGATGCCTTTGTACAAATGGTGCTGATAAAGAACTCGAAGAGCAGAGCAGTGAACAATTCAAACAAAAGATGTCCATGGCTTATCTTTTAGGACATTTTCCATGGCTTCAGAGTATTTGACAGTGGAGCTGATGGGAATATATACTTTCCATGACAATAGTTAAGTATGTCGCTTGCACTTTTCAGTGTCTCTGATGGAGCAGAGCATGCTCAGTCTCCTGCCTGCTGACACAGGCTGGGGCAACGCTAGCACATGGGATAAACCACCACTTCAGCTACCCTGACCTCAGAGTGACAGGTGACTTAAGGTCCTTAGGATGGTTGTTTTCCGTAGCTGCAACTACTGGTCTCCAGATAAATCTAAATTTTTTTTTTTTTTTTTTTTTGCCAATAGTCACCACAGTTCTCATACCCCAAAACAGAAGCTATAGCAGAAACCCCAGTCACCATTGGTCACTATTCTATTTTCTAAACCATTGTCTTACTTCATTGGCACCATTTTGTGGGTTTACCGTAAGGAAATACTATATTTTATTTTAATCCTCATTTTTATGTGATGGGCCTCACATTATATCCATCCATATCCCTGCCCTGCATGAACAGTTTGTAAAGACGGACTTGGGACCCCAGCCTACATTGTTGATACCATAAAATAATTTTGCCTCATATTCTTTGTTTATAAAAAAAATATTGAGGTCACAGGGAATGACTCTAATTTCATTTACTCTACCTGAAAACAGTGGAACTTTTCCCTTTCCTATCAAAACTTATTCTGGTTCTTTCTTCTGCCTTTATTGCCTTCTTTCCCATCCTCCTTTTCTTTTTCTTACAACAGGCTCTTTGTTGTGCTCATTAACACTGTACCTGAACCTGTGATGGCTTGCTTTTTCTGCCTTCAAAATAATTAAAACAAATTTACTGTTAATACTGTCTGAATTAAAGTTTGCACCTACTCCAGAAGGAGTTTTGAACTGCAGTAAAGCAGTTTCATAAGAGCAAAGGCAGCAGAATGCGAAGCCAAGAAGCATTTTGTAAGATAGCCTGGATTGACAAAATAATGATCCTTTGCTCTTAGTTGTAGTTCTTCATAACAAAACACAGAAGAAAATACTGCAGCACAAGGAACAGCCTTCCAGAGTTCATTGCATGCACTCCTATGAAAGACCTTCTTGTCAAATCTAAGAGCTGACACAGAACTCCTATCTAAGCCACACCTAATATATAGATTCCTCTCATTACTGTACTGTGGAATAAACAAACTCAGATAAAGCAATATCCAGAGGAATTCAGTAGACACACAAACAAGTTAAGAAATTGGGATGATTTACATTTTATGTTAAACTGAGAGAGTCAAGTGGCCTGAGGAAAGCTCCAGCAGAGATTGCATGTGAAGCAGGATAGAGCTTCATCGGACCTCTCTATTGGCTGACCATGTAGCACAGCTTTGTTGGAGCTGTTGTCCTTGCATTCTCGTGTGACTGGTGAACAAAGCAATCTTACATCCTGGCTTATGAGAACAGCATTATTAGTCAGCAACTGTATGTTACTTCCTTGGACAATAATAAGCATTTAAATATGTCCTACCTGTGCTGGGAATCCCAGAACTGGATGCAATACTCCAGGTGGGGTCCCACAAGAGTGGAGTAGAGGGGCAGAATCACCTCCCTGCTGGCAGCACTCCTTTTCACACAACTCAGAATGCAGTTGGCCGCCTGGGCTGCAAGTCATGGCTCATGTCCAGCCTCTCATCCACCTGCAGCCCCAAGTCCTTCTTGACAGAACTTCTCTCAGTCTGTTCATCCCTAGCCTGTGTTGATACCAGGAGTTGCCCCAAGCCAGGTGCATCACCTTGCACTTGGCTTTGTTGAACTCCGTGAGTCCTTCTGGATGGCATCCTGTCCTTCAAGCTTGTCAACTGCACCGTACAAAAATGGGGAACTTCATTGCTGCCAGTGACTATTTGGACTACGACTTCTATCTCCTGGTTTACTTTACATATTATGTTGTCAACAGAATTAGCCATCTTTTACAGTTTGACCAGGAATTTAAAGTGCCGTTAGTAGATATGGAAGTATATGGAGGGTACCTCTGGTCAGGCTTCCAGGTATGGTTCTCGCTTACTGAAAAGAATGAGCTGTGGAAACTTCATCCCTTTTGCTTTTTCAGGTGGGTATTAACTTTTCCAAGCAGCTGTCTGCAATATGTGTGGCCCCATATCTCATGAGAGGCATTTTTGATACCCTCTGAGGTTAAGGTTTCAAAAAATGTTATTGAAAAAATGTCCCTACTTAGAATATTTTTTCTTTGAATAGTTATAAAAAGGGAAACCCATGTCCTGAGTTTGAAATCCACGTTACTTTCCATGTGGCTCACACATGTGTAACATAGGCATGTTTTTATGAATTGTTTGTATATTCCTTAGCCAGACTCCTGTGTTTAAACAAATGTGGAAACAACACAATACAGCTGTATAAGGAATTTTTTTTCATAAGTAGGATCTATAGATTTTTAAAGCTACACTTTCAGCAATAAAGAAATTGTCCATATTACTGGAATGTACTTCATATCTTGATAAAATCTTTCATTGTTTTGGTCTGGAAAGAAAAGACCTACGAACTTTATAATGATGCCAACTTAGCATTGCAAGAGCAAGTAATAGTCAAGGCTGAAGGTGCTATTCATTACTAAGACATCAAAACAGGCCTGTCTATTTGGCAAGAACATTAGTTCTGATGTTGTTTCCAAAATTATTAACATCTTATTAAATGAACTGTTTCAGAATTTAGGATAGTTGAACACTAAAAAAAAAAGTCTGAAAAGTGAAATACAAAATAAATGACCTTTATTGGCAGTTCACTTCAAACATTTTTTCTATCCCTTCCCTTTTCTTTTAGACCATGAAAGGAATAGCTTTGGATGGTTGCAATAGCATATGAGAAAATAGCCTCCTTTCCTGTACTGGATGATTTAAAATATTACTTCCTGAATTACTGTACTCTGAATCATCCAAGAAGTAAAGACCTAAAAACTGAGCACATAACCACTTGCCAAAATAAAGTGCTGAATTTGGACAGAGTGAATTTCAGGTGTCAGATGGTCTACAAGATAAATTGTCTGCTGTCTGCTCCACTGCTAATTTGATGAAAAGATGAGTCAAGTGCAAATTCTGTATTGGCAATACAAAGAAAATTAGCTTCCTTTTACTGGCATATCATTCAGTCTTATAGCTGTCTCTCAGACACAGTGTAAAATGGTGTTCTGCTCCCAATTTGACTGCTTGGAAATGAATAATTTCTAGCCCTCTCAAGGAGGTGCCACACAATAACTTCCCAACAACACTGTCTCTGCCTGTACTGATGACTCTTATGTTCTTCTCTGCTTAATTAATGTCTGAAGCAAGACACCCGACATGTTCATCACCAGGTTTGGTATATAAGACAAAATTTCTTATTCTCTTCTCATCTCAATTTCCCATTGAGAAGATATTACTGGACTTGTCCTCCTATAGGGTCCTTCATGAAAACTAATAAGGAAGCATCTTGCACAGGCAGTATTTTTTTTTTCAATGAGGTTTTAAAAATCTGATTAGTCAGACTTCAAAAAAAAGTAGAAATATTTTTCCATGGAGTATGAAGTCAACCCAAAGTATAAATGCTCACAGAAGCCCAGTTAATGAGTTTCTATTGCTAAAATAATTAACACTTATTCTATTTGATTGGTTATTAAACATACTTTTATTAAAACTATTGGTTAATGAAGATGATCATATACTGTCTACAGAAAAGAGATGACTCTTCTCACAAAATTACTTACAAAATAAGAAATAAAGTAAATGAAGCCAAAATTAGAGTTTGTATTCACTTTCCACAAACTGAGCTTAAGCAACGGTAAGCATTTGTGTCCAAAGTATAGTTACACAATTCACTTCCAGGGAAAGCTGACTTTTCTGAACACTTCTGACTTAGCATAGCACGGGGATTCGTGAAAGCTTTTATGTAGTCTAACATACACTCTCTTTTGCGTAAGGAAGAGCAGTGTTTAAGTAGATATGCTCCATGCTGATGTGCTGTTTTAACCCTCAGCATTTCTAATGGGAGCTAATGTGTACCAGGGCAAACAGATCCACAAAGGCTAGACATTGACAAACTGTTTGCTCAAAGTTTAAACTGCCAAACTCAGTCTTTCAGAAGGAATTGAGTCTGATGTTTTTCACCATGTAGCACACCCTAGATTTCACCGCAATTATCACTGACAGTTTTAGGAACTGTGCAATTAACTGAAGACATGAATTGGGTGAATCTCATCCAATTGTGTGGAATCCTAATCTCTATTAAAATTATTCTAGAAAAAATAGTAAAACTGATTTAGTGGGGGATTTTTAGCCTTGTGTATGAAAAATGGATTTCTCCATTCCATAGCTGTATTATGAAAAAAAAAGGAATGATAGGAAAAAGAAATGGAGAAAACTTTAAGACATCCTACAATTTTAACATGTAGAAGTCTTGTCAGTGTTACTTAACTCCCTTTTTAAGTTCTACTTAAAAAATTTAGGTCAGTTTAAATAGATTTTAAAAAATTAAAATAATTAAAAAAACTCCAAAGTGTGTGATTTTAGAAATGCCCTAATTAAATATTTTGACTTTGGTGGATAATTTTGGGGGTTTGGATTTCGTGCTGGTTTTTTTATCCCCTCCAGCTGATATATTGCCAAAGCTAATTGAGTTTTTATATTCCTTAGCCTGCATTTTTAGTCTGTGTTTTTATGTGTCTTTACGTCATATAATTTCATTTTTGTCCAGTGTTATGCAGAGATGGAAAAATGTAATATACTAACAGAGGCTAAAAAGTATATTGACACTGGTACCAAATGTGAATAAAGGAGAGAACTCCCCACTTTTTTCCCAATGAAATGAGTTTTCTTATTTCTTCAGAAGAACCCAGGCATGAGGAAGAAGAAATTTTACCTCCCTGACAGAAATATCTTCTAATATAGCTTAATTTTGCTTATCTAAAACTTTTAGCAAGGACTTATACTGCTAAAAAAAAAATACTGCTAGAAGGAGAAACATCGCTCCATTATTCACTGTTTTCCCTTTTCATTTGTACTAAGAAAAGCTAAATTTGAAAGCTCTGAGAGCTGGAAAAATAAAGGCCTCTGTACATCTTCACCTACAGCAAGTCCACTGATGAGACAACAGTAAACTCAGTAAATGTAGAGATCCAGCTTACAGGGGTCTTGTATTGCTGAAGCAGTCAAAGCAGCCGGAGTTAATCATTTGCTCTGGCCTGAGGTCTATATAAACACCAGTAGAAGTGTCTCATATAGTTCTGAGGCTGGGACTGATTCAAAGAAAATTTAGTAAGAGACATCTTGTTTGATCGCCAGTGGGATGTGCAAAGTCAATATTTGTAATAGTAATTAGTTCTGGAACTGAGACAAGTGACTTGATACACATGTTATGGCATTGTCCTTTAGGTCTTTCCTTTTGGAAGTAAATAGTTATGTTAATCTAATCTTGCACAAAGTGTCTTTCTCTCAGTTCTAAATTTCTTTTATAAGGGAATTTGTCTAATTTACCAGCTGTTCAGAGGACAGCTTCTTCCTAACAAGTATTTCTGCAGAAGACAATCTAAACTAATAAAGACTGGTTGTTAAAATTTAGTAGTAAGATTAAAAAAACCATAACTTTGCTGCAGACTAACATTGAAGAATGCATTTTGTCAATCAGAACCAAAGACATTTAAAATAAATGTTAGCTGCACATGTTAGGAGGCCAGCTCCTTCCCTTTGGAAGCTTATTCTGAGACTTCGGCTTGGAGACTGCAAAACCAGATGGAGAGAGTATCATCATTTAGCCTGACCTCCAGCATAACTTAGACACAGGGCTTTCGTAAGCTATTTCTCATTCCAAAAGAGCATTTGATTTAGAAAACATTCAAGTTCTGGTTTAAAATGGCCTATGATGGGAATTCACCATAACCTTATTAAGCTGTCCTAGTGGCTAATCAGTCACTGCACAGAATTTGTCTAGCTCCAGTGCTCAGAGAGTTAAGCTTCTTATAATTTGATCTTTCTCAGCTCTGAAGAATTACAACATTGGTGTTGCCAAGCAAGTCACCCTTTTATATTCTCTTTGACACAGGAATCTGTCGAGTTCCCGAGTGTTTCAGTGTAAGGCAAAAATTTCAATCCTTTGTTTCATTTTCCAAGTATTTTCTGCATTCTTCATGGCTCCTCTCTACTTAGTACAGAGCTGGGCACCAGTTCGCAAAGTAAATGAATGGCAACTTTCCTTGTCCTGTTTATTAATATCACATTTCTTCATCTGCAATAAATGAACTCTTTTAGCTGTAGCACAGAATTAGGGACACCTCCAGACCCCAAGTATTTCCAGAGCTACAACTTGCCAGATGTAGTCTGCTGTTTTGGCAGCATTCACTTTGCATAGCTGGGTGTCCTGCACTTGGCCTTGCTGGAACTCAGATTTATAGCCATGCCTTTTTCACAGAGCAGTCCAGGTGACTCTGTATCTGTGACCTGGTTTCCTAAATATTTGCTTTCTGTGTTATCTTCAACTTTCTCATGAAATAAGCAGACAGGGACATGGCTGTTCAAGTTTATTTCAGATCTGCAGAGCTAGAATGGATTTTCTGTTTCTCATTTCTCTTTGGAGACCTATTCAGTTGTCAGAAGGCTGTATCAATTTATCAGAGTGGTCATTTCTTATCAAAATGTCATTGGGCATTAATGTAAAATGTCTTTCATAAATCATGCTAAAAGTACACCGCTACTACTTTCAGACAAATTTGTTGCTTCTTGCCTCTATCTTTAGCAGAGGATCTTAGGCTTTTCCTTTAACTAGTTGACACTAATGAAATAATTTCCCTTTCCTTCTTTTCTATACTGTACAATGCCAGTTATTCAGACCTACTTCTGCTGTGTTTCATTCACAACATTTAAACATTTGCATAGTACTAGCTTTGTCCATTTCCAAGTAATTTCTGGAAAGTTTTGCAATTTCATGAAAATCTAATGTGCTGAAAAGAGATCACTTACCTTTTCTGGTTTTAGTCATGTAGGGGGTTGCAGTGATAAAAAATATTGAACCTTTTGTAACTGCTATTTATCATGTTTCTTGTTTATTCATATAAGGAAGATTATTTTGCTTTCATTGAATGGTAACAGTTGTATCAAACATTAAGACAACACTCTCCAAATGTAATATTATTGAACATCTAGTTTTGGGCCAATAGTTTGTTTTACTAACTTTATCTGTCCCTTTATTTAATAAAATCCCCCTACATTACTGATGATTATACCTCAAAAAACCATTTTATTTTTGGATCAATTCCACCTTTCAAATTAAAATATTGCCTCTGTGGTTTCTAAGATGGAGATAATGAAGTGTTTAATTGTATCTTAAGTGCATGGGTTCAAAATTATTTACCAGACATACATACTCTCTCTTTCTCTGGAAAAAAACCCACAAATAAGTCTCAAATGCTGCCATGAGCTCTATCCCAGGCCTTCCACTGGAAGAGGCAGCACAAATCTCATGCCCATTGATTTGGCCAGAAATTCATAGATCTTTGTTTTGCTCTCTGTTTCCACAGCTGTCCAAATAGAGAACCCCAGTAAAGACATTCCTGATGTGGCAATCCAGCTGGTATTTAGTGTCAGAAGATTTCTCTTTGGATGCTTGAGAGCATCCTTGGTAAGATGAGAGCCACATGGGTTTGTCAGCCTGTCGTCTCTACTGTAACTTGTATGATGGGCATGAGGTCTGTAGTGAACCCAGAGCTGCAGCCGTGGAAGAAATCCAGATGTGTGGAACTTCTGGAAGCTGGGACTGTAGTGCCCAGGAGCCACTGAGTCTGTCTGAGGTCTGTGGAGTGTTCAGCCCAAGAAGCAGAATTCCTCCCATTCTGTAAGAGCTGTGATTGTATAAACATACAGCATGTCCTGGACATGTTATTCAAGAGGTAAATACTCTTTTATGGCTTATTTATACTGTCATGCTTTCACTTTGGGCTGGTGATGATTTGGGTCAGAGTTCTGTGTGATAGCAGCAATAAGAAACTTGGATGGTGGTTGAGAAATAGGATAGCCCATCTATTTCTCTAGATGCCTTTACTTTCAGATATTTAATAATAACTTTAGTCCTCAGCAGGCATTCAGATTGGTTATCAACCTACAATGAAACCAAGAAAAATAGAAATAAGAAAATAAGAAAAATGAACAATTCAATAAGCTGTAGATAAAACTCACATCTAGACTTCTTTCCAAATTGATTCCATATGGTGAGTCAGATCCTGCTTTCCATTTCATGAATAAAAATCTGGAGTCATTCAGCTAATTTCACTGGGGTAACTGCATTGAAGAAAGGCAGCAGAATTTGGCCCAAGGAGTAGAGATACAGCTTTATCCTATTGCTGTTGATGTTCTTGCAGTGCACCAATATGCTTCCAAATATTCGGTTCTGTCACCACATGTTGAAAGTTCTAAACCCCTTATTTTGCACTTGTCAGGTTAGCAATATTTGGAAGGCTAGAACATGGAGTCAAGGTGCTTCAGGAACTCGCTGTTTTCCTGGATAAATAGTAACAGTATCTGTAATGAGCTGAGGATAAATGCCATTTGGAAAGTAAGTGGGGGAGCCATTTGATAGTAATCAGGAAAACCAAGAAGAAACTCTAAATCTGGATTTTTCTCTATGCACGAGAAGAAGTTAAATAACTTCCTCCTCTGCTTCCAAAGCCCAGCAGCTGCATTAAAAAACCCGAATCGCATGCTTTTAATAGAAATCTCAGCATGGTTAAAAAAATTACTGAATGTTCATCAACTGAATGTGCTAGGGTTCAGACAGGGAGCTGAGTTATAGCAACTTAATAAGATATTGCCTGACAGCAGAACTGCAGTAACTTTTGGTTACTGGCCATATCTGTCTCAAGTCTGTCCCAGTTTTAAACTGATGTAATGTAGACTAAAAGTCAGAGAGCTTCAGTCTTGGTCTTTCTTCCTCAAACTCCATCAGTTGTGAAGCAACAAGGCTATACTTCAGCTGATCAGTGGTAACACCATAGATATCTCTGTCCCTTCCAGTGGCCAAAAAATGGCAGCTTTCTAAATTTGATAGTACATCCAAACTAACTGCTGATTGCTGAACTACGACTCATTTCCTTGCAGAGCTGGAATTAACTACCGATGCCCCTTGCATACTCCTCATGAGTCAGATCCTGTGAGTTTTTGTTCACATAATTCATGCAACTATTTACACTGAAGATGGGAGAAGTACTTGAGAGGAGAAGCCATGTACATGCAGCAGCCAAATGAACCAATACAGTTTCTTTGCCAGCAAACCCTAACACATGTGATGCTGTGTCTGTCAGGAGCAGTTCCACACCAACAGTTGGAGGGGCTCCAAATGGTTGCTGGAAGAAAGAAGATAATTCTGAGTAGAGACTGTAGAATGGTGGAATGGCTCATCAGAAACATGTCAGAAGCTGATGGTAAGTTTTTTTCTCTCTGACAGAAAAAAGAAAGCAAGCTGGAAATCAAAAAGCAATCTGAAAAGGTAGCAGGAAGTGTCCTACCCTGGGGTTGAATGACAGCTGCTAGTCCCTTTCAATGAATGTTTTATTTCTTCAGCTTCTCCTTCTCATCCTGCCTCTTAGCTGAGGTTGCTCTTTGTTGTCCAGAGATCAAAGGGCGTACGATGTACAGACACCAATTTTAACCAAAAGAACTTTAGAGAGTGTCTTTCTTCTTGCTCTTAAGTTTAACTAGCTCTAAAATGAAAAGTTTGTGTTCTCCTAAAATAGCTCATACTGAAATTGATGAAACTGAATTTGCAGTATCTCCTTAGACACAACTCCAGATGCCATTAAAAAAGACCAGATGTCAAGTATTTTCTGTTATATTCTAAAACAAGGGGCAATAAAAGTTTCTATTTGACTTGTCTCATTTTAACTTAATGGTGAATCACTGTGCAGATATGCCCACATATTTTAGAGATATAATCATGACACAGGAGGTATGGATGCTCTACAGCATCATGATAACATCAGCATGTCCAAGACAGTGTTGAGGGAAATGATCTCCAGATTCTCTATCTTCATTGTTCTGATCACAGATGAAGACTTGGCTTGACAGATACACAGGACTGAATTTTCCCACAGTTTCCACCAGAAGAGAATGGGAACTGTGTGGAGTGGGGGTGGAGGACATGAGGAATGGGGGGAAGAACCACTCTTGCTGAATATTTTATGTCATAGATTTGATTTTGACAGGGCTAAGAAGTTCATTTATATGCCCATTTTTATTACAAATAAAATTACTAAAAAGGAGAGGTTTGTGCTTCTACCTTATGCAAGAATGAGCTTCAGGTTTGCCTCTCGCTTACCTGTTGACATAGCTCCAACCTCTATGAAGCACTAAAGAAAGTTTTTCATATAAAACATATGAATCCTTGGAGAAGGTTGTTGCCACACTTTAAGACAAATACTTGCTTTGGACCAAAGCCCAAATGAATTGACTGTGAGATTCTGTCAGATGGTGCAAATATGGTTCATCAGGGTGATGCTGGGATACATGTCTCATTTTGCAAGTTTTCCAGAACTTGCCAATAATATTTTGTTTCCATTAAAAAGCTGTTTGTGAAGTAAAATCACACAGGACCAGATTTGATAACTTTCCATGAATGTGTTGAAAACATCTATCTGGCCTGTCACCCTATGGTGTGTGATCTAGATTCTGCTTTCAAAGGGAGAGTTCCTTGATTTGCAGCTGCTACCAGGTATGTGCCAGATAAATTTTAGGTGGAACTTAACTGATACTGCATATTTCTGAAGCAGATCAAACAGAAATCAGAGAACCTGCCAGTTTTGTAGGAAGGAATAAATGACATTTTCTGTCTAATTTTTTTTTTTGTGGAGTTTGGTCTTTTCAGAGGTTTACTGAAGCTTGCTTTGTAGCACTGCTAAGAAAGTTGGTGTTTCAGATTTCCTGGGTTTCATGAAAACCTTTGTTTTGGCTTTGGTTTGAATGAGTTCATACTCAGGAATTCTGCACTGAGGGTTAGGGTTCAAACCCCAAATCTCAAAGCAATTCTGTGCTAAAATGATTGAGCTTTAGGCTGTTTATTTGTTGGAACCAGGGGACTTCCACCCAAACTATATCCTCAATGAGGGCTCAATTGAAACCTAATCTTAGTTTTGCGAAAAAGCAGCTCAATTTTCTAGCTAGGTGTATAAATGAACAGCAGAGGCCTATTTGAACACTTCTCACTCACAGATAATTTTATCTCATAACACAACACCAAGGTATGAAAACATTTTCCCTGACTCATGCAGAGCTTGAAATGCTGGTCTGACAATAGATCAAGAGTAAGTTTATACATGTGGACATGCATGGACAGAAACTTGCCCACGCACTGACCTGACCAACTAATGTAAGTTTGGATTTAAAAGCCATAAAGTTGAATTTTTACAATGCCTGAATAGACAGGTGTTATTCAAATAAAAAGTTATGGTAACATATCTGTAGGAATTTTACCCAGGATCTGGTTTGTGCCCCAGCATCTCAAAGGAGGTTTTTGTCTGCCTTCTATTATTGTGTGGTGCCTCATGGAAAACAAATGGTCAGTCTGGGAGTCAAACCAAGGCTTGTTGTCCTGAGTTGCTGCCGTCCGACATTACATCCACACCGCCATCCTGTCCTCCACTTCCTTCTCTCTGCTGCTCTGCTGTAGAAACTAGAAGTCTGAAACCTGAAACTCCTGGGCCAGCCATTTTTGCACAGCTCTCTTGCTTCACAATCTATCCATTTGGGGAAGGAATGAAAGCCTCCTTCTCAAAACATTTCAAACTTTCACTTATCTTCACTTAGAATAACTTGCCTGACCGGAGCGGGAGTCCTAATTTGTCCTTTTGCCAGAACACTTTGTAAGCAGTCAGCCTCTTATCTTTTGTGTGAGGGGGGAGAAAAAAAATGACCTTACTGCGCTAGCAGGTCATGTCATAGGTCATCCTTTCATTCTCCTCACAATCAACTACATTTGCAATCAAAGAGACAGCACATTTTCCACTAGCAAAACGCTCCTTTCAAAAGCAATTGGAATGCTCAGTGTGTGCCACGCTTGTCCCGAGTCCATGAATTTTTAGGGGGAGAAAAGAATTATGTAAATGGAAAGATACAGTGAATTTTAATCTCCTCATTTCACAGAGGGATATAATACTATATTGCACAAGAAGATGCTTTTTCCTATCAAACCTTCAGTGATTTCCTCCTTTTTTTTTATTTTATTTCATTTCAGAATTGTCAGAGCCATCATGAAGAGCAGGGGTCAAGTTTGTTTGCTTTTTGTCTTGTAATTTAAGCATTCCGTCCTGTCAGGGTTCACTTTCCACTGACCTCTGAATTCATCTAAAATTGCCCAAAAGAACCCAAGTGCATACAAGTGTGGGAACTCATCTGTTTGTCATCTCCACCCAGAGCAGACCTGCAGCATGATTTGCCATTGAGTCTGGGTAGAAAGGGTGAGTGTGTCTGTGCTGGCAGCGAAAGCTCACAGGCTCTCCGAACTGTATAAAGTTTTGGTTGTTAGGCTCAATATTGACAGTGAATCTGAAAGCAGCCATTTTTATGACCCAGAGTTCCTTAGAAGAAGAGAGGCTTTTGGTGCCTTCGGTTTTATATGTTTGAGTGGAGACAACATGCAGCTGTTTTCTGTAGAGCCAAGAGAATTGCTAAGCACATTTGAAAATGTTAGGATGTGCTTTTGTGTTAGAAAATACACCTGCATTACCTGACACTGAGAATAAAGCAAGACCAGAAACAAAATAAAGTTGTGTGTCTAATTATTTTCTTGTGGAATTTTCTTTAAGCTTTTTCAAAATGTGATTTTTTTTTTTATTATTTTTTTTAACTAGGTAAAGGCTTACATGTTTTTATTCCTGTGGTCTGTGAAGCTGGATGATATGGCTCTGTTTCTCTTGTATCTTTTCAGCTAGCATGAATAGAAAAACTGTACTTTTTCCTTTTCTTTATTATCATTTATTAATGAACTGACTCTGTATTTAGAACATTTGGGTCTGTTTTAGTCTGTTCTTAAGCCTGCATATATGGTGAATTTATTAATGGAAAAATGGTAGAAGTAAACTAAGTAGTAAAATCCTCATATGTTAAACAGCTGTTTTAAATATGAATATAGTGTATATGTAGCATATAAAACCTTCAAAAGGAACTCCATGGAATGCTGGAATTCAGTTTTACTCCATTTAGTTTACAGTGTAGCTTTGCAGATATTATACAGAAGTTTTGAGGGAAACTGGGTAAGTACTGGATTTAGGGCAAATCATTTGCAACAAAATATTTATTTGATTAACTTAGTTCCTATTTATACATGAATTACTTGCAAACAAATTTATATTTTATAAAATAACTGTTATTCAAGTACAGCTAGTTCTATTGAATGACTCACATTGACTCCAATGAGCTTTGAACCAGGGAGTCATCCAAACTCTCACTGAAGGCAATAGGAGATAGACTGGCTCCTCAGTGAGTATACCTCAACCTCTGTAATTTTTAATAAGCTATTTGGTTACTGTTTAGCCTCATGTTTTTCAAATATTTTCAATTTCTGTTTGTCTAGCTTTCATCTTGTTGAAGTATGGCACTCTGCATATAAGCCTGTGGACAATTTCTTCTTGCTTTCTTTGTTACCCCTCACAGACTCACAGGGCAGGTAGTTTGTGGACTTCTATGGCTCTGCAGATTGCAATATATTAAAGAAAACAAATCCAAACCTTTTGTCATAAAGCAATCCACTATTCATGAGAAATGAGTTATCACTCAGTTATACAGACTTCATGAATCCTCTCCAAATATTTCTTTGAAAACACCCTTAGTCCAAATACTGGTGCAAATGCATATCCACAATGCAGTAAAAAAATGTTTTCTTTATGGGAAAGAAAGAAAGAAAGACAGTAATTTTCATGACTTTCACATGAGTGTTCTGTACAGTTCTGCACACCAATCAGTCTCATAAAGCTCTGCCATATGCCGGTTGGTATTTCCTCATTTCCTTATTTTTTATGTATTGTTTTGTATGCTTGACAAACAAGCAATCAACTGAACAAAAAAATAGCCTTTGACCCTATTTCCAGACTGACAGCTAGTAGTTTTGTATTTATTTAGACAGATCCTATAGGGAACAATCCTCCCTGGTGCTCATTACTCGGTGGACTGACATTTGCACCCACTTTGGAAAGCTTTAAGATCACTGATCCATGCTAAACCAGTACATTCCAGCAAACTCTTGTGCCAAGGGGCATTAGTTCTAACACATATCACCTTTCAGGGCAGGAAAGAAATGAAACATTATCATCTAACATCAGTACATCTTCTTTGCCTTTGGCTGTTTTTACAATAAGCAGATTCAATTAACTTCTTAATTTCCTTGCCAAATTTTTCGATTTCTCAAAAAAAGAAATCAGAAGTCCAGTGAGAGTCCATCTTTTTGCGATGTATTCAGCTTCTTAACTTGTTTAGTTGAAATTGTAGCCACCATACACCTAACGGTGATTTGCAAAAAGGGGAAAGGGAACTGCTTTACTTCTAGAAAAGACCTGATTTATTAATTTATTCAGTAGTTTTTTCTTTGTTGGTTATCTAAGAAAAAGTGAATAATATCCAGATTGATCTGAGAGCGTTTTTCTGGAAAATTTATTTGCTCTCACTTGAATTGCTTTTCAGTTTCCAGATTCAAAGGGGCATGGAATATTTTTTTTGGCATTTATGTTGAAAAAATACTGACAAAACCAAAACCATCAAATTACCAAACAGGATAGCTAAAATTAAATTCTCCCCATGGACTGGCTTACACTACTTTAGTTATTTATGTCTCTGATTCCAGTTCCACACATAAATATTCAGGTAATTTCAGTCACTACATGATAATGAAAGTCTGAAACAATAACTGAAAAAAAAGAAGTTGGAAGCAGAATGATAAAGGGAGTTCTTTTTTTGCACATTATTAAAAAATACTAAAATACAACTACTCCCTAATTTGTACCTCTGCATCACTTCTTAATTACAAACTTCATTTAACTGCACTACAAGCTGCTTCCTAATATAACTTACATTTGATGTGACACAAACTTCTTCATTTGATTGACATTTAGCAGGAATGGTACACTACAAAATAAGATTATTTTACAGTTATTTATGTGATTTCTTCCATTAGATTTTTTAATTATAAAAGTTTTTCTTGTAAAAGTTGTTTACCTTTATTGGAAATTGTCCTGAAGCTGAAGACTAACCTTAATTTACACTGTTGTTTCTTAGATTCATTATTTTCTCCTGTCTTTATCATTGTGAGACTGGTTTTTCTTGCTGACTTGTTTACATTTGAAGATTATTGTTTCTCTTCAATTATCTCTTTCTATGGGTTTACCTCTTAGAAATCCAGTGCCTAAAACTTGGAGTGGAACTTCACTTACAGTTTTGGCATCACAGGTCAGAGAAAAAGGATTGTTACTTATTTCCAATAGAAGTGTTTATACAACCCAACATGATTTTTCCATTTTGCTTTTTTTCCCTCTGTTTGTGCGTTGGTTGGGGTTTTTTTTAATTGTTTTTAAAATTCCAACTGCATATCCAGTTTGTAAACTACTATTATCTCCAAAACCTCTTCTGAAGAAGTGATCGTTACCTCTTCTGAGTTTGTGTAAATGGTTATGCATGTTTAGAGCTCTGCCACTGTATTAAATCACATCCTGCTACTGTGTTTTCAAGACCATTTGACCACTTTCTCTCTCTTTCTGAAGACTAGTTATCTTCTTCAATGTGCCTGAAGGCCCTCAAATCTTCCCCATTGCTTGAAAATGGAAGAAGCAATTTTATTAATGAAAATATTAAACTGGCCTGGGAGAGGTGCCTAGGAAATGCCACTTTATGCAGCCTTGTACTTTGATAATGAGCCATTGCTTATTTCTTTTTAAGATTTTTTTTTTCCAGCAAATTCTATACAATAGCTTTGAATCCCATAGGCATCTGTCTTGGATAAATTATTGTTTTGCTTCTCTAATTACCTAATTGTAATGTCATCTGGGATGATATAAAAAACTTTTTCAAGTATCACGATGTGACATGACAAGAGAGGACAGCTTTAAACTGAGAGAGAGTAGGTTTAGAGTAGATATTAGGAAGAAATTCTTCTCTGTGAGGGTGGTGAGACACTGGAACAGGTTGCCCAGAGAAGCTGTGGCTGTCCCATCCCTAGAAGAGTTCAAGGCCAGGTTGGGTGGGGCTTTGACCAGCCTGCTCTATTGGAAGGTGTCCCTGCCCATGGCAGGGAGGTTAGAACTAGATCTTTGAGGTCCCTTCCAACCCAAACTGTTCCCTGATTTAACAATTTTCTGAAGAAGAATATAGCATTTTGTGCTGCTTTTCTTGCCTTACTGGAGTGGGAAATAAAGACTGTTTGATATGAATTGTTCTTGACTAACTCATGTTGGCAGCTACATATAAAGCTAAGCCTTTTAGCAGTTTTATGGGAAATGATATTTTGCACACAGAGGAACTATTATCTCCTATGAGTGTTCCTGAAACTCCCATTAATTGCAGTAACAATCACACTGTTAAAGTTGCCAGATCTCAGGATTTTATTGTGAGTCTCACAAGTAAATCCTTCTTTCCTGTACTCAAATGACTATCTGTGAAGGCCGGATTTCTTTTATGTAAGGTTGCATTTCTAGCTTTACAAGTGGACAAGGACTTGATAATGTGACCTCAAATGGATTTTGAAGGCAGGAGACAAATAGTAATAAGTCAATGATGACTGAGTGTTTTTAAAATCTCATGATTTGGGGAGACCTGAAATCTTTCTAAGCATGAGATTTGGGATGGCTGTAATGACATACATCAGTTCAAAAGGCAGTGTTACAGAAAGCTATATCCTCCTTTCTTAGCATTCTGCATAGAGAAGATACTGAGAAAGTAGTGAACATGAACAATTGCAGCAAAGCCATTATACCAAAGTGCAGTTCTTTAAAAATTCTAGAGCTGCTAGCAAGGTAGAGCCAATAATCACTTTTCTGCCACGTCCACTCTGACTGACTTCTGTAGTTCATTCTGGCCTGTTTCTGATGTAAATTACATAAAAATAGGATATGAACGTAAGAGGCTTCAGAAGAGGAAAAAACATCTCCTTTTCTGTCTGCACAAGCTAGGCTGCTGCTTTGTTAGCAACTTGCCTGTAATTGCACTTAATTTTTGTGTGTCATCAGTTTTAGTCAAGGGAACACAGGACCTCAGAATACAACCAGGATCTTGAAACACCTCATATCCCAGTTAAACAGGTAAATAAATGTTAGATTTTGCAAAAATGTTCAATGCACAGCAATTCTGAACTACCGAAAGCCTGACGGGTATTTGGGAACCTAAATGGGAACTCAGCACTCCAGAAAACCTGGCTGTAAATTAGTTTTTCTTGTGGTTTGTGGGAGTCCTTTGCACAGCAGCAGGGGAGGGAAAGATATGTTGAAAGGGAGAGAAATGTGGCTGCAGAGCCATGGAAATTGGAAGGGGAAGGAGTGAGAGGCAAGAAGGGAGGAAGAGGAGCACCTGAAATAAGCTTCTGACACTGTGGATTTCAAACACCCATTGACCTTACATCCCCCCTTTGCTATCTATTCTTGCACATTGTCTGGGAGCAGCTTTATGAAAGTTAGAAATGCATTTACATAAGCTATAGCCCAAAGTGGAGACAAGCTTTGTCCTGCTCCAGCCAGCCCAGGGAGCACCGCAGGGAAGGAGGTGGGGAAGGGGGATGCCTTTCAGTTTGCTGTTTAGAGCTGCCTCCCTGTGGGTTTCAAGGCTCAGATGATTGAAATTCAGCTACAAAACTGAATTTTGATTTGAAAATACCAAAGTTAAAACATGGCCAAGCTTGTAGACACCTCCATACTGTAGAAGAGGTTGTGTATGCACCTACTTATGTACCTGGCCACAGGTATAAATAAGATGTTAAGTGCGTAAACATGGGCAGAAACTGCTATGACATAGATCTTGCCATTCCTCCACACCACAAAGATCCTGAACTACACGCCTCCACTTGAGAGTTTCTTTTTTTAGTAACCCCAAGCATGATAATACCAGAGTGCTACAGGTAGTCAGAGAAAGGTTCATAAAGGTCTTTGTGAAACTTTTGTTCTTAGTTTCCTGTTTATATAGTGGTGTACCTTGTGCACACTTGTTCTGTGGGGTCTTTTAATTTTTTTAGCCCTCATAGAATATTAACCAAAAAGGCTCTTGAGGTGCTCAAACTGTGGATTAATTGCCTCTCTGGAAACATATCCACAGCCCAGGATCTTCGACAGGGAACACTGTCTCTTGCAGCTTTTCTCAACTGGGTTATGAAGAAATGTGCAGCTACCTTACTAGAACACGCATTAAGATGTATTTGCTGATGGTTTAGTTCAGATTTTTAAACCATGTTTGATTTTGATGGGGACTTAGATATTAGTTTGAAGGTGTGTTAGGAGCCTGGCAAGTAGAAATAATGGCTTGACAGAGTGGATTTAGTAACACTACACTGCTGTGAATTTTCATGTAAGAAGGCTGCATTGCTGTTATGTAGAATGGTGACACCATAAACCAGAAGGCTAGAGTCCTGACTAGTTGATGCTTTGTAGATGTTGAAATAAATTTTATTCTGTTTTATCTGTCCTGTTTGGGGTTTAATTGTCCGATATTTCTGTGCAGATGTGTAAGGAGGATAGTAATGTACTGAAGGAAACTCCACTCAGATAATAGGTTTGAATTTTTTGAAACAATCCAGTTTAATTCCTCCACACCATTAAGAATAAGCTGTCTGAGTGAGCTGGAGGCCCTTTGGGTAAAATAAGCTGGTACGGGCCATGATGTTGCTGGAAATGGGAGAGAAAAGAGGGATGGGAAATGCTGGACTCCAGCATTTCATTTGGTATCTAGAGAGAACCAGAGTGCCTTGGCTTTTATAGAAATTTGGGGAAGGAGGGAAGGTGAATTAGTAATCTAGAATGCACTAGAGCAGTAGATTTGAGTGTCCTCCTCATAGAGTGAATCCAAATTACAGTAATAACCAGATCTCTTTTTTCCAAGCATCAGCAAAGTAGAGACCATGAGATCTCTGCCCTATAAACTTTAGATTTATCTGTATTAGGTTTATCCATAGTCTAGTTATATTCCTAGGTAGCCTATATTATTTTACATTGCCAAAAGAAACTTTAAAATGTCCTTAGAGTATGGCATAATGATGCTTTTTATGTCTTTCTTCATTGGTCCCTGTGCGTGAAGTTTTATTGTATTTTGTTTAGTAATATATGGGAGATATAAAGAGGCAAGAGACACTGCAGATCTCAGTGGTTCATTAGTCCTGCACTTCATCGTGCTTTAAAACTTCTTCTCCAGACCCCAAAATAGCCTTCTCCTGTATCATGTATATTAAGTGTGAATCCACAGAGGGAACTTTTAAATGTTGCTGCTCCAGAACTAAAGATTCCTCTATCTCTCCTCTGATATAATTTATTATTCTGGTAGAACTTCCTTGTGTAAATGCCTAGTTCTGAATACAGCCTCTTTTATCCAGAAAGCAGTGCATGTATGTAAGTAACTTTGGCTCAGCTGTAAGGGCATAGTTAATGAAATTGTTTCAGAAATAGAGATATGCACTGTTTCCTATTGTAAAGACACATCTCCCTTGTTAGTAGGTACAGAAGACTGTTATCAAAAATCCCAGGACATTTTCAGAAAATCCTTACTGAACTAGTCTAGACAGACATTTGCTCCTGAGATAATACAGCTGAAATGTCATCAAAAAAGGAATCTTAGTAAGCAATCCCCAAAAAGTGAAAAAAAAGTTGCTGAGGGCTTAGTGCCATTCCTCTCAGAGGGAGGCCTTCCTTCTCCTGGTGGAAAGAGGCCAGATACTGAGCTGGAAAGAAAAGAATATGAAATAATATTTTTCCTAGCATGGTTCCAGTACCTGGATTATGATCTGATGTCTTGGATGGAAGTTAATACAGTTTTTTGACTGGACTGACTTTTTTGATAGCTTGGATGGGACTTAATCCAGATTTTTTAACTTGACTGATTTTTTTTTTTAAATAGCAAAAGTAAAGCGATTTCTTTGCCAGCAGGGGAAAAATTTTCAGGCTGTCAAATTAAGCTGCTCCTCACACCTAGTTTTCATTTGAGACTACACTACCAATTTAATCTTGATGAGATGGGCCCATAAATCTCAGCGGAAGGAATTATATGACCTATTCATTTTCCTTTTGCCCCAGTCATCGGCATCCTCTGCTATACTCTTCTAGCAGTAGAAACTTGTGAACCATTGTAGCAACAAAGTACTGTGGTCATTCAAAATCTTACCCTGGCTGAGGGTTGAGGGTACCAGAGCCTGAGTTACCCTTGGAAGTGTGACTTAATCAGCTCTCGCTCCCTCTGAGGTTAAAATGATGAGGCACTGACAGGCTGCAAACAGGCCGCTGTGGCTTCTGATGTTGCCTACCCTCTTGTGGTGTTGAAAAGCCGGGCTGCTATGACACCTCCCAGGGGAACACTGCTCTGCTGGGTGAAAACTGACCCAGAAACCTCACCCTCATCCTTCCAAGCCAGCCAGTAGCCCCTTGGTGTCTCTTCAGTCAGTGGCATCTCTTCACGGACCTGCTTACAGACGTGAAAAATATTCTCACTGGCTTAAGGGCAGCTGATCAGGGGAGCAGATGTGGCCATGAAAGGCAAAAAAGAGCTTTGTGTGAACAGTGGTCCAATAAGCGGAGGTTGCTCGTGTCAATTGCAGCTGCAGGACTGACCCCTGGAGCATTAAAATGGAGCCTGGAGGATCCTCTGCTCTTTGCTTATAGGACCTGCAATTCTAACAGAATTATCAAGTAACAGGCTGAACACAGAAGTTCATGACACTGTCAAAATATGAACATTTGGAGCGGGTTTTATCCACCTGAAGAAGTTTTATATCTCTCGTTTGGGTTAGAGCAATCACCTTATTATTCTCCAAGGTGCTGCACATTTTATATCTGAGCAGCAGACCTGAATTCATCGGAAGCCCAGGTAGGCTTCCGTCTTGTTTTCCAGAGCTGTGAAGTTCAGTGCTCGTGAGCTCTGGGCTAACCTTTACTTCCTCAGGAGTCATTTACCAGTTCCTTGTTGCTGTGTGACTTTCACTAAACTATATAACTAGTATGAGTCCACTGTTTTATCTTTCAGCACAGAGGAACAGTTACTGCTGGACTCAGGAGACATTTATCAAAGACATGACTGCTGATTTACTACAAAGGGCTGCTGAATTCCTCTAGGAACTGTCGTTTGACCTGTTGCTATAAATTTAGCAGTGTAGAATTGGCAACCTCTAGCAGCTTTTTGTAAGTAAGTTCTGCAAAAAGAAGCCTGACCTCAAAGGACCTAAATATTTTAAAGTAAGAAGTCGTGCGGTTGTTTGGGTGTTAGGCTAAAATGCAGGATTATAAAATTTAATCAATTGCATATATACTAAGATATATTAATTGTATTTTTCCATTAAAATTAATCTAGAATTATAAATTTTTTAGACATTTTGTAATTTAGTGATGGGGTTTGATACCTAAGGTGCCAAATGCACAATCACATGTTGCATGGCTCAACATCAGAACATCCTTTTTATCTGAATAATGAAGAAAAAGTGCATTCAGATGCCTGATTTTCATTTTGTTCAGTGTGCTTATGTTCCAGACTAGGACCAGTATTAAAGACACAGCTGTATTCTGGAGAATAGTTGAAGTCCATTCGAAACAGGGCTGGATTCTACCTTGCTGTTTTACCACACAAAGAATCTGGATACAGGAGACAAAGCTCTAGATCAGTGGTACTGAGCGGGTGCAAACGCCAGCATTTGCATACACGTGGATGAATACAGAGCACACCTGGAAATTCATGGTCAGGCAGGTGTCTGAACCTGCTAAGTGAAGGCATGTCTTTTCAGTACACTAGAAATGCCAGTGGGAAATATCAGGCATTGTGACACAACCTGGTGCAAGTATCAGTGTTCAAAGCCATTTGAACATTGTATAGGTAGTGATTTATGACCAAGAAAAGCAGATGTAGGTCAATTCTTCTTCACCCTGCCTCCTCCCTGCCCCACCATCCCATGGAGTATTGAAGAAGGTGTTTCTGCAGTTATGTTGATGTTCTTGCATGGACCTTTGATGGTCTGTATAGCCTCACTGCTGGGCAGGAAGCATTGAAATAAATTCTCATTTTATAATTCATATCGTGAGCAGGAGAGACGGTTCAGCTTTTGTACATGGGGCAACTAGCCAGGCAGGGCAGACTGATGACTCAGAGGATTGAAGATGAAGCATCTAGAGACAAAGGAAAGTCAAAAACACAGAAAAAGATAGTAGCTTTGGGAGAAAAAGAGAGAAAAATAAATCATTAGGGAGTGAAATGTGAGGAATATTAGTGGAAAGGGAAACTATGAGAAGAACGAAGCACCAAAAAGATTGATAAAAGGTGCAGCAAATAAAGAGTAAGTGAAAAAAGAGGAATTTGAGAAAAAAGACCCACAAACAACCCACCCCAGAATATTTCACATCTGCTCATTGGGTTCAAATGACATTTCCTGCTTAAATTCATTATACATGTGTGAATACACAGGTTCCCCAGGTGACTTTGAAAATTTCAGCCAGGAAATTCAGCCAGCCAGAAACAGTACCTCAGACAGGAAGTGTTACCTCTAGAAAAGCCAGTTCAGGAGCTGAATCACATCAACTGGCCAATTTTATTTTATTTTTTAATGGAAAAAAAATTATGTTAGGAAAAGAAAAATGGCTGCTCCTTGTCTAATAGGGGCATTTCAGACTGTGTACGTGCTCTAATATTTTCCGCTGGAGGAATACAGAGCCTTTCCTCATTTCCCATCGCCTTCTGGGACTTGCATTCTGTTCTGAACGCTGCTTCTTCTCTTGGCATCTCCTCTGGTTGCTTTCCTTTTTCTTCTCTGTCTCTATTGCACAGGGAAAGGAAGTCACTGGGTGCTGGGAAGGAGCCTGTTGCCTGCCCTTTTCTTGGGGACATCACTCAGAGAACTGAGGAGGTTGTTTCCACACTGCATGAGTTTGCCATCAGCTGCGACCTGTACTCCCTCAGATTTCTGCGATCTTTGCAGTGAGATGAGTAGATGTGACTGAGCCTCTTTTACTCCATTGCTTCTGTAAAGCTATCAGGTTTGAATTACAATCAGGTGCAGTGTCTGGCACTGTGTTTACACCCTTTTGAAGGGGTCACGATTAGCTGCGGCCCTGGAAGAACAGGAAAGGGAGCTCCTGCAGACAGATCTGCTCACTGCACCAGCCTTCTGCATTTTTTAATCATGCTTACCTTTAGATTTATAAGATGCTAAGGCAGAGCAGTTTTTCAGCTGCTATTTATCATAACCCCGGCTTCCCTTGAAAATATAATTCCCATCTAATTTAAGGTAATACTCTGGTTTGTGAATTTTCCCACCTACACTTTTACTTCTTCTGCTCTATGCACGTAAATGAGGGGTAGGAGAGGCGATGGTCTGCAAATTCACCAAAAAGAACTACCAACAAAGTTCATCAGCTGGAGCTTTAAAGGAGACTTATTTAACACACATGGCTAAAATTAAATGTGCACTAGTTGATGGTTGAAATCCCACTATATTTTCTGGAGGTTCTCTTCATTCCTGCTTTGCTGGCTTTCACATTGTAATTGAATCCCCAAATCCAGAATTTGGCACTGTCCCTACACAGTAAGTAGAAACCTGGTTCTTTTTGTTTTCTTAGTACGTATTATTTATAATAACAATAAGTCTCCTGAGCTGATGGTGGAAGTCAAATGACAGATCCTTCACCCATTATGCCAAGTTATTTATCAATTATCTTGCTGACTATTCCAGATGAAACCAGTGTTTTTACTGGAAAGAATCTGGGCTGTGCCTGAAGAAATATTTTAGTGAAATGAGCATTAGGAAAGCTTTGGAATATTAAGCCAAAAATAGAATTTTTTGCTTAAATATTCTCCTTAGCCTGTTGCACACATAGGGTACTATTAAGCTGTTATTTCCAAGACCAACCTATTTTCAGACTTTCAGCATCTGTAAAAAAATTTATAATGATAAAGAGTGAATTCATATTTTCAGGCTTTTAAAAAGCCCATTGTATAAGTCACCAGCTCTTACAATAGGCATCTGTCTGAAAAATATTCCTCAAACTTTCACATGAAGTGGTGCTGTGTTCATTAAACACCCTGCTATTGTAGTGCCCTCTGGTCAAAGATGAAATGCTCCTGAAGAGCCTTCCAAAGGAGATCTGTGAAATCACATATATTTCTGTTCAGGGGAGAGCCTACCTGGATGCTCATGAGCCGCAACAGGCACAGTGTTTATTGATGGCTACATCAAGAGCTGAGTAAATTTATTTCTCATGAGTAAATTTTTCAGATGAGATGAAAGATGGGAAGGGAATTTTCTTCTAGGAGATAACTCTCACTACATATCCACATGCATTTTACAGAACTAGGCTAAGGTATTGTTGGGTACGTTAGGACTGCAGATGCCTTTTGTGTTTTCTTTCCTTTTTAGGACATAGTAGAGCTGTATAATTAAACGGAGATTATTGGCAACATTATTTAGCAGTCATTATGGTCATTAGGGTTCTGCTTGGGCAAGAAGATAAGTCTTCTTCCTCTCTCACACTTGATGCTTCTATCAACAGCTTAGAAAAGTGGTTCACAATGAATTGCTACTTAAGTAGTCCTATCTTCCTCTGCAATCTCCCTCCTGTTGTTTTTCCCTGCGGGCTGGCTCAGAGGGTCAGTACACTGGGCTTGCCTGATGTAATGCAGGCGTCCCGATAGCTTTTGGCACTTTGCAACTGCTGCTGTAGGGAAAAAAAACCCCAACAAAAAAAAAACAACAAAAAAAAAAAAAAAAGAAAAGGGAAAAAAGAAGGGCTCTTGGGGATGGAGTTACTGCTGATCCAAATAGTGATGCCTTTCCTGTACTTTGTTCTATGAACCACAGGCTATGGCTCTCTGGGCTACTTGAACACATCAGTGCTCTCCTTCCTCCGCAGCAAGTGCTCAACACCGTGACATGGCACAAAACTCTGTGTTGCTCCATGAAGAAGGAGTTATGACACCTAACTACTTCCAGGGCTCTGTGGCTCTCTGGTGGCAGCTCTAACACAGGAATTTGAAGGCTGGATTCCCTCCACACCACACAGTGGAAGTGGACATATAGTCTAGTGTAATTACATAGCAGTTAATAATTCTGCAAGTGTGTGTGTGCGTGCGTGTGTGTGTGTGTGTGTGTGTGTAGGCTAGGGGTGGCCAGAAGAGGAAACATCTGTTTTCTGGGAAATTCCAGGTTGTCAACATTTCATTTTGTTTGTGCTGGAATGAAACATCAACATTTCCGAATACCTGTCAAAACAAGACAGCCTGTGTGGGTGCCCACCTTCCGGCTGGTGGGTTCTTTCAGCTGCCAGACAGCCAGGCACCCAGGGCCATGGGCATCAAGCATTCAGGATGGGGGCAAAGGGCTGCCAGCTGTCCAGGCTGCCCAGGAAGCTTCCAGAGAAAGGTTAATGAAATCAGCATGCTGCTTCTGACAGGGAAATAGCTCCATAATTTCAAAGCAGATCGTTACCATGTTTTGTTTTCTTATGCTGTAATTTGAAATTTTTTTTTAAACAGGGTGAATCAAATGTCTCTTCCTTTTTGATCGATCACCTGGTGAAGTCCAAATCTGAGAGGCCCAGAAAATGCACTGGTTGTGAAGCAGAAGAAGCAGCAGTATTTCCTGCTCTTCCAGGACAAAACTCTCTTTCAGGATTGTGTACTCTCAGCCAGGCGATGTGGCAAAACAGCAAGCGGCAGCTCCCAGGACACATCCTTTGAAATAAGGAAACAAAAAATAAAGAGTTTTAATTATGACATTTTTTTTTCTACTGGAGCATAACTGAGGATTTAATTTTACAGGCTGCATTGCTGAACACTCCAATGCTTTGCAGCTGTTTAATGTGTATCAGTGTGGAGGTGAGGGGCAGGAAGTATATCACATCAGCATGGAGCCATCATGACCTAATCTTGCGAGCTACTGATGGTGCTCAGCAGTCAGCAGGAGCTGGGCTTACCCGGCATAGATGGAGGAACATGTTTCCACCTTAAAACAGTAACAGTGACATTCATCCTTACTGAGCACATCTAAACTGAATTCCTGGGATGACCTTCACACCCTGTTTGAATTCTGATGCAAAATTAGCTGAATTTTGTGTCAGGACACAACCTTCTCTCCCTCATATCTGTCATGGACACCAGGCCCCTCTTTCCCCACTGGACTCAGGTACAGATGTTAATGGGAACTTTGCTGGTAATTCCAGTTGTACCAGGATTTCTTTAGAGAATTTTACAGCCGGTTTTGATGATGGCAGGATCACATTGAAGAACTAATAGAAGCCGAGACTGCAAACTTCTGTGACACTGGTGAAGCTCTACAGATGACTGCACTCTAGAGTGTGCCTCTCAAAATAGACCTATTCTCTAGAAATGAAGTCTTTTTTCTAAAAACTTTCTCTTTTTTTTCCCCTCAAATGAAAGCAATGCTACACCTCTCACTAAACTGTTGGACATTTCCTTCCAAGTAGATGTGTATATGCTGTTGCAGGCACCTGCCTGAACTACTATTTCTATTATACCTCAGGGATACTTAACAGTGACAAAACTTTGAGACAGCTAGGATCCTAATATACATATATATGGAAATAAGACATTAAGTTTGAATAATAACCTACCATAGACCTTTGATTTTAAGAGGAAAGTTAATATGAAGCAGCAAGAAATCTGATATGCAGAGCCAGTAACTTCTCAATATGTTTTAAATCCTGCAGCCCATCTTGTGAGCTGGTTGATCTCATCAAGTATGTTCAGGTCTGGTCTGCATTGCAAATGGAGTTCACCCTGGCAACCCTGTTATTTTGGAAACAGCAGCTGGGTGAATGGCACGCAGAGCGGACAAAGCCCCAGTAAGGCACGTGTGGAGACCTGAGCAGAAGTGGCAGAATTTCATAGTCATTACTGCAAACTTTTTCACTATTATGCATGAGTAGTGACAGGCTTGCATTGTTAATCAGAGTAATTAGGATTTAGTTGAGGCATGACAATAACCTGTGCCTCATAAAGGCCTGAAGGCGATCCATTTTCTCTCCTTTTCCTAGGAGTCTCCTATTGTGATTCATAGATAGCCCAGCAGGAATGCAATCAGGAAATCTTCAGTGAATCAGTGTCCCTAAATCTTCGAGCTTGACAGGTTGAAGTCTGACAAGCTGTTAGAAAAAACTGCTGATCATTAGTCTGTCTAAAATAGACTGAGCTTGTTTCTGTCTGTGTTCATTGATTTATCTGCAGAATGATATTATTTGAAGCTTAGATTACTCATGCTGCCTCCAGCTGACATAGTTTGTATGATAAAATGGCAAAGCATGATTCTGGCTAAGCATACAGGTCTGTTTGTCTCTACTGTTTCATTGTTTTTGACTCATTCTGTAATAAGGACAGGTTGGTTCGATATCTTTGTGAGAAACAACAACAGAAATATACCAAATAGTTTAAAGTAATTTTGGATCACTCAAAGCCGTACTATCTCTAATCAGCATAGAAGAACAGTGTCAGCCATCCCCAGATCATTTCACAGCAATGTTTTCTAGGTCAACTGCTGTGGGCTATGCACTTCACTTCCCAGAGTTCAGAACTAGGCTTATTATAAAAGCTCTGGTAAAAGCTATCCTTATGCATGTTTTTTTTCCAATTTTTTTAATTTTAAAATTAATTAAATTTAAATTTAATTTTAAAATAAAATTATTTAGTCCCTATCCAGTATTTGAGTCAAGAGGTTTACTTCTGAGTTATTCTTATACTCAGGGTTCCGTACAGAAGAAAAATCACATAGACTGGAAAATTCCTGAACAGATTTTTTTTTTTAACAGGGTTGCATTCTTATTTATCATTTACAATGACATCTGTTTTTCCAGTCTTCCAGCCTTCCCATATTATCTCTTTCATTTTTTAAAAGTTACTGGCTTACTTACAGGACTCAAAACTCCAAGTGGAAAATAAAGAATAAATTCAGCTCTTCTTTCCCATTGGCAGGAATACTGTCATTCTACTCTCTTGAAAATGAAAGAAAAGCATCTGTTTTGCACCATTATACATGTAGAACATAAGGAGACTTAAAAATGTATTTATATACACTTGCATAAATTTATAGTATGTATATGGTAAGTTATCTGCATAAATTCTTCCCTTTATGGAAGACATTTAACATGACTTCTAAAAAAAGATACAGATTCACTTGTTATTTAAAGCAGAATGAAATATAGAGAAGTAGTTTCATAAATACTTAGTTACATTTACAGACAATAACTAAGAGAAATTTAGTATGGCACAAGCATAGTCATATTCCTGCAAAAAAGTATAAAAAGATACTTAAGAACATAGAAGTCTCAAATTTTATGCAAACAGGACTGCCTTTCCATTTATTACTTTAAGAAGATCCATGTATTACTTGCTAAGTACAAAAAGTCTGTGAGGTTTTCCTAACACTCTGCATAAAGTTCTGAAGCTGCAGTTAGAACCTGTTGTGGCTTAATTTGTAATCTTCACACACAGATTTGCTGAAAGATTTTTATCACACTGCATCTTGCATGGAAGGTGAAGTATATGCAACCAAACTGATGTTTCCGTTTAGCCATGCATCAGAATCTAACTATGCTTTGAGTTTTTGGCAAAGAAAATTGTAAAGCCTTTTGTACAAGACAAAGAATTCAGTATGGTACCTGGAAAATAAATTGTTTACTAGGAATTACTGTAAGAGAAATCTGCATTAATATACTCTCAGAAACAAACTAAAGTCCTCTCTTAGAGTTCTTAGAGCATGCCCATCTCTCTGTTATGCAAATATATTATGCTGGGTTTTGTATTTGCCTCCCCACCCACCGCTCTTCCCCCATTTTGTCCCCACGATGCTATGGATGATGTTAATGTGGTTATGTGCAAATTTATGAAACAAACACTGATGGAACATTAACCTCTGAGTTAATATGTGAATCAGATGCAGAAGCTTTCCTTAGTTCCTTTCATTATGTAGCTTTGTTGTCTGATTTCTACGCCATTCAGAGACTTTTCTGTTCATTGGTAATGTTTAAGTCACTTCAGATAAATAGTTAGTTGGGGAATTATGTAAAAATGAGGAAGCTTTTCAAGGGATGTGTGTAAATAGCAGTTAAAAGAATTAAATATTTGCAAGTAGCATGCATGTTAATGTATACCAGTAAATGTATGCCAATCATCAAGAGCATCCATAAAAACGGACTCTGAATGAGCCACATCCAGAAGTAGCTGGCATAGTCAAACAGCAGTGTAATACAAACCATTCAAAACAAAACGACATCTTCCAAAATGTGGAAGCGGTGTCCGAAGAAAGAAAACAGAGGAAGAGTATAATCCCCAGCAAAATAAATGTTAAACCACAGCAAAGATAGCTAAAATATTAGTGGAAGTGACTTGCAGAAGTAATGGGAGCTAACAGTAAAGCCTTTTGTATATACATCAGAAGCAGCACAGTTGGACAGTTAGCAGAATGAGAAGAAGCAGCAAAGGAAGATAAAGACATTATGGAACAGCTAAATGAATTATTTGCACTGGTCCCCTCTGTAAATGAGGTGGGAGTCTTTCACACTGGGGTCATTCTTTTCACAGAATGAGTCTGTGCAAACTCCTGTATTGGAGTGTCAGAGAGATTTCGGAGCAAATCAGTAGCACAACAAATCAGTAACAATAGGTGGTATTTACACAGGAGATTTGGAAGAATTCAAATATGAAATTGTCAGTCAATCGACTGTCATGGTCATTGATCAATGTGATTGTCAGGATAACATGAAAACTATAGATAACGGGAACAAGAATAGTCTGAGAAACTTTTTGTAAAGGAGTCTAAAAAGAAAATGCTCTTCCACTTGCAAAAGTAGTGACCAAAAGGTTAGCATGGTGTCAATATCTAAAATTAAGAAGATATGAAATTTTGCAACAGTACAGGAACTAACGGCTCTCTTATTAGACAACAGGAAAATAAAGAAAAAAGAAGAGATTTTTTCATTCAAAGCATCACTGAATTGTGGAACTCCTTGCTGTAGGATGGATGCTGTGAAGGACAAAGAGGCCATTCTGATTTTTCCCCAAAATTATTGGATTAGACAAATTCATGAAGATCAGTTGCTTTTTTGCATATTAATAAGGGTGATTATATGGTACCTCTGGCTCAGAAAGTTCTTAAATAGCTAAATGCTATTTAAGCTATTTAAGGAAGACAGGAAATAGGCCACAGCTGAAGAGCAGACTCAGAGAAGAAGAGTATAGGATGAATCCTGCCTTAATTGGATCTGCTGCCAAAGATAAAACACCATCAAAAAGACATTGGTCTGGGCCTGTGTTATATTTCTTATGCTTCCAATCCATGAACCAAGCTTTTTGTCTATATAATTCTTCTCATTTCCAGGGATGTTTGCTTGCGGTTTTCCTCTTCTGACCAGATGACTGGGCACAGCCTGGGCAGGAGAAACAAGAAAGAGATATGTAAAGTAGAAACCCTTTACAACCTTTGAATAAAAACCTGTTACATAATGTCATAATTTTGTGTTTACCTTCAAAAACAA
Organism: Pseudotriccus pelzelni; assembly: GCA_035584735.1. NCBI lineage: Eukaryota > Metazoa > Chordata > Aves > Passeriformes > Tyrannidae > Pseudotriccus > Pseudotriccus pelzelni. The sequence continues at coordinate 23,729,563 of JAWMRA010000113.1, forward strand.
TGTGATTCAGCAAATAGAACAACTTAACACAGTGAATTTTTTCCACAACGCATTTTGCTTTACTGGGTGAAAAGTATTTGCACTTTTTATCACCCCAGCATATATTTAGCTCTGTCTTTGCTCTTGTGTGAGGGCAGGAATGGCAGCAAGTTCTTCCACCTGTGTTGCTTCTGATTTGAAGAAAGCAGAAAATTATTTATTTTGTTTTGCCATGCAACCACAACGCAGGATAGATAAATTGTTTTGCTCCTGTATATGCAGGAAAACCTGTAGCCAAGCCAGAAACCAAATCCAGTATGTGTGAGTCCCATTTCCCACCCTCATGACTGGAATGTAATCAGTAAAAGTGTTTAAATCATGAGGTATCACTTCAGAATCTATTCAGGGTGTGTTTGACCATGGTATACATTTAAAAAAGAAAAAATGTTTTCCATGTGATATCATAAAGAAATTCATCCTGAGCAGGGTTAACTCAGCCCAACTTTTGGAAAAAAGATTTAGACCCTTCAGGGAATTGTCTTTCCCTTGTGTTGTTAATCCTGTGGTTTTTAAGGCATTTTTTTCATAAAAAGGAAATGTGTTTTGTTTTACTTCAGTGTTTACAAGTGTTTGTCTGGGAAATATAGGATTATAAAGGAACACATTTCAAGCACCATGCTGGGTGTGTTAGTGCTTTGTATTCTGCTACCACATCTGAATTTCCTTCATGTTGTGTTTCATAATGTCCCAGACAAATAAGAATGAGATCGTATTTGCTAGAATTGTTTAATTGCCAGTGGTCTGACCCTGGAAAAGACAAGGCACATTAGCTTTCTGTCACCCTGGACGGGAACTGAGGTTGCTCAGCATCTGGCAGGATGTTCCCAACACCTCACAGAATTTGTGCTTTAACTTCATTCCCAGACCACATCTATTTTCTTCAATATACTGCAAACATATAAGTACAGTTAGCACAATTGGTACTTTCACTTTTAACTGAAATGCTTCTACCCAGCAGGCAAAATAATAACCATGAGATGACATTGTGATGAATGATGCTGCCTCCAAAAAAAGTGCTTGAGCCGTAAATGGAAAGAGACAGTGAGTTTCATCTTATTTTTTTAAATTACATATGCTACAAATCCATTTTAAATGGAAATTAAATAATGCATTTTTAAGTTACAAAGCACAATAAGCCTAAAACAATATTTCACCAACTTCTCTTGTCCTCAGTTCAAGTAGTGATGGGGAGTTTCAAGACAATGTCTAATAAAAGACACATTGATTTGATATCACCCTGTGATAAGACGGTTTCCAGTTGTTGCTCTTTGCAGTCTTTCATTTTAAGGAATAAATAAAAGGAGGTGTAGCCAGGAAAATGAGTAAAGAAAGATAAAATGTGCAAAACACAATATGTTTGGGGCACCCTTGTCCTGCTGTCTGTACAGTTGTGCAGTCCATTGATTACAGTGGTATTTCTCCTGACTCAAATTTGCACAAATGGAACAGCATCAGGCCTTCAGATAACCATGATTTATGCCTTTCCTGGCAGTCACAGCAGATAACAGTGCTGAACTATACCTTCTCATGTTTAAACACCTTGACATTTTTGACATTAGATACTCTCTTGGAAATGATAGGTATGAGACATGAGAATTCAGTACCAAGGTTCACAAATGGATTTTAAGGACTTCAATACAATTCCATATGTAAGTTCTTAATTGTTTCATTTTTCAGGGTTCAGACTGGACTAATTTTCCATTCCAAACACACAGCATTAATGAAATAATTTACATACTGATTGAAATCCTGTTACTTTTCAAAAATTTTCAAAAATATTTTTTTGCTAAATCCCATCTTTTCAGAAATTGAAATAATGAGTTCATACTGTTTCAGAAAGACTTAAATAAAAATATTAAAACTCCATCAGAAAAAAAATCATAATTGTGACTTTGCAATGAACATCAAATATACTATCCATTCATGTGTTCATTCTTTGAACAGCTCTAAGTCTATTGCCTAAATACAGTCTAAAGAAGATAATATTGACAGCAATTTCATCAGCCAATTTTCCTTAATCTTTAGACAAAAAGAAATGTCCTTTTGCTTCACAGGCTAGCAGATAGTCTTCCTGGGAAGGAATCCTCTGTTGGGGTTACTTCTAAGGATTCTGGGCAGTTCCTGATCTCTGAAGGAAGAGAACAAAGCCCATACAAGCTGACATTCTGTCTTTCCATATAATTGACACGTTCTGATCCCCAGGACCATGGCAGTAACACAGCTGAATTAACAGAGGGTTTATCTATGCCAGAGTCACAGAAATTCCTTTACAGATTATGGAAAAAGTGGTTTCACGGAATCTATGTTGTCTGCTGAAAAAAGATTTAATGAAGAATCAACGACCAAATCGAGCACTAGCCTCTTCTCAATGAAACCCTTATTTCAGTTAAATCCCCCCCAGTGTTTGTAGTGAACTTGAGTAAGTTTAGAAGAGCAGCACCAGCTGAGGAGTAACTGCAGCACCATGTTTGGAGAATGCTGTCCGTTTGCTCATGCTTTGTAACATTCCTGAGCATGGTAAGCACTCGAGGTTGCCACTGCTGGGCAAGCCAGCTGGCTCGCCTTCCCTCTTCTGTTCTGCAGAAGAATCCTGGCAAGTGAAATATTTTCAAAATGTGTTTCTGACACAGTGGTGGAAGACTTACAACTATTGTTTGAAACAGGCAAGAAGAAATAGCTGCATGTGTTTGCCTTGTTGGAAGAAATCACATCATAATAAAAACGTTCTGGATTTTCACCGCAAAAGGTAGGTGTGTTTTGAATCTTTGCAATGGAGACAACTTTAGCAGGCTAGTTTTAGTGGAAATACTTGTTTTGACAAGTGAGGAAACACAACAATTACTAATGCATTTTGCCACTTGAGTCTTTCTTGACAAACATTCCATGAGGATTATAATATAAATACATAACTGCTTTTCCTCATTTCAACATGCCACTTGTGAACGATTTTGTCATAACAAACCCCATCTTCCCTGCTTTTCATTTATCTCCCTAAAATAGAAATGGTCTTTTTCCATTTACCCTGCTAGAATAAACATCTATTAATTCTCCCAGGTCACAAAACCTTCAGCTTCTGAAGGTTAGAGATGTCTGCACAGTATGCAGCTCCTTTGGTTTAGTTCTGCCTTGAATCAACTCAACAGAAAATGTCCAAATATTTGCCCGGTAATGGGAAAAATGAATGTAATTGATCCACAGCTCTTATGTACAACATCAAAGTACTTAGAAACAAGAAGCTATTGTAAGACAGTGACTAATAACTGTATGAGGGGATTTCCATTAGCAGGCCTACAAGGAAGATGATTCTAATTTGTGAGTGTCTTGTGAAAAGTTAAAACTGTCATGAACTATACAAGAAGTTTTTAATAAAACACAAGTTGTGGAAAAGGGCATCACTTTTTATATGTATGATCTTGGGATATCTCAATTAAGGTCAGATGCAATCATAAATTATTTAAATCCACTGAATCCTACCATAACACAGTTTAGTCTTCTACCCTAAATCTTTCAAATGACTGTATTTTTTGTAGCTCTGTGGATAACAATGAACAAAACTGAGTTGCAATGAATAGTTCTAAAATCTCGTGGGATGCAGCAATCCTTTCCCTTACTACAGAAAATGCACCCTGATGGAAGTGTAGCAGCTCCTGGCACAGTACTTCTTGTGAGGATGTCATAGGTGAATTCTTGAGGTATTTGACACTGATATCTAGACAACATATTTAAGATGAAACAAAACAAAAAATAAAAAACTGTGCAGGGAGCTTATTCTGCCACCTTTGACTTGACTTTTACTTTGGACACAATATTTAAACAGTGGCAGCAAGTATCTGGCCCTGCAGGATCTCCCTCTCCATTGTATTTGTATAATATTCTCAGATGAAAGTTGCATTTCCAATTTTATTCTGCTTAGGAGGCCTGTGTCATTGTCAAGCTCTACTCAGATTATCATCTTAGACTCTTATAGATAATAGTTCATCATTACTTTTGTAATCATACTTACATGTGCAATGAACATGCATACATATGCAATGAACAAATGCATAGATGTATTTTTTTCATATGATCCCAGAATCATATAATCAGAATATTCACTGCTTAAACAACTTCAGATTTTTTCCCCCCCAAGCTAAATTGTTAATCACAGAAGTGCATATACAGGGGAAGGGGGAAGAGAGAAGACAGTGTAAGAACATTCTTGTCTTTTCTCAGTCTTTGTGGATGACTGAAGTGCGGGAATCGGGGCCCTCAAGTCTTCGCCTGGAATCAGTGTGAAAAGAGCATATTAAATCATTAATTTCTCCTCTTTGTGTGCATTCTGCTGAGGCTGTCTGGTAGGAAGGAAAGGAGATACTTTGTTCCCTGAAAAGGAGCATCACAAATTCTTCCTCATTTGAGCCAAATGTTCATAGTATAAAGGATTGCATTTTCTCTGAGACAGTGCTTTGGATGTGTTCCCTAATGTGGTTCAGCTTCCTTGCTGCCTCTTATTTTAGCCCATGCCTTAACAGTATAATTTAACCTTAAATTAGAGGCATATTTAACCCTTGTTTTGTATGCAGAAATTCCTTTGATGTAATTGGGAGCCCTGTGTAAAGATGGAGGGTTTATCATGGCCCTTTGAATGCATGTGACATGGTAATTTGTCCAAGACATATTCTCATGCAAGAAGAATGGGATCCCATTGTGGGAAAATCTAGGGCCAAACAGTGCACAGAACTGACGTCAATAGGATTGAACACAGTGTGAAGTTATGGCAAAATCTGATGTATTGACTGGCTTTTTTTTTAAGCATCCACTGCCCTTAGTGTTGCTGATGGAGAGTGCATATCGTATTGTCCTGAGAAACCCTAACTTCTGTTGCAAGAGGATGAAAGGGAGATGATCTCAAAAGTCTGAATGACCGTTTTAATTGGATATGTGTGGACAGAGTCCAGTCCAAATCTCACAGAAAACTGTGGAAGTGATCCTGATGCCTTTTGGAAGAGCCCCACTATGAAATCTTAAGATTAGGATTTGAAATAGAGTCAGTGAACGCAGTACTGACTATCTTACCAAATAAAAAGGCACGATGTAGTTTTGCAATTGAGCGTGCTCTTTTCAATCAAAGCTTCTCCAGACTCCTTATATCTTTTATTTATTTATTTATTTATTAGTATGGCAAGTTTTACTGACCTTTATGTGGCCTCTCACAAGAAACTCACCTAAAGAATAAAGTTACAAGCTCCAACTTATCCACAAAAACCTAAAGAAAAGTGTAACTAGAGACATAGAACTTACCACATCTTCTTATTCAGGCAGCAATTTAAACAGTGTTGTTCTAGCCCTTTGGCTGTAACAGTAGTCCCATCTCCTTTGAAATCTCTCCATAGGGTCTTAATTTCTAGATACATACAGATTGCATTCATTCTTTTAGCACAGTACAGGATAATGCAGTGGAAAACAGGAGGGATTGGTTTGAAAGTCCTGGAGTTTATGAAAGGCATGTGAGATAAGAAAATGTCAAGGAAAACAGATCATGGGCAGAAGCAGATGTTCAGCTTATGGCTGCATCTTTGATCCTTTCTTCTTTCCATCTCTCTTACAAGATGTGTATACAGAGAGAGTATAGAGCCTACATTGCTAATGTGCAGGAGTGAGGGTCATCATGAACTCATAGGAAGATGGGTCTGTAAGAGGATTGAAAGGGGTCATGGAGTCAATTTTTTGTACTGTTTTCTCATGAGAAAGTAGGTCTCATGTCAGCTAGAGTGCAATCAGTACACAGCCTCTAGCCCACATGTATAGCTAAATCTGAGTCAATAGCACTGCTAACCTTGAAGAAATGTTTCAGGATATGGATGAGAGACTCACTAAGAACAATACCTGTGCCAGAGCCTGCAGAACTACGTAGCAAAGACCTAGCCAAGGAACTTGAACAATGTGGTTGGATGATTTATATCAGGATGAGAATCTGGCTTTAAACAGGCAGAGGAAGAGAATTTTGAACATAAACAACATAAACATTTAAAATTAGTTCAGACTTTTGTTAGAAAAGCAATACTTAGTGGTGTAGAGAGCATGTGAATCTCCTTATACCTGTGCATCAGCTTTCTGGATAATGTCTTTAGCATCTCACAGGTACTGAAGCTTGCCAGCTGTGTGTTTCTGCAGCTGCTTTTTATTGAAAGACACAATAAACACTACAGTCATGTAAATCCTCTATAAATAGCTGCAGCAAAAGCCATCCCTGCACCCTCTTCAAAGTTAAACACCATACTAACTCCCTAGCCCCTCGCTACTAGCTTGTAAATAATGTGTAATACTAATAGTTGCCCTTTTCTAAGTGTTCTGAGATCTTCTAATGAGAAGTGCTGCATGTTAGTCAAGTCCAAAACATTAAAAATAGTTACTTATTTCTCATAATTTCTGAACCATCATTTCCAATCCACCTCCATTGTTCCCAGCAAGCAACTAAAATAATTAACAGCAGACAGCCTATTAAGAAATGGAAAGTGTTTTGGTTGCTTGCTATTTGTGGGTATGCATTGTTCCAGCGTGGGAGCAGCCAACTGCAGTTGGAAGAATTTTCTGCTCACTACAGACATTCCAGATTCTGAATCTGGAAAAGGTCTGAGATTGTCTAACTTCTCTAAAATTCAGTGCCTAAAATTATGTTGTTTACAATGAATAACACTGCTTAAATAAGCTCCATTTAAGTGCCGTAATTTTTCTCCTGTTTAAGTAAACCTTTTTTTAACTCCCACAGATTCTCTATCCATAACCCCTCCTTTTACCCAATGGACCCCTTTTAATTGTCTCCAGAACTTTTGGTAGAGATCACTCTGATGCGGGACATTTACAAAGCAACAAAAAAGTACCAAACAACTGACATTTATAGCCATAAAAATTTTAATGGAAGTTAAAGCAAAAAAAAAGGTGAAATAAAGAAAAGTCAAGGATATGTGTCAAGGACATGTAAGATTTGTCTGTGTGTTCTGAGACTCACTTTAACAATGAGGCTTTTCAATCAGACACTACAAAGCAGAGGAAAGACTGCAGAGACAGTAGTCAAGTGGCTCTAGACAGGAAGAAGACTAATTTTCTTTTAGGTGTCTTACAGATTAAGATATAAAAATGAATCAAAATTACTTGACCTTCATTTTGAAATTGGCCATTTCTGTTTGAGAACTGAAGAAGGGCTTCATCTATTCCCGCAACTTTGCATTTGTTCTGAGGATATTAAGTGTTCTAATCAAACACACTATTTCTACTCTTGCATATTTCCCATTTTTCTAAGCAGAAAAATTACCTTTGCTAGGGACGCAGTTTTCTTTCCATCTCTGATCTCTCTCCATGAGGTATAGCTGGGTCCAGGGCAGATCTCAGGAGACTCCCTGGAGCTCAAGATACAGCCCTGGGTAGTGCATGGTGGAAACACAAACAGCCAGGGCAGAACCTTTGTGATGTTGGGGTGGTCTTACTTGAAAGGAAAGTTATGGTTTTGGGAACGGAGTGAGATTTGGCATGGTTATCTAGGAGGACTGAAAAGAATAGATCACCTTGAAACGAATTCTCAAGGGGAAGATGGGAGAATGACTGAAATATAAGATCTCCTGGTGTCAACACCATCCTGCCCCCTGCCAATTCACAGACCAGAACTTAGCCAATCTAAAGCCCTAGTGCTCAGCTTGCCTCAGCACTGCTGTTTCTCAACACTATGTTCCAGCAAATCTACCTAATGATGTCAGATAGGGACAGAGAACAGTGGCAAGCACAGACAAAGAATGTTTTTGGTGATGTATCAGCTGCTGCTTTTAATTAAAAACCAGTTAAGTGGATTCCTACCCAACCTGAGAAGAGCAGCTTCACAGATACTCCAGCAGTTAATCCTGTGCTAACAACTATGATAAGCACTGTAGGCTTGCTACTGAGGAGCCTAGAGGGAGGTTATTATAGAATACCTGTTAATTTTTCTCTTGCAAACATGTTGCAGAGCTACTTGGAGACAGAGGGTTTTTGTTTGCTTGCTCCATGGCTATGTCACGGTGCAGTCCATCACGCAGTGCCTTATAAGTGCTCCTTCGCCCGGAGCCACCTGTGACTTTCAGTCCACCCCAGCCCTGCAGGAGATGGTTGCTTTCCTCACTCATTTTGCCTTTGGACTCCCTTCTGGAGTAGTTAACAAGGCAACCAGCTGAGATTGCCTGTCCGCCAGGAGCTGTTTGAGGACCACTAGCTCATTTAACCAAAACTCTCCATGAGGACCACAATGACACTATTATTGTTCAGATAGCTTTGTTCAGATAACGTCCTGATCCAAGGGATATCCTAGTCAATGATTAATATAATTATTGATAGAAATAATAATAATATTGATGGTTACAATTTTTAAAAAAATAATTACCTCCATTACATTTTCTATGTCATCAGTTAAAAGTAGGAGCATTTTAAACCAGACTGTATAATTCTGCAAGACACAGTCCATTCCCTGCTGCCTTTTTTCCTTTTCTATTTCTGGCCCACATGGTAGGGAGGATGATTTCTCCCTAGAGAGAAATAGTAAATGAATTATAAAAGCATGCATTGTAATGTTTTAGAAATGGAATATGCTTCACACGCCTGCTGAGTGATGTGCATGAAAATCAATGTAGTGTACATGTTACAGAAGAAGGCTTTTCTGTAAGATTTTTTTTTTTTTTAATGACCTGTGCCTAGAATACTAAAATTGAAACCTTGCTCTGGGTGGTCTTTATTTTTGGCTGAAGCCTCGTAATAGTTCCATAAATATTAATTTATGAAGAACGCAAAACACAAGTGAATGTAGAAGTGACCACTTTCTTGGTGTTCTCCTATTACTTAAGCTGTACTATTATTATTATTATTTTCTTATAGAACACTGGGAATACTGTTAAAAAAATTAAATGGGACTTTTATCATTGAAAAAGTTTGTGGTTTCTTATTTGGATCAAAAAAAAATTAATTCACCAAGCACATGCAAAAAACTTCAGAAACAAAGTGCAACAGTACTAGTTTTGACACCAGCCCTGTTTGTTTCCTCTGAAATGTTTTGCCAGTGCAGCAGCCAGATATTTCAAGAACAGCCTCACAAGGGAAGATTAAATGTGTGTGTTTTTATAAAACAATGACATCTTGTTTTCAAAGCTCTGCAAGCTTAAAATGGATATTAGAGCAATCACATATAAACTGCAGTTCCCAAGGACAACTGTTTAGCTTAAGTGCCATTTAATGTTCTCCTAAATGGTTCTGCTGTTTAGTGTGCAATATATCTTCTAGATTAGACCTTTAATCCTTTACATTGTGCTTGCTGTGTCAAAGAGGGCTTCATGCCAACTTCTTCCTGTTGGTGGGTCTCTTTCTCTCTTTTGTAACAGGCACATGAAGAACATCAAAGTCTTATGTTTTGCCTCTTTGAATCCAAACAAGAAATCCAGATAGAAGTTTTTGTGAACTAAAATGTTTAAGCAGTTTAATGTGTTTCCCTCTTTCTTTCTGCTGTAATTTTAGAGCTTTTATGAGCACAAAGAAGTAAAAGAAAGACCAAAAATAGTTTATAAAGTGCTGGGGTTTTTTATAAACAAAAAAAAGAGATATAGATTAGTTGTGTCTGTACGATGTTAATGAGGACTTGTGACTGCTATGGCTTTCACACTTCGATGCCTTAAGGTGAAGAGAACACTAAGCCATTACAAACACAATACACAAAGCAGAGAAATTACCTGGTACACCACATTTTAGCAGGGCAGGGTATAAAACTAAGCCCAGCTTTGATGCTTAAGGCACATCATTTTATGTTAAGCCAGCAGTTCCATGCACTAACCAGAAGACCCTCATTATTGGTGGACCAGAAGTGTAAGTACTGCTTTGCAGAATAAGTCAATAGTGGGTTTCCAGAAGCTAGCTCGGAATTTCTTAGTTTTGGCTATGCCTTGCATTTACTCCTGAGAGGAAAATAAATTTGCCCTGCATGGCCTAAAAAGCAAAAACATCTGCTGGTATTATGAGCAGCCCTATTGTCCGAGCTCAGCAGCAGGGAGGTCTGCACTTGTTCAGTTCTGCTTTCCTGCTAAGCATAGAAAGCCCATGGGGATCGTTATCAAGGTTCCCAAGGGCAGCCAGGGAATGAATTCATCAGTCCAAAAGGCAGCCAAAAAAGACACCCTGATGTCCTGGCTAGTAGCAGCTTTTGCTATGTACCATGCAGGAGACCCACATTTGGGAAAAAGTTTGGAACGCTTGCTCCAAAGCCAGTGATGGACAGCAGCCACGGTCTAAGGGAGGGACTCAGCTTCTGGGAAGGTTAGCTATGGTAGCTGGCAGCTGGAGGACATGGAAAATTAAAACTCAATGGGTGGTGGGGAGGAAAAAATGATTTTGTGGGCAGGGCCCTCGGTTAGAAGAAATCCCGCCTCACTTGGCCTGATTCATTAACCTGAGTATCTGACTGGAGGAAAAGAGCATTTCGCTACTTATTGCCATTCACTGCAGTTGCTTCATCAGTTACAAAATATCTGCACTCGGATACCTGAGGCTCAACCTCACTTATTACTATTGCTTCTGTTATCCTTGCCTGCAAACAGGTACATTTGCTTTGTAGTTAGTGGCATTTGGAAAATTAACACATTTCTTTTTTTTTTTTTTTAACTTGCATTTCTGTTATTTATTTTGGAGTTTATGAGTGAGAAATACCTTTCATATTTGGGACCAGATGTACACACACCCAAAAGCTGGAACTTATCTCAAAATTTTTAATTAACAGATGTTATTCACATTTGGACTTGAATAATAACAACATCCGTGACAGGATGAAGGAAGAAGAAAAAAGTCTAAGTAACCCCAATTAGAAAAGCAAACAAAACTCTTCCTATAAGCATGGGACTTCGAGGTCTCTATCCCAGCTTATGTTTCTACCAGCACCGAGGAGGAATCCATTCAATTCCCAAGTTGTTTGGTGGTCCCTTAAATTTTTTTCTTTATAGACACTTGTATGAATAAACAACATGGACTGTGTTCTCCTGCTCCCCTTCACCTAATACTAGTACTTTGGTTTTACCAATTACTGAAACTTTCTAAACCTGCCTAGTAGGTCTGTAAGAGAAGACCTTCCAAATTCAAACCTTTCCATTCAGAAACAAGTCTCAAGATTCGAGTCCACTTTTATGGCAGTTTTCGGCCTGTATATAAAAATGTTTCCACAAATGTAACCCTTTTCCTGATAGAATCATGAGTGTGGTGATTCTTTTTCAGTATGGTACTGTTGTAAAGATATCCACAGAGGACAGTTTAAATTGTTGATGTGGTAGACATCCTGTCAAAGAGAGAACTAGTAAAGGTTGAATTTGTTGACAGGGTATGTTCTTTTGTCCATAGAAAGTTGTGCAACTTCTGGCATTTGCAGCCACAAGGGAATTGCAAATCAAAGACTAGCTAAGTTAACTCTGGTGACTTACCCAACAAACTCCAGTAGATAGGGTCACTGATCTCTAGCTAGACGTAAGCACACCTCCTCTGGTGATAAGGGAGTGCTACAAAAATAGACCTGTCAGGGACCGTGAGGCAAGATAATCCATGCCCATCTCACTCCAAACAGAGCTTTTACTTACCTGTCTTTAAAGACCTCCATGAAGATTCTCCACAATTGCTTTAAGCAATCTTTTTCTGCACTTGACGTCCCTCAGTGAACATGAAATCCCAAAAATATTGCTCTAATCTTTCTTACCACAGTATTTGATGCTTCTGCTTGAACATATCATTTTCTTGCCCTATCTGCCTTGACTATGGGAATTAGCTTGTTCCCTTCCCCTTTGCAACAACTTTTTATCCTTGAATACGGTTTATCGCAGCTCCACTCAGTCTTCCTTGCTCGTGCTAACAGACGGAGGAAATCTCCAGTTAACAGGAAGATGGTGTAGCTGCCCTCCTATCAGCCCACCCTCGTCTTCACTGAGATAAGTAGGATTTGGAGCTCTGGTGAATTTTGACGAGCACAACAGCCCCTTGAGGGACTTTCTGAGATAAAGCAGTGGTAAAGCCGTTCTAATTTATCTTGAGGATATAACTGGATAGCAGTCATAATCAGAGTGGGGGGCATATAAAGATAGCCAGGCTGTTCCTCCTGTGCTTCAGATTTGTGCTGCATGCAGCTCAGGGAATCTAGAATATTTACCTACCGTAAAGTGGTGATTTGACAGGTTCTGCCCAAGGAAGTATTCACAATATCTCAGGACTTTAGCTATGGGATACCAACCAGGCTATCTTTCGTATTCTTCTTCCAAGTTATTTAGCTATTCATTAACGTTTCCATCATATTTTTAAGATAACCTATATATTTTCTTAAAAAAAGAAAATAGCAATATAGAAATTACCTTTCAAGTATCACCAAACATCTAACTTGTCAGACCTTAAATTCAGTACTAACAAGTTTATACATGATGTAAAATTGATAGTTACGTCAACAAAGCTGCATATTAATGAGACAGTATTAGTATCAGTTTATAAGCATTTTTCCGAAGTGTTATTTAAAGATTTTGGGTTACACTCATTAACGTATCTTGGCTCCTTTGTGGAGCTCTAGTGATGCAAAACAGCTACAAACCAATTTAAATCATTGGTTAACCTCAGTTTATGACTTCTTTGTGCTTCTGCAGTGGTGGAAAACAGCCAGGCTGTATCTGGTACTCAGTCTCTTACTAATCAAAGGTATCCAATTGCCTCCCACTAAGGCATTCTTTGTGCTACGTAATACATCTGAATAATATATAATACACCTAATTAATAATACTTGTTACTTATATTCTGATATCTAATTATTTTAATTTATAATATGTTTCAGCCTTTAAAATTTTACGAAGTGATGAAGACTATCAATTTGTATACCAGTGAGTATACTGGAGAAAGACTTGAACAGAGCACACAACTTATGTCTGAGAAAGTCTTTTAGGTACCCCTATTCATTGGAAGAGCACAATTAAGTGTAAAACCACACATTAAGCAGTTCCTGTCTGTGTGTACATGAAGGCATAACTGTAATGTTCCTCAAAAAGAAAAAAAATAAATTCAAAGATAACATCTTTGTTACTAAGTGGGCTTCCCATGAACTATAAAAAATGAAAGGGACAGATATACCAGATGTAAGCATGGATCCATGTTAGTGGTAGACCATAACAGAAAAATGCATTCATCTGAAATACACCATTGTGTGCACACTGAAGCCTGGAGAACTGTTGAAGCTTTCTTCCTACGCACAGCTGCAAAGATAACACTGTCTACTGTTCAAGGGCTCCGTGGGGAATTCCCCGTAACAGTTCTGTTCTTTCAATTCTTATTAAGGTTTACATCCCTATTTCAGTTGATGCTCAGCTCACTATCTGGGTCAAGTGCTGGCATAAATCCCATCAGCAATTACAATTTTAACTTGACAGTACCATTCCTATAGTGAGGGAACATGTTGGAACTTTACAGTGAGTCTGTCTGGATCGTTCTCCTTTTTTCTGCCCCTGCATGAAAGGGTTCCTTCATGCTTATCTGTGGACAATGACACATCATACTTTTGAACTGAAAACTTTTTGAAGAAAAAATATAGATGCATAGGCCCTTATCCAAAGCTTACTGAAATCATTGGGAGACTTTTCCATAAATTTTAATAGACTTTGGATCTGACCTTGAATTATTTATTAATGACAAAAGCAGCTAATGCAGTTTCTCCAGTTTAGACAAACCTTCTGAATCTGCCAATTAGAAATTTAGCAGGAGTGGTACCTTCTGGTTTCTTTCAGGCATAACTACTCTTACTAATAATGCTTCTAGTCTGCAACATTTATAAAGTTACCACAGCTTAATTAAAGTGTCACATTAAAAACAATTTTTAGGTCACCCGAGCTGTAGTGAGAGATGTCTTTGGAGATCAATTCTGTCAAGTTGTGCTTTTCTACATTCCACTTCAGTGCCTGGAGACTTGCAGCAAGTGCTTGGAAAAATCTTAGTAGACTTCTTCAACTATAGAAGGGTTTCTAGAGAGTTCTTAGGAAAGACCGTACTTTGGACTATGTAGTTCAAGTGAACTTAATGAAAATTTGACACAGAAGTTCTCTGAGGTTTGAATGGATCTGCCCTGGGGGAGGGTGTGCATTGAGATAAGAGAGAAGAATAAAGCCTGTTTGAGAGTGTTAGTGGCCAGAACTTCAGTCCTGTAAAAAGAAGATTTAAACTCTGAGTTAAAAAAAAAGGGGTTGTCTTCCCAGGCTTCTGATGGGGGTACCTATATTTTTTTGATCCAAGAAGTGCAGATTTCAGCTTTGCATTGGCCTCCCTTACAGTAAGAAGGAAAAGTCCACACAGAGACTCTGGATCAGATTTTCCTGTCAGTAACAATTATTTAGATGGAGACAATACTGTAAAAGGAGTATGTTCAACTTGGAAAAAGGAGGTGGAAGTGAGAAGAGAGTTAGATTTTTTTTTCCTTTTTCAGGAAAATTTACAGAATGTTTGGTATCCAGAAATGTTCTATACAAGAAGTGTTTGCTGTTGGGTACTCTCATAAATCTTTACTCTTTGGTAGAATCCATTAAAAGTCAGATTTAAAAAACTGTTTTGATTATCTTAGTGCATTCAGTAGCTTTATCATATCCTTTTGTTACTCTAACAAAGATTAACTAGCTCATTATTCCACATATGAAGTGCTATGAAGAGTTTTGGACTGTAGTCTTTGTGTAATTACTAGGTGTTGCCCTGAAAGGCCATGATTGGAGAAATCTGTCAGCCTATGAACACTATGTGTGCTTCAGGAATAAACATAACAGCAGGAGTTAAATAAGGATTTAAATGGGAAGAAGGGGGAGGCAAGGAGATTTCCTTTTCATTCTGTAGTTATTCAAATATGATCGGATTAAAATGACTCCTAATTTTTTCCAAATAAATCATCTCTGCATGGCCTGAAATCCTTCATTTGAGTTATTCATGCTGAGGCAAAGCATTTGCTATTGGACCGTTTAGCAAAATTATGCAGTTAATCAAGAAATCATTTGCAGTAACCTCACAAGAGCTTTTGCATCCTTGTTCCCCACCAGCATAGCCACTCAGATAAGACCAGGAGCTCCATTCTTTTCCTACTCTCCCAGAAGTCCTCAGAGAGTTTTTGACTAATGCTTCATCTGCATGAAAGGAAAAGCAAACCAGAAAGGTCAGAGTGTCATTACAGGAGGATATATTCTGTGTATTCTTGGCCACACTCTCTTCAGTGTCCAGAATATTTATCTGTCTCTCTGGTCAACAAAATTTAGAAAGCTATGGCGCAATGCACAAAGATAACTTACCTCATAAAAACCACACAACTGTAGGATGTTCTATATGCTTCAAGAACTGAGATTGTGCAGAAAGGAATTACTTAAGGCAAACAAACTCTTCTAGTTTATGTATTGATATCCAAATCTGTGATTTTTCTGGACAAGAGTTGAAATATCGTCATCAAAAATCCTTGAGTTTGGGGGGAATTCTGAATTCAACTCCAGATGTGGATAGAGAGTGTCACTTCTCACTGTGAGCAGTTGACTGGAAAAATAAAAGTCAGTAATATAAGAGCCCTGTAATTTTTACAGTCAGCTGATTTAGACTCCTTAATTAATTCTTCCATTTGGAAAACATGTGAGATGCTGAGTGGGGCTGTTTTTCAATGTGGAGCTCTGTATTTCAGAGTATTCTTTCCTGATCAGGGCCATTTAATAAGAGTTCTGAGTAGTATTGTTTGTTCTCAGGTAAAATCAGCCTCAGTTGTGTCATGGTAGGTCAAGAAAAGAAAGCAAACAAAATGCACCTTGCCTTGATCCCTCATCATCTTTTCTAAATGGAGGTAATGAGGTTATTCTGAGGACTATTCATCATTCCTCTGGTGGTCCAACCACTTCAGTTAGTTTATGATTTGCTGCCAGTGAAGCCATATCAGCACATCCTGAGGTGTTGCTCTCAGGTTGACAGTGAAAGACCATTCCCTGTGGGAATGGCAATATGCACTGCGAGGCATACACTAACAGTCTGGCAAGATTTAAAAGTAAATGGCAGTAAATGGAAATAAAACTTCCATTCAAGGTCTGACTAAGAAATCATGGGGCATTAATAATTCTGTTGGCAGATCAGCAAAGGATTTCTTAATATTGTGACATCATTTTGTTGACTTGAGAGGAAACATCTCGTAAATCAGATAAGAGCTTTTCTAATCATTGTCCAAATGCATCTTAGGGAAGTGACAATAGAGCTGGAAGCAGTTTTTCTTATTTATATTCTGGCCATGCACACAGCATCTCTTCCACTGCAGATGTCTGTCAACAGGGCTAAACAGAAGTCCTCACTCATGAAGCATTATGGGAGATAAACTAAAGAAAATGGCTCACCCAGCTGCTCTCATGGGTCTCAAATTCTCTTTTTTTCTTTTTTTTCGTGTGTTACAGTTATTATATAATTACAGATTTTATTGAAGACTTTTTAAAAAACAAACTCTGGATCTTGAGTTCTGATGTTCTTCATAACTTTTATTCACCCCTGATAATGGGTATATAAGTGAAACCCACACAAATTCTTACCCCTGATGGTTTTGGAGCCCTACCTCAGTGCAAAATACAGCTGAGAAAACAGTTTAAGAAAACCTGGCACCCAAATGACCATAACAAGTTCAAGTATCCCTAAACAAGCCTAAATAGTTGGACTAGGATGGGTCCCTGGGCTTAAATCTATAAGCCTGCTAACTCCAACTCATGTGTTTAGATTTTCATCAGTAAAGCTTAGTTAGTTTAATCACTCTGTAGCTGAAAGATAGCTCATACCATCTCCAAATGCAATTTCACTTAAACTTTTGGAAGTTCATATTAATACCTGACCTGTAAGTGCAATTTTTTAAATTATATATTGAAATGCTGTATACTGTGTGGTCAAAAGTCAAGAAGTTGTCTTTGTCTGTACTCAAGGAATAACCTTGATATAAATTGGTGGGGAGAGGGAAGAAGGGATTTTATGACCCGCAGTATACTGTTGTGTGGCATGGGAATAGAAGCCAGAATTAATGTACAGAGTGTCAAACTTCCCCCTCATAGTATTTCTTCCCTCCCATAAATTTGTACTTGCGTGTCCTGTGAGCACACACATGCACGTGCATGTGCTAGCAAGCACAACTAACGAGTATTTGAAAAAATTTTATGGAGAAAGGGAATACTTTATTTATAATGTAATGTACATTTTTATGGGAAGAATGCGCTTTCATATGTTATACATAGCTTAAAGAGTTGATGATGGACTCACCAATGGACGTTGTCCCACGTTCATGATTCCTAACCGTATCTAGCACGGACTGAGAAAAACACAATACACTTCATAAAAGAATCGCAGGGCTTTTTTTTCCACAAAGGACTCCTGGCTTTTCTGGTCAAACAGCTTCCAGAGATGTCAGCAGTTGCAGAGCTCTTTCATATGCTGAAAATACGAACCCACACCATTCCAGGCAGCATTTGTGTTAGCAATGGAATTTTTAAATAGAAATAATTAGTTTTGCTGGCCGTAGTTGTTACATCTGGCATAAATTTGCCCCAGTGAACCCTATTTTTAAAAAACAAAGCATCTGAATTGAGGTTCCAGATTATACTAGTTACTGATCTTTGCAAGCCTAATCCATTCTTATGAACAACGCCTCTGTGGTGTTTTCTTCCCCAAAGGATATAGTACGGGTGCAACCCAAGCTTTATTGTGCTTAATCTGAACCAGAAGTTTGAGCTGATTATTTTAAAAGGCATGCTGTTTCTTAAAAGTGATTTTCTTCCTGCCTTCGTGCTGTGCTGATAAGAAGTTATAAGTGGATCTTTTAATGCTTTAGGCTGGAGTGATACAGAAGGCAGCAGTGTGCATTTGGGGGCTACACAGCCCAAGGCTGAGCCCGCTGATGTAGCAACAGTAAAGGCTGCAAAAAAATACACTTTTACTTTGAAGCATATATATCACAGCTTTTCATTTCTGGAATCAACACATATGGAGTGAAATTATGGCTAGAGTATGAAGGAACTAAACAAGGACAGAGGAAAAGACCTTATCCTTTCAGCACAGAAACCTGGGCTCTGTAGTGCTGTTGACAATGACAGTAAGCCCAAAGTGCAGGAGGGCAGGGGTCAAGAGATGTCCCCTGCAACTTTTCAAAAGACCCTGCTGCCCAGTATGCCAGTGTAGCCTCTATCAAATTCCCCTCCCCACCTCTATCTTGTGACTGGTGCCCCCAGTGACACTGGAGAGCACCCAGCTCTGAGCAGGTCCAAGCTGTCAGGGCCCCATGGTGGCAGTGCGCTTCTTTATCTCCCTCCATTAATGAGGTAGTCCATTTGCCCTCTTATAGCAGCCTCACTGCAGCTGCAGTTGTAATTAGTTTCTCTTCAGAGCGATAATTTCAAATGCTGGCCTTGCCTCTGAGCTGACGGTCCGTAATAAATAATGGCATAGTTAATGCATAGACAGATCTTCAGTCACTGCTGGATGTGAGACAGCGATCTCCAGCAGTGAAGGAGTTGGCTTCAAGGTACATTCCTGGCTCATTCCAAACTCCCATTGGTCCAACTGCATTTGGGTTGCTGCAGAGAATGGTCCTGCCTATTGATCTCCCTGTAATCAGTTCTCTCTGCTAGATACATATAAGTACTATAAAATCTAATTAGGTGTTTTTACTGTTTAAATATATTTGTCAGTAGAGATGTGACCTCTGTTCAACGTAGAATATTTACAAGTCATAAAAATCTCCTTTTGGTGATAAAAATGTCATTTCACATAATACTCTTCTTTTTTAACTAGCAAAAGCAGATAAAGCAATCTTCATAAACCCTGGGTTGTCAGGCTCTTTCTATTATCAGGAGCTAATTTTACTCAGTGTCATAAACAAGATAAGTAGACAGGTACTAAAGTAATTTCATCAGCTGTTTTAGAAACCATTATTGATTCTCAAATCAGTAGTCAGGTCTGTTTCTATTTGTAATCCAGGCACAAGTGATAAATTAGTAGATATCAGGTAATTTGTTAAACTCCTGGCGTCCCACAGCTTCATGTTCTGATATCCAAAGTGACTCTAATGTATCTTGATTATGCCTGCATTATATCATGATGTCAGAATCTTAGCAATTAAAGAGCTGGACTGAAATCACAATACTGAAATTACATATGCACTGCATGTGTGTGTCCCTCCCTGTGGACCTGTGATTCTTACTATATCTTCAAAAATTGTTAAATGAACATTTACACAATCATGGGAATTAAACATGAGAATGTGAAGTTCCAAACAGCAATCTCAGTGTCACAATTAAGTTATTTTGTTAGTTACTTTTTGTGCTAAATCTGCTCATTGAGAAATTTCTTTCATCATTCAGTTGCACTACATTTTGTTGCTAGCAGCTCCAAATTGCAAGAAAACTGGTAACAGATATTCTTGTGTCCAACCAGTTGAAGACAGGCATTAAGATAACCAAACTTAATCGAGTCTGATTTATCCACAGTTATGCAGTTTCTGTTATTTCTCCTGATATTTTTTTTTTTAGCCCTTGAGATACATAAAAACACATCTTAAAAGAAGAACAGAAAACTATTGCTGTCCTTTTCAACCTCAGACCAAATTTTCAATGATTAGCCAGTTTTAAGCAGAGCCAGATGAGACCTCCCTGTTTCCTGTTGGCCAAGTCCTTGGTATCTTAGGAGAATAATGTCCTTCCATAGAAACAGAAGCCAAAAACAAGCACTGAATGGAAGTGGCGAAGAAAAGTGACAAAGTTAAATGGCTGTGTCATAGCTGGCAGAGAACCAGGTGAAATTATCCAGGCCTGAGATAGCTGAGATCGAATATGTTCTCAAGCAAGTTGCAAAGCAAGAGGAAATTCCAGTAAATCATTTACTTAATGAGATCAATGTGCAACAGATCTTTTTCTCTCCTACAAAGTTAATATTAGTATTCTGTTATCATCCATTTTTCCCGTTTGCTAAGTTGTCATGTGAGATGCCAACAGGGTCTGGTGCTCTTTGGAGTCTGACATCACTCATAAATACACTGTGTGAATTAGGAGGAACTGCTGGATCCTGCTGAAAAATGCAAGCTCTTCAGAGTTGTGGCCAAACCTGCATAAGATGCCTAACTCCTGTCAGGTTCCCTGGTCAGATGAGTAGGAACCAGGATTATCAGAGCTTCCAGATTCTCGTTTGTAACAAAACGCAGAATTTCACTTCTGTGAAATTGTTTCAGTGTTTTTTGCTTATTACTGCAATTTGGAAGGAACATTTCCTAAAATCCTGGGATTTTTCACATACGTATTTTGCCTCCTGGCCCTTTCAGCAACCACACTGGAGTCAGTGGAATTATAGCTCCCTTGCCCAGTTAAAACTGCTCTGTTCATGGACAAATTCAAACCTTGTGTTAGGAAGCACAATTTCAACCACACTTGTGGAGGTTTCAGAGTCTCAGATTCCAGCCACTTTTTTGAAAGCATGCAGCAGGCAGAGGAGTGAAACCCTATTAATGCAACCAGTGAGGGATGGAGAGTAATGTGAGCTCAAATGTTGTTGGACACCAGAGAATCCACATGGAAGAGAGCCCACATACGTGCTCCAACGACCTGAAACACTGAAGGACAAAGATCTATAAAACTTAACATGAAGATTTACAGAAAATGTAGGCCTCTTTGGTCCCAGTGTTCTCTGAACTACTTATTTGTGGGCTCAATTTTCTATGTACACCCTTAACAACAGTAACCAAGACAGTATAATGTTTAGTCAAGGACATGTGAGGACCAGAAGGACTTTTGTGCAGCATCTCTTGACGCTGTTGTCCTTTGCCTTCATGTCCTGCTGCACACTGTACTGCTTCAGAAATCAAGTGCTAAAAATGAAAACCTATGCAACTGAAAAGAAACTTTAGTCATCAACATGCTACTTCACAATTGCACCCCACACAAGTTCTTGTTACCCTCGTTGGAAGCATTTGTATTTGATTAGTCTGGTCAGCCATCTAGCGTTATCCATCAGGCAGTGGGAAAGGAATAAGCTGGCAGTGGCGAACAACTGACATTTCCAAGTTTAAGGAAAGCTTCTTGCGCAATTTGGAGCAACTGCTTCCCAGATCTGATTACTTATCCTTCCCCCACCTTCAAGTTTCTACACTGCAAGTGAAATTAGATGGTGGGAGGTTTGTGTTGTGTATGCCCACGCATGGTTTTGCTTAGCACCTGGGACAAAGAAGCAGTAATACGGGCAAGAGACTCACAGTGTTCTCTCACAGAATCCTGAAGCTAGGAAGGGCTGATCCTGCCCTGAAAAGAAGCCACAGTGCCAGTCCCTGGCAAGGGAAAGGAGGAAGCCTTACGGAATGGTGGAAGGGTGCCATTCCACTTTATTTTGGCTTCAAAAACTCGTGGAGCTGAAGCCTGATGTTGTTTACAGAGTTCCCAGTGCTTCCAACTGAAAACAGAAGAGGCAAGTGGTTTGAAGCTGCCTGACTATAAACATAATATCTAAAGAAATAAGTCAGTAAATGAGCAAAATATACCGAATATAAAGGTAATCAGATCTTTATTTTCATTTTCTTACCCTTAAAATGCTTCCGTGGTTATTTGTATCCATTCAGTAAAACCTCTAAAACATGCAATGATGTGCAAGCATTCAGAGGCTTTTTTTCTCTTTGTTTATTCATTATTTAGGGTAATCCTTGACTGACTTTAAAAATCCAGCTCTTTAGAAAATATTCAGTTACCTAATAAGTTTCTTTTAAAATGACCGGATAAAAACACATCTGCTATATAAAAGAAAAAAAAAAAGGATGGTTTTCTTTCGCAAATATACTTTATATAACAAGATCAAACTCATGAAATCAGTTCTTCAGATGAAGTTATGGTACTATAGGTGTGTCAAAGATAGCGGGACAACCCATGGAATGAAATTTCAGGAACAGCAAATTATTTGCCCTTTAAAAAAATACCACTTCCTTTCCTTAATGAGCCAGCTTTCAGGATATGAGTACACAGAAAGGAGAATAGAGGAAGAAATACAGTATTCTGGAAGCTAAAAATCTTGGTGTTCTTTCTGCAGTTTTTGTGGCTAAGACACTGAATGGATTCCAGAAGTGAGATTTTGTCACTATGCCAAATCTACTTGGTCTTCTATCTTTTAAAAAAATGCCTTTGATTTTCACAGACTCCAGCCCAGCTTGGGACTTGCATTTTTTTTAAAAAAAGGCATATCCTGCTGCTACAGGAAATATTTTTCTCAACACCACTGTATTTTATTTTTTCAGGAGAATTAAAAAAGAACCTTATAGAAATCCCAGTGGCACTCTGCACATAACCCAAAGGAGTTCATTTCACCTATTTACAGGAGAAAAGCTCACAGGATTAACACATTTGGAAAAGATGTGAAAATGCAAAATGGATTTAAATTTTTTTAAGATGTCCAAGTATTGAATGAAGGTAGAATATGAAACTATGACTTTCCTTCACATTTGGAGAAAGACCATACAACATACTGAATACAGGGATTGGTTTATTTTATACTGGATTACAGAGGGTACTACTTTATTTTCTAGCAGAAAAACTTATCAACACTGTATAATGCAATTGCAGAAAGCTTGAAAATTCGGTATGAGGCCAAAATTAAATCTCCATGTTTGCATATAACCACATACTGACAACATTCAATAGTTTAATAATCTTTACTTCTTGTATTTGGCCAAGTTCAGATTCAGAAAATCCTTTTTTGTAAACCCAAATTTTGAGCTAAGATCTATAGTGAAAGGTTTAGGTTTCTTTTAATACATCATCCCTATTGGGTTTCTTACAGGTCATCTGCAAGAAACTCCTGTTTGTTGTTATTAAAAAAAAGGTTTTGAGAAAGTATTATCAGGCAACCATCATTACTGAAGTGTACTGAGCCACTGAAATATGGGGCTGCAGCAATAGAAGGTTGTTACAGAAAACCACAGTGGTGATCAGCCAGTGCAGTAGTTTGTAGAGAATGCTCCTAAATCAATGATGTAGCTCCATTATGAAATACGGAGGGGAAAAAATGGATTATTGGTATTTTTATTGGTGACCTGTTTTATGCACTGAATATTTTCATCCTGTAATCCTTTGCTTCACCAGGTCCCAGATCAGTAAATAAAGCAAAGCAATCATTTGCTTCACTGGTAGAAAGTTACCAGCAGGAACGGCTGTCATTTAATCCTGGCAGCAAATTAAGACATCTCACTTCTGATCTAGAGAAAAGCAATCTAATTACAGAAGGTCAACCAGATTATCAGCCCAGCCCTCCATAAGTAATTCAAATGGAAAAAATGGAAGAAAAGAGGTACTAATCAGCCAGCCCACATTGCTCCTTTGTTTACTGTAAGCTACAGAAACAGAGACGACTGGATGAACCTTTGGGTTTTGTTATCTATTCCCTAGGAAGTCCTTGTTTTCATGGGTCAAAATCTCTCCTGACAGGTCCATTCAACTGATAATCATCAGTGTGGGCCTCAGTAAGCCATGGGGTATCTTAAAACCTAAAGGAATGCCTAACATATTCTGAAAGGGTAAGCCATCAGGAAATGTTTTTGGCAAAGGTTACTCACTTTTCTCAAATATACCCAAATTGATACCGGTTATGAAAATCAGATATTTAAGAGTTCCAACGAAAGAGTCGGGTTAATTTCATAAAGAAAAGATATTGCAGTTACTGATTGATTTTGACAAAACTGCTTTGAAAAAAAATAGATTTTCCAGCACAAACTACGTTTAATTTGTCCAATCCTAATCAAACATTACAGTCTAAGAATTTGAGTGTGGAGTCACCCAAGACAGACTTTGAACTTGGAGTCTGAGTAAGCTCACGTAAATTTGCTTAGATTCAATAAATAAATTTTTGGACTAAATTTTCCAATAAAATTAACTGTCTTGTTTTTAATTTTGATTCCTCATGAACAAAACACCATCTACTTTTACTTCATCAAATACCACAACCCATTCTGGGCACTTCACACATGTGAGGTAATGAGTTTTTCATTTTCCACAAGTGGAACAGATTTATATGAGCTCACATGACAGCTCTAGCTTGGCGGGAATTGACCATGGTTGCCAGAGAGACTACTTAGCTTTTAGATGCATCGGTAAGGTAGTACTGTATGTTTAATGGAACTAGGTGTAAAGTGATGTCCTTTTTTAACTGTTTATTGCTAAGCCAACCTGCCATAAAACATTGATGTCTCAGATACAGAAGACACATGACTCCGATGCCACTAGGTCCAGTAGGCTTAACCTGCTGAACCCAAAGTGCTAACAGGACTTAAAATGTAATCATTAGTAGATTTTTGCAAGCAGCTGGTAAAACAAGATTTCCAGGCAGTCAGGGTGCTTTAATTTATTTCTTAATCCTGCCAAATCAGCAGAAAAGTGTTCTAACTTAGTTCCACTTGGCAGACAAAAGGTAGGATTACAACAGGACAGCCCAAGAGAAAGCATCCATGCAGGTGGAAAATGATAAACTCAGTGTAGTGATGGCTATCTGCTTTGTAATGTTGCTTTGGCAGAAGTAAAAAAAAATGTAGGAGAAATACTATATCTTGTTTTGGCTCAACTCTGCTAGAAATAAACTATTACTTTTTTTTTTTTTTAAAAAAAAAAAAACCAGCAGTGTTCTGCTCAGCCTTTCCAGCCTCTATTAAATCCAGCACATTGTACTGAGACAAAAGAGATCAAGGAACTTCCCCTTTCTTCCTCCCCATCCAACTCAGAGCTCGTTTGTCAGCAAGAGTTACTGCCCTAACAAGCAACTTACAAGTCACCCATTTGTAGTAGTTCACTTTTCACATTAAGGGAAAACATGGCAATGGCCAGCCTTTACAACCAGTTTTCCCATTGTTTAAGCTTGACCCTGCCAGTGTTTGAACACAAGATGTCAGGGCAAATGATAACAACTGCACCTTTAAAGGCAAACAAAAAACTTCCACAGATAGAAATAGTTTTTTTTTTTCTTGATTGGTACTTCCTTTACAGATTTTTGGGATATTGAAATACATCATGAACCTGATTTCTTGTCAGCTCATCCTTAAATATACAGCAAAATCTGTGGTGCTTTTTAACTAGAGGTATTGACTAGGCTGCAGTGATTGCTGTACAAATGCATGCCACACACTTACTTTCATGATCTCATTTAGATGATCTGTTTAATGGAATACAATTCACAGACTTGATCTCTTGCCATGTAGTGCACACAGGAAATCCTGGAATAACATCCAAAGACTTCATTGGACTGAAAGTGAAAATCTTTGGTTTAACATGTGGCCAGATCTCCTAAAGAACCAGAAACTCACAAAAAGAAAATCCCTTAGTGCCCCTGAGATCATAATGTGTAGCTCTGGCTGACTGGACTGCTATTACCTGACCTGAAATTCAAGTTAATTCTCATGAATTAGATGAACTATTGCTTGATTGATTGGCATATAAAAAGAACCTAAAAAGCAACATACAGTGACGCTTAAGAAAACTTATAAGAGGAACAAGAGAGAGGACATGAGAATAAATATGATGAAAGTATTCTCTAGAGAGATTTTGTTATATTTCTGTATTAAATAGTTACAAAAGATCTCCAAACTGTTTGCTTTCAACACTAAAAAAACCCTGACCAAAATGTGTGTTATGCTTTAATATCATCTGCTATGAAAATCAAACTTGGAGTGGGTTTTGACTGCCAAAATTTCCCGAGCAGCTACAGAATTCATGGATGCAGGTCATTACAACTCATCCATTACACTATTTGCTCAGTTGGCAAACTAAGGTGTTTTTCAGTTTCAAATCCGTAAAGACCTGGCAGTCAAGTCAAGCCTTACCATCTCATGTGCCCAACAAGCACACTGCAAACCAATGTGGTTTTTCAGATGTTGCTGAAGGCATATTCTAACCACAGCTGATGTTACAGAGATAGAGTTAGTAGTACAATTTGGCTTGTGTTATCTTTATGGTCAGCGATGATGCATGAAATAAACAGAGCTCATGGAGAGCTTGGGGAGTTTTTAGTTTGGAAAACTGAAAGTTTTCAGCTGACAAGTGGGTAAATTCGTAAGTATTAAATGGAAAACAGTAAACATAGACTTGGATAAAGTGATTATTAGAGTCGCATTTTAAGGACAGAATTGTTCCTTCTTGTAGTATCATCTACAGCTATCAAAAATTACTCATAGGTATAAACAGCTGCATAAACAGCTTCATTTATGGATTCAAAGCCACAAGCTGCCCAGTATTTGAAGAAAACTTTCCATATTTAAAAAGATATGCAATATGAGATAACTGTCCTGCTTATCAGGATTTCAGTCTTCACAAAATGTTCTGATGTTACCAGAATATAGTCTCATTATCTATCAAAACAATTACCTATTCAGTAAGAAGTAGATAAAAAAAAAACCCCAGGGCAATTGGTATAATGATCTGTAGTGAAAGGGGATACAAAAGGCTGTTTTTTCCATTCACATGTAGAAATTCTGAATTCTAAGCAGAAATGTACTTGCTCGAAATATAATATTTTTTCTAGTTCAGTCCTCTTTTTTCTCATTTTATAACAAGGAATTACTGGAAGTGCCATCTTCGGTTTTACTAAAAGTCAATAATTTCGGAGTGTACATAGAAGCTGCTCTGGCAAATTTTTGCAATTACAAAAGTAATTGTGAATTAAGAAGAGTGGAGCTGCAATATGAACTACTTCAGAAACCTAATTTTGTTTTCTAAACAACACTGTCTAAAGATCCGCTTTACTTTGCAACACTGAACGTGTCCCTGGACTTTTGCTTCAGACTCCTCCTCAGTCAGAAAGATTGTGATCCCAGGTTCAGAGGCTGATCACCTCCTGCCTGAATGGCAGCAGAAACTTTTGAAGTCCCTGTATTTAGGGAGAACATCAGGAGGACAGTTTGGTACCCTGTACTGCTCTGTTCCCAAAAGACTGCTTTTACAGTAGGACACTGATGCACAGCTCACACCTGATTAAAGCCTGAACTTTTCCTGCTACACTAGTGAAGAAGAAGGAGAACAAACTCACCAGCATCTGTCTCCTGCAATGCTCATGGGTTTATTTTGCGTTTGTGTCAAGCTTGTATCCTGAGACTGGACTGTAGATGTTTTCCTGGGCAGTGCAACTACTGCATCAGTTAGTCAGATGAGCTTTGTTTTTCAAATTGTTTAGTGTTCTGTATTCTGACACCTGAAAATAGCTTTTATGGATCAAGTGTGGTGGGTTTGTTTTACTCTGAGTCAGAAAGAAGAGTGAATCAAAGGCAACCTGAGCTGAGAGACATGAGAAATATAGCAGAGATGGCAATAAACTAGTCCTTGTTTTGTTATCCAAAAAGGGTATAAGAACTTAAGTTTTATGATACAGAGTGTACTAAATCTGATGCCTTAGAAGAACTTAAGTTTTATAATACAGAGTGTACTAAATCTGATGCCTTAGCAACTGAAATTAACATCATAATAAACTGGAATTTGTTAGAAAGCATAAAGCAGCATTTAAAACAAACGTCCATGCCTCTGTAAATGCATATGTACAATTTATATACCCTAATACATATTTAATACAGAGACTGCATTTTGCAGTCAGGATTATAAACAGTTCACTTAGAAGTGCCAGGAGTTAGCAGCAGACAGAAAGCAGGAATGAAGTTCTGAACATGTAGGTCTGCAGAATGAATACCCTCTAAACCAGGCCTGATGGATGCTCTCAGGTCAGTACTCGTAATTCACAGGTAGCAGTTTTTTATGTGATGGGACATTCCTCAAGAATGTGAGAAAATGAGGTAGTCATCAGGCTGGACCAGAATTCTTCAGTGTGTACAGAGAAATTAAATGAACTCAGCACAAGTCTGACTACCTCTTTACAACTGTGGCTACACAATCATAATGACTGCACAAGAATTTGTGAAGAGAAAAATTTAACTGAAGCTCTACATCAGTAAAGTGGAGTTCAACAGCAAAGGAAGCTTCAGGCAACGAATGACTTAGGAAGCTTCGGGCAATGAATGTCTTAAAATTAAAACAATTACTTATTAAAAATCTCTAAACTGTTTCTATTAGCACTATGTATGATTGTCTGAAAGTACAGCAGAAATTTTGGCTACAGAAATGAAACATGAAACTCCTCCTGCCTGCCAGTTTTAATCAAATATAGAGCTCAGCCCAAACCTATGCAAGGCTGCAATGATGCTGGTGGAAGTGGAGCTGGCTGTCCCCCATTAAAGGCCTGCAAGCTATTTTTTGTTAAGGTTGTATGAAGCCTTGGAGTCTTATCTGACTCTTTACTGAGTCTGGATAACTGGGCACCTTCCCAAAAACACCTTCTCACATCTTTAGCTTTATAGGGAGTTTCATCCCTTCCTCCTGCTGAGGCCACAATATCCTCTGCGTTTGTTACCTGACGGCTGTGTTATTAACAGCCTCCCGTTTCTCAAGCCAAATGCAAGACAACGTGCTGGCTCCAGATGTGGCAGAAGGAGGCTGTCTGCCTCGTGCCTGCCTTAGATCACTGTAATGACTTCAGGCCAGTGCTCAGGTCCTTTTTGAGCTCAGGTAATTCCTTATGCCAGTTTACAGCCTTTGGTATATGAAGCCCCGCTGCAGTTGCAAACCACTAAGGCTTACAACAAAGCCTTTGGGACCTAGATTAAAAATATTTTTTTGAAGGCAATCCAGCATTGTAAAAATCTTTCTGTGAACATCAGGTGAATACAACATCTGACTGTCTTTAGAAAACAAAAGAAATCTTCCTCCTGGAGAATGCTTTGCATCAGATGCATTGCTTGCTTCACATTTCAAACTCTCATTTGCCTTCTCAAAAAGCTGCTCAGACCAAGTTTTGAACACCCCCTCCTTGCCAAAAAAAACACAAAAGGCAGAAATGCTAGAGTGCAGAGATTCAGTAGCTCTTTCACTAAAGCTTCAGACCCGCATGCAGGGTAGATGGTGAAAGCCAGAAGTCACCTGCTTCAGCCATGGTTCAATTGCAGAAGTTCAGCTTTACCTTTGTGGCTTCTGACACCAAAGAGGGATGAAGAAAATTCACTTGACCAATGCAGCTTCTGATGGATAATCTTTGCAGCAACAGGCTTCAAGCTGAATCAGGTACCAACTTTTACCACACTGCCAGCACAAGAGTGTCAGGAAAGCATACAGGTAGAGTAAACTCTGCATCATATGCTCTGCCAAATTTGACAGAAAAGTGATCCCATGCCCAGGCCTGACTTAAGTCCAGATTTCACTGCTAGATAACAGCAGCATACACAGTTTCAACAGTAATACTTGTGGACCTAAGATTTACCTTGGAATAATTTTTTTTCCCAACATATTTTAACATATTCTGCTTATCTCTAATCTTGCTATTGCTACTGCCTCAGAATTTTGCCCTGTATGTATCAGTAACCTCATGTGGATTGATGCATACAAACATACACATTTGTGCCTGCATATATTATGCCCTATCAATTGGTGGAAAATGTTCATCTGTGATCAACAAAAGAGGCCAGATATACTTTGTTGTCTATCTGTTTAAAACTTTTGCTATGGAGTCAGAGAACAGACCAAACATACCATCTCACTGATAAAATGGCTCATCAAACATAATTTAGAGGCTGCTGCTATTTCCCCAAGGTGTCTCCTGCCAGTTGCAAACCTTCGTGCTTCTTTAAGACTTTTCTTTGAGCTAACTCCTTCATTTTTACCAAAATTTCACTGTAGCTCCCCATGTCCTGTTCAATCTGGCTGTTGGTATTCTTTCTCTGTAACACCATGACCATGGGACAGGTGCTGGTCTTCCTCTGTAGCAATAGAAATGTGGTGCAAGGTCCCCCACCTGAGAGTTGTGTACAGTGGATCCCCACGTGCTGTAGGTGCTCACACTCCCAGCTCAGTGTGGGGTAGCCCAGCAGCCAGCCCAGAGCAAGCTGAGCAGCAAAGGCAAACTGCACAGGACAGGTTTTGAAAACTGCCTGGAAAAAAAAGTGCAAGACCGTCAGGCAATTGTCTGTACTCAAAGACATATTCAGGGATTTAAAAAACAGATCCTTTAAATTCAAGTCTTGAAGGAAAGAGTAAAAATGAAGAATGACTATGCATATTCCTCAAGCCAGATTTTGTAACAGCACAGAACTTCTCCTAAGCGTATGTCTCACAGTTACCGACATGATTGCCATATATCCCCCTCCCTTTTGAGGCATTCTGCTTCAAGGTCCTGTACTAGCTGAGCATTTGAGCTCTTCAGATGAATGCAGTTTCAGGATGATGATTATTTTTATCATTGTTAAAACACTTACAGCATAAGTTCCGTGTAGCTGATGAGTGTGGACTTTGCAGTAATGCCTGAAAATGGGTAGAAGTGAGCAATACTCTGTTCAGACTGCCAGACAGCCAGAAATCTTAAAAAAAACATCAAAAGGAATCTGCAAATTGGTCTTAGAAAAAAATTCAGGTAGAAAAACAGGAAATGTCTGTGGAAAAACAGACAAATTGGAGCTCTAGTTCTTCCATAATCTTCTAGTAGAAGTCTGGCAAAGAATTCAACTTCTTGTAGGGCGGAGCTTTATCAATTTATGAAAAGAGTTTAATGATGTGTGAAACCTGGCCTGGTCCCATCTAGTCCTTCTCACCTAAGAGTTACTTATAAAACAAGCTCCCCTTATATGTGTATAACAAAAAGATGGCTCATAGAAGAATGAGTAGAAAGTATTTATTTGTTCCTGTGAATTCTTGATGTGAAGACACCATATAAATACATACGAATACAGAGGTGGAAATCACTATGGGTTTCTTCAACAAAATATAGCCAAAGAATACTTATACCTATGGGTCAATTCACACAGCTTTGGAAAAAAAATAATCTAAATGATGTGTTGAAAATATTCACTTCAACAGACAAAGTACAAGATCTAAATTATTATTTTAAAGCAACTGTCTAGCAGAGTTGATGTTAGTTTAACAAAGGGGCTCTCGCTCATCTTCTAAAGTACTGAGATCAATAAAATATATAACAGAGAGGACTGCAAAACTGGCCATTTTACGCTACTCACATTTGCAGGTGAGAGATCGACAAAGCTTTTACCTTAGCTGCTAATTGAGAATTTCAGATTTAATGAAGTAAGATAGATATACGCATTACAAAAGACTTCTATCAGATAGATCAGGAGACAGAACAGGTTATAGAGAAAGGCAAAAAGAAAAGCTTGGTTCATTGAACTCAGATTATGCCACTTATCCAGTGTTTCTTAATATTATCATCATCATGGCTAGGCTTTGCGAATGAAGATTTGAGAAGGGCTCTACCCACGCTTGCTACAAGTGCACTGATGGCTGAAAAGGCCAATGTGAGACAGACAAGTCCGGTCGCAAAAGGCACAGCAGAAAGACACCCCAGGTGATATCGACAAGACGCGATTCTTTCTGCGCTGTCTCTTCTCCTCGAGAGTGATCCTGCGCGTGTTCTCA